>JAUCRC010000006.1:7510000-8147500 GCA_032399595.1 Tetragonula carbonaria | reverse complement strand
CGACACATGTCGAGAACGTCAAAGAAGAGGAGAGGTATTACTTGAAAATTACCCATGTCGGAGGCGCGATATCAAGGACGATCCTTCTGGCACCGGAAGGGTGCCCCGAAGGGCTTCTTCATTCCCCTATTGGAAACTTATAAAACGCTGAACCGGCACATTTCGCACGGCCAATTTATTATCCCGTTCTTCCGCGTTTCTTCGACTACGGCTCGACTCGTTTCAACCCCTTTTCACCGAACCCCCCACTCTTCTCTCTTATCAATTGTTCCCCGAGGTTTTTTCCCCACCTTCTCCCTCGACGGATCTCCGTTTGATGAGAGTTCGCGATCGATATGCAAAAGCTGCGATGGACTCCGATGGATTCATTTTATCGCACGCATCTCGCGCAATCGAGAAATTTGCATGGATTGATTATCGCACGGCCCTCGGTTATTATATCGGCCAGAGAATATCGTATTGCGATCGTAGCCCCTCGAAACAACGCGCGTGTTTATTTTCTTTCTTCTCTTTTTCTTTATTTCTTTATTTCTATCCTTCGAAACCAATTCCTCCGATTTCTCTTTTTTTCTTTTTCTTTTCACTTTTTAATTTTCTTATTTCCATCCAGTATAGGCAAAATGTTCCCCCCTCTCGTTTTCGTTTATTCGCTCTTCTTCCTTTAGTGATTTTAATTTACTTCGCGAGGGAACGAGGGGTTGAAGAAGAACAATTTGGAGATTATCACTCGATAATTTTCCGTTGTCTGTAGATTCGGAAGAATTTTTTTTTTTTATTTTTCTTTGGAAAATCGAGATCAACGTGACTGAATAATGCTTCGGTCATTCGTTAGTAGCAATAAATAATCATAGGTTCTTCTTTAAATAATAGTATGAAATTTCTATTTTATTCATTAAAAAATAGAATTGATTAGTAATTATCTTTTTTCGTGGTTTTTTGAGAAAGGGAATTCCCCGATCTAATAACAGCAACAATTAATCACAAAATTCCTATTCTATTCATTTTCAAAAAGAAAGTAGTTAAATTAATCTAATGATCATAAAATCGTCATATTATGCATTAACTTCGAAAGACGGTTAAACAACAATCACCCAATTCTTCATCTATTTCTTTCTCATTCAAAAATATTCCATTCCTTCTTCTTTCTCCTTTTAATAAGAGGATGAAATAATACTTAAAATTTTCCCGACTCAACGATACCAATAAACAATCATAAAATTCCCGCTTTACTTACTTAAAAAAAAAAAAAAGAAACAAATTCAATATATCCATCAAAATCGCGGCAAACTCGCGCGAAATCCACATAAATGAAATTAAACATAAAAATAAATAAATAAATGAATAAATAAAACGTAAAAAGAAAATCACAATAAAATTGAATCTTTCGGATATTCGCAAACGAAATGTCCCAATTTTGTTTAGGAAAAACAAAATACTCAAAGTGCAATACCTGTCGCGGTAGAAGATCTTCCAATATATTTTCAAATTACACTCTCGAAAATATGAAAGAAAAGAAAAAAAGAAAAAAGCGAAACAGTCGCGTGAAAAATCGCCCCATTTACAAATGCAACATCCACCCCTCGCTCGAGGCTCGAGGCTTGAAATTCGAACATTTGGTATTTCCTGCGCCGTTGAAACGAAACGAATCGCTCGTCGTCTTGTTCATAATTCACGATTAAAACGAGGGAAGGGAGAAGTTATCGAACAAGAGGTACGATCGGCCACCGCGCACACGGATCTGAAACATTTCTGCAATGGGCACACAAAAGGGCGATCGAACACAGAGACAGACAGACAGACAAAGAGAGACAGAGAAAGAGAGAGGGGGGGGACAGCTACGGCCATAGATTTTTACGGGCCGTTTTCCAGCAAGCAAATCGTGACAATTTTGCCGGCCGTCGATGCGGAAAATGAGTTTCTCCGCTGCCGGAAGTTCCACTGGATATTCGCGACTCGGCCTGGCAAAGTCGGCAAACATACGATCCCCTCTGGCTCTTTCGACTGAAGAATGCGCCGCCACGGTATTATCGTTCGACTCGCGACACTGTCTCTACCACTGCGAGAAAGAGAAAAGAAAGAAAGAAAGAAGAGGAGAAAAAAAAGGAAAGGAAACAAGGAGAAGGAGAAGAACGAGAAGAAAAGAGAAAGAAAGAAGGATGACTCGCGACGGAGGGAGGAACGACGGGGGAGTTAAGAACTTTCGAAATAACAAAGTTTCGTGAATCTTCGGGCAGAATGTCGAGATATATCGCGCAGGAGAGGATATGCCACTTTGTGGACAGACTTCGTTGAAAAATCGACCGGCGAATGTAGAAAAAAAATGTGCACAGAGCGATGGCATTCGTGCGTTTATGGATTCACGAAACAAGTTCCTTGAACGGTTATTGGTTAATTTTTATAAAAAGATGATCGTGTGCATACGTATTTGCAGCACTCTGCGAAACAGATATATTCGGGGAGGAAAAAAATAAATAAATCAAACGCTTTGCGAAATTTACAAGAGAAGTTTAAAAAACTTTATTTTCACAGAACTCAATGAAGATTTTAACTCGACGCAGAAATATCCACTGATACAATCATTTGAAAAAGATTCAAAGATCGTCGTCTTAAGGATCGATCGATTCAATTATCAAGAAAAATTCGACATTAAAACCATATCAAAAGTCAACCGATTGATTCAGTTTAAAATTCACGTTGATCGAAACTCCGTTTAGAAATTTCACAGAATTCGATCGAGACATCTACTAGTCACAGATCGTATTCAATGACACGATCATTCAAAAAGGACTGAAGATCGATCAGTTTAAGAAAAACTCGACGTGAAACTTGTATTAAAAATCACTTCGATCGAATTCTGCATTTCAAAGAACTAAATCAGGATTTCAATTCGACAGATGATTCGAATGCCCACTGACAAACAATTACTAAAAGAAAAAGAAAAAAAAAACGAAGAAGAATCAATCGATCAATTCAATTAAATATCACCTCGATCGAGAAGATACAGATATCCACTGACCTAATCGCTTCAAAAACGGCATCGACGTTCGCAAAATTAACATCAGAAAAAAAACTTTCGATATTAAAACAGGCCGACAGTTCGAGAAATATTTATCAAGTTTTAATATTAAAGCTGGCTGGCTGACGACCTCCTCCTCAATTAGTGATTTTCGATGGTTCTACATATTTTAAATAGCGTGAGATGATTTTGTATTTCCGTACAAGAAGAGTGTAGAGGATGGTTTCCAAAAGTATTGAAGTGAAGTATGAAAGTTTTCGATTTTTTTAACAACTTGAGATTGCTGTAAATAAGTGTCAATATAATCAGCGATTCTTGGTGGTTCTGTGTATTTTAAATGGTCCGAGGTGGTTTTGTGTTTTCGTAGAGAAGAAAATAAAATAGAGGTTGGTTTCTAGAAGTATTGAAAAGACGAAAGTTTTGGATCATTTAATAATTTCACATTCTTCGAAAATAAATATCGATAGAAATCGCGATTCCTGATGGCTCTATAGATTGCAAAGGTGATTTTTAAGTGATTTTGAAATTTTCATAGAAGACAGTGTAGAGTGTTGAGAGTCGATGAAAAAAATGGAGGAGACGTTTGAATTTTTAAATAATTCGAAATTATTACAAGTTAGATATATATATATATATATATATATATATATATATTTCGGGCAACGAATATCCACTGACTTAATCGCTTCAAAAACGCAATTAACCGGCTTAACATCCGAAAAAAACTTTCGATATTAAAACAGGCGTCCGCCGACAGCTCGAGAAATATTTACCAAGTTTTAATATTAAAGGCTGGCTGACGACCTCCTTCTCCTCCTCCTCCACTTCGCCCCCCCGCTACGAATCCACGCCGAAACATTAAATTTTATAACAAGTTGGCGAAGACCGCGGCTATCGAATTCCTCGGCTCTCCTCGCCGCGCCAACGTGAAACTCTCGATTTTCCGTTATTAATTCTTCTCCGGTTGCGTGTATCAGTTTACACTCGCGTAACAGGATTCGAAACGTCGAACGATGGATCCGCGGCGACTGAATCCTCCTATTCAAGATCCGGCCGGTGTGTTTTTTCGTTCCAGGGGGGAGAGGGTGGGAAGCGTCATTGTGCGTTTTCGGGGAATATCGCGACGCGTTGGCAATCGAGTTACAACCTCGCGAATATTCGCCGCGCGAAACCAAGGGACGAAATGGAAGATCGAGCTGAAAAATCGATGGGAGCACAGCGGCGTGGGAGGGGAGGAGGAGGAGGAGGAAAATAAACGAATCCTCTTGTCGCGAGTGATTCGTTTATTGCGAGGGGGTGGAAACAATCATTGACGCTTCATCAGAGATGCCGATCCTTTGAAATCGTTTTGCGAACGCGGTGTAAAGATCACGCGCGGAAAATGCGCGAAATGACCGATTCCAGCGAGCGTGTAAAAAACAGGATTTAGTGACTGAAATAATATTTATCAGATTGTCAGTACCTGAAGTATGAAACTACGAATGATCGAAGTCCAATTTCAGCGAATCTTTTTTTTTTTACGAAACTTGGAAGAAACTTAACACTTTACCGACCGTGTATTAGCGGTGAATAGTTAGCCGATTGATAGGCTACCGGTCGGTAAAGTGTTAATACAGTTTGAAAAGTTCAGATTGAAAAACGACCAACCAGAAATTTCGATTGTAATTACAACATTGTTTCAGTATAGCCAGAAACGTATCAAACGCGACTGTTATTATTAAGATTATTCCAAACTTACACTAACTGTAAGAATTTGAAAACGACAATAATTGCTATATTTTTGATAATTTTTCGATTTTTTCACAACTGGTCGTGAACAGTTGAGAAACCGAATTTATTTCCAACATACATTTTTATACGAGCCATAAATGATTAATCAAGTACAATAACGAGTAAATGAACAAGAGACAATAATAAATAAAATTCATACTCTTGACGAAGTACACTCAGAAGCTAAATTGTCTGAATCAAAGTGGATCGACTTGGTCGACCAGTTTCAATGATCTTATTCGGCTTTTAACGGTAACAATAGTGATTGATTATTTGAGAAATTGTCTCTCGAACGGAAATTTAAATCGAAGGTGACTTGAATTCGAAATGAATCCAGGGGATCCACACACCTTACAGAATCATCGCACGATTTTGCAAAAAAAATTCCCATCGTCATTTCGCGTTGATAAGCGCCGCGATGAGCGTGTTCGATTATAAACGCGATGGAAATCGGATTAACGAATAACGGGGCAGGATCGAATTGAAAAATCAATCGTACAACACAGAGAGAAAAACAAATGAACCCTCTTGTCGCGAGTGATCCGATTATCGAGAGAGAGTTGGACAGGGGGATGGGCGGGGGTGGGGAAAAAAAAATGATCACTGACCGTCCGACTTTATCAAAGCTCGAGATTTCTTCAATAATTGTATTATATACAATTATCATGGAGCTTCGATTCGTCCCGATGGAAAATTCGTGCGACTCGACTGATAATAAATGAACCGTTTCGTTTGCTGCACGATCCTCCCATCCTCTCTCTCTCTCTCTCTCTCTCTGTCTCTCTCTGTTTTTCTTTCGTTCTCCATGAAACTCGATTCCGTGTAAACGAATCAACGTTCTTAATTAACGAACTTCGCGACAACTCAAGCGTCCGTCATTCAATGGGATCTTCTCCTCAGTGGAATTTCCTTCTACGAATTCTCCTTATGCTTTTCCTTTCTTTTCTGTTTTTTTTTTTTTTCGGATTATCGTCGTTCTGATATGGAATACGTGAAATCTGAGAAATTTACGTTCGACTCGCGAGACCGATTCCTTTTTTCAATTCTTTCGTTTCAATTTTTTATATATTATACACTCTTTGTTACATAATTTTTTATATTTTATACATTCTTTGTTGTATATTCTAACCTCATTAAAAAGATATTGTTCTTCATTCGCTGTAAACAGAAGTTGGCTTTGAGTAACAAACATAGTGACTTTATGGATTTTTAATTTCTTTTTTCATTGGTGTTTTTATTTCAATTTGCAGAGATTAAATCAATCTCCTTATTACAGCAGCCGCTACAATTGAGATCGAGTTGGTAAATTTACAGTTGTTTACAATAATCATAATATACAATAAATGTATATTATACTTATTATTATATGTTCATATAATAATTTTAAAATGTTCATATAATAATTATATTCATTTATATATCATTCATTATATGCATTATGTATAAATTACGTGCATTATATATAAATTATCAGTATTTACAATAATATCGTTAGAGTTAGAGCAGTGTCAAATATCTCGAATTAATATATTCGCACATTATGAGGAACAAATACGAGACTAGCGAATTGCAAACACTTACAAGAATAATTTATTATATAATGTTTACAAGATTTTCACGGAGAACACTTAAACTTATTCACCGGAACATGCAACAACACTATTGCTGACGAATGTACATAACTTTCTCCCTGAAATTAATTTCCATTCACGAATCACCTCTATTTTTCACGTATAATTATCGTTTTCTCCTTTATAACGTAGAATTTTACCCCCTCTCGAATACGTCTCTCAATAAATAAATGAATAAATTATAATATATATATTATATAAATTATATATTAATTTATTATAATAATATTATATATTATATATTATTAATATATTATATTATATAAATTATAATATTCTTCCACGAAGAACTCTCGCGAAACGGTGAACCGACGAAAGCGCGCGAAACTCGAGGTTTTGAAATTGAATTGAACGAAGCAGCGAAGAAAACGCAAGAAAATCGTAGGACACTATTCGAGTCCAATAATTTCCCACGTCCCTGCGCCACAGGAACTCTCGACAATCCCGACCTAGTTCGTGAATTTCGGGAACAACTTGATCTCGAGAGAGTTTCCGTGACCGACAAGCAAGTCTGCGAATCGGCGAAGCTCAAACTGTCAGGTCGATTAAATAATTTTCTGTCCCTTCTTCCTTCCCCCTCCTCCAACATTGGCGATCGTCGATCATTTGCGATCGAGGCCGCGAAATTCGAGTACCGCGATCGCGGGATGCTATTTGAGTTAATAAATCGCATCGTTTGCCGCTTTGTCGCGTTTATTCCATCGCTTTAACGAACATCGCGTCGCGGATGAAACGATAAATTCTCTTTCTCTCTCTCTCTCTCTCTCTTTCTCTGTAACCTCATAGTCACTCGTAACTTGGTTATTATTACAGCGGGGAAGGGCGGTTCGCAGTCAACAGGTATAATTATTCGGTCAAAGTTTATCGAACTGACGACGAGACGAGACGAGTCGAGGACCACTTCGTTTCGTTCATCGATTTTCCATCGCTTTGCAAAACGCGGGTTGATCTCTCTCTCTCTCTCGTAAAAAGAGATCACTCGCGTTGCGAGATCTCTGCTCTCTGCATGCCGCGACGTTGCATTCGAAAACACACGTGCCAGGAGTACGTTTTATGGCAAAGCAGTAGAGAAGTTATTTCCAGCAGTCGTCTGCCAGAGACAAGACGATTTTACTTTCGTTTCATTTTCGGCGAAGAATGTACGAGGTAATAATAGGTTTTTAATTAATTAGCGGGTGATTTGAGGGTAATCAGTCGTTTCTGAATGAACGCTGGACGCGTGTCGGATTTTCTTAGAAGAAGAATGAAACACGTCGTGACGAGCGAGACAGGAAGATTATTTCAGCAGATTTTAAAATAATGGTCTATATATCGTTTCTGTGCTACGTGAATATTACGCTCTCTTCTCTGTTAATTGCATTTTCGAATTATTATTTCACTCTGTAAATTGGAATATGATGATTATAGATAGAGATATAATTTCAATATATGATATACATTACATAACATTTAGTTAGATGTTACATAATATCTAATAATATTGATTGTATCTTGATAATTTGTGCAATGTAATTTAATATTCAGATATGATATTAATGTATATTGTGTACATATTATATAATAGTTAATAATATTATTTACAGATTACATTTTCTTCTTTTAATTCGTGTAATAATGTATATAGTACATATAATGTATAAAATATAATATATAGACATTATATAATATCTAACAATATTATCTGTAAATTATTTTCTAGTCGTATTTTCTTCTAGAAATTCGTATAGCATAATGTAATATTCAGGTATAATATTAATGCATATTGTATAGATGTCACATGTTATACTTACGTCAATTGTAAATTATATTATATACATTATACATAGATCTGTAAAAAATCATGTTACATACAATAATATTATATAATAATCAGGACACAATACTCAGGTTGTAATATTTGGACACAAGTTAATACGTTACACGAATTATTAAAAAAACGTATACTTGCTCGAAAGAGCGTATTTAAAAATTCGTGCGAATTATGACGACACTGATCTCGGAGATGTGTTTTTAAATGGGAAGTTCGAACACGCATAGCGTCACATTTTTAGCTAATAGTTAATCCGAAAATAATCATTTCCATGTTCGCACTTTTCCTTTCACTTCTATGACAGCGTATAATAATTTGATGAAAGTAATCGGGCTTTTAATGGAAACAGTGAAACACGCTAGTTGATTATTTGAGAAACAGTGAATCATTCTCTCAGATCGAAATCCGATGTGATGAATCATATTGGCCGCTCGCATCGAATAAACTGTCCGGTTATTCGTTTTTTTTTCTTTTTTTTTTACGATCACCTATAAAACGAAATGACTTAATATTTCAATATCGTCGGATTCGCCTCGATAAAATTTATCGTGCCGGTAATGAAGCTCTCCTTCGAAATATCGGTATCGCAGTAACTTTTTATAACACTTTAAACAACTCGAGGAATATTTTTCTACTTTAACAAACTTTTGTTTCGGATCACTGGAAAAGTCTTGCCGAGATGTTAGTCAACAAACACTCTTAACTTTTCTCGGATAAAAATAATCGCGATAATTGTTCAACTATGGGCGAAATTACCCGTACGATTTATATGAGATGAGAAAAGTAACGACGAACCAAGCATCGACGAAGTCCGACGCGCTGAATTCAAACACATCGCGGTGAAATGTATCTTCTTCTCGACGCGACGTTTGAACAGCGCACGGGAGAGCTGAAACGGTTAAAATGTAGAAAATACACATACGACGAGTTAAAAATTTACGTATATCACTGAAGTATTAAAACAGTCACGGCTCGTTATATAAAGGAGTTTTAAGCTTTAGTGAAACTGTACTTACTTTGTACTTTAATACTAGTTCTTCGTGCTAGTAATTTTTTCTTCTTTTGAATGTTCAATTTTTTTACTGAATATATATCTCCTACGTGTCTTTTATCTTAATTTCCATTACCTAGCATTTTCATACTTTATACGTCCGTATTTTACACGTATATTACATCCAATTCCACGTGTCGTTCTTTGTATCCCGCTTCACGCTATTTCCCTTTTATCCATTTCAACTTTTATCAATTTTTATCAATTTTTCTGAGCCTGTTTCTACAGTTCACCTCTTGGTTCATACATACACGTATGCGTATAGGGTGTCTTAGGATGTTTTAATTCATCCACACAATTATCTCTGCAACTATCCATTATTGGGAAAAATGTTAGAAACAAGATTTCTCCTGTTTCGAGGGGGGCACCTTATGTTGACTAGATTTATCAATCAATTTCGCAAACAATTTCGATTTTATTTTATAAAAGCCACCACTCACGTACAGAGGATTCACTTTATGTAAATCAATCTACACTTTTCACGAATGAAAATGTCATGCCTTTTTCGCCCGATTCTAATGTAATATATAATGTAATATAATACACAGAGAGAGTCGTGCTGTACTACGTTTTCCACTTAAGCAACCAGCCAGCAACAGCATCTAAATCTCCGACAATTCCGCCGGTCTAATTTCGTTACAACCGAAGTTCCTCGACCCACGAAATAACTCGGCTAATTATATTTCGCCGTTATCACTGACCTCGATAAAACCGGAGCAAAGATCACCGTTGCCATTAACCGTCGCGATTTCCTACCGAAGTCACGGAGGAGAAACGTGATAACGCAATACTGGATTATTAAAATATCTCGATCAGATTAGTAGAAAATTTGGATTAATAGAATATCTCGATCAGATGATAGAAAATTTTGGAGTGATTCGTTCAAGAGTGACATTCCAGCAAGAATGGAAATTTTTTATTATTACAATAAATACATTGAAATAAGATTATATAATGTTTATCAATGATATCGACTAAGTCGTCGAATTCGAATTGTAATAATTGCGTTCGAAAAAGCAAAGATGCTTTTATCTCGAAAGTTGTAAAAATTCAAACATCTGTAGAAAAATGTTGAAAAATGTTTTTCTGTTTTGAATGGAAAACGCTACATTTTAAATACATCGCGTATAGCAACTCGTGCCAAATGCAACGCAATTTCCTTTCGTACTTTTTCTTTGTTTTTTCGTTTCATTTATTTCCGAGTGAGAAAGAAACGTGTGATTGATTGGAATATATTGGATTGGAATAAAAAGTAATTAAAGCTACTAAAGAACTATTAAATTTCATTTGTAAAGACCATGTATCACTGAAATAATAAAGTAACTCTTCAGGTATGATCAATCTCCGGGAACTAATCTCTTTGAAGCTAATTTAGAATTAAGAATTTCAAAATTCTCATACAGTATCACTGAAATATCCATGAAACATAAACCTAACCTATAAACTGACGAATCTAAAATAACCTATAAACTAATTCTAAACGAATTTCTGATGAAATTCTGACGAATTCTAAAATAACCTATAGACTAACAAATTGTAAAATAATAAATAACCTATAAACAAATTAATTGTTAAGAATTTCAAAGTTATCATATAGTATCACTGAAAATATCCGCGAAATAACCTAAACCTAGTCTGCAAACTGACGAATCTAAAATAACCTATAAACTAACGAATTCTGAAATAACCTATAGACTAACCTATAAACTAACGAATTCTAAAATAACCTATAAACAATCTAACTGTTACGAATTTCAAAATTATCGTACATTATCACTGAAAATATCCGCGAAACAAACTAATCTACAGACTAACCTATAGAGAGAGACTTTCAAAATTATCACACATCACTGAAAATAACCATAAACTGAAACAAACTAACGAACAGTTGTTGGAGTTTCAAGTCGCTGAATTTCGTTCGCGCGAGCAATCGTGAGCCGCTGCTGCGATAAAATAGATTCGACGTGCACATAATTTGATCGATTACGATCGAGCGTACGTCGTCGTACGTAAGAGCGATGGAAATTCGTTGGAAGAATGATGGAATTAAGTTCGGAAGGAAGTACGCTGCAACGGTTGGAATATGGAACGCAGTAAGAAGTAAAGTACTTACGTATCGGCGATATCTCGCTGACAAATTGCGATCGCTTCTGGCGGCGTGATGAATCCGCGGCGAAGGAGGCGAGACGGAGGAACAGTTAGTGGAAATATGGAACGATAAAAGCGGCTGGGACTTGGCTGGTGATTTAACAGAAACTGCAGATGGGAATGCAGCGACGTTAAAAGCGAAAAGAACATCGCGCGGCGGCAGTAACCGAGTAAATAAGAGAAGAATTACAATGACTGTGAGTGCGATATTTCTCTGTTCTTTTTTTTTTTTCTGAAATTCTGGCCCCATTTTAAGATGCAGCAAGAATCCCACTGAAAATTACACCAGCCACGAGAATAAAACAAAGGGCAGACGTTCTAATTTCTTAGAAACTGGACTGACTGATCCTTCATGCACGTAATTGATCTTGATATTCAGTATCTTTCATAGGACGATGATTTAAATTATGTTAAGGACACATTTAAATAATAGTAATTGGACAATTTTGATAATAATTTTTGTAACTCTGTGTTTGGTAACACACGCGTTTGAAAATCTATCATTGAAGATGGTTGCGCACGGAAGAACACGCCTCTAAAGGATTAAAAACCTTGAAGATCCAGTCTCAGGATCACACAACGGGAAAATGAAATGACACCTTGTATGATACGGCGAAGAATTTAAAAATTTTTCACAGAAACCTAAAAATTCTGAATTTGAATTCAGTTTCGAGATCACAGTACAGTAATAATATCTGCCGAATGTTCGAACAAACATTAAAATTAAACAAATAATACCGAATTATTAAAGCTAAACAAATATCGAATATTAAAACTGCATGTACGCACGTTCTTCGAAGCGAAAGGCTTAAATCAACACTCGAAGCATTCCCCGGTAATCACGCCAACAGAAAATAAAATAAAATAAAATAAAAAATAGAGTACGATCAACAGAATATAAAAGATATATAAAATCAATACTCCTACAAGAGTCCACAGAGTTGGAAAATGGAGGAAGGAGAGACCTCTCTAAAAAAGGTGCAATCATCCAGAGAAATAAAAAAAAACAGCGTGCGTTCTTTGAGAGAGAGAGAGAGAGAGAAAGAGAGACGCGACGAATGAAAAAGTCACGTAGATCGCTTTGGTCGATGATGACGGAGGCCAGGCTGCTGTTGCTGCTCGCAGCCGTCGAGACATCGAATTATCGCAAAGTTGCCTAGCGGCCCGGAATACCAATGAATTCGCATCGGACAACACGGGAATATCGGCTGGCTGCCGGACGTCCTGCTGGCGAAACGTCGCGCCATTTCCACTCGATCCTCCTTCCGGAATCCCCTTCTTAATCGACTCCCTTTTGATGTCATCCCTCCATTCCCTACTTTTTCTTTTTCTTTAAATCGATAACACACTGGACTATTACGTACAGGGTGTCCCAGCATCGAACGCACCGTACGTACAACCGATTCGTGATTCTACACGAAGGAATATAGCCGAGAAGAAGGAATAAAAGCTTTCGTTTCGAGCAAGTTTGAAAAGTTTTCTCGACATTCGAGTTTCTTCACTCGCGACAATCGAAACAGTAAAAATCTAGAATAATGCTATTCAAACTTCGCGCGAACGAGGATGAAGCGATTCTGCGTGAAGAAAGAGGAACAAAGTTTGTTCGAAAATCAAGCTCGAAGATTCGTCGATAAATTTAATTAAAGGAAAAAGAAAAAACAAAAACAAAAAACAGTAAAGCCGATTTAAAAGCAAAGTGTCTTACGCCGTATAATTTAAAAGCAAAGTGTCTTACGCCGTATTTCTTTCTCGAAATAAACGGCTCGATCGATAGCATCGACCAAACGATACCAAACGATAGTTAAAGATCAACGAAGCGTACAAATAAATATTTCAACTGGAAATTGGAAAAGAGTTAATGGACCTCCATTCGGATGCTGCCCCATCTCTCTCCTCTCTTCCGCAAGAAGATTTTCTCCTCCGACCAATGGAATTACTACAGCTAGTGGCTGGCCCGTTTATTCACAAAGGAATAACATAACGGATATTTTCTGGACACTTTGCACAGGATCCAAACGACTCGATAAATCGGAGGCCGGCCGGCCGGTCTGCTCGAAATTTGCCAGGGATAAGCGAAACGACGGCGACGATCTGCATTTCATGAAAAAGCCCCTTTGTTGGGGAAAGATCCCGGCGTGGCAGGTCCCCTGCAGCAAGTTTAGATTTATTCGGAGAGGGGGAGGAGTGTGGAACTTTGTTGGTATGTACGTTATCCTGGTTACTTTGCCCGGGACTTCTCCTCAAGGCGTTTCCGGCCCGTGGTTTCCTATTTCTAGTTTGGAGAATTTCTTTGTACGATGTTTCCGTTTCCTGGTTCTCTCTCAACCGGGGATAAACGCTTCTTTTCGGGGCGTTCTTCTCCCGCGGGGGTTTCAGGCATTTGTCGATCGCCGTGTTGCGCTCGTCCGCTCGTAGCGGAGTCCGTCCATCTCTCCGCTCGACAGAGAACGAAAGAGAGAGAAAGAGAGAGAATCAGATTTTCAATTTTTCATTTCGCTTCTTTCGTTTCGCAAAAGATTTTATTTCTGTCTGTTTGTGTGTTTGGCTCGCGTTAACCTCTTACGCTGGTGGAATGACGTGCCACGAACGTCGACAACTTTTTCCCTCAAAATTGCAATATTTTCTCAATTTTAAGTATGTTTAAATATAACCCAGGTAAAACAAATAATAAATTTATTATTTCCTAGTGATAATATTTATCCAGTGATACCATACCGACGAGTTCAAAAAGAAAGCGACAAATTATCGTATATGGTTTGGTCACTCGTTATGGTCCAATCAGTTGCCAGCGCAAGGGGTTAACATTCGCTGAATATTACCGAAACTCTCACGAATATAAATAGAAATTGGCTCGTTTTAAAGCTTGGAACCTCTATTTTTTTCTTTTTTTTTTTTTTTTAATATATTGTCCATTTTATTCGAAAGTGTTTCTACGTCACTGAAAATGGCTATGAAATCGTCATGGTATGTAAAAATATAATGGATTTAAATATTGAAACTTCCCCTTTACAACAACTCCTGAAAATTCAGTGTATGATTTTTTTTTCATCATTTTATCCTCAAATATTAGCGGCAAAAATTCAAAAAATCACAACTTCGCCTGATATTCGAAATTGAATAAATTGATGGCGAAAAAAAAAAAAATCGTACTTTTGAGGGGTCGTCGTACAGAGAAAGCTTTAATGCTTGAAATCATCGTAAGTCATGAAAAAGTTTAATGTTCTTACATATTGTGACAATTTATAAGATATTCGAGAAGAAAAATGACTTTTGTAATAGTGTAAAAACATTTTGGAATGAAATAAACGACGGATTCTGAAAGTAGAGGCTTCCACAAGCTGCAAAACGAGCCAAGTTTACTATGAATTACGATCTTACAAAATTATAATTATGCAAAAAAAAAAAAATTTTTTTAGAAAATTATAAGAGTTTCGATATTTAATGTTCGAATATTAATGCGAGGTCTGCATTAACAATGTACGTTACTGGAACATTTTGTCGTGGAAAATTTCCGACCAGATTTAACATCGATCTTTTCAAAGAGACTGAATTTTATTCTTCTAATTTTCCGAATATATATATATACAGAGACTGGTAATTTTGCAAGGAACGCGACTGCGCATCATGAAACGGAAAACAGAGGAAAGGATTTCAACCTCAATTGAATTTTACTTTGAATTTCGCGTTTGTTGAATCGATTGCGAGAGATTTCATTTTCTGCCTGTTTGACTTATCGGAGACCGATAAACTTCGTATGTCGGTCACGTATAAATCTGTGTACGTGTTATCAATATTTGTATTATTAATAGTACAACGTGTTATTTGTTTGACGAACGAAACTCCCGCGACGGATAAAGACGCAGATTATTACGTTTCTCATTGAGAATTACAGATTGACGGATTGAGAACACTGTCCAATACGAAAGTGTACAATATTCGCAGAACATATCATACATTTACTCTGCAATAATTCGTGATCTTTAATTTTCTATAATATTCTAAAATTTCCAGAAATCAAATTGATCGACTCTGACATCTTTCTATCAGTTTCTTTTTAAAAATTTAACTATCTGTTGCGATTAGTGTTCAGCTTTTTAAAAGAACAATTTCATTTCTACCAGTTTTTATTTCATTCTTCTAGTTCACTTGTCACAAACAGACTGTGTTTCTCTATTTTTTTCAACTCTTAGATTTGCAACATTCCGTATCGTCAAAATTCTAAACGTAAGACTAAAAGCAAATAGTGTCATTTAAGTCCTAAAGTAGAAATTTGTTTCATTTGTTTGTTTATACTGCGGATTTTCATTCATTTGCGGACAATTCGAAGATACGAGGAAATTCTAAGAATTCGTTTGATATTTCATCTTCAATTAATAAATAAGAAATTAATAATTGATAGGTAATAAAAGCGTAAAAAATTATACCAAATTATTATATTATATCAAATACTGTATCATATTATATTAAATACTATATTACATTTTATCATATTCAATATTGTATTAAAACTATAAAATATAATATTCAATATTATATTATATTATACTTATATAATATAATATTATCAATATAAACTAGAACCACCAAAATGATCAACATAACATTTTATAACATTTGTTAGGAACTTCACAGCCATAAAGTAACACATTTTTAAAAATTTAAATTATTTTTCAAAAAAAAAAAAAAAAAAAAATGTAGCTGGTAGCTTGCGTGATTTGTCGTGTATTATTAAAGCCTTCCCATTTTTTTACTTTACTCTTTCCGATGGAAATTTCATGCTCGTAGCCGTCGGCAGTCGCAGCGTCGAAATGTAAATTACAGCAGAATTTACTTATGTGCAAAAGTTCCAAGCACATCGAGCTATCGAAGTATTCACGACATTACAACGAATCGCTTTTTTTCGTGGTTAACCGAGATTACGAGGACACCGGTTGTGCAGGCGATCGCGGAGAGAGACAACAACGCGTGGCTGGAAGGAGCTCCGGCGGTCTAAAATCGAATCGCGTCGCAACGTTTTCCTCGGAGCGTGATTCGAATCGTAGGTGGACTGCACGTGAAGCAACGCTTGATATGTGGAGCAATGAAACAGTTACTCAGAAACTGCAGCCTCTGCTCGAGCAAAAAGCCCCCGGATGACGTTTCCACGCGATAAATTAACCCAATCGTCCGTCCCACGCGCGCTTCTCTCTCACTCTTTCGCCGCTTCCGCCACCGTTTCATCGCGTCGCTTCCTTTCTGTATCTATGCTCTTATTCTTTATTTCGCAGCGTTTATTTGTTTATCTCTTTCATTCTTGGTTCTTGCTTCGCATTCTCACGTTTTGCATTCGTCGCGTTTCGCTTGGAAGTTCTCGACACCGACACATAAAACGGAGAAACGCGAATATTTAGTTTTCTTCGACGGGCAATTTCTTGAAATTTGCGATTACTCGTTAATTAACACTTTACCGACCGTGTATTAGCGGTGAATAGTTAGCCGATTAATAGGCTACCGGTCGGTAAAGTGTCAAGAGCATAATTGCAATCGAGAAGTCGTCGATTTATTGAATTTAACCTCGTAAAGACAATTCAAATCGTATTTGATTCAACCTCGTTAAATTGACAATGATCACTGTAGACCTTATTTAAAAAGCGTGGATTTCCTCGAATTCCTTTTTTCTTTTTTCGAATGTTCCTTATCGTGCAGGAGAAAGTAAGGATACTGTCTTCTCGAAAATCGTAAAAATTTAAACGAATGCATTAAGAGATTGCATTAAAAAATTGTTTTCGTAATTAGATGCATCGTCATTTTGAAAAATTGGAGGCTTCCCCCTCTGACCTCTGACCTTTCTCTGTAAAATTGTAGCTTGAATTATCGACAATTTTTCATTGTGTCGCTAGTCATGCTCTTCACTGTACATTCAACACCCTTTCTTCATTATTTTATAATAAATTTAACGAACTGTGCAACACTGTCCCTTTCAAATAAATTTTGCCCACACCAATGTAAATGTGTGTGTGTGTGTGTGTGTGTGTGTGTATGTGTGGCGATTTTTCGAAAGCACAACGTTACACGAAGCAATCATCGAATTCAAACGTATGCAATGCAAGTCATTTGCAAGGAGGATCGTTCGATTATTGACGTGATAAATAAATTAAAAATTAATAAGTAAATTAAATAAATGAATTAAATATTAACCCTTTGCGCTCAGTTGTCGTCGCAGCGGCGACATCAAAAAGAAACATTGTTTTTTTTTAATTTAAATATTTTATACATTGAATTTAAATATTCTTTAATTTTTCTTGGAAGCTATTAGTTAGTCTGGAGTAGCTGGTAACCGATAGTAAAAATGAACTCGGAGTTGCTGATAGGTTATATTAAAAAAATATTCGGAGTAATATTTAGGTAAGTAGTAATATTTAGTAAGGAGTAATATTTAGTAAACATGGCGAATGAAGAGGAATTTGGAGAAGATTTTGGACGAATGGCCAATTCGAAGGAAAAATTTTACACCTCGGTGCGAGTTCGATTGTTATTCAATGTCCAACACGGTCTCTTTTTCTGCGTACATTGCTGGCGTACGTACAGCCATACAGGAAGATGCATAGAGAAAATTCTCGAGTATTGTGAAGTTGCAGAGGAAGTTGCAGACGCGAGGAGGAAGGAAGGCGCGTGACTTTTCATTCTCTTTCAGAGAGTTTACTCTCTTTATATTTTAAACTCGATTCGAAACTCGCGAACACTATGCCGGCGATAACGCAATAAATACGAATACGTGCGACGCGAATGAAATTGTGAAAAATTTGCACGACAGACGAATTTTTCTGCATCCGTGCGAAGTTTAACCCTTTTCGCTCTCGACAAGCATGAATATAATATAGCATTGGAAACAATCATTCAAACGGCGTTTAAATGATAAAAAAACGAAATTTCATTATATCGTTCGAACATCGCGGTGTAAATTTAAAGCAATCATCAACGTGCATTTTTGCTAGGGTTTGCTAGAACAAGTATAACAAGAGTTAACGATACGTAGTTTCAATCTTTGGACGAATAATATCCTCCGCCATTTTTTGAAACTTTCTTCTCGAGAAGGAATAAGATGTCTAGTTTATGTCTATATATATTATTTCGAATTGTGTGAATTATTGAGCGTCAATTCGATCGAGGACCGCCATTAGAAATTTCTTCTTCTGAAATCCTTTTGTTCTTCTTATCGTAGCTTTCGAATGTCATGCTATTGTACATCGCATACGACACCAAACGTATATACGTTCATTACAATTATCAGCGAATTATAAAAAAGCGGAAGAGCTGTTAGCTACAGATGTCTCTTCAGATGTCGAGTGCAAAGGATTAAAAATCAATGTGTAAAGAAATATTCACAGTTATTTTGACTTTTAGACGTGATTGCAGACAGAGTATGCAAATATTTTGTATCGTAAAGGCTCACAAAACAATCAACAGCGACAACTTAAATTCAATTCTCTAAATTATGTTGAACAGAAATATGAATTTATTGGATCTTTCGAATTTGGAGACTACTACCGGAGATGAAAAGAGAACTCAACAAATTTCAAAAGTATTAAAATCTATCGTTCGCGTGGATTTCTTAAAGAAGAAGAAGAAGAAGAAGAAAAAGAAATATATTGAACAACTATTTGAAAAATCTATTAGAATTCAACAAGTTTTTTCCAATACTAATATTTCTGCTCGTGAAATTATCGCCCTCGAAACGAATCACAGAATTTCGAAACACCATGGCAACGTGGCCCACACTTTGAGGAAAGAAATTAGCAAAATATTGATTGATAAAAATCCGCGAAACTCGCGGAAAACGCAGAAACTTCTTCGTCGAATTAACGTGCTCGAGGCTGAACGTTGGCACGCTGATTCAGCGTGACTTATCGAAAAACGCCGGAGAAACAGCCGGCAACTCGATCGACTTCGATTCTCGTTCGATCTCTTCGACTCGTGCACGACTCTCCGCCGCTTGCGAATTCAACTGCTGTCTTTTTTCGGGTCACTCGCGTGGGTCTGCAGATGCTTCGCCCATTTCGTCTCGCTGTCCTTCTTCTTGCTGTCACTCGTTTCATCGTTTTGTCCTTGTCGTGAACGACGCTTCGCGAAATAGCAAAGAGAGAGAGAGAGAGAGAGACGAGTTATCTGCTTTCTGAACGTATCGCCGCAACGCTTGTCGACAGCATAAAATAATCGTTCCACCGGTTTCCAGTCACGTCAACCTCGTCGACAAAAAGTATAACACGTATATATTCCAGTCAGTGGCGTGGATTGGCCACTGACATCGCTGTTAGGGTAATTCTCAGAGTCCCCTGAATTCTGAATTCTGCCTGGGATCTTGCATTTCGAGCCCTTTCAGCCCTCGACGATGGGAAATTTCTTTTTGTTGAAGTAAGAAATAGTTATATTTTTGGAAGAAATTTTTAGATAGAATTTTCCAAAAAAAGTTATATATATATATATATATATATATATATATATGTCATTCACAATGTAACATAGAACAGTGTTCAAATATATATTTTATTATGTATAATAAAAATTTTGATATTATAAAATTTCCTTAGTATTAATACCATAATGTAAAAATTTAAAAGTAAATTATATCATACTGTATACTATATTACAACATTATATATTATATATTATATTACATTATTACAATATAATTATAATATTACATTATAATATTGCATTATTACAATATAATATAATACAATGTAAATTATAATATAATATACTAGTTTTATATTGTAATGTAATGTATTATAACAATGTATTTCAAATCTCGATTTTGTATCATCGTAACGCATCATACGCAACACATTTAAATGTAACATATTTTTCTTATAATAATTCTAAATCCAAATTCAAATCACCTATTTTTCATTTCCTTTTTAAACAATTCTTCAATTATTTAAAAAAACTGAAGGTACGTATTATTTGAATAGAAATAACTGTTTTCCAAACCATCTCTCATTTTTCATTGGATTAAATTTTCGAGGAAATACCTCAATGTGTGTACTTGAGAATTATATTAATCAATAATTACCAGACCGTGGACTTTCATGCATTTCAACAAACTTCAATATACACAACTGCACACAATGTTGTATGACATAAGAACAATAAACTTTTTATAGTATTTGACAGGCGAAACAATTTCGTAGCAAGCTTCTGTCATTTCAATTGAATTTCAATGAAAAGAAAGTTACACTTTGAAGAAAAATCTGCGATAAAAATCCGCAGCCTAACAATTACGTTTAACACGCACGTTCTTTGAAAGTACCATTTTCTTAACCATCTGTAGTCCTTTCGTTCGAAGCTAATTTTCTCTTCAAATTACTCGACTATCGGTGGATCGTGCGGCGATTCAATTCACCCTCACGCTCTTACAAAATCGTTCAACGTTCTCCCTGGCCAAGTGGAATCATAAAATAAGAGTCGTAAAACAATCGGCCGGGCCGTTTACGCAAGTTCCGCTACAACGAACCTGTTGCACCCTGGTGTTCCAACCACGCGCTCTCTAACCAAAACCGATTAAACCAAACTTCACGGCGTCCGAAAACGAAGCGATCAGAGACAGACGCGACAGATAATCAAACTGTGCAACAAGATAATCGAGAACAAATACGAAATCGATCGAACGCAGCATATTGAACGAGTCGAGGGAAACTTGCAAAAGCTTTATACACCGCAGACGATGCTGCAAAATTGAACAGCACGAAGGGGTTTCTATCTCTTCTTCTCTTTCTGTTTCTTGTTTCTTCCAGAGACGCTGCGTGCGCGTGATAAAAAAAAAAAAAAGAAAAGAAAAATAAAAAACGGTTTGTTGCAAAATTTAAGACGTTCGAGGAGAGTGAGAGAAACGAAGAAAACTCGAAGAGTTGACTGGTTGGAATGAATTGAAGATCGTCGGTGACATCGGCGAGCGAATCTACAGTTGTTCGCCACTTCCTTTTCCACCATCTCTTGACCGTCCGCCATTAATTTTTCAAACAACGTTCGAAATTGCATGCTCTGTATTCCGCTGGTCGTAGTTCCTTTCTTCCGACGGTTTCCTTTCCGTGCTCGTTTTCGTGAATGTTTCAGCTTCTGGCCATTTGCTCATCGATCAGTTTCCAATTTTCCCTTCGGTGATTTAGATATTTTTGTAATTTAGATATCTTTGTTTCGGAGAAAATTGAAAGTATTTCTTCTTGCTTCGCTTGATCGATCGATTTCCAATTAATTTAATATTCGTCGATTCATTATTAAATTCTTGGTAAATTGAATTTACCATTATTCGAATTATTTCAACTCTCTGATATTTTTCTGAGATTTTCTCACAAACACTGCGCAATGAGAACATTCCAAGGAATTGTTCTCTTTATTTCTAAATCCTCTATTTTGACACCTTTCCTATTCTCTCAGATTCTTAAAAGCTTTCTTCGCAATTAGAATCGTTTAGAATCTTTCTTAATCCTTCAACCGCACACCGTTGCAAATTCACAACGGTTCGCTAACAAAATTGCAAGGATCAATACATATACAAGAATCGATACGTTCGATACGTAATATAATAAGTAAACTTTAACACCAGAATGTCACTCGCAGTCAAAATTCTTCCATCAGCAATACTTCTCAAGATTTCTATTCTGTAACGATTTTTGCCTTTAGATTCGACTTCAATTAGCACTTCCACCCTCGATCGTTCTCTCAATCAATCCGACGTCCAGCGATTCGACTCTTGCTTCAGTCCCAACGAGTCAAAGAAGATGACAAAAAAAGAAAAGAAAAGAAAGAAAGAACCGCAAGCTCGAAGAAAAAAGGAGAAAGAACAACGACGAAAAGAAAATCACGGTCGGATTTTCGTCCACCTCCCGCGCGATTGAATCGCGAGAATTAATCCGAGATTACAGCGACTAATTGTCCGTAAACCGATATCGGAGTTTACCGGTTTTCCCAGGCGCGTTGAAACAGGCGCCGGAAATGAGCGCGGGAGGAGGGATGGTTGGAAAGAGTTCGCCAACTCCACTACGAGGCACGATTGAATCGTCGCGGTCTCTCGCCTAACGATTTCCAGAAAAAAAAAGAGATAATTTTCTCGCGAGAGGGGTGGCTCGTTGTTCGCTCCCTCGTTGGAAAGTATAACCTAACTCTCGCGGCGAATCGAAGGTTAGCCGGATATTCACTCGGTATTCAGACGATCCGCGAGGCAATCGATATCGACGGCAACGCCGTGAAATCGAATCGAGAAATGAGCAGAGACGTATCCTCGCCCTCTTTCGCTTCTCCTTTTCTCCTCCTCCTTCTTCGTCGTCGTTTCGTTTCCTGCTTCGGTTTCGGTTGCTTAAAAATTAACCAAACGGATCCAGCCGGAGGCTCTGCCTCCGAATAATTCTCTCTCTCTCTCTCTCTCTTTCGAGAAAGGAATGGGCGAAACCCGGAGAGATGTAACCGATATTTGCAAGCCGGATCGTTAGTCCGGATAGCTTTTCTTCTCGGGTGCTTCCTTCGGGGAAGATTGGCCCAAGTAATTCTGCCGATTAATACCGCGGCTGATTAACTTCGCGGACGAATGATGATCTTGAAACTTTTTTCGGATCGGAATACAAATCGTACGATATGAATTCAATTTTTTTTTTTTTTTTTTTGGAAGTGCTGCTGCTGTTCTGAAATTTTATAGAACAGAGAATCTCTAGACTTTCGTATCTAGAATTTTATTTATTATTTTTTATCAAATTTTTCTTAATTATAGTTATGTTATGTTGTACTTATCTGCTTATGTTAGTTCATTATCATCAGTATGATAGATATTACAATGCCAATTTGTTTTAACACGTTCACCGGGTCTCGAGTGTTTGACGAAAGTAAATAAATATAATTTTTTAAATTGTGCTTGCTCGTAAATAAATATCTCTTGAGCAAAATTTATTCTGATACTGATCGCACGCGTGCATACAAAGAAATGCGTATCACGAATCGCATGATGCACGAGACATTGAATATGTTAAAATTGCAAAAATTATAATAGCAACAGAGTGTCTCTAAAGTGTCAATATATCAACAATCGACATCACGAGATAGGGGACGAAATTCGAATATTTCAATTGAATATAAAAATTACATGTTAAATTAAATTGAAAATTAATTAAAGTACGAAATCATTGAAACGTAAAATAAAAATCCTAACTACATTTACGTATGTACATGTGACGATATTAAATAGAGTGAAAAATTACTCCACTCGCTTATGCCTCGAAGAATTATTTACGATGGAAAATGACTTTTTTCCTTTTTTTTTTTTTTCTTTAGAAAATATTATTAGAAGATATATTATTCCTCTCGAGTTAAACGCTAGAGAAACGTGAATAGGTACAGCTCTCTGGTATATGTATGTATAGGCGGTGGAATAAAATTAGGAATATCCGTCTCTCTTGGGAGGAAATAAAACGATCCTTGATACAGCGGATTCATCCGGACTTCCAATATCAAAGACTTTCTTTTTATCAGAGACACGTAGCTTACCGAGAAGAGAATTTACTGATTGCATTGATCTTCGTTCCTCCGAACGAAGATTCCTATATCTTTTAAGAAGACGAAGAGTAAAAAGAAGATTATCAAGAAACTCGGCTTCCATTGCCGAGGAATTTATGATTCATCTTTGTAGTATATCTACGATCACTTCGCGCTCACTTTCTGAGAGGGAATTTAGAGCCCGCTGTTAAAACATTAATCGAACAAATGAATATTCGTCGATTGGGAATCCGGCAAATGAAAATTTCAAAATTGCCGTTTTTTTGTCAATATTTCTAACGAATTATAATTATTCGAGGAACATTTTTATTAAACGAAATCTTCGTTTGAATGCTCGCCGCAACTGCCTGAAAAGTCTGCAAGTTTAATTTATAATTTAAATCGTAAATTAATTTGATTTACAATTTGTAATTATTTTGCGGGCTATACACAAAATTAAGATTACATTTATCTTTAAGTAAACGTGCGCCATTTTGAATTATTTTATTCGCCACTACTGAGTAAATATCCAATTCAACAAGTATATATAAATGTAAGTAATATATATATTTCTATAGTATTTCTATATAACAATAATTTAATAAAACAATTTATTAAAATAAATAATTTATACTGTAATATATGTAAGAATTAATAAAATATAATACGTATATTCATTTAATTACTTACAAATTACTTACAAATTACCGAAATTTAAAACAAAAATATCATTCGACTGTCGATCATCATATCGAGATTCCCAAGACTGATCGCTATTATTCTATACTCTAATTTTTACACCTGCTAAAGAAAATGTAAACATTTCGCACATACGAAATGGACACATTCGCAAAGAAAAGTAAAAGGAAAAAAAAAATTATCCGGATGGAACATTCGTCCGGAGGAAATATATTAAAATATATAAAATTCATCTAAAACAATTACACGTAAAATACAATATATATTAATAAAATATATTAAAATATATAAAATTTATCTAAAACAATTATATATATAAAATACAATATATTAAGTTACATAAAATTCGTCTAAAAATATATTAAAATATATAAAATTTATCTAAAAACAATTATATATAAAATACAATATATTAATTATACATGAAATTCGTCTAGAAATATATTAAAATATATAAAATTTATCTAAAAACAATTATATATAAAACACAACATATTAAGTTACATAAAATTCGTCTAAAAAATATATCAAAATATATGAAATTCATCTAAAACAATTAAATGTTTTATAGATGAATGTTTGTCGAGCAATACCCAACTCAATTATATATAAAACCAAAACAATTATATATAAAATATACAATTGTCTCAGATTGAATGTTGATATCGAACTTTGGCAGAAAGTATAGAAAGGATATGTACGATGGGGATTATACATATCTTGTATAGCGCGATGGTTCCTCGGCGGACTAGCGTGCCCCACGGGTTTCGAGGAACGGTGTTCCGCTCGCGGTGGCCCCCGCGCGCCAGACTACATTCACTTTCGAGGGTTATCAGCGGCTCCCTTGGGAGAGAGGGTCGCTTTGTCCGGCGACTACCATATTTCAAGCCAGAAGCGAGAGAAGCCCCGTTGAAAAGCCCCCGTGTAACAGCACGCGCCAACTACGTGTACCGGTGCTGGGCTCTGCCATCGTGAGGCCATCCTTGCCCGCCGGCAACTTGACAAATGTCCCTGCACCCACCACGTTTCCATCCTCTCCGAAACGACCTGTCCCCCTCGCCTCTTTTTTTCTTTTCTCTTTTTTCTTTCTATCTTTCTCCCCCTTCTTTTCTTTCTTCTTTTCTTCCCTTTTTTCCCTCTTCTTTTTTTTTTTTTTTTTTTTTTTTAAGGGTTCCACGTCTCGTCGTTTCGCTTCGTCGGCGATTCGAATTGCTGCATATCGACGACGGATAGGTTGTTGTTTGTTTCTTCGAGCGATTCACTCGAGCAAGTCGGTTAGTTAGAAACGAGGGACGTATTTTCGATGGATCTTTCAAGTAGCGAATTTTTGTTACTGCCAATGTAATCAGTGAGCATCGCCGCTAGAAACTATGTTTTTAAAATCTGTACCCCAATTCTTAATAGATACTCACGAACGGAACGAGACTAGAGTTAGAAAAACTTTGCTATTAAGAATATCTCTTAAATAAAAGAAAGAACAATTTTTGTATTTGGAGTAGCAATGCTACTGTATTTGTAATTGGGTAACGGAGAAACCCGTGGACAAGACTAAAATTAGGAAAACTTTAAAAATATCTTAATAATAGAAAAAAGAATTTTTGTATTTGAAGTAGCAATACTCGTGCCATCGCCACTAATATTTGTACCCCTTTTTTTAAAATCCGTACCCCAATTCTTAACGATAGATACTCACGAATGGAACGAGACTGGAGTTAGAAAAACTTTGCTACTAAAAATATCTTTTAAATAAAAGGAAGGACAATTTTTGTATTTGGAGTAGCAATGCCAGTGAATATCGCCATTAAAATCCGTGCCCCAGTTCTTGGGTAACGAAGAAACCCGTGAACAAGACTAAAATTAGGAAAACTTTAAAAA
This sequence comes from Tetragonula carbonaria, assembly GCA_032399595.1. Taxonomy (NCBI): domain Eukaryota; kingdom Metazoa; phylum Arthropoda; class Insecta; order Hymenoptera; family Apidae; genus Tetragonula; species Tetragonula carbonaria. The sequence continues at coordinate 8,121,002 of JAUCRC010000006.1, read as the reverse complement.
TATCTTAATAATATCTTAATAATACAAAAAAGAATTTTTGTATTTGAGGTAGCAATACTCGTGCCAATGTCAGCGAACATCGCCACTAATATTTGTACCCCTTTTTAAAATCCGTACTCCAATTCTTAACGATAGATACTCACGAACGGAACGAGACCGGTGTTAGAAAAAACTTTGCCACCGAAACGCTGAAAATAATCGAACGAATAATTCATAAAGTCGGAGCGAGGTTTCCCTCGGGAAAACTGGAAACTTCATTCCACGGGAGGCGGGAGAAAACTTACGGAATCTTTGCCCCGTTTTGTCGCGTTTACACGTAATTTCGTGTTCAAACACGGCTCGGGACAGCAGCTCGTCGAACGAAATCAGATAATCGAAATCGGTTTTCAAAATAAACTGCCGGTTTTCACAACGGCTCCCCCCCCCTGGTGTGCGAGGAGGATTTCTTCTTTTTGGCCGAGGAGAAAAAAAACAGAGGACGGAAAAATCAAACGTATGGACGAGGCTTAGCGCTCAGTCCCTCTGTAATCCTAACCCGTTGGCGATGCTCGAAGGGTCTCCTGGCCAGACCCGAGGTAATCCTCGGCCGGAATCGAGAGCCCAGGTCCGTTCCTCGTCACACCGACGATCCTCGAGGACTCCGGAGTACACGCCAAACTGTCTCTCTCGCACCGTAAATCTATTCTCAAAGCCGATCTCGATACCTCGGGAACCTCACCGCCCCCCCTCACCACCCTCCCTATCCCGTTGGCGACGCTGCTGTTTCCTACCGGGACGAATTTATCCTTCGGTTGTTTAATCGAGAAAATCTGGGAAAATAACGAATCTCCTTAGATACTTCGAAGACTTTGCCACGCTTGGACTTTTACCATTTTCAAGGGGAGTGGCTGGGAATTTCAACACGTCGACGCGCGAATTTTATTTACTCTGCGCTGATATATACAAATATATTCTGTAACTTTTGTAATCTCCGCTGTATTTTTTTTTTTTTTTTTTTAATCGACGATGTTATTTAAGCTATACGCGACAAGAATTTTGATTCATCGCGTTGTTATTATTTTAACTTGTTTTAAGAGAGTTTTAATCATTTCACACGGCTGTTATTATTTATTAAATTAAGGTTTGATTCGTCACGTCAGTTTTTTTAGTTTCAGGGGAGAGTCATTTTATTTCGCATTTTCGAAATTTCGTTAATCTCGAAAAATCCAGGATAAATTTTGCTAAGAAGTTTCTGCTCGAAGCGTTTCAAAACGACTTCTCGTCGAGAAAAGTGAAAACTGTGAATGTAAATTTTCGACCGACTTTCACCAAAGATGGGAACAGACTTTGCTTTAAAAAAATTCAGCGACGTCTGTCATCGATGAGTTTCAAAATAGTCGAAGCTTGGAAATTTTCAATGGACGCAGGTGTCGACGCGTCGATATCAATTTTACACATTACAAGTCACGACAAAGCAAAATACAAGCTATATTTATATAAAATTTAATTTTATATAATTTAATTTTCGGCGAAATTTTACATTCCGTTTGTACGCTTCGAACTGGCGAGAACATTTTCCATCGATGGTATTTATTTTACATTCAATCGTTCTGGAAAAATTTAACAACATCGCGTTAATCCTTTAACGAAAAAACCTTATTCTTCGAAGATTCTTACCAACACGCACGAGTGGAAATTTGAGCGTCTGCCAAATTACCAAAAAAGCCTACGAGTTTAATACTTAAGAGTACACGACGAATCAGAAGTGCAATTTAAATGGATTTCTCTTCGATTCGATATTGAAAAAAGAAAAGAAAAAAAATCTGAGAAAATTCTAAATTGAAATTAGAATTTATTTATCGACCTGCTACCAATGTAAAGGAAAAAAAAAACTTGCTCGGACAGAAGAAGATCTCGGTTCACGCGATAGGGGTTGAAACACCACTTGGAATTCCTTTTTACGTTCGCCAATGCAGGAAAATACAATCCGAAAATACAAAATCGAAATTGACGAAAATTGGACGAACGTTAGCTAGGAATTAAGCTACCAGCGTTCAAAGTGTTCCTTTTGACGAAAGATCTCGCTTGTCGATGTTAATCAGCCAGACTTCGTAATAATTGACTACACGGCGTGCACGTTCGTTCATACACACTCGTGTGTACGCCGAGGGATGTTTGTGAAGGAAGATTGGGTAGACGAAATGACGAGGCGTCTGTGTTTGAGGCCGTGTGCACGTCGAATTGCACTGCTGAAATATGCTTGTTGGCTATTTAATGGCGGATTAATATGGCGTCGAAGGCGCGGGAGGGATATGGAAATGACGTAAGATCGTTGCGAACGAATCGTCGTTGCAATGGTAATGGTGAATTCAGGTCGAATTGTTAGGCCGCGTTAGGAACGGGGGCTGGGTAATTTGGTTTATAGCTGGTCAGGTGGACTGCTGGCTGGAAGTGGGAATAGCTTATGTAAATTACATCGAGGGGGGGCAAGTTCCAGTCAAGCGATTTATAATCCTTAGGAAACGTTTCCTCCAGCGTTCCAGGGGGGTTGGAAGAACCTTTCAACCCCTTTCAACACCCGAGCTTCAGCAACCAACCGGTTGACTCAAGGAAGAAGAAAGAAAAAAAAAAAAAAGAAAAAAGAAAAAAGAAACCTTTAAATCCTGTAATCCTTTTGCCCGAGGCACAGAGGCACAGAGGGAACAACAAAGAGATTGCACGGAAAGAAAGAAGAAGATTGAGGAAGATGGTGTTAAAGCGACTGGAACTCGAAAGCGCCGAACACGGGATCTATGTACCTTTCTCTATATACGGTTTCTCGCTCCTCTGCACGTCTCACCGAGTAAAAAGAATCGCGGATTGATCTTTTCTGCTAATTGTGAGAATTCCTTTGAAAGCTACAAGCTCTCAAGCATTTCTTCATTTCTCAATTTCGTTGCACAAGCACAACCGGGGGAGCAGGAGCTAGGGTCGAATTTTTCAAAGAAACAAATGAGTCGCATTCAGTACATCTTAAGTTTCGTTCATCTTATGAAAGATGATGAATTATAGAAGATAAATTTGAAGAACGGTGCTTTTAAATTTATTTAACAGAGCTAGCCAATATGGATTATAAATGGTTGTTTGAACGTTATGTTTATTAATATCGTTAATCTGTTCTATTTGGATCATTTATAATCACTGATTTTAAAGTATTTAATTTGTCTCATACTGCTGCTATTACATAGCGCGAAATACATAGCCGTTAATCCTTCAAAAACGACGCGATGCTGATGATTTAAATATTTTTGATAATTTCCATTCAATCACATTAATAACAGTAATAATCACACAATTAGTTTAATAATCATTTTTACAGCTCTGAATGGTGATAGTAAACGTTCACGTGTTTGTACAATTATGAAATTCATAATTGTCGAAATAACTTTTGATAGATGTTGCACAGTGCACAGTCATCCCTGAGGGGCAACAGCCTAATTTTAATTCATATTTTATACAAAGCGTATAAGAAACATATGCATAATAAAAGCGAATAAAATATGGTAGCAATAAATTAATATATAAATATATAATAAATATATTATATTATAATAATATAATATAAATATAATGTATTACTATACACAAGATAAACAAATCAACATAATTAATACACATTCATTATTAATTAAAAATTAATAATCAAATCTACGAACACCTTTGGAAAATTCCGATTTAATTACGAACGAAAGAAGGGAAAGACAAAAATTCTTTCTGATTATTTGTTCCTGAAAATTCGGCCATTATTTTCGTGGGGTCGAGTGTATCGGGGAAGTTCGTTATCGGTCAGCGGCTGAATAATTCCGCGTTTTCAGCGGAATTATAACACCGAGGTGCGCCGCAATAAATAACCGCGGCATTTTCCTCGCAGAAAATCATCGTCCCGTTTATCTGTGTTTGTTCACGCATAATCGACCGGAGAACCGGCAGGCCTGGCCGGCTGCTAATTTATGCGCGATCGATGAACGATTTGCCACTACAAGAAATTTTTCGTCCGCCTGCCACCCGCTCGCGCTTCGACCATTAATTGCGACTTTTCGATAAACATCTCCCGTTAACGTTGTTTATCGCTCCTGATTTCCAAGGGCCCTGGCTTTTTCTCCATTATATTCCGCATATTATAGTCGCATCTCTCGCTGGAAAACGCGTGCACGTCGCTGATAACGCGGTTATTAATAGACAATAAACGAAGGAACGTTTTCCGCACGCAGTTTTCAATTTTTCGCCAACGCAACGAAATAAACAGAATCTTTCGTTTTAATTTTCAGTTAATTTCACGTTCACGGCGGACGGTATTGGATGAAAAATTGTCGATTTGTTGAACAATCGTGTTTTGTAATTTTTTTACGAGGGTAATTAAAATAAAATTCCAGAAGAAAGCTGTTTTATCTACTGTAGACACGGAAAAAGTATTAAATTTCTATTAAATAAAGTTTCATGCATTACATAAAAGAAACTATATCATTGTGCATGATACTCCCGTATCGGTGTTACGTTTAGAGCTTTCTGAAAATTTCCTTCTTCCTCGCCAAAATGACAGCAAAATTGGATAAGTTTAAATTAATGGTTTTTCTTAATTTTAGCTTTCGATGTTTTCTTTTTTTTTTATATATAAAACATAAATTTACATCTCACGTGTTCCTCGGCATGGAAGGCTCGTGATGAACATAGCGGTGCCACCCATGGAACAAAATGGAAAAAAAGATAGAGGGAGAGAGAGAGAGTGTAGCGAAATAAATTCCTGAAATTGGGGAAAGCCGCTGGAAATTGGAAATTTACGCGAAAATTCCAGCATACAAATTTCAAGGATCGTGGCAGGGATCAATGAAGGAAAATGCACAAAAGTCGGTGTTACTCCAATGAATTTCCATTTTTCACTTACAACGCGAACGAAATAAATTTCTCCCGTTCCGCTGGGTAGGGGGGAGAGACAAAGGGAGTATTTCTTTCGAATAACCGAAAAGGGCTATTAATAACCGCGCTGGTTTAAACGGATTCAGGCAAAACGAATTTATACGTTCACAAACGTGTTTGCAACATTTTGAAAAATTTACGCGTTCCCATTAATCTCGCGTATAAACAGCCAGAAATAATGAGAGAGAGAGAGAGAGAGAGAAGCCATTTCACAGAGAAAATACGTTGACAAATCACCGGACGAGAGGGGGTGAGGAACCGGAGAAATATTTATTTTCTACGCGATTATTGTCTACGCTCGCGCGCGCTTTACGGACACGCGCGTGACGTTTGCATATAGATTAGACGATTAACGACGGGCGAACGTCGATAACTTCAGCTTCATTCGTTAACGGGGCCGGCGGCCCGGGCGTAATGTCGAAAAAATGACAGAGCAACGCGACGAATAAAATGGACAGGTCGGCGCGTTTAATTTTGTCGCCTTCGATAAATTGTCCGAATCGTTTCGACGCTGCTCGTTTCGGGAAATATACATACGTAACATATGTGTATGTATGTATGTATGTGTGTGTATATATATATATATATATATATATATATATATATATTTGACGTATCGTTCGTTGACAGCTGACAGGCAACGCAGAAAAATAGATTTTCTTGCGTCGCGGAGTGATACGGAAGATCGTTACACGTTTCCAACATCGACGCGATGTTAAAAATATGATGCCAAGTTACGAATGTTCGACGATGAAGAAGAACAGGTAGTAGGCGGACGTGGAACTTGTTTTTCTTTTGGAGAAGATGATGCGACGCAGAGAATTAGCACTTGAATGCCTCGAGTTGTTTCTCTTTTTCGATATACACTGACTCTCATTAACATTCGGACAGGAGATATTTAAACTATTGTATTTTATAATATTTAACAATTGTAGTCTTGTAAACTTTATTAAAAAGAAAAAAAAAATAAGTTGGCCAAACGTGCCAATTTCAAAAGCTTGTAGCCTCGATGTTCAAAAAATTTTCATCAGCATTCATTTTATTCCAAAATGTTCTTATATATTGGAGTTAATCATAGGATTTATATTTGAGTGCGATAAGTATAGATTTTATACATTAGAGTCTTTATAAGTCTATATAAATATATTATTATACTTTGTAAATTAAAAAAAGGATATAATAAATACAGTCACAGTCTCTATAGATAGATATGTAGATAATTTATATATGTGACTCTTTCAATTTCGAGATGGAGGAGGCAGAATATTCTAGTTCTTTATTCAATTTTTTCCAATTCAGTCTCTGAATAATTTTACCGGTACTGATTCCACCACAAAATTAATCCGTACCGATTCGTACTAAAATTAACAACAACTACTCGAATCAACAACAACTAATCGCGGCGATCTCAGACGCCAAAAAGGTCCCAACTGTCGAGAGAAGAAAAGAAAAAAAAAAAAAGAAATCATGTCTTCTGCGAGCCTTTTCATCAAAAGCAAAGTTTCAAAAAATTCGAACTATCCCCGTAAAAAGAAAAGGAAAAAAAATATATAAAAAAAAGGGGAAACAAGAAACGAAAAAAAAAACCGAAAAAAATCGGAAGTAAAGAGAAAGGGGGGGGAGGAAACATATGTAACGTGCAACTTGGCAAGCTCAGTCAGCCATGATATTACCAACCGACAAGCGCACACATCCGCGGCCATCGAAAAGAGCGGCAGCTCGACTCGAAATCACGAAGCTCGTCAGAGGAACGACTTCGTTCCCCAAAAACGCCAGGACATGCTGCAAATGAAACTGGCTCGCACCGGACTTCCTGTTTGTTACACTCGCGCTTTCTCTGTGTATATATATATCTCTTCCCTGTATAGGGTGGATCATTCGGTGTCCCAATTTATTCTCCACTCGTGTTATAAATATGTATCTATCCTCGATACTGATTTTAATGTACACACTCTTTGATCACTGTTAGGATAGTTATTGCTAGACCGACGATTTTTTTGCATTTATAGAACATAAAAGACGTAAAAAACACACACGGTACGTGAAATATCGAAATATACAACGTATCAGTTACTAAATTTTTAGTTTAGCGGCTTTTACCAATTTTTGGCCATTTTTACCACTTTCCTGGCTGGATGTGCAATTTCTGTGCAAAAAGTATTATTCGTCATAATTATCGTTGTAGGTGTTTCACAAATAAGTGTGCAATTTTATTATTGCACTATTTTAATTTAACTATTGCAATTTTGCACTATCTCTAACTAAATTATTTTCACAAAACATAGGAATTTGCTAAAATTCTACATTTTACTAATAGTAAGACTAAGATCATCAAGAGAAATAATTAACAGATTGTATGCATATATAAATGATTTTAACTTAGTCATAAACTAGATCATAATATATTATTAAAATATATTATTGATATAATATATTATATTACAAATAAATATTCATATGATTTAGATGTACATTCCCTTTCATAAGTAATACTGGAATACTTATTGGTCATTCGACTAAAATCATTAAAGAAACATTACAAGAATTTATGAAAGAAAATAATTATTAAACGATACATAATTGATATACAATTACGACAAATAATATAATATATAACTGAAAATAAATTAATAATTTGAGACTCTGGATCTCACAGCTTAGACAGTTTAAATCTATCATCTCTTACAAATTATTTTACAAATTCTAATAATCAAGAATTCTGAATCTCGTAGTTTAAATAGTTTAAATTTTAAGTTAAATCTTATTATTTTTTATTTTAAACACGAAACAATTGAGAACTCCGAATCTCGCAGTTTAGACGAATCGTCTAAAACCGTTTGTCTTTTGTAAGACTCTGAATCTCGCAGTTTCGATAGCTGAAATATCGATTGAAATTGACATGAACGAGACAGCCATGTTGCCTGTGTCGTGATGCATTTTCTGGTAGCCAGTTTCGACCAGTCGAATGACACACCGCATCTGTCAAAACTGTTGAACTGTAAAGCTCAACGATCCTCAACTAGGGATTAACTAAACAGAACAATCGCCGCCGACTCTCTTCCACCCTGTGTGTCGACGAAAGCTTTAAAGGGCGGTTAGAATTTTCATTGCGAGAATCGGAAGTGCTTAATCTACTACAGAGTGTTACAGGCGTGAAACAAAAGACCTTGAACTGAATGCTCGAGGCCACAGTACCAACAAAGGGTTAAGGCATATTCCTTCGAAGTTGAAACGTTCTTTCGGGTAAAAGAAACAAAGTGAAAATTGATACTTTAGTTACTTATTCTTACAATTCGTTATGATATATAGTAATTGTAATCGCAGTGGTATAATAATTCATAATGCAAATTAGCGTTGATTAGTATCATATTTAATACTTCAGAGGCGTAAAATTTGTAATTGTCCGTCATTTCTCCAGACTCAATGAACTTCCACTTTGTACCAAGCGTTCATTTTCAGAGTTGGGAAAATAATTAACAAATAACATTATGTGTAAATAATATTGCTACGTACGAATGCTAATTTATAAATAACATTATGTACTAAGTATCTCCTAGAAAAGGAACAAAGATAAACACACGACGAAGTATAAGTCTCCTCGGAACTTCGAATATCAAGTTTATAAGTTTCAAATTGATATAATATCTGCGATCAATAACTATATTTAACTAAAAATCACGAAATAATTAAATAAATAATGCTAAACACTTCCCAGAAGAAGGAGAAAAAAGTGAATAAATAATTAATCGAACATCAATCGACGAGTGATGTGATACACCGAATATTGTTCACAGAAGGGCGAACAAAGATGGCGGAGCAAGATAATAAAAACCCCATGGCCGAAATTTCAACATTCCGCGCGTCGAACTCTATCGATCTTCCCCAGTGATCTTTCCAGTTTCACCCGGAATATCGAACTGAACGTCGTGAGTAGTTCCACCCGGCGTCGACCATAAAATTACAAACCTAACCTCTTCTTCTTCCCCCTGTTTGTGTTTTCACGCGACTCGCTTCGACTCGTTTCATACCCCTCCCCGTGTGCATACCAGGTTGTACGTGGTACGCGTTTGTTCGTGCACGCTTGGCGAACACGCCGACCAATCTCGTCTCTCGTGCAGAGAATCAGACTTGGAAAGTTTCAACAGATTGCTCATCCTCGGACCGTCTTCCGCACGGATACCCCGGCGACGACGCTGGTCCTTCGAAGTTTAATGAGAGATGATCAAATTGCGCGACGCCTGACGCGGCTGTGGCCGCTGGCATCGATTCCCTTGGCGTTCCATCCTCTCCCTCTCTCTCTCTCTTTCTCGCTTTCTCTCACTTTCTCTGCAACGTGGAGAACTCGTTTGTTCGTTTCGTTCGCCACGCGGATGAGCCGGCGCCGCGCGATTCTGAATGGACCGACTGATTGCTTCGTCTCTAAATCAGAGCCATTTTTGCTTCTTTTGTTTGTTTGTTGCTACCTTCGTTGGCGGTTCGCTTTTGTTTGGTTTTTGTTTCAGATGCCTCGTGGTCTTTCTCCGCCGTTTCTGCCATTGTTTCCGCCCCGGGGTTTTCGTCGAATTTCCCGCGTTCGCGGGATTAACTTATACGCGGTCGATTGGCGAAGCGTATTCTCGGGTTTCCGAAATCTCGGGGCGTCCGTGTTTTTCATCGACAAATGCAAATTACTAGTGAATTATCTGCTATGAAGAACAAAAAAAAAAAAATTTGTTCAGGTAAAGAATGAATGGTTTCGAGAGGTTCACAGTCTGGTGGAAATTTACAATGATACTAAATAAATTTTAATGTTAAATAGAATTAGTACATTACATTTACTTATATGCATTTATATTTATTTATATATATTTAATTTTATATTCACAGTTCGATATTCTCTGTTAAAACAAAAAAAAAAAAAAAAATGTTAACCTATGTATGTCGAAAAATTATTAGTTCTTCAAAAGATGTTTTGCTGCTCTAATTTTTTTTGAAATCTATGAACATAAAAATATCGCTCCTGTCGTTTCTCGTTTTTCATGAACGATAAATTTCGTAGAATATACTTCCGAACTAATGTTTCCTAAGCCAGTGACTTTTCGACGCTTGATAAAATTTTGTAGAAAATAATGAGCTACAGTAATTAATGCATTAAAAGCATTCGACTTAAAAGAATGATCTGTATATATTCGTCTAAAAAAAAATTATTCACATTAGAATTCAACTTCCACAAAACCATTTATTTCTTTACTATTTATTTATCTTTATATTTTTCGTAATAGATAGTTTACGAGTAATTTGCACTTAAAAGTAAAACTGAACACCCTGTATATAGATGAAAGAAGAGACCTGAAGAGGGTTTTCTCTTGTGTCGGGTGAGAAATATAGAAATCCGCGAAAATTTTTTAATTTCCAAATTTCCAACGTCGACTAGTTAATTAATATAGAGTTTAAGCCCATTTGATCGATCCATTAAAAGATGAAACTTTTATCGCCAGATTGCGGATTTTTATGCATTTAACATCATAGAGAATCGTATATAAAATATCCAAATTACAGTGTTTTCTTTCTATGGTGTGTAAAATAATTTTTCCCCATTTTTTCAAGCCACATTGTTGAAAATATAAGTTCGCAACGAAAACCCGCTGTCTATTTATCACACAATGTCATTGTATATCACATTATTCGTCAGAACGTTATTATATCGACTATTATCACAATATTTATTATTTATTCTGAAAGTGGTGCAACCCCATTTTTTTTTGTCTCGAGACACCTAATTGCTCGCGTTCGCAACGATTACGAAATTCTCCATTTGGCAACGAAATTTCTCGGTCATCTTAGTTCGATCGTATCTTAATCCGTGAATGCGAAAATTTTCGTGAATAATCATCGAAACGCGGAGGAGGAGGGAGAGGGGGGGGAGGAAGAATCCTCCTAAAATATAAAATAAAGCAAAAAGCGAACCGCTAACGAGCATTTTGCCCCCTCGTGCCAACAACGCCGCGAAATGTGCGTTTCGAGAAATTTACCGACGCACGTTTGAAAACGAAAAAGAAAAAAAAAATTCGTATATCGGTGTTTTCGAAATACCTTACACAGGTAATACAATCGACGGGAAATCGTTCGTTCCGTGACGAACAATTCATCGCGAAAACATATCACGTTTCGGTATGAACCGATGAAAAAAAATCTATCATTACAAACGACCACCTAACCAACCATCACCCGAAAAAGGGGGGGGGGAACAAAAATAAAAATAAAAAAACATATTACCCTTTACAAGGAACCGCCGTTTGCGGACAAAGAGCGAACGAACAAAGAACAGAGGACCACGCGCACGCACACACGAAAAGAAAGAAAAATGCGGTGGAAATATTTACCGACAATTTTTCCCTCGTTTCCTATCGATTCGCGCGCAGGGAGAGGGAAGGGAGAGAGATATCGTCTACAATCAGGCAACGAATACGGCAGAGATTCGAATTTCGTCGACGAGGATGGACACAGTGTCACCGAATCGTGAATCTTTCGCGTTTCGCGGCTGATCACGTTTTTTCGCCGCGGTCTAGCAACTTGCACGGTTTAATTCGAATTCGATGGAATCCGTGGTTGTTACCGAACCGAGAGGGAAACATCCGATCCGGCGAAAGCAGAGAACAAGAGAGAGAACACGCGTTTCTGGTCAGAAGAGTCGAATCACTCCTTTCGTTATCCTTTCACACGTTGTTCCCTTTGTTCCTGCTCGTTCTTTATCCACTTGCCCTCTCCCTCTCACGCGAACCTTCTGTCTCGAAATTCTCTTTCTTCCACCACGTCGCTGATCTATCGCACGTTCCTACTGTTTCCTTTCGTTTTACATCGAGAAATTTAATTTCAGCTTTCAATGGCCCGTTTACCATTTTGGTTTTATTCGATGGTATTCTGCAGATATATGTTTCAATTTTTGTTACACTTCGTGCGACAATGAATTTGCTCGAGCAAACATGTGTATCAGTGTTGTGTTATCGAAGATAATCAAAGGAAAAGCGTGGAAAGTGAAAAATAAGGAAGTTGCGAATATTTTCGCCTTCAGGAAAGCAAACATGAATATTTATAGAAGACGGTGAATATATATATATATATATATATATATATATACCGTGAAGAATCTGTAAAATGTTAACAGGTTAACGATTACAAAGTGTGCGTTCAATTAAAAAATTTGATCGTGCACAGTAAATACTGAATATTAAAAATAAAATACTGAAAACAAGATGAGTACTGAACACTGAATGATAATAAAATGAGAAATAAATATTATTACAAAATAATGAGACAACAGAATTAAATGGAAGCAGAACATTAAGAAAAGTGAAATAAAATGAATTTTTTTAACAGAATTACACTCTTTATTCGCTCAGAGATAAAGCTATAAAATTACCCAGCACGATGCTTCATTTGTCAACTCATGAAACTCTCATCAAAATTTAACTCATTTGTTAAAAAGTGTTCTAAAACTTTAAAGCGGAGGTGAACCGAAAAAAAAGAAAAAAAAAATTAGGAAAAGAAAACAACAAATTAAATTACAAAAATTCTTCGAGATATCAGAACTTCCACATATCTTCCACGAATCTACCATCATTTTCAATTTTATTCATCCAGAAACAGAGCCACTTTTAAAATTATCCAGTAAAATGCTTCACGCGCTCGAGTCTAAAATAAAGTTCACTCATAGAACTCTCATCAAAAATTTTACTCGCCTGCCAAATATTCGAAATAAACGGTGTACTAAAATGTCAAAGCGGAAGCGTGCCCAAAGAATTATAAAAATTCTTCTGAAATAAAATCTTCCACAGCCAACAATCTCTCAACTTCATTCATCCAGAAACAGAGCTAAAACGATCCACGTGCGCGAATCGAAAAATAAACTCAACTAGAAAACGTCTCGTCGTAATTTCACTCACTCTACTAAACTTAAAGTAAAACGTATCCGAAAAAGAACTTTAGGAGCGACAGTGTAGCTCGACGAGAAACAAAACTGAATTGCAAAAATTCATCTGAACAGCAAAACCAAACGTCTTCCAAGCTTGCGATCTACTTTTCAGCCTTTGCTCTCGACAAATTTTTTTTTTGTATCGTCTATCAGTAATTTATTAACAAAGCATCAGTTCAAATAAAATGACACAGAATGGGATAATAAACAGTGTTTAATACGAAATTTTGCTAATTATATCTTTCTACCATGTGACATCGTTCAAATTTCAAGCAATCAACGTGCATTGCAAATTTTCTAGAGCAAGTATAAATATACAATAGTTAACGATACATACCGTTTCAATCTTTGGAAAAGTAATATTACTCCCGTTATTTTTTTAGGAAACTTTCGTAAGAAGCAATAAGAAGTATAATTCATGTGAATTATCGAGTGTCAATTGACTTCAGAAAATTTCATCTTTCTGAAATTCTTTTGTTCTCCTTACATCGTTATTATATTATCCTACAACATCCAATGAATACGTTCAGCACAATTATCAGCAAATTATAAAAAAAAAATTGGCTAGATTTAAGTGCGACTTTCCCCTCGGAAAGCGACAGTCGAGTGCAGAAGAATTAAAAATACAACGTGCCTCGAATCTAAAATAAAAATCAAGTCGTAGATATTCCATCATCCTTCAAACAGAAAGATGGTCACGATATCTCGGATAGGTTTAATCGGTTACAGCAGCTTTCTAACACGTCGGCCAAACGTTTATCCGAACGCAAGTAGTATCAAGAACTCGCTAACTGCGTTAGTAACCCTCGAAACCAGGGGTTCGCGACTCTCCTCTTTCTCTCTCTTTCTCTTTCTCTTTTCTTTTTTTTTTTCGTTCTTCTGTGTCAAGCCACCTTCGAAATTAAATTTAATCCGTCTACCCGTTGGCCGTATCGTCCAACCATGCTTCATCGACCCCCACGATAAATCGATTAACCCTTCCCTGATGAGTCGGCAACCCCATCTGGCACAACCCCTCGCCACGGATTAAACATTTCTGCAAACCTACTAGCCCGTTTCTTCCACTCTTCAACCCTTTCCGGGGTCTACGAACCAAAAAGAGAGCTGCCTCTTTCTCTTTTTCTTTTTTTTTTTTTTTTAACGTTACACGTCGGATCAAGGGACTGCATGATGCATACGAACGATAAATTGAATTTGCCGATTTAACGCTGCGACTGTGGACATGACCGGAGGCACTTGCAACTTGGGGAAAAAGTGAAAGTGCGGAGAATGGAAAATAAGAAACGTGGGATTCTAGGGATATAAATGAACAGAATTTTAAAAAACTTAGGAACAGAGATCGCTAATTCATGGAACTACAGAGCGTGGAAGTGTAGAGTATAGAAAATAGGAGTAAAATTTCGAACGTTTATAAGAATAGGAATCATCATTGACTATAGAATTCGCAACGGAAAGTGAAGTAGAAAAAATAGGAAATTCCAGAAATAAATAAATAGAATTTAGAAAATTTAGAAGCGGAGATCACTGATAACATAAAATTATACAACTTGCAACGGATATGTGAAAATATAAAAGGTACGGGATTCCGGGAAGAAAAAATGAAATTTGGAAAATTTAGGAAATTTGAACGTATGTATTAACTACAGAACTATAGGACTTGCACTGAAAATTGCAGAGCGTAAAAAAAAAAATAGAAAAGAATTCCAATCAACCTGTTATTTTATATGTTATTATCACTATTGCAAAATTAACAAATTATTACGAATCGCAGAGAAATTTGAAAGATAAAATTTCAGATATGAAAATTGAAAATAAATCATTGACGATTCTACTTGCAAAAGTTCACGTATTCGCATACTGAACACACAGCACCTAGAAATTTATTTAGACTCCAAAAATATCGTGTATATGTGTTGCTCACATTGAATACATAATTTTAAGATACACTTTAAATATATTATTTATAAAATACATATTCTCAACTGAAATGTCATCACATTATATCATCTTTAATACAATCATTCCAATACATTATATAATTGAAATAATCAGAAAATATGGATAATCTATTTAAGAAAATTCAATATCGATATCACTCTGTTATATATGTGTGTATATATATATATATTGCATATACAAGTTTGCATTTCGGTTTATCGCGAGAATAAATACAAAGATTCGAAAATTTGAAATATCTCATTTTCATTTCTCCCTCGAGAGAACGAGACAAATTATCGTGAGCTGGTACTGAAAAGATTAACAAATAACGGGACAATGGAAAACACAGTCGGTAACAAAGAAAGACTGAAGCAGCAAAATGTTCAATGTCCATTTTCACTGATAAAAACATCCATGCCACCGGAAAAAGTATCTGGAGGTATTGAAATCAACAATTAGAGATCGAAGAATGGAGAAGGGGAGAGGCGGGGAGGAATCGTGATTTAATTCTACGTAGGATGTTATTACTGACATTTTTTTGCTGGATATTTATAAAAAGGATGACCCAGAAAATCTGTTAATAAACCGTCTGAAGCACCTTATTAATCCTTCACGGTTAATATTCATTCTTCCTATTGAATATATTTGCCTGAAAAGCTGATTGTACGATACAATTTAATTGTTCATTCAATTCGTTCGGAACCAAACCTGCAATTTTTCTTTCAATCGTTTCACATTTGTCCACATTTGTCTTCTAACATTGTAGTTGCGAGACAGAATTCCAAGAATTCGTTCAATGATTTTCCATCCAACCGGATGTCAATAACTGTGTGAAATTAAAAGGAGCATAAATATATAGGTACGATTTTACTTTGCAACTTTGCTCCATGTAGGGTATGACAAGTGTAGTTTCTTGATCTTACGAAGAGTTTCGATAAATAACCGAATCTTTTGAAATATTAGAAAATCTTTAGAAAGAGAACGCGATTATGCGATTATCTATTCAGTGTTTTCCAATATGCAAGAATATGAGAGCGAGGGTTAAACCCTAAAATAACCAAGAGCATACAATGACGAAAAATAAAGCAATCATCTTCTCGAGAGATGTGATTTGTGTGAAAAATTGCTAGCTCATATTCATTGAAAAATTGCGTGAAAATGATTTGTGCGTGAAAATTCTTCGGTATTTTATCACGTGATCGGTAATAAACGGTATCGGCGTCGGTATCGGTGATATTTACAGTGCGCGCATAAAAATGGCATTAATAACCAATAAAACATTCATTTGGACGATCGACGATACCGATTTTTCTTCTTTCAATTCAATATCGCGAATTATATGTTCCGAAGGTGTTCCATTACGTTTCAATCGAAATGGTCAAAGAATACCGAGAGACCATGTTTCGATTTAATTAACCTCGCTGTAATAATTCCTCGTGTGCAGGAGCTTACGCGAGTTTGGTAGAAGTAAATACATATTTTATCTGATCCCATCAAATATTTGTTACTTCGTATTAACATTTCGTACGATCTCCCAGCGTCATGTTACGTGTAACAATAAATCATGTACTATCTTCTCGTTGTACGAAGATTAGTAAAAAAAACTTTCCCAATAACATAATATTACGTACAAAGTGATGATTTTCATAAATAACAACGCATGATATTATCTTTCTCTGTGACACAGAAATTAATAAATATAACATGCAACAAAAATGTAATACTTCATCTTCTCCTCCAAATATTTTCTTATTTGTTGTTAACGCCTTGTACGATTTCCCAATACATATTTCATCCTTTCATCGATCACGAAAATCACGAGAAATAATTAAAAATAAATAAATAAATATCTTTCCTTCGTGGAAATTCAATAACACGACATTCCCCAACATCCTATATGTTTTATGCAATAATAATCGCGACACGAGAACTAACAAAAGCATCCGAAAACCGCGAGGGCAAATATGTTTCACATTTCCTGCCGCGATATATATATTTACTTGCGTAATGCTAACATTTCGCGCGATCTTCTAATGTCAAGTTTTTTCTACGCCGATATTCCCTCCATTTCGTGTTATTCTTTTCGTCATAATGTTTCTTTAACCACGTTTAACGATATCTGCTATTTATACATCCGTGTTATTCCTGCTTCGCCGCGTTCCCCGCTATTTACCCTCGGTTTCGTCGTCTTTGTTATTCCCGGTTTTCTCGTTCCCGCCCGTTTTTGCAAACTTTCGCTAAATTCGTGCTTTTCCACGCACGATTATTTCGTCTTTTATCGGATTTCCTCCCCTTCGACTTGCAAATTGCTTTGAAAACTATTTCGAGTGAACTTTGAACACTTTCGTGTTCCTCTATTAATTTACGAGTATTTTTCGCACTTATTTATTTATTTATTTTCTATTTCTCGCAAGCCAACGAGGTTTTCAAGTTTCAAATTCGACGAGAGAAGTAATTTATACTCGTTCTTGTTTAATGCAGTGAAATTTTTCTTTCCGTTTAACTTTACGTATACGTATATGTTCGTAGGTAAATACAGATATTTGTATCTCGAACGAAATTTTACTTTTTTTCAAAAAAAAAAAAAAAAAAAAAAAAAAAATGCATTTAATATCGGAGTTTCTGCAAAAATGATTACGTGACGTAGAAATTCTAGTGAGCACTCCAGAATTTCTTCAGAAATAACACTTCTTAAATAACTACTTAGACTACAGTGGACGAGCCATTTTACAAGATCAATAGGTTAACAATTAATTGATTAAAGGAAACTGTTTTTTTAAAGTAATTTAACACACCTTTTCCAGAAGAGCTTCTTTAAATTGAAATAAAGTGACAGCTCTAAAAGCTTGATAAACTATACTTTTATTTCCAAATAATTTTAACTTAATTTAAAAGAAAAAAAATTATCAACTTTATAAATGAAATTATATTCAATGGTATTTTTCATTTCATAATTTATACTTCACTAACGCTCGAGAGTCGTATTTAAAAAAAGAGCGAGACTCAAAGCCGACGAGAATCGTAGAAATTCTGGAGGGATGAAAATAGTTGCTAATTAAATTTCACCGAGACTACTTCGAAGTGTCTCTGTATCAGCGGATACGCCATTTTCTCGTTGCTGCTCTAATTTCTGTCATTATTATTCTCCGATTTCAACCATTATCGCCTTCCCATTGGCCATTAAAGGCCATTACCGTCGTTTCCACACTCGCCATCGTTTCGAGCAACGATACTTAGGTCGTGGAAATAATTGACCAAAAGAGAAAAAAAAGAAAAAAAGAAAGAGAGGCAACCGAAGAGAGAGAAGAAACGAACGAACAAATCGAAAGAAGAAACAGTTAGAAAGAGTTAGAATCTCGACCAGCTACTATTAATTCTTCCGATAATATAAATAATACAAATTTCTGAGTTTTTTTTTGCAAAGCACAAATTAATACTAGATGCTATTGAGTAAATTAATGTAACACAAAAAAAATTATAAATGCAGAAACTTTTTAAATAATCTTATTAACTTATTGTATTATTATTAAGCTTCTTAATAATAATATATTCCATTTTGAAAAAGCACAAATTAATACTGGATATTACTGAACAACTGGCGATAACGAAACGATCTTAGACAAAATTTTAGAAATACAGAAAAACTTTGCAATTAATTTCATTGAACTACATTGCTCTAACAATAACGTAACAAATTTACGAAAAACACAAATCAACGCCGACTAATTTCTTACGTCAGAAAAAAACATTCCAAAGAAACAAAGAAAAAAAAAAAAGAATAGTAAAATTTTTCAAACGGCGCAAAATTCCAAATGTAAGTGGAAACGGAATGAATCGCGGCTGCAATCAGCGAAAGATCAAAAAGAGGCGAAAAACAATTGATTTGAAAGCTAATTCCAAAAAAAAGAAGGGGAGGTGAGGGGAGAAAAGTTCCAATAGAACTGATTTGTAGCCACGATCGTGAAAGCGAGTTGGAAAGGAGGTTGAGAGAAAGAAAAAAAAAAAAAAAGGAAAGAAAAAAAGGTCACAAATTACATCGGTGTGACACAAGGGAAGCCGCGCTCGGACAAGTAACCGGAAGTTCACCGGTGGTATTTCGGCGAGCCGGATGGCCCTGATGAATTATCCGCAATTTTCTCCGCGATTTCCAACGCGATTGCCCGGAGGATCCCGGTGGATACGTGGTCCTGGAACCAACTGGTCAGGTCTCGGTAATTGAACCGGAAACAAACGTCCAGTGGAGAGGAGGGGAGGGGACAACGATTCTAAGAATTTAATTAATAATCCGTGATCGAACGGGTTCCAAAGCCAGCACCGCGATCCTTCACCGCTTTTATTAAATCCGTCGAAACGACTTTCATAAGGATTTTTCTAGTTTTTCTATTACTCTGTTCGTCTGTCTCTTTCGCGTGCTTCGTTTTACTTTGTTTCCCACTTGTTAATGACAGTTCGTAATAATTTTCGATGTAATCTACGCGTGATTATAGCTCTCGTCGGATATTTCTTTGTGCTTGTGTAGATTGAATAATTGCAAATATTATAATATCTCGGATATTTCGTAATTGCTACATTTCTCAATAGAATTATTATTATTACTCGAAGTGTAAATAAAATTACTATTCAATGCCTAATTATTATTTGATGTCTCCAATGTGTCTAACTTTATCGACGAACCTGAGGGAAAGTTCGTCGCAATATACACTCGCGCGTGTTTAAATCAGAGCATCAAAAGAGTTCAAATATTCCGCGCAGAATCAGACAATTACGTAAAATTCTGAATCCAACGAGATGAGTTGACTAATGTATTCCTGGCAATTGTTATTAAAACAGGTGAACAAATACGTCCACGATAATTCTGCGAAGTATAATTCCAAATTCCAAGTTTATATCGTAAATAATCGAAGAATCTCCCGCCTAAGTCGACATAATGGATGATGACGGCAACGAGGAAAGATATATACTGGCTGAAAGATACGGTTTTTCATTGGATGTCGAGGATAATCCAGGTTTTATTAAATGCGAATATCTAGTTCGAGACGGTAATACCCACCGTCGGAGGACATCGTGGTGGTTTCACGATAGCGTTAGCACACGAATGATTAATGACGTTGCAAAAGTTTCCACGCCCTCTTCTTCGTACTTTACTCTTTCGCAACTTCTCGTCGCGACCCCGACGACTTTGCCTTACGTCCAACTTTTGCCAACAACGTCCATACACAACGTCGTGAAACCCAACCGTTTACAAAGTCAGCTTCAGAAATCCTTGCGACACGCCGCGTCTTTCGACGTGCAATCCTTTGACAGACAAGTCAACGGGAGAGACGAGATTCATACTTTCAGAGGAGATTCATAAAGATAATTAATTGCAATCGCGACTATCGCATGGAAATGCGAATCTTCATGTTCACAGAGCGAATATAATTACACACGTATGTAACATCCAGTATTTTAGCGTTGAAACGTGCGCTCTGTCAGGCAAAAATAAGATGAAAATGTCGAAAATGTAGCGAGAAGTATAGAAATTCATCGTTAAACAGTGTAGCAACGAAAGTATGAGTGCGATTGATATAATCAATTTCGGTGGTGGATCGGTCGAGAAGAATTAATAAAATTCTACCGGTGTCCTAGGGCTTCGTCTTCAGGTTTTTTTTTCCACTTATGGAAAAATCATTCATTATCACCGAGAAATCAAAGACTCGCGATATCGAAATATTTAATGGAATGAAACGAATTGGTTATCAGGAAACTGCGTTTGAAGAGGTTTAACGAGATCGGTGTGAAACTCAGTTCAGAGTAAATTTGATAGCCAACAACAAAGTATATGATTAATTAAATACAAAATATAAAACGTTAAATATGAAACTACGTGATTCGTTCAAACTATTTCTTCTTTTTTTAATGTCAACAAGTTACTTTGGACATTAGTTCTTGACTGACTTGTCCAGATGTTAAATAAACTTATTCTTTTCACACTATTATTTCACACTGTTATTTTCATATTAACAAAGAGATAACAATTTATTTTTGACACTATTATTTCATACTGTTATTCTTTTGACACTGTTATTTCACACTGTTATTCTTTTCACACTAACAAAGAGATAACAATTTATTTTTTATTTTAGTTCTTATTGATTCATTCAAACATCGAATAACTGATTCATTCATTAAACTATTTTTCTTTTATACCGAGGGTTAACAAATCACTTTAGACTTCAGTTCTTATCGGCTGATCTAACAAACATTAAACAAATCAGTTCGCACGGATCAATAAAATTTCCTCGTTCAAACTGAGAAAATTCACTTAAGGAAACAACGATATCACAATACGTACATTACATTCAATCTTTCTTTTTTTTTCATTGAAAGTCATTAAATTGAAGCGTTCATTCCTCTTCTTTGTCTCTCCTCGCGCGTGTCTTCCGAATCCTCGCGATAAAATAAAAAAGAAAAAAAGAGGAAAAATAGAGAGAGAGAGAGAGAGATCACGAGTGTCGTTTTGAAAAATCTACGAAAGCGTGAAACACCTCGACACGCAACGTGTTATACGTCGACATACGTGTACATACGTTTACACGCTTGCGATGCACACAGAGGATGCGCGCGGCGGTCACAATCACGATTCCGCGATACTCTCGTATATACGCCTGTGAGCGTATAAACCATCGTAACTGTGCGGCGGCCCCCGTAATACGCGGCCGTGTAAATTAATCGCGAATAATGCGAGTGACGTGGCCGTGGACTGTATCGCGCCGCGATTACGTCATTACGCCGCCGGGTTATTACGCTATTCCGAGCAATCCCATATTGTGCCGGCTGCGTCGATATCGTTAATAAATGCGCTCCGGTTCACGAACCTGACCGGTTACGCAGACCGTATGGATAATCCCCATCTGCCAACTGCGATCCTTCGTCATTCTTTTTATTATCGTTCGTAATCCGTCTGCCGTCTGGGGGAGGAGGGATCGACGGTCCGTTTTCATGATTTTTTAACTCGTGTCGGTTAACTCTGACGAGTGATTGCTCGATTGATACTCCGTGATCGTGATACTCAAATTGCAATCAATTTGCAATCGCATATAATAGTAGCGCGATCGGTGGTCGTCGATCAATTGATCGTTGTTGAGAATAAAATCGGTGACATTATCATAACATGTGATCGTTGATCTATCTAAGTAATTTATTAAACTAATATTTTGTTTGTCCGTGACAGAGTCGATCGTTTATTATATAATCAATTACACGTAAATCCTTGGTGCAGAGTAATCGTAAATCGGTTAATCATCGTTCGAATAAATCGGTGATAAATCGACTGAGAACTTTACGTAATTTGTAATCGTCAGTCGGTAATTTTTTTAATTCATATTTTCTCGTGTTTCATTTGCGTTTTACTGTAACGTGTCGTTTTTTCACATTATGCTATAAGTTCAAACGTATTGGTCACGTGTTCGTCAAGGGTTGCGTTTCCGATATAGCTACACCATTTGTAGTGTATTAAAATATGATGATTTTTCAGTTCAAAAAGTATTATGGTTTAATACTTTTTCTATAAGGAATGATTTCGCTCAGAAAATAAACTTAACTTCCAAGCGCCTTCTGTGCATCGATATTAAATAAATAATAATTATTGTCAATTAATGTCCCCTTTAAAACCATTTTTAGATATAATTCATCGTTCTGAATAGAGAATATTTCAGCTTCTAATCGTAGATGAACTATTCGATATGAAAAGTCTTCCAGGCGAAAATGTTCCTTACATATAAAAGTTTGATTTTCTTATTACAAGCAAGTATGACGAATCAAAAAAGAATACAAGAAGCTTGTGAAAATACGTATTTTAACGTGCATCGTGTACATTAATATTTGTCATTTATAATAAATTCAACACATTAAATTGTATGATAATACTCCTCCCAAGTGAATTTTATACGTGAAATCATAAATTAATATAAATTTTCTTTCACATTTTTTTCTTGTTTACCTGTTTCCTTGCTGCGCGATTTGTCGTCTTACCATTTTGCTTTTTACTTCTTCTTATTATAATTAGACGCATCTATCAGTGTTCTTTCGCCTAAATAAAAAAATAAATAAAACTTCACTTTTTCTATAGTAACGAGTATTTCAATACTTATTAACAACAAATACTTACTTCACATACTTATTAATAAAAACAAATTTAGTTTTCAACAACCAACAAGAGGATAAAAAAATCATTTCATTCTTTTCGCACAATCTCCGTTTTGCATTTATAAACGGCCGTCCAAAATATTTTCGTCCTTTTTATTATACGAGTAAACAACGCAGTTGAGAACAATCAACATTTAATTACTTGTTACATAAAATATATCCGCGAGATATTTCACTCGTTCGCTCGAGGAGAATGAAGAAAAAGAAAAAGAAAAAGAAAAAGAACGAATTAAACGTTCGAAATAAAATTCGCGACACGGAACGGGAGAATTGTGCGTCCCGGGGGAGACACGTGGCCTGATTAAAATCCGCCTTGCACTTCTTTCGCCCGTGTGTTATCAAATTATGAATCCGAAAGTGCGAACCAGAGAGAGAGAAAGAGAGAGAAACTCTACGCTCTACGCTCTCGCCTGTAAAATTCCAGAGAACCGATCGAACAACGGACACGTGTCACGGGCCGTGTAAAAGGTAAAAATTCAAACGACGTCTCCTTCTATCCCGGCTGCCGCTCCCGACCGTCTGTCCCCCTCTTTTTCCCGCTCTTCGTCGAGTTTTTCTCCGACGCGGAAAACCGTCGCTTTGAAACAGCCGGTCATAATTCAAGCGGCGCAATTTCCGCGCGCATAAACCAACCTACCACTCGATCGCCGACTTCACGTCGCGCAACCACTGTTCTCGTCGGTTCTTCTTTTTTTTTTCTCTTTTTTTTTTTTTTTTTAATTGAAACTCGCGCTTTCGCCGAGAGTGGGAGCGGAACTTCCGTGGACGCGCCTCCTTTTTCTATTTCGCCCTCTGTGCGCGCGCTCGTTAACGTTGCCTCGTCGATCCATCGAAAGCTGCTCCGCGATCGCTCTAAGGGCTGTTTAATTGTTCCTCCCCCTCCCCTCCCGAGTTGCTTTTGCCTTGTTGACTGTTCGAGGATTGTTTCATTTTCTTTTAAAGGAACGATCCTCTGTGAGGTTTTTAGTCAAGGGTTGGGGAACGATGATCATTTTGGATTTATGATCGGAGTGTGAAATATTTAAAAATGGATAGTCAATGGATTTTATAAAACGCTATATAACAGAGAAATAAAAATTTCAGAGAAATGGGGGTGGTTTCTGGACGTCTCTTTTAGCGTAAGACAAGGATCATTTTAGATTGATTAAAGCGCGAAACATTAAAAACAGCAGTTGTTAATGGATCGTAGATGTTGAAACAAAAGTCCTTGGACGAGAAATAAGGATGTCTCTTTCTTCAGACGACATTTTATAAAGATTTCACGAAAGATAACGATCACTATAGCTTGATTCACTGAAAGCGTGAAGTATTTAAAATAGCAATGGTTAATGGATCGTGTAGTGGACAAATAAAATTGCTTGAACAAGGCGTGGTTTTTGGATGTCTTCTAGAACGTTTTCTGTAAGATTTTATAAAACATAAGGACTACCTTAGATTGATCAGACTGTGAAACATTAAAAACAGCAATTGTTAATAGATGTTGTAACAGAGAAACAAAAATCCTTGGACGAGAAATAGGGATGTCTCTTTTTCTAAACGACGTTTCGTAAGATTTTATGAGAGACGAACATTACTTCAGGTTGACCAAAGTGTGAAATATTAAAAAGAAATAGCAATTGCGATTTGAATCTTGTGGAAGGAGAAAGAAATGTCATTGTACGAGAAATAGGAATGGATCTCTGGATATCTTTTTTCGTAACGTTTTGTAAGGGGTGTTTCACAAGCTTGGATCGAAACATTGACAGTAGGACTAGCGACGATTAAAGCACGAAAATGATAAAATTTCCATCATAAAAAATGGCATTAACAAACAACACGAGGGAATCAAAGTGCAAGGGAAACAAGAAAAAATTTACAACACTGTTGCGTTATTCCTTTATTGACTTGAAGAGTCTTCGTTTGCAATTTTGGGCATACAATTAGTTAAAATTTATTGCTGTTTAGCATAGTGACATATCTCTAATTGTGAATAAATGAACAAGTGAATAAGTCGATTGGCTATCCAACAGTACAACAAAGAACGCAAGCACCTGTTCATGTAATTTACTGAAAGTCATCCAAGTTTCTGAAAATACGCTGTTACAAAATTTTCATGGAAAATTATAAATTAGTAATTTTAACTACTTTGACAATTTCAGTTATTCAATTTTCATTTGTGAAGTTTTAACAGCTTGACACGCGAGTGTTTTGCTTTGATAAACTCGAATGAACACGATTTTCTTTTCAGTAACTATGTAGATCGTGGATTATTGATTGCTTTCGGTGGAAAAATTACATGCATAATATGCAAATATATACGAAACATTCGATGTAAATGCGATTATTCATTGTAATATTTAAGTTCTTACTTTTTTCATTCGGCTCGGTGGTTTAATAATAGGAAGCTTGTTCATGTAGGATATAAATGCATATAAATGCAAATACATTATCGGTAATATCTTCTACAAGATATTTTAATTCATGATGAAAAAAATTCATTATAATATTTGGCGGATCATCTCCATTCAGGTTTCAGTTTTTTAATTTTTTAATTTTTAATTCAATAAAAAATATGAGTTTATATAGTTGTCCGTAGTTTACGAATTAAAAATCTATCGCAATGTACAATACGCATGTGTATTTTCTATAAAGTGAAATAAAAATAGCGCAACAAAATACAAATTACAAATTGCACACGATAAATGCAACATTTGCAACAACAAAAGTATAAATTACATACGCGATATAAAATATAAATTATTGTATTTACAATAAATACAAATATGGTATAATTAAATACAATAAATACTTTATATACTAATGTTGTAATTACAAAACATACTTTGCACAATAATGTTAACGTATTATTATATATATCGTATTATAAAATATAACGCGATAAACACTGAATATTAAAAACAAAAGTATCCTAAGACTCTTGGATAAGAATATACACGGATATTTTAATTAATAACGAAATATTCTCGAAGAGGATCCACGATCCGTAAAGATCAACGACAAAATTCAGAAATATTTATTATTTCGTAATAAGCGTATCGAGATATCCGAATTCACATTCATATCGAATGTAGATGTTTCTCAGAAACTCGTTTCACGCACGAGGCCGCATAATTATGAAAATAATACATAAAAAATGTAGGTTAATCGATCGCGAGAAGACGAACGAGGAAAAATCAATGAGAGAAAAGAGAAAAACATCTGGCATGAAAGAAAAAAAAAAATTGAATTCTGATTGGCAGCTGAGCGAGATAGACACACACACACACATCGAGAGAAATATCGTGCGAGATGTTGCTTGGCTTGGTCACGTGAATATTGGCTGTTGCATTTTTCAATCGACAGAGATCGAACGCGTCTTCCCCGAGTACTAGGCGAATCTATTATTTAACGTGTTTCTAACGTTCCGTATTTTTTGTTTTTTGCGTTCCTCTTGCTTAAAACGTTTCGCAAGGTGAATGATATGCCGCCGCCTCGCAGAACGAGGAACTCACTCCAACGTTCTAAAAATTCCATCGCGCGAAACATTGGCCGTGATTCGAGGATCGACACGACGATCATACTCGAAAATAACTCGCTGCCTCATCATCCTCGCGTCACGCGTCGCCTCGACGTGAAGAAATAAATAAATTCCGCGATTACTCTGTGTGTGAACGACCTCGCAACGCCCACGCAACACACACCTACGTCTCCGTTTAGGCGGATTCCACGAAGAGCAAAGACAGAGAAAAAAGAAGGAAGCGAAAAGAAAATGATAACAAGTTATTATTTTATTACTCTACTCACCACTCTTTCAGCGCGAGCGAATTAATGAACAATCGGAGTGTTGATTTTTGCAAATGAGAAGACAAAAGAAATAGTTTTATAATAGTCGAATTCGTTCGAAAGCATTTCGTTTGTGTCAGTTTCGACTGAAGTTTCGTTGCTAAATGAAAAGCGCGAGCAGTTCAATATCTCAGAGAGAGAAAAAGAAAGAGAATTGCACGACTTAATTTCGAAGTGAATTATTTGTTTTGAAATTGTTATTTATTACTACGAATTTTTTCTATCCGCTTCGTGATAAGTACAATTTGGAATTATTATTGTTCGCTGTGCAATTTATGATTCAGTCATCGTTTTACCATTTGGAGAAATTTCGTGACGTTTAACTGCGTCTCGCGAAGGATTGAATATCAAATGAAATTACACATTCGATTGTCACAATGTTAATTCAACGTTAATTCATAATGTTGGATGTGCGGAGATGACGATAATTTAGAACTTCGAGTCGTTCGATTTTGGGATTTTTCATTTTGATTCAATTTTGTTACTAGTCTCTGTCATAAATAATAGTTAAATAATGTAGCCATCTACAATTCAAAG
Source organism: Tetragonula carbonaria (assembly GCA_032399595.1). Classification (NCBI taxonomy): domain Eukaryota; kingdom Metazoa; phylum Arthropoda; class Insecta; order Hymenoptera; family Apidae; genus Tetragonula; species Tetragonula carbonaria. The sequence continues at coordinate 8,093,635 of JAUCRC010000006.1, read as the reverse complement.
ATACGGTTCGATTTGAAGACCGGCTGTATTCTTTCACAAGACTTGAACAAATTTCATCGGTTGCAAAACATAATTATGAAACTTGAAGGTTAATCATACTATTGATTCTTCCTGTTCGAACTTGAACGAAATTTCATCAGTTGCAAAATATGATTAATTATGTTAATAATGCTACTGATTTTTACACGAAATTTGTGCAAATAAAATATAAAACTTGAAGGTTGAATCGTGCTATTGATATTCTTTCGCAAAGCTTGAACAATTACAAAAGTATAATTGTGAAACATGAAAAATCAACTGTACTACGAATTTCCTTCACAGAAAATTTGTACAAATGAACTTATCAGTTGTAAAATATATAATTATAAAAACTTACACAGGTTACACTGTTACTTTGAACACGCAAAACGATCAATTAATAAAATATAAAATTCGATCGAATAAATTGGCACTCGCGTCGAAAATCCAGCCAATAATCAACGAATCTCAGCCGAAACAAAAGCATTCCAAGCAGCGCGAGTCTCGGCACTGATGAAATTATCATCGTCATGCCAGCAACCCCTCGCGTCGCGTTCTTTCTTCTACGTTTCATCCGGTAATTGGATTGCCGTGCAACCGAGTGAAAACAACAATAAAAACAGGACGAGATAGACAGAGAGAGAGAGAGAGAGAGAGAGGGAAAAAAAGGGAAGGAAGAAGAGACAGGAGGAGGACGACAACGAGAGAATTGTATCATATGAAAGTACAAAGAGAGGCTCAAACTTCCGGAAGGATAAGCCGCGCGTTTTATATTATACCGTCCACGTAATTTCCAACGACAACGCTGCGAATGGAACAACGAAGGAGAAAGAGAAAAAAAGATACAGAGAGAGAGAGAGAGAGAGAGAAGTAAGCGCGAGTGATTAAAGAGAAAAGTAGAGAGAAATACACGCGAATTCGTGTATGATGTAATAGCGGGCAGAGGAGAGGAGAGGAGAGGGAGAAGCTGGGAGAATGTATGGCGCGGCCTCACCTCGAGGCGCGAGCGTTAGGGGATGGAAAAAAATGTACAGGGAAAATAATACAGGGAAGACAGAAATTGCGAGAAAAGGAGAAATTACACTGCGAATAAATATTAATTTAGAATGGCGCGAGTGTTGCGCGAGAAACGAGAGAATAAGTGTGAAGCAACATGCAGAGGGAAGGAGGGGGGAGGGGGGAGAATAAATTGACAAAAAGGGAAAGAACGAGAGAAATTAGAGTGGAGAGAAATAGAAACCAACGATGTAGAATCAATGTACAAAGAGGCAAATAACGAACGAATAGGACTCGGGAAATAAACAATAAACGAAACTAGGCGAGGAAATTAGTATCGTAACGGAATTAACGTAAAATGAACGAATGACACATCAGGATGAAGAATCAGGAAGATTAAACGAAAGTAGAAATTTCCGATAGAATTAATGTAAAATATTCAGGAAAACGGAAGGATAAATTTGGGATGGAATAAACAACGAGGAGAAACTAGCATTATGCGAACTGGAATTGACGTAAAATATGTATGACGTATCGGAATGCGAAATGAAAGCTTAAATATAGGGAATAAATTGCGTAAAAATTTAACGAGGAAAAGCAGAAACTGGCGTTGCAAGCGATGTAAGATTCGTGAAAAATATACAGAGCAAATATTCACGTGACAAAAGCGACGGAGAGAATAGTAATAAACAATAAGGAGGAAACTTGATATTGCGCAAACTGGAATTGACGTAAAATATGAACGACGTATCGGAATGCGGAATGAAAGCTTAAATATAGGGAATAAATTGCGTAAAAATTTAACGAGGAAAAGCAGAAACTGGCGTTGTAAGCGATGTAAGATTCGTGAAAAATATACAGAGCAAATATTCACGTGACAAAAGCGACGGAGAGAATAGTAATAAACAATAAGGAGAAAATTTGATATTGCGCAAAATGGGATCAACGTGAAATACAAATAACGTATTAGAATGTAGAACGAAAGATTAAATGTATAATACACGGGGAATAAACTGCGTGGTAATTTGCAGGGAAAAGTAGAAATTAGTGTTAAGCGATATTACGTAAAACATTCGGGAAAATGGAAGAACACAACTCGCTACAACGAAAAAAGGAAAACACATACAGTGATAAACAACCAAGAGAAAATTAGTATTATATGCAAAATGGGATCAACGTAAATTATGAATGACACGTTAAAACGGAGAACGAAAGATTGAACGTGAAACAACATAAGGGGGTGGAAAAAATGAACGAAGGGAACAAAGACCGACTAAATAATTATACGTTATCGGAATGAAATTCAAAATCGTAAGTGCGCGAAATTAAATTCATTAAATTCGCGGATCGATGCAAGCAAAATGAGGGAAAACGAAAAATGACGATTTTCTGGTAGGGGGAGCGAAAAATCGAAGCTGAAAAAACGAGCACGCAACTGGAAGGAAAATCCCCTGAATACCGCGAATGAGGGGGGAGGCGGCAGGGAAAAAGTGAAAAATTCCGACAAAAAGTCTACGTTGGAATAAGAGCAAAAAGGAAAAAAAAAGAAAAGAAAAAACAACACGCTTCGATTCGACAAAATGTTAAAAGGAAAGAAAAATGAGACTGGTAACTGGGAGAGGAAGGGTGGCTGGGTGCTCATGAAAAAAATGTTGCGCGCGAAGGGAATTTTCATAAGTAAACACGCAGACGGAAAAGAGAAAAAGAAGAGAAACGAGAGAGAGAGAGAGAGAGAGGAGAGAGAAAAGGGAAAATTGAGTTGAAATTATCGAGGGTGAGAGTGCGAATGAACGAAAGTGTGCGTGTGCGCTCGGAATCACCGAGTATGGGAGTTCTCATCGCGAAGTACCATAAACGGGAATACAAATATTGGAGATAAACGCGCGAAAAACGTTGAACCGACGCCGACATGTTCTTTCCACTTCTTCGCGTTCACCGATTCGTCATTTTTTTTGTCGGTTTTTTTCTTTTATTTTCTTTTTTTTTTCTTTTACACGGTCGTTAATAACCGCACTTCTCCGTACGCTTAGAACATTCAAATTTTCTCTATAAAATTTTACATACAGAAAAGTTTCAAGCCTCTTTTTCTGTTGCGTGTTCCCGTTAAAAAACACGAACTTCATTCGCGTGCCTTTGAAATCGACGAGACTTTTATTAATACGTACGGTATAATTATGTCCTCTATTTTATTTGTACTTTTCATTTTGTTCATGTTTCACCGAATAAAAAGTTCACTCAAATTCTGCTGATATTCACTTATATGTCTCTTTACATTGTTTGACCAACACACATGTATGTTCTTATTTATCATTATACCGAAAAGGGCTGGAATTAATACAGTTTAACCATCTCACGAATACACAATACGTTTTGATATATTTCGAACATTTCACGAGCACATCCAGAGAAGTTAGAAACGAAAATTTCATTTTATCACAAGTGTACGTACATATCACAATAAATAAACACTTTGTATTTTTATACATATATTATCTCGCGCACTTTCTTACGAACATCCGTTTGAAAATCCGCGGTCTATCGAATGAAACGACAAAAGAGAAACATCAAATTCCCAAGTATTCCAGACAATCTAAATTAAAACTGAAACGTTTCGAACGTAACTAAATATAAAAAAAAAAAAAATAAAAAAAATTGGAAAGTTTCGGAAATGGTAAATTTTCTCGCTATTGAAAGTGGAAGCAACTGACGAGCGAAGGAGAAATAAAGAAAATTATTCGCGGCCGTTATCAGACAGATCGGATGCGTTATACGAGTGATAGTAATTTCGCGCGACCGAAATCATAGCGATCGCTCGATAAACAGACAAGAGAGAGAGAGAGAGAGAGAGAGAGAGAGAGAGAAAGAGAGCATTCGGAACAGAGCTTGCAAACGCAATCAGAAGGCTCGAAATTCGACGCGACAAAATTGCGCCCCTTAAACGGATTACACAATTCCGCACAATTATCCAGCGTCGCGCGTTGCTCGACCGAAAAAGCGCCGCGCTGATAAATGACGAGGGTCCCAATGACAATCCGAAAAACAGAGGAAGAAGGGAGGAGGGGGGAGACGATATTTAAACGGACAGATATGGCGAATAAACGCTGATTATCCACCGTCGATATTGTGTATCTTTTTCACCGTATTTCGTCGAATTTAAGTTCATTGCGAAACACGCTGCAGATTTTTCGGTCCTCGGGGAAATTCGAATTGATTCTTCGACGCCCAGTGGAGGAAAAAGAAATTCTGATTAACACTAGAATTACCACATCAGTCAAAATGACTGGTTTTACAATTTTATTTTAAAATTTCTATTTCATGTTACAATTTTTTCCCCGCAATGATGCAATGACTTTTGATGACAGTGTCTAACTAAAGAAATAATATAATGAATTTTATTTTATTTTTATTTATTAGAAATCAAGATAATTTTGGTAGAAATAACTTTGTCTTAACTGTCAGTAGTTCTAGTGTTAATTAACAACGTTCTTGTTTTACAAGGACGTTTCACCCTTGAACGTAAGGGGGCTGTTGCACCCTTTTTTTAAATTTCGAATTGATAATTTTCCAATTTTGTTTCTATTTATTAGTTTGGTATGAATTAAACTTTAACTATTAAATTAAAATTGAACGTCCGTTTAAGAGTTAAGATCTGTTAAAACGATTGTCGATTTGTTAAGAACTTTTGTCACGGATGATAACTGTGAATTACTTTTTCGCTTCGAGTTTTGAATGATTTGTTTCATTAATTTGTAGTTTCTTTTTTATTTTTTTTAATTTTTTTTTAGACAGAAGGAAGGCTGTTTGAATTGTTTAATAATTTATTGACCTTTCTTCTTCTTTGAAATGACCACATTAGAGCAGAACTGTTATAATTTCGAACCTATCGGGGAATTCTAAGGATAGTGAATTCTGTGAATTGCTCGAAACTCTGACAATTCCTTCTTTATTAGATTTCTCCACTAACATTCTTTGAAACGCATAAACCGTCGAACGAGCAATAATCCAATTTCTGCGGTGGTAATTAAAATTCATTTAAACCAAAGATATTCATATTTCATTCAATAAAGAGATCTACACCCTCGTCCAAGGCCGGTTTTTTGGTCCATTCGTTTAATTACTTCAAAAATCCAATTATAATTTTTTGCGCGGCGAACAGATTTAATTAAAGGGAACGTTTAAAAAATCCAAACGAATGAAATATATATATATATATATATATATATATATATACATAGGACTGTGGTTTAACAATGAAGATAAATGGAATTCGAACAGACGTAGATGAAGTAAGTACGAGCAAGAGTATGACAAAAGAATTCAATTCAAACTCGTTTCTCCACTTGAGATGTCAAATTTTCAAATTTCGAACGTTTCTTTCAGCGACGATATTACCATAAAGGAAACGGACAAGCGCAATATATACGAAGCGAAGAGATTCTTTATCTTTTAGACGCGAAGAGATTCCTCCGAGAAGATCTACCAGCGAAACGTCAGGCGGCCATCTTTCTTTCTCTTCTGTAGGCGCGCTTATCGGGCGCAAGGAAGAGCGTGCAAGATAATTTCAAAGCAGCCCCGCTAGAACGGGACAAATGACTTTATCACGGTTGCCTGTACGGTTTCTTCATTTGCATCAGAATCGTGTGCAACTATAAATATCCGTGATTTCGTAGATCGTAACGCGACCGATTAACCGGAACAACGGGAAGCCTCTCTCCTTCCCCTCTCGATGTAAATTTCGAACCGAACGGAAACTACTTGCACTCGCCGCGATTGCTTGACAAGCGGGCAAAACCACCCCCTCTGATTTCTGATGTTCTACACGTCGGTGTATCTTGTTCTTTCAACCCTCAATAGTGCATCTCGCAATAACACGCAATGCGATAACTAACGTAGTAACATAGTGCAACCACGTATCCGGAAAAACCTGAAAATTTCATTTTGTATTTCGTGTGTTCTTTCGATCCTCCATAGTGTGCCCATAGCAACGTAAAATAACGAAACATAATGTAACCGTATCTTGTACTTTCTGTGTTCACCCTCGTAGTGTATTTCACAATATAATAAGTAATAAGTAATGTAAAAAAAGCATTAAAAGATTATTTAGAATCTGAAAATTTCTCTTTTGTATTTAATTTTCATTGTATCGCATCGATGCACTGATAGGAAAATAGCAAATGAATTATTCAGAACGATCATTAGTAAGTTGAAGATATTCATGTAAATTTATATTTATTTTTAAAAGCGCAATTAAAAGAAAGGATGTTGGTAAAAAAATTGTCCCAGAAAATGTTATAGAAAGCATTATAACTTGGATATTTTATACATGTATGCACGCTCTTTGCAGCTTTGCAGATTAAAATTTCCCGCAAATGCGTGAAAATCCGCAGTTTAATCATCAGTTTCCAAATATTGGAATAATCGGGATAAATAATTATAACTGTATTTATAATTCTTCTTTCGCGAGTGAATGAAATTCTGATCACGGAAGATCAAGTTTTCTCGTTTTCTATTTTCCATTGTGAAAAGTTTTGTCAGGCGAATAACAAGATTTTCTATTTTGTTAAATTTTGTTACGTACGATGAAATTTCTGTCACTTTTCAAACTTTCCCATTTTATTTCTTCGATCGCTCATCCTTAAAAAAAAAAAAAAAAAAAAGAAAAACGTTAGAACCACCGCTTTTAAATGTTTCTTCGTTTTCTCCACTAATCTTTTCGCTTTACTTCTTCTTAACTACATATTTTCCTCCGACTTCTTGGTACCTATTCCCTCGGATTTTTCCTCTGCCGTCTCTCTCTCTCTCTCTCTCTCTCTTTTTCTTCAATTCCCAAGCGTTTTCTAAGCTACTTGAAACCACTGCTCCTGATTCCACAAAATGCAACCTTATCGAATCGTCTCCAACTTCCTCCCGAACGCCTCCCTGTTTCCCGAACTTCTATTTCTTTTTCCAAAAAGTTCTTAAATCCACCGGTCATGATTTCACGCAATTTCTTTCCTTTTTCACTCTCTCTCTCTCTCTCTCTCTTTTCTTTCTCACTTTCGCAAACCTGATTTAACTTTCTTAACTTCGTTTCTTCTAATTTCATTAAGCCTTCTCTCTCGCTTTTCAACTTCCTTTCCTCGAGAGCATATCTCTCCGATCGTTATCGCGATTTCGCGAGATTCTTCACTCTCTCTGCTTCAAAGCGAAATTTCGAAATTTCGCGAGGTGCAAACGCACTTCGCGTACGAAATTCGATTTGCACGGTTAGAGATCGAGCACGCTAATTGTCGGCAAATCAGTAGATATAGACAATAATAGATATCGACTCATAATTTTTTTTTTTTTTTTTACCTGTCTTGAAATTACCTGGACCGTAACTTTCAAAGTGTGACGTTTCTACTTTCTTCGGATACATCTCGCATCGTTTTGAAAAGCGGCGAGTAAGACGTCGTTTTCTCGTGAAAATTCTGCAAACTCAAACGTCTCCCGCGAGTTGCCGAGGAATTTCCTTTTACATTTTCATAATTAATAGACTTTAGCATTTACAATAACTTGTATTGATGTTCTTGGCAACCCTCAACATTGTTCGATCGATCGAAGTTCCAAGTTTGTTCAAGTTCAGTGTTTGTCCACGGTTTTTATAACGAAACGCAGTTCGTTTTCAATTTAGCTCGCAAGTTTGAAGCTTTGGGTCGACGTACATACCATAGTGATCAAAATGATAAAATATGCCAATGAATTTCAAATTTTTCAAAAGACACGGCCATTTCTGTTAAAATTAATATTGACTTCTGTTCAGACGGGGCACACAATTGTATAAATTTATTGTATTCTAATGTATGTAAAATATTTCGATGCTTGTTAAAAACCGGTTATTTTAGCGATTTTTTCTTTGAAACATTGAGTAATTTTACGCATTTGTGAAACCTGCCATTTTTTATATAAATGGAAACTAATATTATATATATGTATATACGTTTTCTGAACATTTGAATGCAACATGTATCTGTTTTATTTTCTTTAAATTAAATACAAATATATTTCATTATATAAATAATTATATTACGTGATTACATTTGATGTAAATATATTATATTATATTATATTATTTGTAAATATATAAGTATATCTCATTTTACTTTATATGTATATGTATCAGATTCATTTTAACAATTCACAAAAATTATTATGAAATTGGGAAAAATAACGCAATTAAAAAATTGCCGAAAAAGACTCATTCATGGACATGAAAACGTATTTGTTGTACGATTACGATATGGTTTTGCATTTGCGCGACAAAAGGACACGAACTGTTTAAAGTAAAACAGTTATTTCTACATAGAGTTAGTCGTGCAATTTCAAAGAGTAATTTATTTCAAGTTACAAGGAATCGATCCATTATCGAAATAAGACAATCTTTCTCGCATGTTTCTAGCGTCAGAAAGAAGAAACAGTATCTTTCAGCCACGATTTGAAAAATCTCCCAAAAAAGATAAATTGGATAAAGAAGATCTGTATCATTTGTGCATAATATATATTCTCTGTTTGATTTAGAAAATTTATTTTTTTCCGCGCTTGGAAATTAATCTCTCGCGTTGTGGGAGGGCCTCGACCATACGTTTTAGTTACAAAACGACAACAATTTAATAAGCCCAAGTTTAACTGAGTTCAATTACAGAAAGAATGCCAGAACTTTTCTGATGTTAGAACTTTGGAATTTCAACTGACCAGGGACAGTATCATTCAGCTCTGGTGACATTCCTCTGCTCGTTGCCATTATACTCTCGAGCCTCGACAATGCTCCGAGATCTCTTATTTCCCACGTAAACCGACGAATTTGGTTATTCTCCCCGCCATTGAAATTCCCCGATATCCCCGTTCTTCCGCAACGCTAACCCCCCGCGCAATGTCCTCCCAATAATTTCTCCCTTTTCATTGTGATAAATTGCGGGCAATAAATCCATGTTCCATTATGCCGGCGTATTAGTTGGCGGGCGATAAATTAACATAAGAATGGACGTCGAATTGAGTCCGAACGATACCACGGGTGATGCAGTTACCCATCGCGAAAATATCCCATCGAACAGCGTTCGAACTTTCATGAAACCGACTTTCATTCACTGGCTTCTTTCTCCTCCACCTCTACTTCTCCAGACGAATTATCAATGAAATTGGTAATTGCCCGATTTGCGCTTGATTAACGGCTAACTGAAAAGAATCGTTTTGTACAATTTCTATGGGACAACGGTTTACCGGAGTTTACTGAGAAGTTTATCCAATAACGAGTATTTTAAAGATTTTTTCCCTCTTTTTTTTTTTCTTTTTAATCTCGTAGCAGTTTATTGTTTCAGTTTTAAATTCGAATCTATAGGGATACGAGCGAGGGGAATACGAGTTTCGAGGAATTTTGGGAGCTTTTGAAAAATATCGAACGTTCCACGTACCTATCGAGAAAAGTTCTCGAAGTAACGAAAGATGAAAGCAACTTGAAGCTTCCGAGTATGAGCTTTCTTACATTTCGATAAGTGTTTTTCCTCTTTTTTCTTTTTTTCGTATTAGAACGTGCGTGTATACATATATATGTGTTGCACCTTCTTCTTCTATGAACATTGTTAAAACTTTCTTCGAAACTAGGCTGATCAAATGGAAATGGATCTTCAGGGAGAGTCTGCAAGATGAAATTGACAGTCCAATCTGCTTTGTTCAAAAGTAAAAGTTTGTCAGAACTGTCTGCCTCTGACATTATTACGAAGTTTCAAATCGCAATGATATATCCTCAATATCCAGTAACGAACAAAACAAATATCCAAATAAATGCAAATATCTCAATATCGAGCGATGAACGAACAAATATCTAGCAATGAACAAAAAGAAGCACCTAATGAACAAGTACAAAAAAAAAATGCGTTCGAGATACGCGTGAAAAATGTGTGTGCGTGAGACACGAAGAAACACAATCCACTAATCTGATAATAAGATTAGATTATAACTTGTTCAAAAGTGAAAAATGTATCGTTAAAGGACACACTTTGATAAACTAGCATTAAAACACAGAGACGTTAGTAGATTTCGATCAAACAAATGTCATTTTTTACTGGAGGGAAAGTCCGAATTTCGAAGCCAAAAAAAAAAAAAAAAGAATGAAACTCAAAGTGCTTCCGTTCGTCGTCGAATCGAAGGAAAAAGCGAAAAACGAGAACGCGAGAACGCAGGAGCGGACCCTAAGCAGAGAGACGACAGATTTAAACGACAGAACGGTCGGTTATACGGGATGAAATGAAATAATCTCGCGTATCCAGTCGTCACGCGAATCTCGTTTTCGTTGGTCCATCACCCTCCTCCCCCCTGCCCCTCCGGTGGCCACGATGGCGCCATTCAAAAAGTAATCCCATAAACTTCCTGCCGGCTCGCTCCGAAAGCCCCGCCAACGGAAATAACGAAATAACTCCGGAACTCGATCGATTTCACCTTTCCGCGCGTTCGATATCGCCCGTCCTCGTTTCATATTCCGCGCTTTTGTCTACCAGTTTCAAGTTATTTCTACTCCCACTATTTCTCTCGATATTTCACGATTCGCGTAACGCACGTCCTTCGACCCTGTCCTTCCATCGACTCATCGAATCGCCGGTTTTTCTTTGAAAATCTGTCGAAATCGGCTCGGCTCAAATTTAGCAGTTTTTTTTTCTTTTTTTTTTTTTTTTAAAGAGATGTCAGGGATTTGCGCGTCGACAAACTCAATTCTTTATATTTTTAAGAACGAAGAAAGTTTATCGATTTTTTCAAAATTATTAAATTCGAAGTCCGAGATTTTTCTTTCAAAAAAAAAAAAAAACATCGAGTATTTCAAATATCGAGGCTTTTGCGAATTTAATTTTTCGTACTTCTAAGCAGGAAGAAAATCGCCCATCGAATCGAGTTCTCTCTCTCTTGACGATTTTTCGAAATTCACAATTCACGCTCGAGATTTCTTTCTCCTCTTTCTCTTCGAAGAAAATACTATAACCGGTCTCCTCGTGCTTTTATGAATTTAATTTTCTTTCATATTTTTTAAGCACCGGAGAGAAGCTGTCTATCGATCTGCTAAATATTCCACGTGCTCATTCACAAAAATCTTTCGAGATTGTCCATCCAAAGTTTCTTTCCTTCTTTTTTTTTTTTTCTTCCTCTCGAGATGTGTCGCAACTTTGTCACTCTTATAAATTTCTCCGTGCTTTTATGAATTTTTCAAAAATTCGAAGGAAGACGTCTATCGACTCGCTGAATTATTACTATTACGCATCGTCTCGTTCTATCTGTGAAAGTCTTCTTTTTCTTTTTTTTTTTTCTTAAAAAAAATCTTCTCAAAATTCTCAACCTAATAGCTGAAAAACACTTGCTTCTCTTCCCCCTTCCCCAGAAAATGTAATAGCTTTATGCTTTCACAAATTGAATCTTTTATATTTCCAAGCATCAGAGAAGCATAAGAGAGGAGACGTATTAACTGTTGAGACCAAACGAGAGGGCACTTTGTAAGCTGAAAAGTGGTAAGAGCATTATGAAAACGTGTAACGCTTCACTCAAAGCATTTACGGTAGAAAAACGATATTTAGATGACTTCCGGCAAAGTAATACTATTCATACTATTACAGTATACTATTGAAACGTATTGAAAAAAGAATTTGTCCGACAGCCAAATGATAACAAGACAAATGATAAGTGAATTTTAACACACGATAAAACAAATTTTACAACATAAAATTTAAAACACAGTACAAAACAAATTTTATAACATAAAAACAGCATGTAGCATAAATTTTGCAATTTATAATATGTAACGATATGTAACTTGTAAGATGTAACGATAATTTTAACATTTTAACAAAATCACTTCAACTACGAAAGACATACGGTGGTCAAAATTTCAAAAAATATTTCATTCACACTTTCGTTGTCCACCCACGCAAATCAACATCACGTGATAATAAATTACACTTCACGTCACTCTAATTACTAATATTCCTCTAGGAGAAACGAATGCTCTCAAGTAAAAAGTGGAAAAAAAAACTTTCGTCACTCAAGATGTTCATCCCTCGTACATTAAATATATTAAATACATCGATTTTACATATCATATGTCAGAGAGTGGCGGTGCAGTTCTCACGTGCAAAAAGAATCTCGCGAGAGCTACGTCACATGTATTTCACGATGTTGAAACCATCCGTTTCGATCAATTTTAGATCGACACCATTTCGAAGCAGTTTCATTATCTCCTCTTATACACAATGTCGGAATCTGTCCGCCGAACGAAAACTTCGCTCTTCTTTGTTCATTTTTCACGGCGGGCAACTTTCCTCGCCAAAGAGACACCAAAAAGTTAACAGGTTAAATGGCGGTGTGTTACACACACCGTGCGAGAAAGAGAGAGAGAGAGTGTTTCGCGCGACAGTTAAGAAATATATCACGCGACACAGTGCATTATTCAACGAAGTACGCGGGCATAAAACAGCGAAACTATCGATCGGCGACGCTAATATCACTATAGTTAGCGGTCTCCTCCGCGAGCCGTGTCTACAATTTTCTGCCATTCCTCGGGGATGAACGCCGGGGCAGAAACGTAACACTTTTTGAAGTTACACAAGTCAGAGAGGGTTAATTAGTTTTACGTTTAACGGATTGCATTTAGAACAAGCGGTGTGGATTTTCGAATTAAAATTCGGATTCACCGGTGAATTAATTAGCAGTTTGATCGCGAGAGCTTAATTCGATTGTAGCGCGTTTGAAGCTGAATTCTGGAATATTAATTGATACGAAACATCCGTCTGTCGTTCATCGTTTGTCATTTTTTCACTTCCGGGATCTTGAATCTTCAGACACGGTACATTCAGACACGGTCTTCGTACGTAATAACTGAACTATCGAGCATTATCGAAATTATATACAATATGTCGAGTACTCGTGAATTTAATCCAATTGCCAAATTAATTCTGTAATTTAATTGATAATTCTGAAATGTATTTACAAATCTTGAGTATCTTGTCCTTATCTTTGGTTGAATTGAATCTTCCTCTATGTGAGGATAAAGGATTGACTACCCCTTCGAACATATTCAAAAACATTGAAGTCTTCTCCCTACGTCAGTTGAATTACAATTTTTTTCGTGAATAGTTCAACTAATTTATAGTTTAAATTTCGCGAATAATTTTGTCGTACATTTTTAGAGTATTTTAAAATGTATTTGTATCTTTTCTATCTTTTTTTTACTTGGATCGAATCGTTCATTGTTGTGTAACGTTCTATCCAAACTTAATTAACTAATCAGTAATTAAAACTAGGTCACAAACGAAATGCACGATAACATTATTCACGAGAGATATTTAAAATCATCGAAGTCTTTCCCTTTCGTGAATTGAAATTGAAATTCTCCCTGAACAGTTCAACCAATTATTTATAATAAATGATAGTTATCAAATATTTAAATTTCGTGTTATGACAATTTTATACAATATATAATAATTTTTATTGCATATCTTAAAATATATTTATATTGTTTTTTACCTTATTTGACTTAAATGTCTCATCTAAACTTACACCGGTAATTAACTATCCCTAACGAAAGTAATCAGAAATCATTTAAAATCATTCGAGTCTTTCTCGCTCGTGAGCTGAACGGAAATTTTTCGTAAATAATTTAATTAATCGCTTACACATCGTGATTAATTTCATTGTACGTATTGAAAATATGTTTGTGCATTTTTGGACGTTCCATTGACATTTCACTTGAATAAAATTTCCCAATATCGCGCATATTATTGATTAACTACCCCCACCAAACCCAAATATTCGAAAGAACTTGAAAAAGCATCGAGATCTTTTCGCGAATTGAATTGAAGTTGTCAATACTGTTTCAATATATTTTCGAATGCTACTGAGTATTTTCGTTCGAAAAAAAAAAAAAAGAAAAAAACCAAAGACACCAATTTCTAAATTCGTAATTTACTCATTTCGAGCTTAATGTGTAAAATATAACCTCGACGATAAAGAAAACGAAAGGCAACACCGTTTCACCCTCCAACTTGACGAAACTGCGATCCTAACTTAAAACCTAACTTAAAACGAAAAATAACAAGCTGCCGGCGCCAATTGCGAACGACAAAGAGACAAAACGAAATTGACATCGAATTCGGTTCAATGTGCAAAACGACAGAGGATTAAAGAGGCGGTTGAAAATCTTCTAGCCTGTAGCATCCTCTGCGTTCCTCCATTTCTACTTCTTTATGACATCCAGTCGCGCGTCCCACTACCTTTTTTCATTGTCGATCCGAGGATTTCCGTTAATTCCAAGCCAAATTGCCGGGGCTACGCCACGCAAAGAAACAAACAAATTGCAACCAATCCCTCCCTCTTTCCTCGTCTCTTTCCCACTCTCTCTCTCTCTCTCTCCCTTTCTCTCTCTCTCTCTCTCTGTGCGCCTCTTTATCCCTCGAATTCCACTGGTTAACCCGTTCGGTTTCCGCGTCTTTGAGAAGGCCAGATCAAAAGAGAGGCGCGCGGTTCACGACGACGATCCGCTCAGCTAACAGCTTCGGCCAAAATTGCTTGCCAAAAGAATTGGGCAATACCTCTCTGGAATCTGCACGGTGCAATTTTTCAAACATCGTTCGCCTCTTTCGCGTCAGTTTCGATGTATTCCTCTTGTGAAATGTATCATTTAATAATTATTTGTCTATTAACACTTTACCGACCGGTAGCCTATTAATCGGCTACTATTTATCGCTATCGGTCGGTAAAGTATTGATATCGTATAATAATATATTTAGATATTTTGACACTTTACCGACCGGTAATATCGTATATTAATATATACAAATATATTATTATACGATAATAACACTTTACCGACCGGTGGCCTATCAATCGTCTATTACTTACCGCCATCGGTCGGTAAAGTGTTAAATGTAGACAACGTGTGGCATTTGTCTTCGATATCTTCCAACATGCGAGGTAATGTTCGTTTTCAAGTCACGTTTTTGACGGGCGATAGCCTTTCAATTATTTCAATTATATTTCAATTATTCTTTTGTTATACTTTAATTACTACCGCGTTAAAATTATTGTAGTATTTAAAATATACGTATACGTGGCCATTTATATGTTGTAACAAGCGTATAATTATAACTGTCGGACGAAAGTCTAGAGAAGAATAAGTTCACGAATGTGAAATTAAATGTCTATCAGATACATATGTAAACGTCTTGCACGCAATTGAACAGAAATTTAGTTTATTATATCAAGAACAGATCGGAAAAGAATTTGCAAATTCGATCGTTCATGTTTTGATGAACAGTTCGTCGTGTCAATTGCGTTTACGTTAGGAAACCGATAATGAGTCGATCATCCTTAAATTGTTTCAAACATATTATCAACCAATATCGTTGAAACAATCTCATCACTTTTTGGCCGAGCTATCTGTTTATAGTTGCCTAACGTAAATGGCAGGTTTCGGGACAAATTAATTTGAAGAAACAAGAGACAAATGTTATATTTCTAAAAAAATTACATACCAATACACCGCGTGATTAATTAACTTAATTCAAAACTTCTGTGACGTAATTTGTTCAATTATTATATTTCGACCTACAGGCCCCCCCCTTTTTTTTTAAGAAACGTCCCCAAGAACGAAATGTCACGAATTAGCACCATTTTGATTGGTAAAAAATAAAAAAAATAAACTCCCGCACGTGAAATAAGAAAATTTCAAACTGCAATGCCCGCGAGAACTATGTGTAATTAACAATCGGCGCGAACTTATTAAATTTCCAATTAACTTTCGGCCCTTCGCACTGCACGCGAGGTCAAACCGTGACCTGTTACAAAGCTATTTTTCCCCCTGAACTCTGAAGTTCACCTCTGACGTGACACTTCGCGCAGTTGATAAAACAAATTAGCAAGAGACATTAAATCAGAGTTGGCCGAGAGTAATTATAGGACAAACAATTATAGCGCGTATGAGAAAAATTAATCGGATTTCCGTGCAAGAAGTTCTGTCTCCGATATATTTTTGAAAGTTATCAAGAAGAAGAAGAAGCCTTGGCGACAAACTCTTTGAAGGGCTGAATTACAGAGCCTCGGAAAATTTTCACGACGCAACGATGATTCCAAACGTCTGTACAGGTGGAAATCTGTTGGAACAGATGTCAAAAATAAAATACAAGAAAAGAATACGAACTTGGCTGGCTAGCGAAGATTTTCAGAAGAAAATGAAATTCAAAATTCACAAGCTTTCTAAATGTAACAAGCTTTCGAGAGGTATCAATCTCCAATCGAATGAGCCAACTTGAACAAAAATATAAATTACTAAAATGTAAACAATTTGTCAATATTCAATATTACGAGTTTACGATACTTTCCTATATCTAAAGGGAAATATGCAATGACGACCAAAAATTGTCCAAATGTAGAACGATGAATCGAAACTCTAGAAAATCAAAAAAAAAAAGAAAAAAAAAGGATAAAAAAGAGAGTCACTGACAAAATCCAGCGATCGTCGAGGAGTGAAAAAAAGCCAGACGGAGAGAAACGTTTCGCTCGGCACAAGCGAATCAATCTGCCGACGTCGCGGCGCTCGTCACATTCCTCGAAAAAAAAAAAAAGAAACCAGCAAGAAGCACACATTTCAAACATCCATCACATTCCGCAGATAACCCCCAAAGAAGCCTCTGTCACACGCGAGTGTCACCGATCCATTCGTCTCAATATCAAAAAGTTTCTCGCGCGACGAGATATCGAGCCCTCGAGAAACATCGATCGCAGCCTCCCTAGCTATCCGGCGATCCTTTTATCAGTCGTCGGCCGATTCCAGCCTTTGTTTCGTTTATTCGCTGGTTCAGAAAGTCCCCCCCCCCAGCCGATTTTTCGCAGTTCGATTCACTCGTAATTAGACTAGTGGATTTTTTCTCTTTCTTTTTCTCTTTTTATCTTCTTTTCCTTCGTTTCGCTTCGCTTCGAAAGTCACAGCTGGATCGCGGGCTTTCGTGAGATCAGTTTATTGAAAGTCTGAGGATACAGAAGATGGACAGCATCTTAAGTGTATTTGATTGTTCAAATGAAAAACATATATCGAAGTATCGAAGACACGGTGTATAATAATTCTGCAAAAAGAAATCGTGTAGTAATAAATTTCGTATTCGTTTTGAACATCGAAGCAGCCTCTACAGTCAGTTTGTTTTACTTTATTTTTTTGGTTTTGGCATTATGTATAGGGTGAAGACACTTTTTCTTCTGTAAAATATCCTACAGATTGCGTTAGTATGTAAGAACGTTGAGCAATTTTTCTCGTGAACTGAATCTGCGATGAATTCGAAGATCGAAGTCTTTTGAAACTTGACGTACAATTTTTTTCTTTTTTACCAATTTACCGAACTCCAGGTGTTAAATTTAAACGACGAAAGTTGAAAAAAATCCAATGTTCCAAGTTTAATAAACTCACGGAAATTGTACAACACTAACATGATATTCAACATTTTCTAACTAACTTTCAGTTTTCTTAAATCTGTTTCTAAACAACAATCTGCACAAATATCCGCTTAGTCGTAGGGTACAACTGGCGTTTTCTATTCTCGAAATTTCGGAATATTTTCGCGTGCGCGAGATATTTAAAATTCGACGATGCACTTTCGTAAATTTAAAATGCACGGCCCGCGAACGTAATTTGCTCACGCTGCGACAGTTTCGCGGCATTCTGGCATTTTAATCGCGGAACGTCTGACAACTTCGATAATGCGTTGCCGCGATTTATTATTAAAATCAATCATCGAAATAATTCTTCGCTCGGCCGAGCTGGAGTTTTCTCTTTGGAATATTTAACGAGAGGGATTCGTGCGGGCAAAGCTGAACAGTCGAGATATTGAATAAATAACATAGAAAGCGTGTAAAAACGCAATGAGAAATATACTTTCGCGATTTGCAAAGCAATCGGAGACTGTCACTTCGCGGGAAAATTATTGAATTAATGAATAAATTCACTTGACGGGATGAGCAAACAGTCGGTGAAAGATCTGGCAATTTTGCAAAGACATGTGAAGATTTCAAATATTTTCTAATGTACGTCACGAGTTTTTTCGAGTCCGTAAACTAGATTGTTAAAAAAAAAAAATAACAGAAAAGTTTCTGCATGTATTTCGTAATTTTATAACGATACATCTTGGAAATTTTCTTAGAAACATTTACTACAAATTTGATAAACGATACAATTTTGGATTCTTAAGATAATTAACCAAGAAACGGAAAAGAAACCTCTATAAAAATACAGCACTTTAAAAGTTTTTTTTCAAATCGTGCGTTTCCACGATTCTCTGCATTTTGAAATTTATGAAATAGCTAGCCAAAAGGTAACAAAAAAAAAAAAGAGAAAAAATTCCCGAAAGATACACCGCCAATTTCGTGATTCTTGAATTTACGCTATCGAACTATCGAAATCTGAAATTCAATCAGAATTAATCTCAAAATAATCGGTCGGAAAGAATAGCGCGTAATTTCTAAAAAAAGAGTGCGTCTCTTTCTAAGTCTGTCTAAGATACACGAATAACTTTGAAAATTTTCCTAAAATCACGCGCTTTCGCGATTCTCTGTATCTCGAAGTTCATAAAGTAGCCAGCCAAGAAGAATTCGCAAAAAAAAAAATTCGCAAAAGATGCGCCTCGCATCTAGTAATTTTTAACACTAGAACTATCACACCAGTCAAAATGACTGGTTTTACAATTTTATTTTAAAATTTCTATTTTATCTTAAAATTTCATGTTACAATTTTTTTCCCCGCAATAATGCAATGACTTTTACAGTGATAACTAAAGAAATAATATAATGAATTTTATTTTATTTTTATTTATTAAAATAATCAAAATAATTTTGGTAGAAATAACTTCGTCTTAACTGTCGGTAGTTCTAGTGTTAAATATGCATAATTTCTACAAAACCTCGTAACGAAGACACGATAGGAATTACCTAAAAAAAAAAAAAAAGAAAAATATTTCCCTGAAATACGGAGCGACACGCGCAACACGTACTCTCGGGGGGCGAATTCCTTTTCGTTTTGTAACTCTTTATGGATCTCGCCACGCTGAGCTCTGTCATCGATATATCCGATGGATTTGCGATGGGAAAATCGGGAAAAGCACGAAGCTTTTTGCCGTACTTAATAATCGACAACAACGGACAAGCCTGGCAGCTTGGTCTCTCGCGTTGCCGTGGTCGTTGCCTCCGAATAAATTTCCCGCGCAGCCCCGTGAAATTCAATAAATCCACCCTTTGTCCGGTCGCCGCGAGAAACGAGAGATTCCATCGTGCGTGTTCGAAGAATCGTTTCGTTTTCCACGGTTCCAGCATTCATATTTCCCCGTATCCGCGACGCAGAAGCGACGTAGAATTAATATTTCCTCCGTGCGGATGATGTAATCCGTGTGTGAACGGTCAAAGGATCTTTGGTTGAAAAATCCTGTACTGGATCGTGAACTTTCGGCAAGTTTTCACGACGTTTATCGCGACGAGAATTTTCTAGTAGCAGTAATTTAAAGGATAATTTGTTGCTCTTCTCCACGATTCTGTGAATTCTTTTTTTTCTTCGTGAAATTTCTTGCTCGACTCTCTTTGTGCTACGTTTCGACGACTGGGGCGTAAAATTTTCGTAAAATGGCGCGTTAAGGAGATGTGTTTTTAAGGAAATTAAGTCTGAAAGTTAACCACTTGATCGCCCCGTGCGCGCCAGTCCCTGTACCCTAAATAAAAGCGAAATTAATTTCGATTTCTTAACGGTGACATCTAGAATCATTTTCTAACACTAAAAAAATCGAAAAATATATATATATATATATCGTTCCTTGATTTCGGATATACTCGAAAGCTGCTTCGAAAAGAAAGGCAAGAAACAAAATTCGCGTGCGAAAACTGTAAAATTCCAACCTCTGCCCAACTACTTGCTTCAAAGCATTCCACGCCCAAGATAAATATTAGTTTTATTGTGTACAGTATATATTTGTATTTTTTAGAGTATAATATTATAACATTTCA
The DNA here is from genome assembly GCA_032399595.1 of Tetragonula carbonaria. Classification (NCBI taxonomy): domain Eukaryota; kingdom Metazoa; phylum Arthropoda; class Insecta; order Hymenoptera; family Apidae; genus Tetragonula; species Tetragonula carbonaria. The sequence goes on along the minus strand of JAUCRC010000006.1, from coordinate 8,073,598 downwards.
AATTTAACAAACGTACATAGAACTTTTTTAATCTTTTTAATATTTAGTATTTGATCTATTGTGTGGCAACCATGGTGAAAATCAAGTGTCTTTCTTTGTGCATATTATATCCTAATTGATTGTGGCTCGCTAATTATGTAAATAAAAAATACTTAAATTATTTATTTATTAGTAAAAAGTACATTTTTTAAAAAATTGAATATACGCGGCTAACTGTTGCGCGGTCTTTAAAATACTGCGGCGATCAAGAGGTTAAATCGTTCGAATCTCTAAAAATCTCACGCTGTTTTCCATGTCTATAGAATTTCCAATGAAGATTATTTTCGTGGTCTCGTGGAAAGTTTTGATTTTGAAAGAAATTCGACGTTTTATTTAAACTTTAAATTTAATACGTGCGCGCTTCTAAACTAAACAAAGCAATAATAAATTATAATAAAGCAGTAGCTGTCAGATCATTGCAACTAATCCGAATTTCTCGAAAATTTATTGAATATTCCTGTCAAAAGTTAGCTGTTAATCAATAATTATAAATGATCGAATGAAAACCAAGAGTAAAGGTCTTGTTATATTTTCATCGATATTAAATTAACAACATAGAATGATTATACAATCGTATTAATACATTGGATAAATTGGATCTGTAATTGTTTTTCTTTTTATATAAAATTTGCCTCAGTCTGATCGATGTGTGTTCGAAACAACCATAACGTGTCGAAATATCGATGTCATATGTCATTGTTGTGTTTCACGTTTCACGGCAATGTAGCTTAGAGTGGGAACAATCCCAATTATCCCAAAAATTGGTGGGGATAGCGATAGTACTACTAGCAGTTGAAAATACGCTGCTCAAAAAAAAATTAGGGGATATTTCAAAATGAATATTAAACGATAAAAAAAAAGAAGCATTTGAACATCAGAAAAATAATAGATATTTTTTATAAAAAAAAAAAAAAATCAAATGCTTTTCGCTTCGTGTTCATTTCGAAATATCCCCTAATTTAAAAAAAAAATTGATAATTCTTATGAGCAGTGTAATCAAATCGTTCCGTTGGATCTCACCAACGATTTCACTAACCGGAAAACACAATACTTGCTTACTTCTCAAAACATCGTGCACACCTGGACAGATTGACGAAAATCAGATGGCAGAGCAGATCGGGAATCTGCAACAGAAAGAATTAAACGGAAGGTTAGCTCGTTCTGCCAATTACCGATCGTAACGAACGGTTCGATAACTGTTTTTAATCCTTTTCTCTCACTCTCTCTCTCTCTCTCTCTCTCTCTCTCACACACACACTCTCTCTCTCTCTCTCGATTAAAGGACGTCAACGTGGTACGCGTTCCCATTGTACTACGAGAAATGGTTATTATTGATGCGATAGGATATCGAACACGGCGCGCCGAGCGAAAAGCTTAAACGAGCCGATAACGAGAGCCGGGAAACGAAATTTGCTGGTAACGTGAAAATTACTGGGAACTTCGTACCCGGGAAACTTAAGAAGCTCTAGGCAGCATTTCTCCAAAGGGAACTTGCAGGAAATTGCTTTGGCTACGCCGTGCTTCGCTGATAGAAATTAGTTCGATGCCGCTTTTCTACGTTCATGCTTCTTTTCCGTCCTCCTCTCTCCCCGTCATTCCCCTCTTCACGCGCTCGTCCAACTCTCCTCCGTGCTATTATTCAAACGTTATTTAATATGCACGGCAAACTTTCGCGAAAATTGTTCGAGCATTGTCTAAATATCAGAGAATATTTACAGCCTTTTTCTTCAGATTATAGGAATTTTGTATATATTTAAAATTTCTCTTTCCATTTTTTGTTTAAATTAAAATCAACACTTCCGCACTCGATTTTTGTTTTACTTTTAAAAAGATGCTTGGAAAGATTCATCCCGTTTCAAATCTAGGAATTAATAATTACTACAAATATAATCGTTGAATTTGTTATAAATAAATCTTTCTATGATACTCGATTGACTTGAACAGAACGATCAAGGTCAAGATCAATTTCGCGGCAGTTTCTTTACATTATCTATTGTACTTCTATCAAATCGAAGATATAAGAATTCGTCTGATCGTGATAGCCACGCGCGCACAACCACTCTTTCCGCTCTTGTACATTTACCTAAACAAACTTGTGAGTATCATTTGAGAATATTTGAATTAAAAAGTTCGAACCTGATTACGAGCTGCCTCGGTCCCATCTCTGTCAATATTCGACTCTGATTAAAAGTATCGTATTCTCTACCGCAACGCGAAACATTCGAAACTATTCCAGTTACTACTACAAGTATACTCGAAAGTGTGCAATTAGCAACGCTCAAATTAAAAAAAAGAAAAAAATAAAAAAGAAGGAGAGAAACCTCGCGAAGTACTCGCGGATCTCATCTCCAATCGCAACGCGAAGAGCACAACAGACAGTCGCGTAATTATTTTCGTAATTATTTTTTCGCGACTCGCGCTGGTTTTGAAAACCAACAACAACACGATCGGGGCAAAGGAACATGTATCGCGAGCGTGTGCAAACCACGGCCGAGCATCAACGAGTATGGCAATCGCGTTTCTAGCAGGCAAGAAACAACGCTTAACTGTCTCATCGTCGGTAAATTCAATGAAAAACACAATTACGAATTCACCGTGGTGTATCCTCCTCCTCCTTTTTGCCATCTCGATCTTCCTCCTCGTCACTCGTTAGCCTCTCGCCCCTCCCCCCGCCCCGCCGCCGAGCGTGTACTCGGGGTTCTGGAACCCGAAGCCGGAAGCTCGTTATCCGTTTTCGAGAGAGAGAGCTGGTCGTTTATTCGACCAGCTAATTTTATTAATTTCCACAGGCAAGAAAAAGAGAAGAGCCCATCCCCGCTCTCTCTCTCTCTCTCTCTCTCTTTCTTCGGGGCCAACTTCCGGTCCCGCGGACGTCGAGGGAGCCGTATGCAAATTTCACAAACGATCCTGCTGCACAAGCGGGCAGCTCGTTGCTAATGGAACGACGATAACTCGATGACATTCTCCGTTTACTTTCGCGTAAAAACTGCTGCGCGAATGTTCTCCATCGTTCGTGTCACTTTCGTTATGACGTTTGTACGCATTTTTTCTCTTTTTTCTTTTCTTTTTTTGAAAAGTACGCACAGAAAGTGTACGCATTTCTCAATAACAGAAGTTTCAAACTATCAGCAACGAACGTATCCTTCCGTGTTCCGTAAGTAAATTTACTTTCAAAATCAAAAGTGCATATATTTCGTATATCGCTGAATTCGTGAATCGTCTCACGAAATCATTTCCACGACGTGTTATTGGAGAAAATACGCGGCAAATTGGAGAAAATTGCACGGCTAATAAACATACGACGAAACACGCACGAACAATGAAATACGAAATCGCAATGGAAGAGAAGATAGAATGTCCGAGTCTAACGTAAATTAAATTCGATCGTGCGACACTCTCTCTCTCTCTCTCTCTCTCTCTCTCCGAGTTGCATATCCGAGCATTCCGCAAATATTTCGCCGCGCCTTGGAATCGGTGGGACGAGAAACAAAAAAAAGAAAAAAAATGAGAGAGGACCTTACCTCAACGTCGCGCGTATTTTCGCCTAGCATCCCTCGCATCATAAATTTGCGCCACGCGCGCGGGGACGTTTCCATCGCGGTGGCCACGTTTCCAAACGGAGAAAGGAGCGAAAGGAAACGAAGGAAGAAAGAACAGAGAGAAAGAAAGAGAGAGAGAGAAGGCGTGCAGCCACTTTAATTTTGCGAGTGTTCGCCGCCGCGTGGAAAATGTTCCCCAATTTCGCGCGAGCCTCCGCCAAGGCGAAGCAAGAAACGGGGAAAACCAAAGGGCCAAGAGGACGAGGGGAAGGGGGAGGGAGGAGCTGGAAAAGGAGAAGCAGCAGTCCAAGAAATAAAAAAAAATTCTCATTCCTCGTGGAAATATGGCCGAAACAAAGGCACCCACGGAGTCACAATTAGCGAAACAACGTGCAAGGAATGCCCAGCCACGGGCCAGGGTTTTCATTCTTTGCGGGGAGAGGGAAAAGAGAGAGAGAGGACTCTTCCTTTTGGCCGCAACGTTTCCTTGGATTATTCGGATCTTCTTCCTCTCTCCTTGCTCTTGTTCTTCTTCATCCCCTTCCGCCTGCTTCCGCTTTGATATTTCGCGTTCTCCTCATTCCTCTCGGGGCTTTCCACCCCCCTAACAAAGAGGGCGGAGGTGGAAATCCTCCGGGGAGTTTGGTTTATTTACCTTGACCGGACTCGCGATTGTTTGCTCCGCGACTCGGTACGCTTTCGTCTCGGCTGTATTTTTTCGACGAGAGAGAGAGAGAGGGCACGGATGGAATTTCCTTTGAATCCGAGAGTTTCGGCGAGACGATCGAGAGGAGAGGGTTGTCGCGTACACCGCCGATTCCTCGAAGTTTGCTGCGTGCATCGTTCGATGGAAATGAGACGAGCGATTCTCGAATTCGAAGCGAAGCGCTTCCGATTTTCAGGATCGTGGGAAATAATTTTTCGTGTTGTTGAGTGAACAGTGACGCCGAGACTCGCAACACACAAAAAGAGACGAGACCGCCTTTTGTCCGAGGCTGAATTCTATAGACGAATTCTACACCGATTTGATACAAGGAAACATATGTAAAGGACCTGCCGCAAAAAATTGAATTTCAAGAGATCACAAGGTCTCGCCAATCATTTCATAACGTTTATTTCTTTAAGTGTGAGCAATCTTATATTAAACACTCGTAACTATATCTGTTCGTTTAGCTATTTGCCTGGCTGTTGATAAAGAATTTCAGACGCGTAAAACTAATGAAAATTAATAACACCATTCACTTTGTCAGAATGTCAGTAACGAAACTTTAGATTTTGCAAATTATTCTTCTTTGCAAAAACCAACTAAAACAACTAAAGAATGTTAAAGCTACAAACGTTCACTGATGAAATTTTATTACAATGTATACGTATACATGTACAATATATATGTACACAGTGTCGTATCAATAATTATAAACTCAACCACACACACATACGAAAACAATTGTTTAAGGAATTCACTGCTAATGACTCTGATCTTCATCAAGGGTATATTCTCTTATTGACCTCGTTGGTCATTAACTACTTTATACAAATATAAATTAGGAGAACATTTTTTTTTTCTTTTCTGCATTTTCCAATTTTTCCAAGGAACTCCATAGGACGCAACCTAATAATAGTTCTTCTGCAAAATGGCAAAAAAATAATTTCTTAATGACTTGATACTGCGGACGTGTGCGTTCTAACAACGACTTTATAGTTAAATGATTCAGAAACTTTTTTGCCATTTTCCAGAAGTCAGACAATGCAAGAAAAAAATTTTGACCTTGAAATTCATTTCTGTCCTGTACAAAGATGGACGAGAGTAATCGAGAGTTCTACATTTTGAACTGTCATAACTTCATACAAAGAAGAAACAAAAAAATGTACGACAATTCAGTTAGAATTAATTTTAAAATGCAAAGTCTTTGCTTTGTTAGTTTCTACACCGTGCAACAAGGATGCATTTCTTCTTGAAAATTTCAAAAATTCGAACATACTAATACTGAAAATATTAAGAAATTTTTCTGAGAATCTATCATGATTTTGAAGATTAAAGTCCTCTCCTCGCATGGAAAATCGCATGAATGATTATCTTTCCGAGAAGATATATTCCATCAAAACGAGCTGAAATGTTTCGAAACACGTAGTTTAAAGTTTATAATCGACAAACTTATTCGACTGTAATTATTTTGCAATATAACCATGAAAAATATATATTCACATTAAAGTTTGACGCGAGCATTATAAAATGCTCTGTCGAAACGAATTAGAACGCATCTCAAGTGTTTCGAAATAAATTAATAAACTTCCAACAGTTGTAATTATTCTGCAATTAAAAACAACATCCGCCCGCCGTGAAAAACGCACTCGAGTCACTCAAATTTGGCGCAATTTCAATCCGTTTACAAACAGTTCTGTCGAGCCGCAACTCAACTCGACGCTTTTAAGAAAAAAAAGAAAACAAAAAAAAACGAAATCTACAGTTACGAAATATCCAGTTGCTATTAATTAACAAGCACCCTTACGATTAGGAATTAAAGCCGGTTGAAGAGAAACAAAAAAATCTCGGAAATCCCCGCCGAAAATTATAATCCCACGCCGCAGCGATAAAGAACAATTTAACCAAGCAAGTGGAGGGGAAGAAATAGTGGGGGAAGGACAAAGAACGGGGTAATAAAAACGAATAAATCTCTAACGCGAAGCGTGAAAATCGTGATACGCTTTTTTCGGCCGAGGCGTTGAAATCCAGCGTCGAGGGAGAGAGAGAGAGAGAGAGAGAGAGAGAGAGAAAAGAAAGAAGCGGAAGGATAGGCGTGTGGAGCAGGAGCAGGAGAGAAGAGGAGAAGCGGAATGAAAGTCGTCAGAATAAATTGGAGGCAGTAAAATTAAGCGGGCGTCGGTAGTAACGCCGTGTCGTTCTTATTTTTGTTTATCGTTCTATTTACCGTTGTGTTAAATTCACCCGCTATCTTGCTTGATGTACGAGCCGAAACGGAGATGCCGGACGCCGGTGATGCATCACGCGCGCGCGCGCGCGCGCGAAAAGCTTAACGGCTTGGTTGTTGCGTTGTTCACCGCCGACGACAAATTAACCGATCTTTATATCGTTTCGCCTTCCATTTCTCCATCGTTTTTTTTTTCTTTTTTTTTCTCTTTTCGTAATGATAATGACAGATTTGATAATGACGCTTCTTAACCCTTTGCTTACTCCGAATTATTTTTCTATTGCTTCTTTTTTACATTTTTTTTTCTTTTTTTTTCTTGGAAATTTAAAAATGTCGAGTGTGACTCGACATAAGAGTTCCCAGAAGGAGTGCCAAGGTCAAATGGCAGTGTCAAGAACAAGGATTTATATAACATGGACATATGTCAATGTTAGGGATTTTTACAACCCTTCGCGTTAGGGGTAAGACTATAGCCTCCAAATTATCCCAGCTGTCGCGTTCGTCAAACTGACAGACGACACACAATAGGCGTGGAAATTATTCGAAAAAACGGATGATTACACCGGATGATTACACTCTGCGTGAGGAGACGAGTCGAAGAAGAAATTTCCTTATTAAAGCCTCATAGTCACCGAGAGAATCGAGTTTGAAAATTTCAAGCCAAGTGCACTGGCATTTACCTTATGTATAATTTTCGAAACTTCTATCCTCCTCCGACGCGAAGATTTCCACAAAGTGGTTGTTTCCACTTGTCCGAATTTCCAATTTGAAAAGGAAAATATTTGCCTCCGCGAGCTTCTTCTCAATGGCGCCGAGCCATAATTACGCAAATAATTACGCGGCCGCTCGACAACTCTCAGCCGCAGCCGCAACGATGGATTTTTCAAGCGAAACCGGCTTGATTAATCGACAAACCTGCCGCTTTTGTCCCCGATTTTGGCCGATCGTTCAACTTTCCGTTCATTGTCTCGAAATTGTCGAAACGATCCGCCAGGATTTTTCAACCGGGTCGTTTCGAGAATTTTCAAGGGCGCTCTTCTCTTCTCGTCGAGTCAGTTCGAGATTTCAACACACAGCTCGATCGATTCGCTTCACTTCCAACGCGATTAAAAAAAAAAAAAAAATATGTCGGCCGATTTTTCGTCCGGTTTTTCGACCGGGCGGGGGAAATAATTTTCGCGATGGCTCGAATTCTTTGGTTAATCGATTTTAACGCGACTGTGAAAGCATCAACCGGGCGGATCAACAATCAGTTCAGATTATTTAATATTTAATTTCAATTCGTAATTGATAATTTAAACGACAAACACCGCGTGCTAATTTGCCCTCGTCGTGTTAATTATTATGCGCAAATTAATATGAAGTGTTCCAAAACTAGATAATCTAATAAACCGAGACACACGCGTGACTGTCGGTGATCAAACAACAACTGGAAATTAATAATTCGATTCGAGGATTAATAACGAACGATATCATTGAATGACTGAAAATTACGAGATTTTATTGGATTTCGTTACATTGCGCGATAATAAGAATATTTGTAATGAGAATAAAGAATTTATCGTAAGATTAGCATCAATTCGTCATCAAAAGAACGATAATATCCATTTTCTCTAATGGTCGTTCTAACGAACTCTTCTGACTCGCTCACATAATTTTTTTCTAGATCTACTTCATAGTTTAGCTGAGCTACGATAGCACAAACGCGAGGATTCGAATCGACTTCGTTGTCCCTGGCAATAAATTCCAAACAAGTCACACCAGCGGCAGTAATTCGTCCAACGATTGATCGATTCGTCTGAAAATCGCGAAAATGCAGTAAAATCAAGGATATTTGATCCTTGATTGGATCTTCAATTTTAATTCAAATAGTGAGAGTTTAATTTACACCGAGATCGTAAATGATTGAAAACACGTTGAAACAAAGAAAGATTCGCATAAAAAAATTATGTAACTCTAAAAATTAAATCGACACGGAATTATCAATTATTATAATACAAATAATGCAATTTATATATTATATATAACGCACCTTATACATTACGTTTAATTTATATGGAAATATGGCGAATAGAAATAATCTTTCACCCGCATCTTTCACGCATTAGAAACACGTTGAAATAAGCAAACGATTAAAAATTATACAACTCGTGAAAATTAAATCAACGATTGTTAATTGTTACAATATAAATAATCTAATATTTATACATTATAATTTATACGTCGCGCGACAAAAATAAATGATTATGTAACTAACGAGATGAAATCAACACAGAATTATTATTTATAATAGCAGAAATAATACAATCTGCATACATTAATAACGTAACAGCATAAATGACAATATTAAAACTACCGCAATACGATCGAACGTAATCGTTAAGTTAAAAATTAATCCACTCGGGAGTGTTAATCGAGCGAATAATTGCCCGGTCGCGAACGAAACCGGCGGCCGAAATCCGAGGTGAATAAAAATTTTTCACGGCTTTAAGTTGATACCGGCACGAACAATAAAAGCTGGCAGGTTGCGAGAAATCTGCTTAGCGTGCGTTGGCAACTTCCTCCAGCTTGTACACGCGGCAAGATTAATGTCGAGTTCCGGTGAAACAAAATGAATCACTTTTAATTTGTCGACTAGCCTCCGCGCCCGTTTTTCCAACCCTGTTGCAGCGCACGCCACCCCCTCCCCTCTTCCCCTTCGACCAGATGTTTGCATATGCAGCGTCGCGGACAAACCCTCTCGAGCCACGCGCCAACTTCCTTCCCATCAACTCGTTTCGAATTAACAACGATTCGAGTTACTAACCTAAACTATTTCTTTTCTTTTTTTTTTTTTACATGGAGGAAATTTTCATAAGACACCTGAGTCTTTTAAGGGAAGACGTCAGGTAGTGAAAAACACCTGCACGATGGCCGTTTTTCGCACGTTGGGAGAGCTTCGGGACCTTTTTATACATACAGAGCTCTCCTCGTGCGGTTGTCCTAAAGGACAATGCCTTTTTTTCGCTCGAATCCTGGACCACCCTCAGATTAAGTATCTGATGCTCTACCGACCGAGCTATCCCCACCTCCAACTTAAACCTAAACCTTCGGGTATGCGTTTCTTGCGTTGACGAATTTACCGTAAATGTCGCGCAAAAAAATATCCACCATGGCTCGAATATTTATCGAACGATATAAAAGAACAATGGGATAACCTCGTACCAAACGGGATTACCGATGTTCTGACGTCGACGGTAGTTTGCAAATTATCGTCAGCGAAATACTGACGAGGTTATTTTATTTTAGTTATTTTTAGCGAAATGGACTTTGTGGATTTTCGTGCATTTAGAGGAGAATTTAAGGGCTCGGAAGCCAGTCAGTCATTTTCCATTAAAATAACGAATATTAATTCCGTTAATAATTATTATTAATATAATATCAATTTCCATTAATAATAATTATGATAATGACGATGAGGAGGAAGAGGATGACAACATTTGTCATTTTCTATGAAAACTTTGTGCTACGTATAAACATATTTACATCTTCGGTATATGGAACAATTTAGCTATAATATCGTAATAATTATACTGCGAAGACTGAACTGTTCTATCGACTGATTCTAACAACAATTTTAATAACGACTGGCTCTCCTCCATATCATGCGTACGATACGCAAGTACAAAATATTCAAAGTACAATGCTTTTTATGATATTCATTAGGTAAAAGGTTCTGCATGTACATATAGAACTTGCAATAAAAAGAAATACAAAAAAAATATAGTAATTAGTATTATTATTGAGATTAGTGATAGTAGTTTTTTTTTTAATTAGCAATGATAGTTATAGTAGATAAAATTCGTATTTTCAACCAAAGAGGGTTAAAAAGCGGCGAAAGTTTCTATTCCTCACACAATCCATACTTCTCTACTGTTATTTCCTACCTTTCTTTTTTTTTTTAACTTTTGTATCAAGTTACATTCTCTCCGCAGAAAAGAAATATCTGTCAAAGGTCAGGGTCAAGTCAACCAGAAGTCTAGCGATTTACTTGACAATTTTTCCACCGTCGACAAAGAAGAGACTCTCGAACGAAACCTCCAGGTCAATGACAGAAAAAAAGAAAAAAGAAAAAGAAAGAAAATAAACAACCACTCGAGCCAGAATTTCGCAAATTACAATATAAACGAAAATTCACCGGACGTAGGAGCAGTCGCAATGGAACTTTGGACTGACGGGTCTCGAATTAAAATTGCATAATTCAACGGTGGCAGCGAAACGAGGTCAATAATAATAATAAAAAAAAAGAAAGAAAGAAAACTACGAAAAACGCGTTAAAAGAGAAAAGAAGAAAGAAAGAAAGAAACGGAATAGGTGGGGAGGACAAGGGAAACCAGCACTTTATTCCACGCGTAGGTATTTAATCACGCTTCCGGTGGCGCGCGCGAGAACTATCACGACCGCCATCCTATTTTCCAGCTCGTACATCAGCCGGAGGAGCGTCCCTTTTTCTATATTTGCCGCGTCAGGTACACACGTGTACCTACGTGCTATTGCGTTGAATATGCAATGAGAGAACGTGCGTCAGCCAACCCCTACGCAAACGCGTTTTTTCATCCCCCTTCCTATCTATCCGCGCACTTTTTCCTCTATTTACCAGCTTTCGTTCGACTCTTCGTCTCGGGTATGTCCTACGGGATCGGATGATCCCGCCGAGATAGACTGGACCAAGGATCTGCGGGACGATGCGATTCGATTTAAATCGAAACGATTCGTTTCGCTCGCGAATTTTTGTCGTCGTGCTTCTGAGCGCAGTGAAAGTACGATTGTTAAATCATTAAGTTGTACTTTATACACTAGCTTTACGAATTTTTATCGTCGCGTTTCCAGAGAAAGAGGGTGGAAAGAGGAAGTGAGAGTACAATTACAAGTTCGAATTCATTAAATTCTTACATTCGTTCGAAATTGGAACAAACCTAACCTAAACCAATGATGCATACGGTGGTGGGGGTTGAACGAGGTAATTCGATTCAGATTCGAATGGTTTTGCTTACGAATTTCTGGGTGGACAGAGTGAAAGATGAGGTGGCAGAGGGACGATTAGGGATATTCATTCGTTAAATTTTCTTCATACACTAACGTTTGAAATTACTCAAAGAGGCAAAGAATGAGCCAAGAACGTGTATACTTATTACAGAGTTGAAAGAAATGATTCGCTCGCGAATTTTTATCGTCGTGCTTCTGAGCGCGCAGTGAATTTTTATCGTCGTGCTTCTGAGCGCGCAGTGAAAGTACGATTGTTAAATCATTAAGCTGTACTTTATACACTAGCTTTACAAATTTTTATCGTCGCGTTTCCAGAGAAAGAGGGTGGAAAGAGGAAGTGAGAGTAAAATTACAAATTCGAATTCATAAAATTTTTACATTAGTTCGAAATTGGAGTAAACGATCGAAGGATGCGTACGGTCGTGAGAGTTGAACGAGGTAATTCGATTCAGATTCGAATGGTTTTGCTTACGAATTTCTGGGTGGACAGAGTGAAAGATGAGGTGGCAGAGGGACGATTAGGGATATTCATTCGTTAAATTTTCTTCATACACTAACGTTTGAAATTACTCAGGGGGCAAAGAATGAGGCCAAGAACGTGTATACTTATTATAGGGTTGAAAGAAACGATTCGCTCGCGAATTTTTATTGTCACGTTTTCAAAGAGAAGCATGAGAATATTAAAGACTTTTGCCAGTAGAATGAAAGTTTAAACACGACAGGTACAACAAATTAAATTTTTAACTTCAATAATTTCAGTAATTCAATCATTCGTCTCAACGAGATAACTTATTAATTTTAATAATTTTGATAATAACAAGGTGGCATATCTATAATAAGTTTCGATCAATTATTAAATTGCTTTAATAACATTATTAACAGCCGGGAAATGGAAACTTAATTAAGCGTAATCGTATATTTTCATTCTGCTAAAAATACTTTCACTTCCGTATCATCTTTTCTCTTCCCAGAAATAGAATAAAAAATTCGGTCCACTAATTCCGAGATTACTTTAGTATTATAACATTACAAGCACCAACGATTAAAAACCAAGAAATTTAATCCAATTCAACTGAATTACAACACGTGAAACACAACGGTTAAAAATTAATCTTTCGCTCGTTAACAGAATTTTCATCGCCGGATTTAATCAGTTAACAGATGTTTCGTCGGCGGACAAACGATATTGCTTGACAAGCTGCATTATTCAATGAATTTCATTTGGAACACTGTTCCTACAATGGGATAATTATAATTATAGCTCAAATGAGACATAATTACCGATATGTAATACGTAGCTTTCAGACGAACGTTAAAGATCCGAACGTTAATTAATATCATTAATTTACAACAGTTCAGTCAGCATTATTATGCAAACACGAATTCTAAAAATACGACGAGCGATGCTACGAATGTTTCACTTTAACACTAAACGTACCGGCATTTTACATATACCTATCTTACCCATAAGGGGTCGTTTGACCCCTTAGGAATAAACGTTGATTTTTAGAATGAAATTCTTAATTTATTAAAGGAAACAATAATTCGCAACATAACTTCTGATTTCTAATAAAATAATCAAACATATATTTTTATTTAAATAAAAAAAAAAATCAATTATTTGCACTTTTTACATACGACTGGTTTCTCCTTCATACATTTGTTCGCAGACAATTTTTTTGCAAATTATGCAAGTTTGAGTGGTTTTATTATCCGTGCACAATTTGACTGATTTGACATTTTCTTCGTGATTGGGAAATATTGCTTCGGCTGCTTGATGTTCCTTGTTGTAGGTTTTCCTTTCTTTCTTCGAGAAATTCGTGATGAACTCTGTGACTCGTTCATCTGCTAATTGTTACAGGAAACGCTGTTCTTGATATCTTTATTCCAGTTGTTTCCCGACAGAGTATCCATGCATTGATTCCAGCTAAATCGAGGATATCGAAGAATACGTGCACAGGCCGTCTATTGCATTTGGATTTGACACCATTTTGTCAACCACATCGACGCCAAATTTAGTCTTATTATAATAACTAATTGTTTCGGGCGTTCGCTTCCCATTGTTTTTGGTTTTGACGCATTTATGTCTCGAACTTAGTGTATCGTATCTGTTTCTGTTGGTTTTGATTTATATATTCAGTCAGAAAAATACGTAAATTTCGTAATGGGTCAAATGACCCATCACGGTTCGTAAGGTATGCAAAGAATTTTTCTCGGTAAAAAATAAACTAAGAGGAAAACAGAAAGCGAGAAATTGAATAATCAGATAATATACAGAATTTACAGAAAGTCAGATTAGCGAAAGAAATAACAATAAAATATATGATTTTAAAGTAAATTTTGAAAAGGGGTCATTTGACGTACCGTTTAATACGTTTAGTGCTAATTCCTCGCGAGATTAGTCTTCTCGTTACAATACGCTTGAAACTTCCACCCCATGTGTAATATTATTACGATTATTACGTTCCGGAGTCTGCGACCATCACCGAGAAAAAAGTTTTTGTCCCTGTGCCTCGGTCAAATTAATCCGAATTCTGCGTCGAAGCGGCACGTTCGAAAGGTTCCTCTTTCGAAATTTTCACGAAACAGGGAAACGAGGTAATTTCGTCGATGGCTATCTGCTTCAACTTCTTCCACTACTTCGCGAACGTGAAATTTATATTTGCTAACTTATTTTTCTAAGAATCGAATATTAATTATATTACCTACGTGGTGAAGTTGAGGAGGATTCGATCAGTACGATTTTTCTGAGAAATTCGAGGAGGAGGACGAGGAGTTCTACCTTCAAAGTTCCACGGGAGCGTGTAATCCTCAACGTGATATTAGTCGATAAATTTCGAGAAAGATACACACGCGAGCTGCAGGTTGTTCGATTCGGCTAGTCTGTGCGCTTTAATTTCTCAACGGGATTTATGAATCCTGGCTGCGTGTAACGCCGTCGCGTTTCGTTGCATATTCAACGGTGAAGTGATTCAAGCGATTCCCCTTATGGTAGCTCCTCCATTTACGATTTCGCCGAATTTGAAAACATCCGCGACTCAACTCGCAACACGCTTCTTTTCAAAGCGATTTATTTCAGCTTAATTAAATTCGACTTAACTAATTAAACAAAAAAATTAAACAAAAAAAAAAAAAAAAAAAAGAAAGAAACGCGATCGACTCGCTCTTTCATTCGAAACGAAACGCAATGCGATGAATTAGCTTCTTTTCCACGTGGGGCCACGATCCTGCGGCAATTCGAAATTTATGGCGCGCTTTTCAAACTGGGGGACCTCGCGTGTTTTGTTTCTATCGACGCGATACGCACCCTCTCCTCGCCATTTTTGCTTCCTGTGCGATAAGCGTGTGCATCTGTTCGCTCGTTCGCTTGTTTAATTAACAATGGTTAATTATGTCTAAAAAATAGATCACACCTGTTGAAGAAAGTTTTTATTTCGCGCATAAATCGACACACGAATTAACATTTGTAAATATAACAATTCAAATAAATTTATTTCATTTATTTGAATAAACTGTGTGCGAAGTAAATGCTGAAACGAATTATTACGTTGAAGTTTATAATGTAATGAAATTTTTAAAAATAATAATTAATAATTTCGATTATTCAATTTAATGTTGATTAATATTAAACAACAGCGTTCACGAGGGTGGGCTGATTGAATTTTTCCTTCAATACATCGCAACGTAGATGATGATTACGTGAAAAAATGACTATGCGATTTCAAAGGTGGTAAAGATGTATTCGTATCGTTGTCTTCCCATTCGTTTTTATGTTATTTCATTTTATTCGTTGAATGGAGAAAACACGGACGATCGCGAGTTCGAAGATAAATTTCCAAAAATAATGCTCATGGCTGTCAAGTCCCTTTGAGATTATAATAGACGCTAATTAATTAAGTTTTAAACGTAGCAATGTTCAATTAATTAGTTGAACTTAGACTTATCGACGTGGCTTCTACGTTTCATTTGTCATTGTTGTATCGATTGTAAGATTACAACGCGTGCTAATTAATTAACTCTGCATTGAATTTCGTGGACGTACTTTCACGAAAATTGAACATTACGAAAATGGAATCGCGGACTCGTGTCACACGATTTGGAAAGATCCGTCGGGACTGTTAAATTATACAACTCAATTACAACGATTACACAATTGCACAGTCTTGCACAAACGGAGGAAACAAAGAAAGGAAGAATCGGGGAAAACTTATTATCGCTTATTAGGAACAGTTCGCAACACATTTGCAAGATAATTGAAACCTCGTTGATCCCCGAGTTACGATTATTTTTTACAATGAAAAACATCCGTAAATACATCCGATTTCAAATCAACGACAAACGATTAACGTGAATTTTTGTCGAGAAATTCGCCGCGCACGCAATCCTAATACATTATCGGCAATATTTGCAAAATAAATGGGTCATCCGGCTTAATTCAATTTTGCAAACGTCGATTTTGATACTGATTATTTCATCCGGCGAGTTTCGCCCGCCGATTCGGCGATATCTCGTTAAAGGATATCGCCGCTGCCAGAAGTATCAATAATTAAATTACACGAAATAATGCCAATTGAACAAACAAGCCGATATTAAACTCAACGTTTGCAACGTGGTGTAAATAAATTATTGGGACGGGCGGGTAAAATTTTCAAAATCCCCTCGGCGACCGACCGATTACTTAACCGGCACGCCTAAATGGCGCGTCGAACCCGATTATTCAATCCTTTAGTTTCGTTTCAGTTTTTCAGTGGAAATTTGCCGCGTCGGACCGGTAATTACGACGTTTCGAGAACAATCGAATCCCGCGCGGAAGAATATTATTACGAGATTTCGCCAAAGCGAATTTAACAATTCAGCTGATATTTATGCGTGGAAAATTCAAAGGTGAAATCTGCACCCAAGGGAGAGTGTACAATATGCGTATGCGCGTGGAACGAAAAATTGAAAATAAAATGAATAACAAACGCGATATTCGAAGATGCGAGAATGAAAACAACGTGTGTTAATACTCAAAAAGAGTATAGAATGTCCAATGTAAAATATCTGTTGCAACGAATTTCGATTTCGAATTCATTTCACTTTTCGGTTCGTTTTTCGAAAATGTAAAGATGCACAAGACTAGTCGTATTTCGTACATCGTATATTCTACAAACACATTTCGTAGACGAGAGCGAAATTTTCATTTTGTAAAAATATAAATTTGCACGAAGGTGCAAAAGTGAACAGGCGTGCGCGTAACAGAATTCGAAAAATATCTGCGTAAAGTAGAATATTTATCGTAATATTTAAACACGCGAAACAAATTCCTATTTGGACGATTTCATCTCTTTGGTTGTACTCTTAAAAATATGAAAATGAAAAGAAAAAGGTCCACCAGACTAGCTATAACATTTCGTAGACGAAACAAAATTTTGTTACCTCGCGAAAGTATACATTTGTACGGGAATAAAGAAAACAAGAAAACTTCCAAATCCACGCTCGCTCGCATCTTAAAAAAAAAAAAAAAAAGAAAGAAAAGAAAGAAAAAAAATGACGCTTTATTCTAGCGGAGACTATCTTCAGATTTTAAAATACAGCCGAGCGAAATAACAGATGATTCTCGTAGAACACGACGCGGAAGATCGTGGCAGAGCTTTTTCTCAACCGTGAGTCGC
This sequence comes from Tetragonula carbonaria, assembly GCA_032399595.1. Lineage (NCBI taxonomy): Eukaryota > Metazoa > Arthropoda > Insecta > Hymenoptera > Apidae > Tetragonula > Tetragonula carbonaria. Next base: position 8,056,411 of record JAUCRC010000006.1, on the reverse strand, counting down.
GATCTCTATGTTTTATCCGGACATGGACTTTTAACCTCCTACGTTCCATTTTACGTTGACCTTTTTTTACTCTTTAGTTCCCTTCGAAACTTTCACGTAATAAACATAACAGACAGCCAACGCGACAGATTTTTTTCCCCAAGTTTTTCCAGAGACTACTGCATTCCCGTTTTAAAGTCTTACAAAGCATAATTTTTTCAACAACGCGAAACGTATTTCGAATCGGAAATTCCACGTTTGCGAAAAATCCTCTCGACGCGACAGATCTTTTCCAAATTTTCGATTTCTTATTATTTCTTATTATACCAACTTCGAATTCTTAATGTACATTTTCGCGAATACTTGCACGAAGCTTCGAACACGTCTAAATAATAAAAATCAACGCGACAAATCTGTTTTTGAATTTTCGGTTCTCTATAATGGACTTTTAAACGTTGTTCTTAAACCCTTACTTGAAATGTCTTTACAGTGATTTTTCGTTTCCAAGATATTTTTCGATGTAAAAAACAGTGTAAAAAGACTTTGTGGAAAAAATGTGGAAAAAATTCACACGATATTTCCAAATTCTTCTAAATTGAGATCAGAGCACCTTCGCGAAAAACCGCCGCCAAATTCGAAACGAAAACCAACAACTAGATTCTCCCCACTTTTTTCCGCAGTGGAGACTTGCAACTGAAAATAAACAAGCCAAAAAGAAAGAAAGAAAAAAAAAATTCCTCCTGCCTCCAAATGAAACACAAAGAACGACGAAACAATTGTGAACGACGTGAATTCAAATGAAACAGTTGCCTCGTAAGCTAAACCTAACCTAAACCTCGCCAAGTTCATCCAGCGAGAGGCCTTCTTCATCGAAGCGAAAGAAAAGGGGGGAAAAAAAACTGTCCTCCGATCTCGAAAAAAAAAAGAAGGGAAATCCAAAAAGAAACGAGAAAATAGACAAACAGTGATGGGTTGCTGGAAAAGTTCGAGGCCAAACAACACAATGGCGTAGAACGAAGAAAAATCGTGAGCCTCGCGCGAGCCGCTCGTTACACGCGTCGAAATTGTACACACGCCGTGACGTGGTTTGGAGAAACGGCCGCAACGCGTCGCTTCGACATTATTCGAAATGGAGGGGGGCCCGGATGGCTTGACAAATGACCGGAAAGCATCGGTGTTGAAACACGAGGCGGTAACAGCAACAACGACGAAGACGAGCAACGTCGAAAGCCCATTTTCCGATTGGAAATGAAAGCGATATGGCCCATTGACAAATATTAATCCTGACAGCTCTCTCTCTCTCTCTCTCTCTCTCTCTCTCTCTCTCTCTCTGTTTTCCCTCTGTTGCGTGTACTCGTTTCTTTCAAATCGCGTGACGATCCATTCCATAGTCTTCAAACTTTCTCGATCGTACAATCCCTGGGATTTAATTTAATTTCAATCTGGAATTTTTACGATTATGTTACATCAAGCTTTTCAGCGTCGATCGAAAAGAAGTTGTACTTGAGCGAAGAGTATCAAATTGATGTAGTATTCCGTGTAAAAAAATGGTGATTAAAAGATTCAGATAGATAGAGAGAGAGAGAGAGAGAAAGTAAATTAATGCGACGATATATCATTGTTCAGCAATATATAATATACACATTTGTACGTGTACATATTAAACATTTTAATATGTTTATACGTACACATTTTAATACATTATACGTATATATTAAATATGATATATACATTTCTCGTATTTATTTGTTACATTCATTTATCGCGTTCACATTATTTCCTTTGTTAACTGCAATTCTCGATTGTGCAAAAATATTTCTGTACGTTTGCACGTGTCACGGACACAAATGCGTTGTTTTAACTTTCGAAATATATAAGCTTACATATTTCCTGTTTTCCTCTGAGAAGTGGCAATGAACGAACGGGAAATGTAATTAAAATTGAAAACAAACGGCAATTCATTACGTCTTTATCCCTCATAAAATAGAGAAAACATATAATATTCCCTTTAAGAACCTCGGCTTTGTGCCCGGCGCTTTCAGCTTATGATACAAATTCAATTTCGTGACGTGCACTAAGAAGACAAGATCCCAGAGAGAATAATTAAAATAACACGATATAATCCTAAAACGTCTGTTAATATCTTAATTCTCAAATTGTGAATTAATTTTATTTATCTTGTGAACACGATGGCTAAATCGAAATGCAAATGTAATTTTCTTACTGTTTTTATATATTACTCTATTCTTTCGTCAATTGTTAACTGTACGGTAGTGCAGAAATCAAAATGAAATTTGAATCAATTGAAAAAATCTTCTGAAGAGATATCCTGTATATTTAACAACGTGAAAAATTTTATAAAACAACACAGTCCGTATTATCCTGTCACAAAAATCTATAAAAATTCATATCTATAAATCTATACGAAAACAGATATATATATATATATATATATATATATATTATTATATAGATATATTATTATATAGATATATAGATATATAGATATATATATATATATAATCTGAAGTTGATATATTAACTAGGTTATGTTTTAATTAAAAATTTCTATAATTACGAAACTGAAAGTTGATTCAACTAATACATTACTAATTGCAATTAATGTAACTTAGTTTTTATAAAGACATTTTTACATTATTTAACTTTTTCTTTCACAAATTTAGCAAATTCAAACGTATGGACATTGAAAGATTTTATTTACAACTGACTCCACTATGGTCTCAAAGATCGAAGTCTTTTCTTTGTAATAATCCTTCAAAATTCATTGCATGGTTCTGTTTCGCCATTTTGCTGAACTTCAAACAGGAATTTCTTGAATTTCTGTCGTTTAACGTTCAAAGTTCAATAAAATGGTGAAAGAAAAATCGTACAGCAAGTTTTAAGAGATTTGTTGTAAAAAAAAGAAATTTCAATCTGAAATGATGATCGTGAATCCAATCACGAGAAAATAAAATTTCCAATGCTTCTAAATGTTTATAATTTTTGAAAGAAAGTATCCTCTCATTCTTACTCATTAAAATAGATAAAATCATATATCTATTTCTAAATGAACTCAAGGCATTATCAAAGTAGGGGGATTGAGCTTTAAAACGAGATCAAGTGAATTTTTGTACGACTTTTTTGTTTACCACGTTATAACGTATAATTTAAATTAAATAATTCTTCATCTCTATTGGCTCAGATATGATTGGCTCTTTACTATTTTCCATTGTTACAACAAATGTAACAATTTCTTAGAATTTCCACAATTTTCCTATACATCGTCTAGAACAAAGTCGGCTAGTGGGGAGTGGGGGTTCGCAGTAGTGGGGAGATCGATGCAGTGGAGGGGATAGCGCTAGCGATCAGGAAAGTAGGGGCGGGCCGCCAGTTAGCCACCTCTGGTCTAGAAACAGAACGTCTCAAAAAATCTCGATAAAACATACTCGGTGCATACTTTTCAACAGAAACATTTTGTAAAAAAAGAACGAAATAATCAAATGCTTCAAGAAATATTCAAAGTATTGAAATAAAAACGAAAAATCGTGAAGCCTCGATTTCTACGGAAATTACAATTTAACTTGGAATTTAACCTGAATTTAATCCCGAAATTTGTCCAACGAGCAAATTTCGGCCGACACGCCGGCTAAACGTTGGCACGCGAGAGGCAAATCGCTCGAACGACTTAACGATCTTAATCGACCGGTGAACGACCACGATTACAGTGCGCCGCATCGAATCCACGAAACATACGCGAAACTCGATAATTAGATTAAGGCGCGCGGAAACTCGAACGCGTACGTAAGTACACGCGCGAGCGCACTTCGACGCGGCAGGAGCCACCGGGAGCAAGCGGGATTTCGTCGCAGCAAAAATCGGATAGCAAAGAAATTTCCGGGCAACGACTTTCCACGATGAAAAAAAGAGGCTCGCGAGAGCTCTTTATTCCGGCCGGTTATCGGCAAACCATAAACGATTACGCGCACGCAAGCTTGTGGCCGCGTATGGACGAGATTTCGATGCACCGCCAGCCAGAAATCGATGGAACGCCTCTCTAACTTCGTTGTAAGTGCGGTTATTGCGCCAAATCGGTTATGGATCTGTCTCGATAAATTACGCTCGTCAAAGTACTCGAAATGCGTTTCACGCAATTTTCGTGAATTCCTTTCACGTTACAAGGAATTTCAAGTATTTGAAACAGAGAAGGAATGTTTTGGGGGAAATGTTCCGGGGAGGCTCAATTAATTTGTTTGTTATATTCGGACCGTGTACAAAGATCCGCGTAAAAATATTATAAAATGAATAAAATTTGTATTCTGGCTATGATTATTTGAAAATCAAGAACACGTTCTGCGCGTTTTAATTGTACAGTAAATTTCACAATTTTTAATTGTACGGTGGATTTTTTGTAAATACAGCAGCTGAGCAAAGTATTCGAAATTTGTCACGAATACAAGGAATTTCAAATATTTGAAAGAGAAAAGGAATGTTTATGGACATTTTTTGGGGCTCAATTAATTCGTTGGTTATATTTGGACCATGTGCGTAAAAATATAGTAAAACAAATAAAATTTATATTCCGACTACGATTATTCGAAAATGAAGGACACGTTTTGTACATGTTTTAATTGTATAGTTCACGACTTTTAATCTTTGTGACTCAAATCTACAATGTCATGGTGTAGCACTACATATTACACGAATTGATATTGCGCAGCAATGGTTTTTTACGAATCGCGAATGATATTTTTTTCCCCAATTTTACCGAGCGAAAAATTGACAAAATTTTTCATTTCACCCGTATTCAAAAAATATTCTATCTAGAGGTTTTTTTTTCATTTCCAATAGAGAGAAGATTTTATTTTAATCGCAACTGATCCCATTTCTCCTCTTTGTGAACAGAATAATTTATTTACGAACGCAACAATCTATGTAACACCAGCGTAACACCCGAATACGATCGAGCAACATCTATATTTTTTGATTTACATAAAAAGTTATTGCGCTGGAAATTTTTTATTTATTTATTTATTTTTTTTTTCGACGAAGCATGAACTAAAATGCATCGACAGAAATTTTCGTGGGTAGAATAAAAAAAAAAAGAAAATCAGCACACCGACGACTCAACTATTAAATAAAATATGCTTCATATAATAAAATACCACGGTGATATGTGCTATTTACCAGAAATTTAAAAATCACTAAACGAAGAGCGTGCATAAGCAAAAAAAAAAAAAAAAAAAGAATACAACCATCTTTAAACCTTTATCTTTATTCCTTTTCGCGTATCCTCATTCAATCTCCAATAAGCAGACCAATTATTTTATTATTAATTGATAAATTAACGATATCAATACTACTGCGCGCTAATAATAGATTTTTAACCAGACACGTGTATGTTCACAACAAATATCGTGCAACCTACGTGCACGTTTTCTCGCGCTGGTTTAAATCCATCGTTAATTCCTAGACCGTGATAAAATTTGCATAACGTTACTGCAAATCGACCAAACTATCCGGATACTTATAGGCGATAGTGTACGTATAGCCGAGATACAATGGATATGGTGGTTTTCGAGACGTGGTACACGCGCGGGGGTGGTTATACACTCTCGTTTGAATATTGCATACGTCGCTCGATACAGCAACGACGACGTTACGTAACGTGGGAAACAACAGTGAAGAAGAGAGATGGTATAGCCGATACGTGTGTGTGTGTGTGTGTGTGTGTGTGTGTTTCGCGATGCGTTCGAATGTTGGGGCGTGAGTTGAAAGCAGAATGTGGGTTATTGTCGTCTGAATGGAAATCGATTTGTTGAGGCTCCAGTTGTGAACGGTTGATGCGTTTCTTCTGGTTCTGTTTTTTTTTGATCTATGCGCGCTGGATGCTTGCTTTTTTCCCCCCGCTGTTTCTGCTTTTCTTTTTGTTTTCCTGCAGAAGGTGCTCTTTTTTTTGCACTTTTGTTTTTTCGACAGAGACAGAAAGAGAGAGAGAGAGAAAAAGCGGCGGTGATTGTTCTCGAATAATCCTCTTTTCACGTTTTTCACGCACGTTCGTTTTTCCTCATCTTGCCCCTTCACGTCTTTTTTATCACTCGTCGATATTTTATATCCTTTATGTACCTCCATCTCACCTGCGACCGCGGCTTTTCCGAACTTACCGGCATGCCGGGGATGATATCTCTCGAATTTCGAGCAACTTTTAGTTTCCAATTCAAGGCTTCCAAGGTTCGATTTACAATTCGGTTTCAATTTGGCTTGAAGATTCAGCTTTAATTTCATTCCGAAACTTCGTTGTTTGCTTTTGGCCAAGTTTACAGGGAGGATTTTCATTCCTCTTTCCCTCTCTTTTCATTTCGTTCTTTCTTTAATCCTCGTTTCTCTCTCTCTCTCAGCCTTTCCAATCCTGTGTTTTCACGTTTCAGAGATTTCCTCAAACAATTTTGCAATTTTTATTTCATCCCCTTTACCGCGGATCAACGCGCCGCTAAACTCGATCTATCGTCGATAAATAATGGAATTCGGGAAATTGGAAGAAATGTCCCGAGACAGAGAGAAGAAATTCAACGAGAGCTGAATCGTTGGGGGGGGGGCATCGTGGTGGAAGTCTCGCCGACCTAACTGCTTGACCACTGATTCCTTCGTAGCTTTTATTTCACTACTTACTACTAGACGATGGTCAGTACTATGCTCTCTTCTATTCCCCTCACCCTAGATAATTTTCTCCTCGATACTCTCCTCGGTACTCGATAATTAACATTTTTTTCTTTTTTTCTTTTTTTCTTTTTTCCTTGAAATTTCATCGATTATTCTCGTAATTTCGTTTCGTTGCTTGATTCTTGAGACGCGAGTTCCTTTATTAACCGGCAATGCCAACTGTTCGCTTGCTACTAGAGAATTTTTCCCCCGAGTGAACGACGCGGGACGTTCTTTCTTTTATCGTCGCGTTATTACGCGCCTTCTCTGAAGTCAAAGAAATCTGCGAAGTCCCAGAGGTGGAAAACACGAAAGAAAAAAAAAAAAAAAAGAACGAATCACGGGACGAAAATTTAGAAGTTTTCCATGTAAAAACGGGGGACCATTCTTCGGCCGTAATTTCCAATTCAATTCTCCCATTCCACAGACCACAAAGACTCTGCATCGGATTTTCCTTTTCTTTTTTTTTTTTTTTTTCATGTCTGAACGAAATTCGCGGGAGGAAATGAACTTGGCACGGACTACCAGAAAAAATTCCAAAGACAATTGCACACCTGACATTTCCATTATTAAATTAATTTCCAGAATTAACAAAGGAGCCTTTAAAAAAAAATTCCAATGATAATTTCGTGAGGCAACTGTTTCGCTTTGAAGGAGAATTCTCCAGAAAACGCCGAGAGAAAATTCCAACAACTCCAATTCTTGTCACTCAAATGTTCGATTTCGAAGGAGAATATTGCACGAAAATTAATCCAGAAGCCTATGAAAAAAAGAAAAAAAATTCCAAACACAATCTCGCACCTATCTGTGCGAAGCATTCCAACCGGTTTAATCTCTCGTGGCGAAACATCGCGAGGTGAAAATCAATCCGAAGGCGTCCGAGAACAGACAATTTCAACATCTGATTACTTGACACGCTGCAGCGAAATTAATTAAATCCATAAGGCTCTGGAAGGGGAATTCCAGAGACCCGAAACCACCAATTCAACCCCCGGCGATCCAAAGATTCTTCGCGTAGAAAGATCAAAGGAGCTCCTTCCGTCGTGATCCCCATCGGTTGTCCCCGAAGAAAAAAAAAAAAGAGAAGCCGCGTAATCGGGGATGAAACCCGCACTCTAACGATCGACATCCCTCTTCCTCTCACTTTGAAAAAAAAAAGAAAAGAAAAGAAGAAGAAGAAGAAGAAGAAAGGTAAAAGAAGGGCGTTTAAACGAAACCTTGGCAGGGATGAAAGGCGTGTGTCGCGATTTCGAGGATCGAATTCCTCGGCGAGTGGAGAACGGTACGTCTCCCCTTTGCTCTCGTCCAATCTCGAGGGCTCTTCGAGGCGTACGTTCGAGGAAAACTGGTGGAAATTCGAAGGAAACGCGCGCGCGAGCGCGCTGTCTCGACGAGTGCATCCAGCGGAATCTCTGTCTTTGAGCTTCTGAAACGGCTAGCAGAATGCTCAATGATCACGCTAATGGATTACGGTTTGCTTGATTTTAGTCGTGCCACCAACCCGCTTCAACCATTTAGATATTGCGCCTGATCCCGTGATATAAAGGTTCACCGGCAGGTGGCAAACGTAAGATGGCTGGTAATTGAGGATAATTGGTAACAGTGGTTCGAACACCGGTTTCATTTGTTACGAGCGAGTACAGGACTGACTGAAACGATAACTTCTATACTATATTCGGAAACAACTGATGAACGAATCGCAGATTTTTATGTAATTATAGGGAATTTGGGAAACATCCAGGGCGTAGAAAAAGCGTCTTGGTGTTGCTGAGGATGTTGAAAGTATTGTAGAAAATTCTGTGGATGACATACATAATCCATCCACATTGAATGAAGGAACATATAGTATGGATAAATGTTGCTAATAATCGTAAAATAAAAAGAAACTGAACGCTATAAATATTTCAAGCGTGACACGAAATCTGAGATATAATACGTAAAATAATATGATACTTGAAATGTAATATTTAAAATATTATGAGAATTGTTATTGATCATTGTTACAGAAAATATTGGACTTGCGATTGAATTTATTGAAACAATTACCGCATTCGAGTGTTAATCGTTTCAACACAAGAAAAATAATTTTTCACAGGTAACTTGTTACATAATTCGAAGAACGTAGAGATACATATTGTATGTGCAATTTTTTGATAAAAAGACGAGACTTTCAAAGTATTAATCACTTAATGATAATAAAAAATAATAAAAAATAAATTTTTAAAAAATAATTAATCATGCAATGCGCAATAATTTCATCGTTCGGAGTGCAAACAAACTTATTACACAATCTTATATCTAAAAATATATAAAATATTCAAAGTGCAATATTGGCTACAGTATTTCGTAGGGATTGAAATAAATTTCCATTCGAATTCCATTTTTTGAAAATATGAATTCGTACAAGTGCCCTAGCGCTTGATCGACGAAGATCGATGATCTATTCGCTTGAGACAACCAGCGTGAGAAAAAAATCGCCAAATAGTCAAAGAATGTTAATGTTAGTCCTTGATGACTGAATCGTCATTCATGCATTACGTATAAAAGATATTTCTGAGATTGTAATCGAGTATTATAAAGAGCACCATACTCTGGATATTTTACATACAAAGTTCGCCAAAAAGTAACTGCGTTTTTTCACGTGCAAATGAAAGTGTGCGAGTTTTTCGCGAGGAACAAAAGCTTCGTCAGACATAATATATTGACTAAATGCTCGATTGTGTGAACTAAATGTTCGATTATGCGAGCTCCAATAGCGTTTTTCTTTTCTCTTTGCGAGGCGGTACAGCATAACGTTCCTCTTTGATTTTTCCACTTTAGCCAAACAGGCATTCATTAACAAGATCGCGAATTTTACTTTTAGAACAGAACTTCAACAATCAGCTGACACAATGAATCTGCAGTTTAAAACGAAGCTACATTTCAAGACACACGAAACACGAAACGCGATTACTTTCTCGCCAACCGGCAAGTTCGAATGCATAAAAATCCTGCTGAGACATCTCCGCGATATCTCTGCGTCTGCTCGAGCTGTCGAAAAAAAGAGAAACGAAAAGAAGAAAAAAAAAAAAAGAAAGAAGAAGAGAAGGAAACCGCTCGCACCATGATCGGACTAATGGATTTCAGTCTTCGTCGATCTCGAACGCACGCCAGATGATATTGCCGTCTTAATATTTGAAATCAAACTTCCGGACTTAGAAGCCCCGAGCCTTTTAAACATTAAATTCCAACCCGAACGACTGGGAGAGGGAAGAGAGAGAGAGAGTGAGAGGACGTGGACACGTTTCACCGTGGAGAAACGGCAGAAGAACGCACGGGGGTAGAAAGGTGGGGGGGTAGGAAATCTCGAGATTTCACGGCGAAAGTTACACTCTGCCGAGGCGTGTAGCTTTAGTTGAGAACTGCTGTACCTTGCTTTCACCCTCTCCCCGCCCGACAACCAACCATTTCCGCTGATATTCCCAGCGAATTCGTTGACAATTTCTGTTTCACTACTGTTCGTAATCCTTTCTCCTCGGCTCGTCTTATCCACCCAGCCCGTTCTCTCTCTCTCTCTCTCTGTCTCTCCTCCCAAAGTAACGTTGTACAGTTGTACGTTACTTTGGCTGCAGTTGTATTCGTTTCTACTTGCTTGAAGCCGGTGTTTGTCCTCCTCCACGGAATTGAGAACAATTAGCTCACGGGAAATCTGTCCCTGGAGCGGGGAGAGGGTGAGGATTGCAATCCCTCCGTAGTCGTAGATCACGCGATTAACGCGTGAGGGAGGGCAACGTGGATTTCTCGTACGTATTTTTTTTTTTTTACGAGCGGCCCCCCCGCCTGTTAATCGTTTAATTTGCGATTAACGCAGATTTTCAGTCGGAATTTTCTCAGATTTTAGTGATGGTGTGATCGTTGCTGCGCTTCCCTCGGATCTTTGATACAAAAGAGAAAAAAAAAGTTAACATCTAATTCGTTAGTTTGTACCATAAGATTCAACGAATTCAATTATAAATGTTTCAATCGAGAATTAAAATTAGCACGAGAGCGAGATTTAATTAATTCGTTACAAACTGTTAATTGAAAATTAATTTGTTTTATTGATGATTTTCTTTTCATAATAAGAAGCTTGTAACATAACGTAAAAAAATAAAAAATTCCTTCGACTCGATTAATTAAAGATTAATTTGTACGAATGGAACACGATCGACGCGACTGACGCGAAAAGATCAGAATTTATGCGAAGCAAGTGTTGCAGTTATGAAGTGCGATACGCAATAAGCGAGACGGTTGTACCGAAATGTGAAATATTTCATGTCATGTGAATTGCAATATAAAATATTAAATATTCTTTTGATTTGTTTGCAACAGTTGTGGAAACGTCGAAACGATTCGTGCAGTTTTGAAAAAGAGGAAAAACCATCTCTTTTAAGCGACAAATCTATCCGGAGATACAGGAGCAAAACAGGTCTCTCTCGCAGCCGCGTTTCACACGCTCGTGAATTTTCAATTCCATTGTGCGCTGACCGTTGTTTAAATTGACCCGGTTGCTCTTTGATGTAAATTTGACGCCGGGCGAAACACCCGGAGGAACATGCCTATCTACCCTGTGCAATTCTACTCGCAACCAGCTTGTTTCGGATGCTGTTGCACGCGCCTTTCGCCCAATTCTCATTAATGCAAACGTTGAAACCCTTGTACCAAGGGCAGTAAGAATTTCTCGAAGAATTCTCGCGTGTTCAAACGATCGACACTGACACTGAATCGAACATTGTTAAACAGTTTGACGAGTTTGCCTTTGACGACAAGAATTTTTAAAGATCTGTATAATTCAGAATTCTCATTAATTTATTTATCCAGCAATATAAAACTTGTGACAAGTAATTTATGTAATTGATTCACCTCTCTCGGCGAATGATTTTTATGTTCAGGTTAACGAGTAATTTCATTTCAGCAAGAGTATCGACTGAAATGAAAAAACGGAGTTCCATTGTATATAAATGTATTTTATATTAAATTTTCACAAACTAAATTTTAGCGTAAAAATTATACACAAGTCAAAAGGAAATTAATTTAAACTAAATAAATTGCAAATATGTTTCCATATCAAATAAACATAAATATCCTCGTCGTTACAGGGTAATTAAAAATCTGCATTTTTAACGAATTGATTATTCGCTCGGCATTTGCAAGAGGATTCGTCGAGATGCTTGAACGACGAGGAACTTTCCTTTAACCGGCGGTATTTCGATGATGCCAACGTTATCTATAATTTCGATTTATACGGTCGGCAAGCTTTAATTTCAAACAGACCGGGGGAGTGGGTTGATTCTTAATCAAGCCTCAAACCACCGAAAATCCCTTTTCTACTGGCGGAAGCCGCCTCCTTTCACTCAGCTCTATCATTAGACATTGGCCTAGCAGGCTCTAGGCCAAATTTTAATGAGAAAACTTAACGAGAGCCCCGTGTTCTGACACGCATTCCCCAGTCTGATTATGCACCCAGAGTGGCCTCGGCCAACGAACCGAATCGCGGATGAGAAACGATGAACGACGAAACGGGTTGTCCTCTTTCTGCTCGTTATACGAGGAAACCTCGGGAAATATGTTTGATCTCTTACTTCCTGATTCACAAGATGGCTTACACATCCGTTCCGGATACAACTGTGAATGTCAAACGAACGACGAACGTCTGAAATGAAAAATCGAGATCATCGAAGTACGATCAACGTGAACAAAGATCGGGATGATTGGAATATAATGGAGACAAACGACAGACAAAAATGTGAAAAATTCAGATGATTTAGATACTATCAAGATAAATAAGATAACATAAATGTGAAAGATCGAAGTCATTGGAATACAATCAAGACAAAATATGAAAAATCGAGATGATTGAAACATAACCAAGAAGAAGAGTCAACGCAAGTGTGAAAGATCGAGATGATTGGAAATTTGTTGACAATATTGGACAACTAGTTTCTCGAATTTTATGCTGCGGTTGAATTTTATATTCTAATTCAGAGCCGGCTAACTGGCGGCCCGCCATCTCCTGATCGCTATCCCCTCCACTCACTCAAATGGAGTGGAGGGGATAGCGATCAGAAGATCGCGGGCCGCCAGTTGACCAACTCTGTTCTAACTAATCGTTAAATGAATCTTATATCGTGACTAAATGAATTTGACTTTCAAAAGGAAGAAACAATTCAGTAGAACGCTCAACCATAAAGAATCCTGCCTGACGACCACCGTGCCGAGACACTGAATGAAACTGAACGCGGACAATTTTGTCGGAAATTTCGAACGTGAATCCAATTAACCAATACATAATTGCAACATAAGTGCCGATATTTCCTACTTGCATTTGAAAAGCAATTTCTCCCTCGCGGCTGTGGAAAGATCGCGCAAAGACGAAAAGAAACTTATGAAACTTCCAAGACAGGATCAAGGTACCTTCACAAAGGGTACATCGTATCGAAATCCTAAATCGCCTAAAACCGGCAATCCTTCCACCACGATAAACACTCCGGCCCACAATGCTATAAACCGAAAACCATCGCGATCAAACTGAAACCGCGTGTTTCACCTTTGTGAGGATAACTGCAGGTTTCCTGTTTGCATTCATCAGGAACACGCAGCGAAACGAGAAACGTGTATCTCTCTCTCTCTCGTTCTGTCTCTGTCTCTGATTCCACGAGAAAAGGGAGTAGCAGAAGTCAAAATCCAGGCAAAAGGACGGGACGAGAGCGCATTACTAGCCCGATAGCGTGTTTCGCGAAACAATGCAGCCCGCCATATTAACCGTCGGAGGGCCGTCGACGGCGGGCATTTTACGGCACAAAGCCCCGTTGAATTACGTTTTCGAGCAACAGTCTATTCGTCGGGCCGGTGCGCAACTTGGCGAGCAGAAGGTGGCTTCAAGTGAAAGAGAATGCGAGAAGAGAGAAAAAGAGAGACAGACAGACAGAGAGACAGAGAGAGAGAGAGAGCCGCTTAATTTCCTGCTTTAAATGCGGAACAGAAAGCGAACAGGGGGCAAGATGAAAAACCGAAATCGAATCGAGAGGCCGTTCGTCTAGATGGCTACACACCCTCGTGTGCAAACCGATAATTGACTTTTCCGCGAAACAAAACGAAATCTGGCTAGTTTAAGCGGCAGTTTTTTTTTTCATTTCCTTTCTTTTCTCCTTCTTTCTTCCTTTTATTCCTTTACTTTTTCCTTTTTTCTTTTTTTTTTTCTTTCTTTTTACCGTCGCAAGGGTTTATCGCGAAGTTGCGAAGCAATGATGAGATGAAATATCCTTGGCCATTTGAAAGTCTCTCTCGTCGTGTGTTTAATTAAACATTCGACCGGATTAGATTTTATACCGAATTTTGTTAATTGTCGTCGTAAGGTGTCGTACAATAGTATTCTAGTTAATCTTAATATCACATATTACATATTTACTTTACTACACAAATATACTACACGTTATATACTAATACTACATTTCATATAATATATAATATATTATAGTTAATGTACCTTCTCTATATTGTAAACTACATGTAACAACATAAACATGTAAACAACATATTTCACAGAATATGATGTACTATATTATATGTACCTTTTCAAATTATACTTTATATTATATCATAATACTATCTATATTACATATCATAATACTATATATATATACTATATATATATATATATATATATACATGTACTACATATATGTATAGTATAGATTATAATACTTCACGTACATTATAATTCATGCAATATATTTCATATTCTTTCGTCACATGGATGATTCAGAAACTACTATGGTAATTAATACAAGTCATCTTCCATTACAAATAAAAATGTACAAACACACAGTGTAGTTGTAATAATGATATTATAATGACAAAATCAATTTTTTATCAACTGATGATGACTGATAGCAACAAGAAAATATTTGCATAACATTACAAGTGACTTTTCAGTCAAGAATGACTTGCATTGATTGATTTCTAAATTCTCCATATAATATATAACGTGTTGTATTTAATATTATTTAAACCTTCCCATTGAAACTAAAATTGTACAAACATACTTTTATCGTCAGAACTAACATAATGACAAAAGTGTTCTATCAATGGATAATGTGAAAGAAAATGTTCTCATAGCGCAGGTCATTTTTAATCAGGAACGACACGATTAACTTCTCAAAGTAACTCTCAAAAATTGTCTACACTCACGTCATGATTTTTATTAAGAAAATTCGCGACTTGAGGAAATATTGAAAAACACACCGGATTAGACGACCATACTTAAGTCAAAATTAGCTTCAGCAAGTGTCCAGTGATTATCAGTATCGGGCAAACAATCACGAGCAACAATGTACGTGGAAAATTCGAAAAAACAAATCACTCGTTCATTTTGCACATGCAGTTCGCACACGGAGAGATTCCGCTCTGCGTGATATTTGGGCTATCGACCGTCGTTTGTGTTCCGGTTATAAACAACGATCTATAATCTGATCCCACGGCTCGCCCGTGGTAATAATGAAGTAGCGTACTTCGCTAAGAACCAACTACGTGATACTCGTACAAGTATCGCAGTATCGCTGGAATTCTACACACACAAAGGCTGCTCATCCGTAGACAATAATTTTCAAGATGGCACTCGGTTATTTTGCAGGTCGAGTTTGCCGGCCTTCGCAAAAGATGGGCCACGTGCGAGATGAGCCACTAAATTAACATACTAAGGAGACTTTAAATAAAAAATTTCGGTATCTTTAAATAAAAAATGAAACGAAAACAAAAATGAATACACGAAATTGGCCGAAAATAAAAGAATTTCGAGTAGAATGTCTTTCATTCTCGACGAGGAATGTGTAATTGTAATACGTAGAGAGACAGAGAGAGAGAGAGAGAGAGAGAGAGAGAGAGAGAGAAATTCTGAATAAACATATGTATAATAAAAAATACTAACGGGTTCTTCTTTTTTTAATTTAATTTCCACGAAATTATATTGGAGAATGGTTGAAGCCTACGAATAAAATAGAATAATTCTGAGTGAAAATATGTAACAAAGAAAGTTGGCAATTTTTTGGCAAAAAAAAAATTTTATTTCCACGAAATTACATTAGGTTAAAGAAAAGAAATAATAAAATTTCATTGTCGATCAAGAATTCAACGATTAACTTATTTTACACGAAATTACATTAGATTGGAATTATATATACAATAAGATAGATAGATAAACAAAACTTCAGTACACTTAAGCGTTGAGTATACTCATTACATTAATATTGGCAATTTTTAAAAAATCGAAAATTTTCCACGAGATTGTTAGATTAAATAGTGTTTAAAAAAAAAGATATATCCTTACGAGAAGAATGATAAAACTTAATAACAGATTTTTCAATTCAATTTTTGAATTTAGATTTTAAATCTAATAAAATAGAACGACAAGAAGAGTGACGAAGAAGAGAGAGAGGAATTGAAAGAACTCAGAATTCAGAATTTTAAGAACTCGAAAAAAAACTAAATTCTATCCGATTGGAATTACGTTGGTAAGATAAATAATTAATAATAGTTCAGCACGCTTAAACGTTGGCTGACATAATCCACGTGCTATTAACTCGAAATATATAACGTATATCTCTCGACATTGTTCGAGCATTCCGATTGATACGCCGCTGATAATTATCCAGCCGTCACGGATAAATACTTTAACACCCCCCGAAAATTCATGAATATTAATAAGGAAAACGCAAATTAATGGTTTCCCGCGGTAAATATTTACACGTCAGAATATACGTAATTAATGTAAGTATTGACGAAAATTTCGACTATACATACATACGTGTTCTATGACGAATTCCCACGTAACAAATCCGTGACGAATTTAAGAAACGTTCAACGAATCGACGAAAAACGAAATATGCTCATAATTTTTTCTATTTCCGAAAATTGAAGAAAACATTTTTCAAAACTACCCCCGATACGTCCAGATTTTATGTACACACGTCCAAGATTATGTAGTCGAAAGTTGATCGACCGACGATTAATCAACAGAATTTTATTCGAACAGAAATTTCATTTACTCGTTGCGTTTGTTACACGTAGATTCTACGTGTTTTCGTTGAATAGTGGTAATTAGGGGAAATGCTAATAACTCCGCATGAAAAAGCGAATTATTAGACCGCGGACTTTCATGCAAATGCGTGTGTTTTTATGAAGAAATTAAAAAAAGGAGAAAAAAGAGGAAAAAAGAAAGAAGATTCATTCTACGAAATAACTACGAATTGTATTATCTTCTTATACTACTATTATCTTTCTTATACTATTATTATCGTTCGAAAGTTTCGCATAAATGCATAAAGATCGTGTGCAAATGTAAACAGAGATTCGTTTAATGTATTATCATACATTAATTCACATTATGCAATTAAACAAATGTAAATGGAGATTCACTTTACACGTTAGACATTCCAATCATATATTTTTTCACCATTTTCAAATTTCAAACAGAGATTCATTTTATGTTAATGATTCCCATGCTATTACATTAATGTAAATTCAGAGATTCAACTATTATACTTCAAGTTTTTATTACTATAACGAGCAATTCTACTAATGTTTTATTATTTGCTACATCCAAATTTCGCACGAACGTATAAGAATTAATTACTTCAAAAAGTCATGTAATATTTAACAACGTTGAATGAACTCTGTTCGCTGTTATAATGTAGAACGAAATCCTATTCGATACTAACAATAGTAAATGAATATATTCTCTCCTACGCCGTGGAATGGAAAGTTATTATATCCTACTGATTGGAACACACATTTTTCAGACAATTCTGTGAAAAGAGAAGCGCGTTTCGAAGAGATTTGAGACCGCGGCGAAATTGAATTTCGCGTCGCAAGCTTAAATACCGCGTACGCTAACATTCAGCTTAGAATATTCTTTAAAAAAAAGAAGAGAAATCCTTCGGTTCGAAGGACCGATTTGAAGGCTGAAAAACTGAGAACGACGAGATGGCAACTCCCCCACTGGCGAGCGCGTCTGGAATATTTTGCAAAATTTCCGCCAAGGAGAAGTAGACCCTCCGCGGTATAAATTATGGAAACAGTGTGCTGCACCGGTCCCGGAAGTACGAAGTGCTCCAAACACCAAGTATCGATCAAACTCGCCCTCCCGCCGGCTGGCTGTTTACTCAGTAACCTACTTCATCATTTACACGCAGTTAATAATTCGCGTGCTGCCAGGAGAAAAAGAAATCTTCGCTCCTCAGGATCCACGCAGATTCGTTTAACACGCGTCGTGCAGAATGCCTCGTCGAGTCAAGTCGAGGAATAATAATTTTCCCCGAGGCGTAATCGAAACGTGATAAGGTAGAAGCCTTCAAGATTACGTGAATTCGAGGCAAGAAAGTAAGGAGCACTCCGGGGGGCAAGAGTGCCTGCCTAAGTGCGATCACCGCATTGTGGCAGCCGAGTATAGCGTTATATCGTGCTCAGAAAGGGCTTCGACAGGGGGTTGGTGGTGTCCGATCGTTTAGAAAGAATTGCGCACAAGTGCGGCTCAAGTGGCGTAATCTTGTCATCGCCGATCGCGTTGCGATTCTCTCTATTTCATCGGGCTGCATCGATAGAAAACTCGAGGAGATCATAAATACAGAGGGATGAATAATAATTTGAAGCCACCACCGAGTAACTAGTATTAAGTGTCAAAAATGAAACGTGCCTTGCGATTCTTTCAATTTCATCGGACTGCATCGATAGAAAATTCGAGGAGATTATAAATACAGAGGGATGAATAATAATTTAAAGCCACCACCGAGTAAGTAGTAGTAAGTGTAATATGCAATAAATGAAACGTGCGTTGCGATTCTCTCTATTTCATCGGACTGCATCGACAGAAAATTCGAGGAGATTATAAATACAGAGGGATGAATAATAATTTAAAGCCATCACCGAGTAAGTAGTAGTAAGTGTAATATGCAACAAACGAATCATCTTTTTATTTCCACGTAACTGTAAGGAACCATCGGGAAAGTTCAAAAGAATCACGAGTACAGAAGAATAAATATATTGACGATCTAAGTAAAAGTTCCTTTCATCTTTTTCTTCTCTTTTTAAAGTATTGAATCGCAAGTAGTATCATCGTCACGAATCGCGTTTCATTCTTCGCTTCCACGAAATAGTTACAAGAAATAGGAACAACGAAGAATTCCGGAAAATTATACAAGAGAATGTATAATATGAAAATCTGTATAATTGAATGAAGGTTTCATTCATCTTATTTTTTATCTTCCACTATGTGACTCTAAGAAATAGAAATCAGAAAAGGATCAAGAAAATCATAAAATATAGAAGAAAAAAATAATTTAAAGATCCACTATAAGTAAAAATTTCTTTTATCTTATTCTTCTTAAATTTGCGTCTTGAATCCTAAGTATTGTAATCGCAACGTAATGAACCTATTTTATTCGTTGTTTCCATGTAACTAACACAACGTTGTTTCCATGTAACAGGAAATTGATGAAAATTATATAACACATAAGTGTTATATAATTACTATATCTACTATATATATACTATATATACTATATATAATACCTATCGAGTAAAGGTTGATCTCATTCTTCTTCTATTTAATGATCACCATCGTCTCAAACTCAAGTTCTCAAGAAAACTGTATTAATTATGGAATCTCAATTTGTGCAATTATCCTTTGCAAATGCATTGAATTACTTATTCGCCTCGTTGCTCAGAAATTTCCTTTCCTCGCTGAATTATTTAGCAACCTCTCGTTTGAAATTTTAAAAGAATTTCTAAATGAAGACAATGCTTCAAGATTCAAAAGGCTCAGAAGGTTCTAACCTTCGTTGTTAATTCAGACAAGCGTGTCTGATCAAAAGGCGATTTGAAAAATGAATTTAGAAAAAAGACTTTCAGTATTTATTGATCAGGCATCGATTCCATAAACATGCGAAATATAAATTATTATACCTTTAGTTTTAATGGAGTTAAAATATTTTTTTTTTTATATATTGGTAGGTTTTTCTATACATAACCTATAAATAATCTATTTTTCTATACATAACCTATAAATAACTTATTTTTGTGCTACTTACAATTAACATTAATGATCTGATTTAAACAAAAGTTGCGTTTCGATTTAACATGGCAGGATAGTTATACGTGTATATTAGAATTGAACGACAAGGCCAACGGAGTACACAGTATTTGATTAAAACTGTTTTATTGAATTGGTTGCAATTAGTTTAATATTTCGTTACACGTCGATTTCTGTATATTTTTTAGTCACACTGTACAACGACAGATACGTTCATTGTACCAAAATATTCTGTACAAAGAAATCACTAGAACCACAAAATGGTCAAGACGATTCTAAAAAAATTTATAATATCTCTTAGAAACTTCACAGGCGTGCTCCGTTGTAATACAAAGTTTTTCTGTTTCTTTTCACTTCGACGTCACTGACGGAAATTTCTGCTGCTTCAAAAACACGCACCGACATTAAAAGATGTCCATTCGTTTCACACGACAGAATCAAATTTTTCGGACCGGTCGTGTCGTTCCAACCGGTGAAATTTCTGACTTTCAAACTTTTGTCCAAGATTCTGGCAACGTCTACGGCCGTTCGTTATCAGCGATGGAATCAGTGCCATTTTTACAATATTCCACATCCAATACACCAGGCGAGTGCATGCAACACCGAAAACTCGGTGAAATTTATTACGCGGACGGGTAATTTAGTTTCTGAGAAAAATATACGGCGACCCGGAATCGTAATATTTCACGTGGGCACGATAGAAATCGCGGTGATGGGGGGAGGGGGAGGGTTAAATTCTGCCAAGCGTCGCGTTTTCTCATTTTATCGGCTGTGGATGTACACACATACACACACGTACGTACGTGGGGAAAGTACGAGCGGATACAAGAACGGAATGCAAGAGGGTTACAGTTGAAATTTAAGCGTTTTCGAGTAGCGAGACAGCTCTCGCCGGAGATCCAGTTACGACATCTGCTTCTACATCGTTTTTGCCGGCCTCTCGTGCCCGACCGCGCGCCGAGGAAATACTGTTTGCTCGGACCAACCTGAGCAAACGACGTCCGTCCGCTATTATTCGCAAATAATATGAATGTACCGGAGGAAATGCCGGCAAAAAGGGACACCGAATTGAAGGTACATTAATCGTGCGGTTGAGGATGTTATTTCGTTATTACTTCTGCTGCTGCTCCTCCTCCCGAGGACGACACTGAGAATTCCTGCGACGCGGAAATATTTTCACTTTCTGCCAAGGTACCAGTGCCAAAGCTGTATCGGGAATTTACTCGTATATTTATTACGCTATATTCGAAAGAAGAAATCAGATAGATTTACACGAAAATATCTGAAACCTGAAGCTACTTCTCGACACGTGTTAGTCAAGTTTCGACTGAAAACTTTTATAACTTACTAAATTACGAATCGTTGCAATTGAACGTTCGTTCGATAAATACATTGATTTGTACTAACTACAATGATTTTATTTTTTTTTCTTCTTCTTCTGAAGACTATTTAATCGAGTTTCGAAAATTTTTATAATTATGATTTCGCGATTTACCAAATCTCACGTTCATAATTGAACGTCGATTCGATAAATATATTACTGACTACGTTCGTTTTTTTTCTGAAGATTATTCAATGAAAATAAACGCCTGTATGGACGTTGTAAAAATTTAATTTTCGTAATTACATACACCGTGATCTCGAAGACTGAAGTCTTCTCTTTAACAATCCATTTAAAATATGTTATAAAACTTTTCTATTTATTTACGTACGTATGTATACGATATAGATATGCAACTATCTATTGTCATATACATTTATTTATTTTTTTACTTATTTATTTATTTACTTATTTACTTATTTATTTACGTATGTATAAATGTTGATATATATATATATATATATATAACGTAAAAACAATTGGTAGAAGCAATGGCCGTTGAAAGGGTAGTTTCAGCGAAAAGGGTGTTCCTCACCAAGGTACTAAAAGGTTTTCAGTTCCATTCGTTGCATTGTGTTTCGTCGACCGAAGCAGCCGAGCAATTTTGGAAATTAAGTAATCTTGATCGTCCCCCGACATTCTTTGGAAACACGTGTAATTGCACGGTCACAATGGTGAAAGAACAAAGAGCTTCAAGGGCGATCCCTCGCGATAGAACAGACCAGCTCGAGTTGTTTAAAAAAAGGAAGAAAATAATCAAAACACTTGGTAGTCTTGAAAATTTTTCTCCTCTCCTTCGGGCAAAATTAGTTTCTCTCTAAAACCATCCCTTTCTTGATAATTATATTTTTATATTAGTCTCTAACATACAACAAGTATTCTTTAGACTTTGGTGCATCGTAGTACCTACCATAATCATCTCTAAGTTAATGTACTGCTGTTATTGTGTCACTGATAAACGTGACAGTTTAAATTATTTCGTTCTAGAATTTTTCATTTAATCGTAATTTATTGCTAATTTCCCTGTAATGTATTCTAGTACTAAAATGAAATGCTCTAAATTTCAATTTTAATCTCATGTCGAACGATATTGTTCGAGAGTTGAACTTTCTGCCCTGATCGAAAGCAAAATTCCTCACAGTTCTGGAACACTTGATTCGGTTTAATATCATTATTAAATCTCTATCGCGAAGAATATAAAAATACAAATATCCAAAATTTTGATTATTTGACAGAGACTGTGTCAACGATGTGTTATTCGAGAGTTGAATGACTTCGGATTAGAATTGCATTTGAGTCTTAGCGTGATTAATTGGACTTGATCGTTCAAGGCCGACTGCAACCTTGATCTCGGTTAATGTTCGCGATGAAACTGCTCGGGGTGAGCGTTGATAAATCATGGGGAAGACATCATCTCCCACTCGACAGACTTCAACTATAGCCTGACGAGCAAGAAACTATCAGTTCAATGTCTTTTCTATAAATCGCCTCAAGCATGATCCTCCATCCCGCGCTAATTATCCTTTGGCTTCGTATAATTCAAACAAAACGACGACGAAAATTTTTCGCGATATTTGCCATTTTTATTTTCTTCTTCAACAACGAAAAAAAAAAAAAAATACGGACAAGTTGGACCAACACTGTTGCAAGAAACAATCATTAATCAATTACTCGTCGTGGTTTTATTCGCGGCGAGAGTAGCGTTTCACTTGTAACGCGCGCTATTCGAAATGTCGAAAAAAAAAAAAACGGCGAGTAAAAATGTCGGAGAATAGAAAACAGTGTCCGCGAGAAGAAAATAAAATAGCACTGTGGCTAGATACAATTAAATACGCTCCTTTTTTTTATCGAACGTAGTTGACAATTAGTGTTAATCATCCGGATAATTCGTAGATAAAAGGGGATACAAAAAGTATGATTCATACGATGTGATTCAACTTTGCAGAATCGTTTGATTTTTTAGAAGAAAAAAAAGAAAAAATCAAGGAACTTGGAAAATCAAGACTCGAAGATTCTCAAAAATTCA
Organism: Tetragonula carbonaria; assembly: GCA_032399595.1. Classification (NCBI taxonomy): domain Eukaryota; kingdom Metazoa; phylum Arthropoda; class Insecta; order Hymenoptera; family Apidae; genus Tetragonula; species Tetragonula carbonaria. The sequence continues at coordinate 8,033,227 of JAUCRC010000006.1, read as the reverse complement.
TATTCAGAGATAATTGAGAAACTCGAAGACTCAAATATTCTGACAAAGTACTTGGAAGTAACTTGAAACTTTCAAGATTTAGAGTCCAAGAATTGCCACTGGAAAATAATTAAAAGTAACGTGCTACATTAACTAAGAATAACGTTAAGTGATATTGTACTTCTCTCAATTTTTTCTATCTTTATTTAAAGAAAATTTTCCTTGAAATTTTAAAATTAATAAAAACAATGAATTATGAATTTACTAATATTATTGAAACTTGGAATTATTTGAAAGTATACCAAATATCACAAATCTATTTTTTATTTCAAACGTTCTAAATTCTTTCCATTTTCATTTAAAGAAACCTCAAAAACCACTCTCTCTACCAAAAAACAATTATTCCCTGCTCGAAGATAATTTAAAAAGAAACTTGCTACAACGTCTCACCTAAAAACGATTTAAAACATTAAATCAGTTCCCTATAGACTCCCGTTTAAAGAAAATTTTCTTTCAAAAAAAAAAAAAAAAAAAAAAAAAATTACAAATTCCCTCTACTTTTATTACAAAAAAAAATTTTTCTATTTAAAAGGTTCTAAATTCCCTCCAACTCCATTGAAAACTCTTTCTCTCTCAATCTCCACCAAAGCTCCAAGAACCTTTTGCTTTAAAAAAAAAAAATCACAAATTTCCTCTGTCTTTGCCAAAGCTTCCGATTGGAGGACGATGATGGAAAATAAGTGAAAGATCGCTTTCCTGTCTATCTCCCCCCGATTTGAAACTCAAAGCACAAACGCGAGAAGAAAAGCCGGTGTGCAACAAAAAAAGAAAAAAAAAAAGGCGCAGAGGACAAGCACTAAATGAAACCGAAGAAACGAAACTAGGAGGCGTTGGAACGGAGAATGGTCTATTTGAATTCCGACGAGCAGGTTCGTTTTAACGAGAGTGCCTTTATTTCGCTCTCGGGGCTCGGCAAAATTCACGGACACCTCTACCAGGAGGGAAGGGGGGGGGGAGGGACGAGAGGGGATCAAGGACGACACGCGGGCGAGAAACGTGGCCTCGACGATTGCCTGTTGGACGAACGAGGACTTGGCAGGCTCTCGAGAGTGTTCACCCTGCATCCGCGCGCCACGGTGAAAAAGGGGCTGTATGACTGGCTGCAAGGTGGTGAAAAAGAGAAAGACAGAGAGATCGAGCGACGCAATGCCCATCGAAGTGAGACGAAGAGAGGAAGTGGACTGATTGTGATTGTGCTTGTGCTTGTGCGGACGAAGGAATGAGCAGGGTGTGCAAGGTTAAACGAGGGTGAAAAGGGAAGGGGTTGTGAAATTGAAAGAAAGAGAGAGAGAGAGAGAGGAACGAGAATGGGTACAGAGTTGTGAAAGAGGGATAGGAAATCATAGAAAATGAAGAGACGAAGAAATAGAAGATCTCGGGTCGCCGAGGAGGATTGTAAACACATTGACACGATAAATATGATTCATTATTTTCTAACAAAAAAAAAAAAGAAAAAAGAAAAATGAAAAAAGAGTACGCACACGGAGAGGAACGAAACGACTCTCTGATTATTTTCGGCGCTGCGCGAAGAATTATCTGAAAAGAGAGGCCCGATGCTTGATCCAAAAACAACGAAACGTCGAAGCGACGAAGGAGAAAGAAAAACCGAAGAGGCGCGACCGGAAGATAATAAAGATGTAAATGCCGCGGAGATAAAGCAAGAAAAGGTGCGTAAGTAGCGACATACGGCACACCATAGGGCGAGAGAAATAAAACGACGCCAGGGGTTGAGCAAGGCATCGAACGGGGGACAAGGGAAGCGAAGTGGCGCGGGTTCAGTGGCTCGTTTCCGCCCGTATCGTCGGGAGGCAACAGGGTGGGTTTAAACATAAAAGAAAACGGTCTGAATCGTGTCGAACGGCCGGTGTCTCGCTCGACAGTAATTTCGAGACGATCTCTTAAACGAGAGGGGACTGTGCGCACCGCGCTCTAGCAAACAATCGGCCATGATGGCGCCGCAGCGCAACGTCGAGTCGAGACGAAACGAGACGAGACGAGACGAGACGGGACGAGACGAGACGAGACGGGACGAGACGAGACGAGACGGGACGAGACGAGATCCGGGCACGAGTCGATCGTTCCCTTCGCCGCCGGATCGTCGTGGTCTTGAAATTCGTTTCAATTGAACCGGCGCGCGCGACCCTTAACGACGCGAAAGTGAAAAGCAGCGAGAGGGGGTGCGCGAGCGGGCGAGCTGGAAACGCGGTTCGATCGCGTATTATCAGAGCGGAATGAAGCTGGCTCGTTACGACCAAGCAATTCCACGCAAATGAATTTTCACGACATTGTTAATTAATTCGGTGTGTGTGTGTGTTGGCCTGTGTTACGCGTTAGGACACCGCGCTCTTCTTACTCTCACTCTCACTCTCTTTCTCTCTGCCTCGATAATTCGACAGCCATTTAATTGGCGATGCCCTCGCAAATATGACTGTTTCCGACTTTACTATCTTGCGACTTCTGACGTTGAGATTATTTCTCCTCTCGCGTCGCAATTACTTTCCCTGTCTTTCTTCTTTTAGTTTAGTGGCTCGCGCATTTTCCCTGGTTCCAGTTCTGGTATCCAGTTCTATTTTAATTCTTTCAAGTATTATTTTCATTCATTTACATTTGATCAACGATCAGCCAGGGAGAACACATAAAGAAGATGAACATAAAGAAGATAAGCGGGGGAAAACAAAACTGAGAGTACAGTGAAAGTCAATCAGTTGAAGAGAAACCGACGATTATAAAATACGTTTTAATGGGAAAATTTTAAGGATCCAAGTAGAGTGCCAGTCTGTCTTAATTTGGGGTATAATTAATCTTGAGAGGAAATAATAATTGTATTATCAATTTTCAACCTCGATTTTCTCGAATTTTTTTGTTCTCATTTTTTTTCACACCTTTTAATCAGTCGTACCACTTTGTATAGTTACGTTTGCATAGAAACATGTGTCTTAAAGTCAAATTAATTTATCGATATGTTTTTTTTTTCCTATTCGCGTTTCTACAGACATGATTTCTCAAAATACAACAACGTTAATGGATCTCAATTTTAACTTTTAACATGTTAAACGCCGCGTCAGTCACCGGTGACTGACAGTGCGAAACAAAAGAAATGAGATTATAAAATGAAAATTTAAAGAAAATGAAAAATCAGAAGCTCGGCTTTTGACGTGTCAAACGGTGAAGAGGACACATCGAGCAATAACGAGAAGCAAATAGGAGAGATAATATCGTTGACCTAACGTGATGATGATTTATACCGTTTCTGATACGTCGTTCGCCTCAATTGTGCTCGCGAGAATCGTTACAGTTTCGCCTCCCGTTCGCATAAATTGACAATATTTATCGCAGCGTTGCAACGTTTCATTGGATTAATAAACATTGCTATTGCGGTCAGGAGAACGTACTTTTCCAGTTACGCTGTAAAAATAAGCCGCGGCTCTGTTTTTTTAAACAACACGTCGCGAAATGAAATGGTCACGCTGCTCGTAAATAACATGAGAACATTTTTCGTTCGTGCGAAATCGACAATTTCAAATCGACATCCAGATACGACGAGTTCTACGAAATTCACGACATAAATTCCTGTGACAAATTTTGAACGGTGAAGAAAATTTGCTTCTTTCTCATAACGAAAGATTCGAGGTCTCTCGTGAAAAAAAAGAAGCAAATTTCTCTTTCTTTACGTCTGACTGAATAGAACGAATAAATTTGGTAGCACGAAATTTGAAGATACAACATCGAGATACGTGCAACACATTTCTCAATTTTAAACCACATTGCGTGAAATTTGGAATTTTCCGTAATAAAAAAAAAATTCAAGGTAGCTCGAAAGAATTTTTCTCTGAACTTCAACTCTGCAACTAAATTCATAGAGAAGCTTGAAAAGGGCTCGAGGTTTCTCGCGAAAAGAAAAAGAACTTATTCTCAGATAGTTTGAACAGCTGAATTTGGTAGCTCGGAAAATATAATATCAAGACACGTTCAAACATTTTTCCATTTCGAAGGCCATATCACGTGAAATTTCGAATTTCTTCGCACAACTATAAAAAATTCAAGGTAGCTTGATAGAACATTGAATTCACGGAGAAACAACGCTGAAAATCTCGAGAAACATCGAAGAACAGTCGGATATTTTTCACTATAAATTTTACGGATCGATTTGAACGATTAAACGATTTCGAGTTCTGAACGATATTCTCGAGACAGATGGAAACGAAACGTAAGATCGAAGAATTATCGCGTGCCAATTAATTGTAAAAGGCAGGAAAGTGGCAGGAATCTCTCGACAGAAATTACAGGAACGACGCACAAACGTTTCCGCGAGCGGCAAGAATTGCTTCGGTCTTATCTAAAAGCGCGATGATGATCGTAACAGAGGCTCGTTCGGAACCAAAATGGCGCCTACGCGCTTCTTCTCGCTCCCGTTATCCAGAGATATCTACCTATCTATCCAGAGTTCTGTGCAATTCCGGCGCGTGAATATCGTTCAAGGTTAACCGGAATCTTGCCAACTATAACGTTTCGGTGCAACGTTCTACCGAAATTCTATGCGCGGAACGAGTAGATGAAACGATGAAAGCAATTTCCCGGTGTATTTTTGCGACGAGATAAATGGCGGTAGCGGAATGTAATATACATGGGTAAAGAGAGTAGAGATCGTGCTTTTGAACTCGTGTAACGATATACATTATGCGATGTGAAACGTGTGTTACAGGAATTAAAGGATACATATACGCGTGCTCTTAATATATATAATATATGCGCGTACTGTGTGTTTTTTTATATGAATTGTTATTTATGCGAAAGTTGAGGGTGAATTTGATTTGAAACAGAGATAAAAAAAAATAATAATAATAATAATAATAATTTGAAGTTACGAATCATCTCCGCTGATTTATTATTTTTAATTGAAAAATAAATCTTTATCTGGAGGAGTAACTTTACATCGAGCGAGTTGAAGAATTTATATATCAGGTGTATTAAGGAACACGAACGCGTCTACGTGTATATATTATATCAAAGTTAGGCAAATTTCGATTGTCCTTGTGTGAAAAATAAATTGCGAAAGTTAATATTGTCTTAGGTCCGGGTCGGATAAATAATCTTCAATCTTTTATCTGAGTTTCGTTCACTGAAATAAAATAACAAATAATCTCGACAGAAGTTTGTACAACAGAATTGGAAACTTATTTGAAGAAACAGTTGATCGCCAAAGTCGATACCAGCCAAATAACTAAACAATTTAGAGAAAATATCATTTGTTTGTTTCGCACAGGCTAACGTGGGATTGTCGAGTCGAAATGAAACGATATCTTATTTAAATTATAATATTTCAAATATCATACGTCAGTTGTAAAATGACAAATTCAAATTATGAAACATGTCAAATATTTGTTGAAAGATGCGAACAACCTTATCACACAACCTAACAGAATTGTTGCTCGACAGTGACACTTTGCTGATTACTTCTTGTATAAAGTATCATTAAATTTCAACAACAAATGTAATAATTCGTACGTGGCTTGTGTCATGAAAAATAACACAGTTGGAGATCCAGATTTCTTTGCGGTACAAGGTAATATTCAATTAAATATTTAACGATATTTTCATATTTTTATTTAACAACAACGTGAGAAGAATTAGACTTGAAAAGAATTGGAATCCATTGCTCCAGAATTCAGCCAGAAGTTCGCCAATGAAAATTGCTCGACTCATTCGCTTTAATAACGTTCATACTATAACGATCGATGATGTAACTGTAGCGTCACGTGATTTTCAGTAATCAATGACCGATAACGTGGATGTAGTATCGCGTTATACAAATGTACCTATATAAATTCTCAGCGAATTTTCAGTAATCAATGACCCATCACGTGCCTGCGTTGCTTTGTATGATTTTCGACGATCGTAAATTTTTAAACGAACTTACTATGACCAGACTATATATAGCGAACGTTACGTTGCAATATCTGTCAGTGTGTGGCCTGTAGAGCTGCCATTTGTAAAACCACAAATCCAGAACAAAGAGCAACCCAGAAATTTTTTTTCGCCACCCAGAAATCCAGACGTTTCTACGCATTTTTTTTTCTCTTTTTTCTTTGCGTTTTAAATATTAAAAGTCTCGATTGTGAGACAAATCGAAGTTCGGAAAATCGATCTAGATTATTACTATATTGATAAAATTGATTAAACTGGTAGAAAAAGGAAACGGTACGTAACAATTCCCGTATATTGAGCGTAAGGAAAAGTTGTCTGTCGTTTTCTGCAATATCGACTTTCTGAGCTTTTTTCTCTGCTGGTAGATGACGACAGTTATTGAAACAATACTTGGGTCAGTTAAGCGGTAGAAATTATTGTTATTATTATTGCCAGGCCACATATGGCGAAACAAACGGTGCAAAAAAATTAAAGAGCGTGGGAAAATTGTTCCACACTCTCTTTAATCTCCAGATACAACCCAAAGTAACTACCATCTTTTCCGCAGCTTACAAAATTTTCTTAATAAAAAAAAAAAAAAAAAATTCGCCAATTCCGAGAAGATCCAAATAACTATCGACGAGTTCTTCGTACTAAAAGATGAGACACATTCTTCGCTAGAAGAACAAACAAACTTCCGCGCAACGTTGGCAGAAGCAACTCACATAGCAAATTAATTTTCACGTAAAAAAAATATACGATTTTAAATTAAAAAGAAGAAGAAGAAAAAAGAACTCTCTCTTACACCCGATAAAATCACATTCGGCTCGTCTCGGAGAAGAGAAACGGAGAGCGAAACACCTGTTCCGAAAGAGGAAGAAAAACAAAGAGAAAAAAGAAAAAAAAAAGGAAAAGGAAAAAGGAAACTCGCGCTCGCGAAAGATACTTAAAACCAACTTTCTCGAATATCCACTTCGTTCGCCCTCGTTTCGAAAACACCGAGCAATTTCCTTTACTACGAATTACGACGAAAGATCAACAACTCGTCAGCCCCCGGAAACCAACCGCCGGCCGTAGAGTGCTCCCTAATCGAAATCGTTAAACCAAGTTGCCGGGGAGAAGTAGAACTCGCACAATAAAACCAAACCCTTTTACAATTTTCACCGTGAGCAGGGGGAGGGGGGAGTTTCGCTGATAAACCTGCACGATGAAACCGTAGACCGGTTTGGCTGCGGGTTGGTTACACGTCGTGTTCCTTTCCCTTTCCCCCTCCCTCGTAACGACGGAGTAACTTCCGGCGTGGCTCGCTTCCGTAATAACCGACGAAAGAAATAACAATCCGGATTAAGCCGAGCTTAAACGCGTTATCAGGACTGATGCTACTGGAGAAGTTTGCTTTCCCACAGCGTGGCTGTGTTTACGATTATGAGAAACGCGGCAGCCGTTCGCGAGCTTTTCACCCTCCGCGGGGGAGTGGGGGAGGGTGAGAGGGTGGAAAGTTCGCCTCCCCCGCTCTTTCACTCCTCTTCGTCGTACGAACTTTCGTTTCGTCGTATGACGGTTTGAAATCGTTTTGGCTAACCCGGGAAAAGTAGCAAGACAGAAGAGGGTGGGCGATTGTGATAATTGGCGAGTATCGGGGGGGTGACACTTGGATAATTGTTTTATGGTGCCGCGTTTCCCATTGGTTGTGATGTAATCGCACGCGTGACACGGCTCGGCAACTTGTTTACGTTTGTTTGATTTAGAATTTTCGAGGGAAAAGGTGTTCTACTTCAATCTTCCCGAGCAAGTATCTCGAGAAAGAAAATATCGTGTGAAAATATTGGTATGTATCGAGGGGGAGGAGAGATGATGCTGTCGTTTATGCGAGGATTTTTTGGAAAGATCAATGCAAAGGTCAATGTTACGATATATAATAATACAATAATACGATATATAATAATACAATATATTAACAATAAGATTTCAAATTGTTGTAAAGGTAGGATAATCATAGAAATTCTTTATTACATTAAGAAATTTGTAATTAAGTCGATCGAATAATGGATGAAGAAACGTAATTATAATTATTTGGAAGATACGTAATGCGTAGATTTTAGTAGTTGTTATTTCGATTAACGAAATATCACGCTCGCGTATTAAATAACTGTTAAAAGTCGAACATTTCACATGTTACAACCCCATATAAATCGCGAGTGAAAAAAGAAAAAAACAGAGGGGGAGTACCAAACATTTTTTTCGCAGTGTTACTCCTTTGTCTGGGAATTTTATCTGAAAATTTCTCACAAATTCCCTGAAATATTGAATATTTCGTGCGACGAAATATTGCGTTTTTATCGTACCTCTAAAGAGTATATTATGTATTATATCCTTTATTTCAAAGCTGCCTTAAAAACGACGTGATCGGAGATTATGAAAATTCGGGCAATACTTTTTCAGATATTATCGTCATAATTTAACGCACATTTGCTTATCTCCGTTCGAACTGCAGACACTCATAGCCACCCCATAACGCATACACAAAGCATAATCCAAAGTAGACAACTACCCTCGCTCTCCAAGGCGTGCTCTCCAAGGAGCAATAGTCGCGAAAGACGAAGATATAAGGAGAAAGATAAAAGCAAGAATGATAGATAGACCGATGCTATCTCGGAATTCGTGCCACTCTATTCCCCCGAAAACCCTCGGGGAAATTCCTCGAAAAAACAAAAAAAAAATAGCTCGCCGATCTAATTCGATTTTCAAACATCACGCGAGGAGTCGAGGAAGACCCTGCGCTTCCGTGCTCGAAGATTTGAGCTTCGAGTAAATCCTAATTCGCCTAAAATTTCTCCAAAAAAGAAAAAAAAAAAAGGTCATGTTAAATGATCGAAACATGCTTGTACATTGTATCCATAGAAATTAAGGTCATTCAGAATTTCGTGTTCTTGGTGAATTTTGAAAGTATGAAACAAAATTTAATTTATATACATTAATAATTAATCGTTTTTTTTTTCAAATGAATTGCACTGTCTTCCATACGTGCACGTTAACAATTTATTTATTATTACGTGTAACATTTCATCGGATGTTGACGAATGATTGAAAATCAAGGTGTGAACTTTCATGCTATGAATATCGGTTTATTACAAGGTGGCGAATAATCAGGCGATCAATTCAAATTAAATATCAAAATAAAGCAACATAACAGAGGCAACATTACAATGCCAGGAAACGTGCAATTCGAGCAAAGAGAAGCGCAAGTTGTTAATTATTTAAAACAATTGATTAATCAACAGAATGATTAGAAATCACGAGAATCAATCGAGATTGCCGATTTATTTCAACAGATCACGACTATCACGTTCACAATTTAGCAAACGATTATTGCTCAATTCCGCCACAAAATGGAATCAAATTCCATAGCAGAAGAAAGCGTGTGAATCCCAGCGAAAAGATTCAAGCGGTATCCAAGGGGAAATTTACGAGTCATAAATCGCCGGAAGTGTAGCACAACCGGCCACCAATGGCATGATTTCGCCCCCGTAAAAATCGAGCTACGGCTTGATACGAGACAATCGAAAGAGGAGGCGAAACCGACACGGATAGTGAACCGACCGCATCAAAATCGACATATCTCCGAGCGGTGACGTAACCGTGTGTGTCTCGCGTCGCGAGATGGCCTGAAAACGTATCGTCCAATGGCCACCGTGTCCCCTTTGCCCCGAAACGCGATTTATCTTTATCGTATACCCGAAGATTCTAAGCCGGAGCGCGGAGAGTTCGCTCGAACGTTCCATTCGTTCTACACCACGGAGAGTTTCCTAAGAGAGAGTGCCCTCGCTGTTTAGTGTTTGATTTCTCGTTCGGAAGATCTCCAAGATCTTTGGAGACGTATCGGAGAATGGACACGGCGTGTGGATGAATTTTCAGAGGCAGCAGAAACTAAAGAAGTCGAAGAGGCCAAGGAAAGATTTGAAGTCGAGTTTCAAGAGTACGAGGAAAATGAAAATCTTGAAGTATGCACGTGTTTAGCGAATCCGAGGAAGGAATTCGATCCTGAAGAATTGAAGAACAGGGATTCAAGATCGAATTTTGACAATAGGAAAAAGAAATCCGAGACAAACGTTTGGAGGAAAATATTTGTATTTACCGAATTTGGGGAATTGAGGGGGAAAGAAAAAATCTTCTGATCGAAGATCGAGTTTCAAATTTAATGCAAAGCATGTACATCGTAAATTTAAAGAAAGGAAAACAGAAAGGAAAAAAGATCGCGGGGATTCGAAGAAAAATTTTGTAAATAGAAAATAGGAATGAGAAATAGAAAAGATAGCCATTCAGACGAAGATGCATGTTCGGTGAATCTGACGAATTCGGAGGAAAAAGACGGCTGGGATTCGAGGTAGAATTTTAAGAATAGAAAGAAGAATCCGAGGTGGAAAATTCGGAGGAAAGTCTAGACATGTTTAGTGAATGTGAGGAATCGATGTCGAACAGCTTCAAAGAGGCGAAGAGGGACCGAGGAGCCTCAAGGCTGAACTTTTCAAAGTGAAAAGAAGAATCGAAAATGGAAATTTGGAGAAGTATGTCGTAGTTTTGCGAATTCGTGGAAATCGAAAGCAAAAGGTGGCGACGATTCGAAGAGAAATTTTAAGGGAATAGAAGAGGAATCGAAACGCAAAAAAAAAAGCAGAGATGCGAGATCGAATTTTGGGAATGAAAGGCAGAATCTAAGAGAGAAGTTTCCGGGGGGAAAGTATACGTACGACAGATTTACAGTGTTGGAAAGTTTATAGAAAATTACGAATATTTTGAATTGAATTCAATGACAACGTATATTTTCAGCAATTAATTCGAATGAAAACTGGAACAACTCAGATCTCGTAAAAGTTCGAAAGAAAAGAAGAAAAAAAAAGAAAAATCCGAACGCAGCATCTAAACAGTCCTCGGACGTCAACGAAGTTACCGCATAAAAAATCGAGCAACCAAAGGCTCGGGTATCGAACGAAGATCGAAAATTTCAACGTGGCATGAAGGAAGCTCGAATCGAGGTCGTTCGAATCGGTTTCGAGATAAAGAAATCCAATATTCCGTGCGCCCTTTCCCACGCGAGAGGCGCACTTCGGCCGCGTTTTATCCCGAGACTTTTAAAATTATTTCCTATCGTTGCGCGGATCCTCCGCAGTGTGCAAAACTTTGATTTCATTGCAAGTTACGCCCGGGGAGTCGCCCTAAACTCGCTAAACACGTTACCCGAAAGCCAAACTTTCCCCGGAGTATCAATTTCCGCCGGAACACAATTCCAATGCGAACGATAGGGCCTTCCTGCGTCGAGCTGCACGTGTTGCACCCTCGCCAGTTTCTTTTATTTAAAATAAGCGACAAAGAGGCCTTTCTTCTTTCTCGTTGCTTCTCGCTTTCTTTATTTCGCGCAAGTGACGTCAAGATTTCGATTCTCAAGTTCGAGATGGCCGCGTGTGAGCATTGTCCTTCATCGTGACGTTTGCGGAGAAACAGATTCGAGAAAAGGAGGCAAAAAAAAAAAAAAGAAAGAAAAAAAGAAAGAAAAAAAGAAAGAAAGAAAGAAAACACTTGAGAGAGTCATAAATTAGATCTTTCTCGACAGTGCATCTCGCGAGTCAGGGAAGACTTTGACAAATGATAAGGGAATATAGGTACAGCTTACGTACGTACTTACGATACAGTTCATTCGTAGAAATTTGCACTGTTCACAAAAGTTTGCCCTTACATCTTCGATATCATTTTTCGGAAGGAAAATATGATTGTCGGAGAATATATTCTATGATAGAATGTGTTATTTATATATTTGGAGAATATTTTTATTTCAAAGAAAAATATTGATTAAATGTTGATTGAAACTTGACTGTTGGAGCGCTAATCGGGCCAAGTTGTGCGCAACATAGATCCCATAATTTTGTGAAAACTTTACTTTGCAAACATTTATAGAGCAATTTTTATAGTACAGTTGTAAAGACTATCAGACTGTAGTTTTATTCCAGACTTGTCTGCTCGCTATTAAATAAACTATTAGAAACAATTAGGGAAAATAAAAAAACAGAAAGTTTTTTTCCCTTCTCAAATTGTACTTCATCTGTCTCCTCGACTGTTTTAAGTTTTTCCAACTAAATTTGTCTCTTTGGTGTTCGAATTAAATGAACGAAGATAAATAATTAAATTTGCAAATTCTCTCGTCAACGAAATTTCTGTTCAATCTGTTCTCAGATATTCATTTTTATATATCATTTTACACAGGTCGTAAAGATTTTGTAAGATGAGAAAATCGACACAAAAGGGACAGATGAGGGTTAAGAACTCATAAATTAGATCTATTCAATTTCAGATCATCGAGGATCTGGTAACTTTCTGTGCAATTTGCGATTAACAAAAACTTTAAAGACGGTCGTTCGTGAGAAAAATACAAAAAAAGAAAATATATGCCACAATGAAATATTCATTATCAGAACGTTAATTAACGATTAACGAAATGACTTTGGGGATAAGAGAAACACGTGAGAAATATGTATGTCAGGATAGAACCTCGATTTATTAAAACAATAATTAACGATTAATTAACGACTTCGACGATGATTCATCCCGCCGAGAAGAATTAAAAAGCACAATAATAGGAACATTGTACTTCGACAATTATTCGGAAATTATACGGGAGGAACGAAATCGTAAGAAGGGAGGAACAATAGAAATATTCTGCAGAGTATGGGAAATATTGCGAATTTTATATTCGTATTAACGATGGCGAGGCAAATCAGCCGTGACCAATAGGAAAGTACAGTTCGCGTGTAACAGAACGAGGGTAACAGGGTTAAGAGACAGGGTCTCGTAAATGTGAACGACTCGAGCGTCGAATATTCACAATCGTCACGCGGAAATTCCACTTTTCTTTCCCTGGTGCCGAGTTTCTAACTTCTCGGGGAAACAATTGCGATGCAAACGTCGAAGTGAATCGGGGCGAGAGAAGAAAAAAAGAAAAAAGAAAAGAAAAAAGAAAAATAGAGAAAAATGAAACGTGAAAGTGCCGTGAAACTGGAAGTCGTTTTGTAAATACATGTTAGAGCGAAATGACGACGCACCCCTGCAAGGAAAGGCGACACAGCTGGAGAAAAATGCGAAAAATTCTATAAGAAAGATGATCATCGATGTGATCGGATAAGACTGTGAAATCTTTGCAATTTGGCCGATAGAACGAATATCATGTTGCTTTTCTTCATTTGTTCACTCATTACGTCACGTCGTGTGAATTGTTTTGTCTCAACTATTACTGCGAACAAATGAAGATTTCTAAAAAATGAGAGCTGGTAAAATAATTTCTGGTAAAATTGTGTCATGAGATATTCGGTTTCGAAATTTTTATTTCATTAATAAAATCGTACTACCGAAAGAATAATTTACGCGAGTGAAATTTATTGCTGATAAAAATGAAATGATACAATATATTAACTTAGGTTTAAATAGAAAATTGCGTAATAATAGAAATCTTTCATCTTTTGACAAAAGAATAATTTCCGAGTGATGTTTATTGCTGATAAAAATGATAACAAAATATATTAATTTAGGTTTAAATAGAAAATTGCGTAATAATAGAAATCTTTCATTTTTTGACAGAAACTATCGAAAGAAGAATATGAACAGATATAAAAACTAACGAAGGATCATAAGAAAATTTTTTAGCTTTATTATTACAGGAATACATACTAATTAAATTATTGCCGCTTCAAATTTGTAAATGAACTGTTTAACAGTTGTGTGAATTTATATTTTAACAATGTCTGATCATTTTCATTAATTTTTCACACGACGGCAGCATTCTTTAGTTTTTATTTAACATTTAATAATACTAAAGCCAAAAAACAGCTTGAAAAATATTCTTTTCATATCTAATGAACAATCAAAGCAATTAAAAGAACGTTTCTATAAAAATTAATTGATCACTGCAACGTAAGTTTATAACACACGTAAAGTTTATAATTTAGTGACAAACAAGATTCTATAAATTCAATAAGACTGGAATTTTTAAAGAAACACTCATCTTTTTAAAAAATCCTTTAAACGCACAAACTGATACTACAACGAGAAGTGAACTGTGCTGTTCCTTTAATTAAAATAAAATAATATCTAAAATGAAATTAATCTAAACAAAATAATATCCAACTTTTCTCTTCTCCTGAAAATCCTTCTTTTTTTTTTTTTGCTTTCACTTTCTCCGCAGTAGTGCAAAGACGAAGAATGCGACACGAGAGGTGGGGAGAAAAAGTTGAGAAGCAAGAATGAAAGGAAAAAGGAGAGGAAAATGAGAGGAAAGTAGGTTCTTCAATCGTTAGTGGGTGTCAACGACACGAGCAACGAGAAACGTTTTCGACGAGCTTAATGGGACGATGCCTGGTCAAAAACTTCTCCTGATATAAGAATCTAATTATCGACCGAGCCGGCTGGATATAAATTTCGCGCGCCAACTATTTCGCAAAGTTTCAAGCGACGCGACTCGTTCGGGGAACTCGAAAAATTGGAGGAGGATCCGGAGGGATGAGGGAGTTCCTCCGACGAGCTGAATAAGAGAAGAATCGAAGAAGCCCGCCCGATAACCGGAGGAATTGATTGGTAAACGAAGTGAGAAATCGAAGGATTAGGATATTCCGCGTATCGCGCCATCGTTCAATCGAGGTAATTGAAAGCATCGAATTATATATATATGTATATATCGATGAACGATAACTTGAATGGTGATAAAATCGAAGAACTTCGGGTCAGAGTGTTTCCAGCAAATCGATGAAAGAATTAGAGTAACTGACTCGCTCGAACGAGCACGAAATTAAATACGCAAAATTGGAGAATCCAAGAAAATGATTAAGATTGTGAATAATCTTACTTGACTAGATCAGATTTAGAGGTTAGATTGTGGATATTTTTTTACGAGCATGAAACGAGGAACTGAAAATTTCATTCGATTCGCTAATAATATTATAATAATATACTAGCAATAACATAGTGTACAAGTTAATATAAATAAATTACAAAATTACAAATGCGCATTAAAATTTAAATGAATCGCTTAATTCAAAAAAAAAAAAAAAAAAAAAACAACGATAAATATCATCGCTGTCCAAAATAAACTATGAATTATCAATTTCAATTGATTCGACTAATAAATTCAAAATGCTGGTTACGTTCAAGTTACCAAACTCAATTCTCTGTTACACGCTACAATGCAGAGATGAGAATATACGTACCTACATTATTTTTAGGCGAGTAATTCTCTCGTCGAAGATCCCTCTCGTCACGTGCGATAAATTTCAAATGAAAAAAAAAAAAAACGCCGTTTACACGAAGGTTCTCGTAGGAGGAGCCGAGGTCGGGGGCACCGAGGATGCATCATCCGGCCCTGGCGTAACGCGGCACTCTGGTGCAGCTCCATATTTTAAGACGCGTCACAGGAACTGCATAAAAACACGGCGCGAGTACACGCGCGGGAAGGCGAGATGCTACGGCGTGTTTCGAACCCCTGTTGAACGATGCGCGCGCGATATCAGGACGCACGATGTGGGAGAGGAGGGGAGGAGAGATCCGGTGACGACGAACGTTGGGAATAACGTGGGACGTATGTATATCTCGTGTGACGCGACGCGGTGACACAACGCAATTGCAACGCCGGCTGTCACTGCCGCGTTTATTAAGTCACACTTTTCGCCACGGTTCAACGAAGCGCCGCCCGGTTGTGTTTCTTTGAACTCGAAACGCGAGCGCGTGTCAACGACCAGCGGGCGACCACGTTTGGGTTAAAAGCGTGGATTTAACGAGATTTAACAAAGTGCGTACAACACGACGCGGTTTTACAGCTGCTGTTTCGTCCGTGCGAGAAACTGTGCGACGAACAGTTACAATAACCTCCCCGTTGACACGCTCGATGTGTGGTTGACACTCTCTCTCTCTCTCTCTCTCTCTCTCTCTTTGCTGGAGCCACGGACGCGTCCATGTGACAACGAGTGACAACAATGTTGCACACGTGGCTCCGTGTTGAATGCGTCGCGAAAACAACGTTTTTGCGATAAATAAGTGGAATACCATTCGGTTCTTGGAATTGACTTTACAGAGCAAAATATTGGAGGTTAGAGAGCAAGGTTAGACTATTGTCCGGTGAGAGATTCGCGAACTGATCGGAGAGAAGGTATCTGTGCTTGGGATTTCTCGCTACGTAGCTAGTCGAATGTATCGAAAACCGTGTACGCGTTAAACACGTTAAACACGCGTGTGACACACATGTGAGATTCGACCGCAGGTTTGCACTCTTTCAACCGGCACGCTAGAAAACTCGTGACTTGGTGCCCTCGTTCGTGACTCGATTCAAGCGGATCGACAGTCGAATCGAAAGTCGAATCGCAGATAGACAGACTGCTCTCGAATTACGTTCGAGAGATGTCACCGAAGTAGCCCTTCTCACGAGCAACGACAACGACAACGTCGAACCGGCGTGGTTTAACGAACCAAGGATTTCATTAAGCTATCCGCTATCGCGTTTCACATCGAAAATAGTTACACGGTTTAACGACAGCGCGTAGAATTTAGACGCTGACTCACCGGTGGTCCGCTTATTCGACGATCCTGCTGCTTGTCACGTTGCACAGCTCATCCAAGTATTCCAGCCGGGAAACTGCAACGAAACTTTTCGACGAAACTTTCGACGCGAAGCAACGTCGAGTGACACTGAACAACAGAGGACCACACCAGAACAAAAACACAGAGTGACGGCCACGCGGTCGGTGGCGTGCGTTTTTAACAATCGAACGAGAGATCACAACAACCCTCGAATGCACGACCTGCACGGCACGAGATCCGACAGCCGACTGACTTCACGCGGATGCTGCGGCCAAGCGTGTTGCCACGCGTCCCCTGCCACACGTCGCGCACATCCCCACCACTACTCCGTTCTCCGTCTCGCTCGCGCTCGAACTTTCCCTAGCGCTCTCGCCTCTTTCAGGGATTCCCGTTTCTGCACGTGCGAGCAAGCAGTTGACTCCTCGAATCGGGCTCGTATCGAATTTTATCGAACGCGAGAATTCGATCTTCGAGCCGGATTTCGAGCAATTACCCCGACTTCGTTCGAAACGATCGTTCGAAAACGCGGCAGCAAACAACGTTCTTACGTTCGAGGAACAACGTTCGACGATTACATATTCGAAAATGAAATATATCTCGGAGTGGAAGGACGTCGCGTCGAACGTCGTTTCCTCAACCTGTCCGGGGCATACGCGTATTCCTTTATCCCGGGGCAAAATATTCGTTCCACGTGAAGTACGCAGACGGAAGAGAAACGATGTAACGGAAAATCCACTTTGTTTAAAACGCCCGCTTTCGAGCATCCGCGAGCAAAGACGTACGTGTCCAACTGTCTACGCTTCGAGATCGTTGCATCGGCGATGAAAAAAATCAAATCGAACCGCTCGATGCGAAGTTTCGCTTCGCGCGTTCTTTTTTCTTTTTTTTTCTTTTTTTTTTTTTTTTTTCTTCTTTTGCGCCCGTATTTGCGCGTGTTTGGCCGTGCTTTCACCTTGTTCCGTCCGCTTTGTTTTATCTCCGCTCTCGAGTTTTACAGTATCGCACGCCGCACGTCCATCGTGTATCTCTCTCTTTAGCGCGTTCTTGCCGCCTCTCTGTCTCGCTTCCTCCGCCGGTGACCGCTCCATTTTTCTCGCTCCGTCGATTTTTTTTTTTTTTTTCTCTCCTGCGGACACCCTCCGTGTCGTCTTCCGCACGCCATTCGGCTCATTTCGCCCGCGTTTCCCGCGACGCCTCATTTTCTTCGTAATCGTTTCACTTTTTTCCCCTCCCTCCGCATTTCACGTTTCCCTCGCCATCTTGCCGCCGTAATAGCCTCTCCTATGTGGTTTGCTTTTCCATGCGGCATCGTGAACGTCTCTCAGTTACTGATTCGTTTCATTTCGCCAGCTCGCCCACCTTACTCTCCCTTTTCCCCCTCGACTCTCTTCTTCGTTTACTCGCGCTATACCGACGACATTCGCGTCCCATTCTTGCCCGTCTTGCTACGTGCATTTACACCCCCGCCGGAGACGTTACGTTCGCGTCGTTCCATTAGCATAAAGCCCTCCCGTATGCCCTTTAAGTATCAAAAATTCCGCTTGTAGACGGTTTCGCGGGATGCGCGACGACCAAGTTGCAGATGTGACACTCGTTGCCCGCCCAGTCGCTCTATCGTTCATTCTTTTCCCCTTTTTCTTTTTTTCTTTCTTTCTTAAGGCGAAACAGCAAGGGACAGTGTCTGAGCACTCGCGGTTCTGCCGAATCGATTTCCGGGTTTCGAGTTCAATGGGACATGTAACGTG
This sequence comes from Tetragonula carbonaria, assembly GCA_032399595.1. Lineage (NCBI taxonomy): Eukaryota > Metazoa > Arthropoda > Insecta > Hymenoptera > Apidae > Tetragonula > Tetragonula carbonaria. The sequence goes on along the minus strand of JAUCRC010000006.1, from coordinate 8,014,931 downwards.
ATTACGTGTTCCCTTGCTCTTACGTTCTCTTACACTTGGAGATCTTCCCAATTTTTTTATTTTGTAGGAATATTTCGATTGAATTGATATGTCTCAATGCGTATCATTTGTGTCACTTCGGAAATAGTGTTCGTAATTATCGTATACAGTCTCTGGCCAAAAAATTTTCACTCACAATCGGAATTTTCAACGTCTTTCATGTTTTAAGTAATTTTACTTGGTCTAAACAAAATTCAATTTATTTATTAAACTAATAACACCGATATGTTACAATTTAATAACTAAATTAATGATAATGATTTGTTAAAGTAATATTGTATTCTACGCGCACGTATTAATGATTTATACATCATTATAATAAATATTTTACTATTTTTTACTATCGAGTATATTATCCACTACTTACTATTATTGCATACAATATTATTGTATAAATAACAAAAATTATCATCAAATTACATTCAGGTCTTTAAATTTTACTAGAAATACAAAAACATATTGACAACTATGAAGTGGCCCTAATTTTTTCGCCAGGGACTATAATTATGTAACATATAAATTATTCTTAATTCTTCATCATTCTTTGCATGGAAGAATTTTGAAAATATTAATGAGATTTTCCTTTTGTCCTGGAAATACTTCTTAATCGTATTCGCAATCGGCGACATTGTCTAAAAGACTATTTAATTCCAAACGGGAGAATACGAATCTTCAGTTATATTAAATCCGAAACGGCTGGAACGACCGTGAATGAACATCCACGGGCAATTACCGATCGCATGGGCGTACCACGGTCGATTCGATGTGTTGCTTACGGGATTACACGATGCTTCTCTGTTCATCCGGCTCGATAAAATCGTAAATACACGTTCACGGCCGGCGCCAGAGGAAACGCGCCGGGATTTAACAGAACGGATGGAGGCAGAGGACATTCCGAAAGATTAGCAACAAAGAGACCCCCCCCCTTTGTCAGAAACTTCCCGTTAAGCGATCATCTTCCCTTCCTTCTGGCCTCCGTTCTCTGTTTCTTTCTCCAGCCGTTCTCTCTTTCCACCCTCGCCGCCGCTAATTCCTCGTTCAACCCCCGTTCCTCCTTCCGAGTCGATACACGCGCGACATATAGGGTCTTCCATTCTTGCTGCATGCCGTAATTGAGCTGAATTTCCCGCTGGAAATACGATAAGCAAGCTTCACGGTGCATCGTGTGTTTGTAACGTAACAATGCAAATCGCGAGATAAAATTACGTGTTTTAAGGTTGTTCGACTCGTTAAACCGGCATCGTGTTAGTTGAAAGTTGAGTGAAGTATTTTGTTATTTCGAGCGAGGCATTTGGTGACGTTTATAAAAGAAGTAAATTCACGCAGTGGCGCAATTGTTGACTTTAGTTACTTCTTTTTTTTTTTTTAATGAATAAACAGTTGCAATTAGTAACGATGTCACTTCCTCCTGTGATGAATGGTTATGTCCAGAATCTATTGGGCGCTGGAATAATTCTATTAACTTAATAGCATAATTCTGATATTTAACGTTCTGAATGATATCAGATTTTAAAATTTTTATTAGAGTTACAAAGCCACGAAAACAGCGTATAAAATTCTTAGATTGAGATAGATATTTCATCTAGTACAGAGCGATATTATATTATACTTCGTCTGTAACTATATTACATGTCAAATTTAGTATCACGCAATTTAAATGAACTAACTGAATTTTGACAAATGAATTGGACTTTCGTGTAATATTTCATAACAAATTAAAAACAGAATTGCGAGACGATAAAATGGGAGAATAGCAATTATGATAAAACGAAATTTTTCCTTTCAATATTAAACTAACAATAATGTAATGAATAATTGAATGCCATTATTTACATACGATGTAGAAAATTGATTTGTAGTTTTTATTAATATAAAACGAAATATAGGTCGGCAAATTAAATTGGCAAATGAAATATAATTAGTGACACCACTCGTCAATCGAAGGGCTCAAATGTAGTACATATTGACGTAGACGTTATATTTATTGACATTATAAAGCTTTATCATATTAATACAAAGCTATTTCACATCATCTTTGCGTTTAAGCAGAGACCAGTCATCACAGACATTTTTATGAAAAAGAATCAGTAACTGAAACTCGTCTATTATTTAAATCAAGCTGATGATATTAATTTTGCAATGTAGAGTAAATTATTCAAGAAACTATGTGATTGAAGAATTAAATGTTTCGGTTACAAATAATAATTGTACGTGACCGAGAATATTTTTCGATGCCGATAACCACGATTGATGAGAGGAATTCTATTTCAATCGCTTATGATCATTACCGATAAGGGAAATTCTGTTTCAGTGGCTCGTAACAATACAAAATGTAATACGTATTGTTTCGCGTTCGATCATCCATAATCGGATTTAAGCATTTCAAAAACCGGTGAGTTACTTTCTGATGCAAATCTCGCGGAAATTATCGAAGAAAAAGGAATAAATTTTCTTCGCTCGTCGATAATTATTATGAGCAACCGCAGAGACAGAGACAGAGAGAGAGAGAATTTTTCAATAATTGTTATAATATCATGTAAATCTGAATAATGGTTATTATCAACAAAAGAAATTTTCCAGAAACTTATAATCGGCAACATTTCAATCAAAGAGATAGCTGATTTTTTCCCATTCCGATCGTAATGGTACGATATCGTTATGGTACCTTATGTAAGACGTTCAACGCTCTTTCGAAATTATAATCGACCCGAAGCATTCTCTCAAAAATTAACGATCCTTTCGTCTCGTCGTTTAAAATTCCCGGACGTTTGAAAAAAGAAAGGCAACGAATGCCCGAACAACGAAGCACGCTGTAGGGCGCGTTTATATGTATGCACGGGCACGGCGAAACTTTTCGGTTTCGTCTGAATTTTCCCCCGGCTGGAAAGACTTTCGCGGAACTCGTAAGAAATTAAAGTTTCTTCGTGAAACTTCGCCGCAAGTCGTTCTCCATCGTCGTCGTCTTGGTCTTGGTCTTGGTCTAGCAACCGGAAGTGCAAGACCCACACGACGAAATAAATCGCGACCGATTTGGGCCTAAATAAATGCACCGACGACCAAACGAAATCTTTTTCGCTGGTTTTCGTTGAAAGAAGTTAACCCAACTGGCCTCGCTGCTTGCCCCACGGAAAATTCGAAGCGCGAGTGATCGATGGGCAAGTGAAAAATGAAACTCGTGTGTAAGGGGCGGAGCGTGGTTTCGCGGATTGAAATGGCGCAACAACGTACGTATGGCTGGCAAAGTATATTGAAAGAAAGAATTGGAAAGGTGTTCTCGCGTCCGTAATACCTCTCGGACAGTGATTGAAATTGCAAGCTGTCAGGCTGCTGTTTATGGAACGAACTAATTTAAAAGAATAAAATATTCAGACGTGAACGTGGAGTTTTATGAATGAAGATGTATTCGTGAATGGATGAAAAATTTATGAATGACGAAGTGGCTCAGCCTGTTGGGTTATATTCAAACGGAACGGCTCCCTTTAAAGAGCCTTCGTTTAACAGGGGAAATTAAAATTGTTTCAATCCTCCCCCGCGTTTCTGCGTCTGCGATTATAATTCGACAACCTTCGTGTAATTTATATTTCGCACACGTCTTTTACGTTCGTCGGTGTTATTTCATTTACGTTAATGCTTTTGTCAATAATGTATTGATAATAGATTATAATTACATCTGACGCGTAACATTGTACTATAAACATATTTGTTCCGATCGTCTCTTCTACTACTTCACTAATCGTCTTCTGATCAAACAGACAGTCATCTTTTGTTCACTGTAAAACAAAAAAAAAAAAAAGAAGAAACCAGTTTCGAAAGAGTTAATTTCAATATCAATTAAGAAGAAGAAGAATGCTAACTTTCGTAAAACATCGTCAAGAGTTCAGTAACAGAAGATCACCGACTAACGAAGCAACTTTAGAAAACTTCGAACGCTCTGCGTAGAAGAGGCGATAACTCGCGGAAAATTGTCCAAAGGCTAGCAACGAACAATCATCGATAATTTCCTCGGGCCCTGGTTCTTCCTCTTTGATGTTCTAAGACCAAAGTGGAGAATACGGTTTCTGCGCAGGGCTGTCTTTGCCTGTTGCCCCTTTGAACGACAGGATCGACTCGCACGGAATAAAAGACACCTCGCAAATGCATCATTGCACCCGCATCGGGAATCAAGTCATCGAAAGTTGCAGGATATTTCCTTTGTTCTTGCGCGCCGTGCTTAAAGAACGGCCACTTAAGGCTCGATCCGGTTCGTGCGTTTTACTTTACCTTTCAACCTTCGAGAGGAAGGAACCCTCCTCCTCGGTCAATTGCGAGCATCTACGCAACGTAGTCTGGAGAATGGAAGAAGCCACGCGAATATCTCAGAGATCTCAGATTTTTCTTTCCTTTTCTCTCTCTTTTTTTCTTGTAAGAGATCATTGAATGAATTATTAAATTCGTATTTACGCTAAATATTGACTGTTCACGAACACTCACACAATCGGCCATGTACTCGTCGATACTTTAAATTTACGTTAAATAATTTCATTTTTTGGAGGAGAAAATCATATGAAATTGCCATTTTTGAGAACGAAAATGGCGAATATTTATTTTCCCATCCGCTATGTTTTTGAAAAAAAAAAACATCTTTGAAAAAGACGTGCAGGGAAGTAGAAGTGTCTCGTTTTAAAATGAGACTTAATAAGCGGATCTTCTTTTTTTTTTTTTTACGAAGTAGCATAATGTAAAATATCGATACCTTTTCATGAAGATATGAACAATTTTGTAAATGACTGGACGTAAAATTTAGCTAACTATTCTCTACCACTTTTTGGAGAAAGTTTATTCTGCGGTATTAAGAATTAGTAATTTAATATAAATAATAAAGTACTTTGCATTGAACAACGTGCAAAAAAGAATGACATTTTTAAATATATTGTCATCACTATTGATCACTTAAGCATCGAATAAAATTGAGAAAACTGCATTTTTAATAAGACATAAGATACTCGGATCACATCCTGTAATATTAGAAATTAGTAATTCAACACGCAAATAATAAAATACTTGGCACAGAAAAAAAGAAGGAGGAACAATTACACTTTCAAATATATATCAAAACTTTTTCTGTATACGACGTATCTCAAAACATGCAATACTTCTATTTGGCTCGCGTGTCAAACAGAATTGAAAGAATCGTTTCCGAAATCAACGCTGGAAGAACATTACCAGCATAAAAGGACGATAAGTAGATGATGAATTATTCCGTTCGGATACTCGCAAGCGCAATTCTCGATCGACCAGAGACCGACGTGGCTGAATTGCAAAAAAAAAGAAAAAAAAAGAAAAAAAACGAGAGAAAAAAAGAAAAGAATCGAGGGGCAAACAACACACGCGAAGAACAACAGAGAGGAAAAAAGCACGCGTACAGCGCACAACGGAGTTTCGAAACAGGGGGAAAAAAGTTGAAAGCTTGCGAGAGAAAGATTGCAACAGGGTCGTTGCAGACACTATTTCTCACGAGGCTGGACAAGTGGGGGAGCCGCATAAATATGCATAAACACACGTGTATGAAAGGTGGTGAGCACGAGCCAGGCCAGGCCTAGGTGAAATTCGTTTTGTCCCGCTCGGGGCTCGCGGGGGTCAACATGGCCGATAAAAACCGGAAGATTATGGTCGTACCTGACCGAGCAGCCGGCCATAATAATTGCAACCTGGCTGGCGAAGAAACGGAGCCCACGGGGCGAACACGACGAATGATAAAGATCCAGCCTCGGCACGGGGGCTGAGATTAAAAACGTGGAATTACGATTGCGAAACTGCAAGGCGTGATACGTTGTAGTATACTACGCCGGGGATACAAAATAGTTGTGGTACAGAGAGCGGCGTGCAGAGCCAGCAACCAACCGATGAGAAGAACGCGTTGATTCGATCCGCGAATGGCTGCGAGCACGCGACGAGTACGCGAAATTAAATTAATTCGGGGAAATTGGCTGATTAATTTTTCAGCGCGATGTAACAAACACGCCGGGCTCGTCGAATTCGTTTGAAGTCCGCGGCGAATTACTCGCGGCGATACTTCTCGAATCCGCGTAATATTTGACCAGCGGATTATCGGCGAGAGTCCGAGCTCGCCACAAGGCAGAAGGACTGACAGATTAAAATAGATCGCTCTCTGCACACACACACACACACACACACACACACACACACACACACACACACACACACACACACCTTTGACAACGTGGACCAAAAGCTAATTGCGATTTGGACCGTAAAGGATTAAGATCAATCAGGTTATTTATATCGCCGGCAAGAATCTACTTTCTGCGATACTTACATTCCCAACGTGCAGCGTGTTACCGGTCCTAAACCTAACCTTAAAAAATCGTACGAACGGTATTTCACGCTGTATGAAACAATTGGACGATCGACCTCGGGTTATTGAAATTTCCGCTACTCGCTATCCGCGTTCGTAAATCTTTTCTTTTTAATAATTACAGACACAATTAGATTATGACAGAACGTCGAACGAGACGTTTGAATTTTTACGATTTTCGAGAGGAGAAGTATTCTTACTTTTTTACACTCGCTGCGTAATGTAAAAACAAATATCTCTGAATGAAATGAACTCAGGATTATTAAAGTAGAGAAACTTTAACATAAAGTTATCATGAAATTATAACAGTAAGTACTGACAGTAAAGTACTGATACGATTTGTCATCTAGTGTATGAATAATTTCGTTCTTTTTTAAGAATTTCTCGTGAATTTTGTGTAGTTGATTTAGACCAGAGTTTTTGATTTCTTATTCCAATTATATTAGTTAACATTTCACGCGAAACGCGCGCATATTGGATTTAAATTAGTTGGCGCCACTACGTGGTGAAACACGCAATAATACACTTACTACGATTCTCGAACGTAATCGATATTTCTCTATGATCGATTTTCAAGCGGGAGAGCAGACCTTTAATGGCGGAAGGAAGCACGCCTCGCCTGTAAAGAAGGAAGTATTATCCAGAAAAATCATCCAGCAGTTCTCAGATAAAAATGTAAATCAATAGCTGTTAGATTTGTATTTGTGTTGTGAATTTTTAAGATAAAAACGTGCATATTTGGCTTCAATTCAAGGTAAAATTTAACCAAATAATTGTTATACATAATTTTCAACAATTAAAGAAATGATAGTATATAAACATTTAAACAGAACATGCTATGCTATGTCATTTATAATTTCATACTAAATTCATACATAATTTTATACCGAAATTTAATTTCAATTCTAATCAGTACAAATATAACCTCATAATTGACTTACTTATTGATATATACATATTTTATTATATACACACACATTTCTGTTATAACATTTTCTTTTTATTTCTTGTTTCTTTAACTTCATACTACGTAATTTTTAACAATTCTCATACTAAATTCAACGATAATTTATTAAGAATGTACGCGTTTAATAGTTAAAATAATAATTTTGCTGCGTAATATAATAAAACTTTTCACGTCTCAAATAAAGTAAGAAAGCCTTGAAGCTCGAAATTAGCTAGTTCAAAACAACGTATACATGTGTGTGTAAGGCTTTGATGTATAAGCACCTGCTTATTTCGCATCGCAGATAAACATTTTCGATTGAACGTGTCGAAGAGAGGAGTCAACACAATGTTTATGTTCGTTCTATTGTTAATTATCGTGCCTGTTCGTTCTAGATCATCTTATACCCTATTATTTCCTCAATTGCAAGACGAGACGTGTCATTCGGCTGCCGGATTTCGTGACAATAACACGTATTACGTCGCATTAGATCCGTAACTTTTTCTAACCTATAAGTGGCGTCTCTTCGATGGCGTCGTTCCTTCGACACTACTTCCATTTATATCTCATTAGTAATATCATTTTAATTAATACGCGTGTGTTTAACGATTCATTGCGATAACAAAATTGTGTAGTGATTTGAAACTTTTCGCGTTAATTTTTCATCAATCATCGATGTCAGATTACCGGCAGATTATCTCGTACGTCTTTTTAACCTCTTAACAGGGAAATTAACTTTGGTTACATATAAAAGTAACTTGTTTCACAATGGGGATTTTTTCCCTTTGGCAGTGAGAAGTTATATTATCATGCCTAAAGTAATAAAAGAAAAGAAAATCGTTTTTCACTTGTTGACTATTTATTTTGACAAAATATTTTATGACATGTTTAGCAAATATATAAATTTTATTTAGATTTAAATAAAATATTATCACACGTTACTGTTAAAATTTTCATGACGAAATATTTCGTCTTGAACCCAGTTGAGAGGTTAATAGAATTTGAATATGAGTTGATTATCGTTTCATTTTTACATGTTTGCCTTCATTTGACACATTTGTTCTGACTTTTGGTTTCTCTTTGTGCAGGTTATTCCTTCGTCGCATAGATGCCACGATTGTCTTTAATGGACAATTTGATGAACTTTTACGAAAGTTTGGCAACATTTTATTCATTTTGAATAACATTTCGTATACAGTTCATTTACAATACGTAATTTCGTAATTGTCTGGAATAGAAAAATAAAAATAGAAAAAATTAAATCAATATTTTATTTGGATATAGACTTAATGGTATACACATACAATCAAATGGATGTATATTTTTGTATTAGATTATCAAATTCAAAATTTTTGTGCTTTACTATACTATGTATATGTGTATGTTTATTATATTGTATTTATGCTCTTTTTGAACTGTGAATTTGCACAATTGAAACGATTCAAAGCAAAATTTTCACACGCGTTTTTCGTAGTATTGTTTCTTAAATATGTTCAGTTGTGAAATTTTGATTTATGCAAACATCTTCGAATATTTATAACACGCAACACGATATATTACTAATGTGCATGCTTCCTCTAATAGCAAATATTCATAATACAATTTCAGAATACAATAATTGTCTTTCATTTACGGTATTTAGAGGTATTGAGAAATACTTCATAATTTACAACCAATCTTTAATATATATTCAAGTATCTTTATAATCATGTTCTAAAAAAAAGCAATATTTTCTAAACGTATGCTTCCCTACTAATCATCTTTATTTTCGGAAAATTTTGTGACCGCGCGCAATGCGGTCGGTAACGTCAGTGTTTGTTGCGCAATGTTTTAATATTTTTTTGAGCGAAATGACTCTCGTTAAATTAGATTATTAATTTATTTAAATTATAATTCGCGAAGTTAGAGTCAGTGAGTCTGCCGACTGTTACTTAAACGCACGCGTTGATAAACTTTTTTTTTTTTGTTCAATATTCGTTTCCGGTATCAGAGTCAGTGCTTAAAAGAATAAGCCTCTCCAGGAGATCAAGATGGTAAATAGTTTTTATATATTATATCTCCATTTATTCAATTTTTCAAATTCAACAACAAAGTATAATGTTTGACGTTTTTTATAGACGCTTCACAGCATCAATTTTTTTGCATTTTTGGGGGAAAATCCAACGTGGCTCTAAAGAACGTAAGTACCTTTCATTATCTCCAACTCAAAATTTTTGTTTGCTTTTAAATGTAAATTCTAATGTTTTGTATAATATATCATTACTGTAATATATTATTATTTCCAGTGGCTTTTTTGGCTACTGTCACGATTTCCTTTTCAGTAGTTCTTCTAGCTACTGTGTTACGTTTTCTTTTTCTCTTACTGTCTAGTTTGTTACTGAAAATACTGTTAAAATATATATATATATATTTTTTATTAGCTGTAACTTTAATACGAATTTTAGAATGTAGAATTTGATTATAAATTTAATATATTTACACATATGAAAGTATAAGTGACTTCAAAAAGTATTGCAATAAGGTGTTTAAATATTACAATGAAAATTCGAAATTCTTTTTACGAAATAGTTAAACTTGAGTGTTAGCTCATTTTGAAATATGAATTAGTATCCAATTGTTACTAGTCAATAATAATGAAATTATTAGTCGCTAATAATGACTGTTCTTATCATTTTCTTTATTCTAAATGTTTCACCAATAAAGTAGAATTTTGCCCAACAAAAGTGGTCAAATATCTACGAATGACCAGAAAAACTTCTAAATCTTTAACTAAAAAGATTTTTTTCCCAACTATAATATATTCACCGCCATCTTAAAGATCAAAATCTTCCCTTTACAAACTTGCTACACAATTTTTTCCTTTTTTTTTTAACAAAAGTTTCAGAGACTTTCTGGAATAACTGTGTATATACGTACCTTTGCTCTTGAACGAAGCATCAATCGTCCCAATTATCAGCAAATACGTCTTTCCCGAGCATTCCTCCACTCCCAGCGGATTCTCCACTGCAACCGGGCGTTACGTCATCCCCGTTAATACCCGCAGACAATTTCTTCGGTAGCAAGGGAAAAAGGCGCGTCCCCGTTGAATAAACGTCGGGGGGGGGGGCAACAGGCGATTTGTCACCTGGACGGTCCACCTTTTCTCTCCGAGCTACTTGGTCCGCGCATTAATCCTCGCGCGGATGGAAAAAGCCCACGCAAACAATGTTTCAACGCGGTTGATGCACCCTTTATTTCGTCGCGGGGAACTCTCTTTCACGCGTGAGAACTCGCCACTCTTCTTCTCCTCCTGTTCCTCCACTTTCTTCTTCGTCCTTTCTATTTCCGCTCCGCGTACTCGCCCTCTCTTCGTCTTGCTTGCGCTCGTCTTTTCCCGCGTTTCGGCGTTTTACGCGTCCCGTGCGGAAATTGTTGCGCATACATGGAGGGCAGGCATTAGCCGCGCTATGACACGCGAGCTCGTAATTAAGCGGAGCTTTAATTTATTACTCGTAATTCACGATTATTAAACAGAGAGAGAGAGAGAGCAAGGGTAGAAAGGCGGAGCGCGAGCAACTCTCGCGAAAGCTAGCGGGCGAGACGTGTAATTAGTGATAATTATACGCGAGCACCGATGAAGAACGAAACGCGATGGAAGGAAGAACAACCGGGGTTGATACGTGTCGCTTTCGTTAATGATCTTGTAGCGGTGATAATCCCCTAATCGCTGACACGTTATTTGCGTTTTCCGTCCCCGCTCCACGAAGGGGCGAGACGGCGCGTCGCTTGATCGATCGATTCTCTTTCTCTTTTCTAACAATTCGCTGCTGCTAGAGTAACGAGAATAAATAGAATGAAAGAACGGAGATGAACGTGGTTATTTATTTATTTTGTGTTTCTTCGTCAGAGAGACATTTGCCTTAGATGACGATCTATATTTTGGCACACGCACGTATGCTCGTATCTGATAATTAGGGATTTCGTTTCTTCAATTTTTGTTCGTAGAACCAAATTAAAATCTAATAATCAACAACGAGAGTATTTTACGTGGAGCGTGATTGAACCAACAACCGTAAAAGATTGTCGATAATTGTTTGTTTAAACGTTAAATTAAATTGAAATTAACTTTGAATTGAGAGAGAAAATTGTACAACAATTTCAACTTGGTCTCATTTCGAAGTTGAAATTTGTCGTTTTTACAAAGACAATTTTTACCTACCATGAGTGGAAAATTTTTTCTAATTTTTAATAACATTCTCCCGGAAAATTATAAAAATTCATACATCCCTGCAGATATTGAAAAATTCTCATGAATTGATCTACTGATAAATGTCTATTGTAAAGAACGAAATTTCCCCTTTAGAAGAAGCTCTTAGAACTTGCCACGCGATTTTTTTTTTTTTTTTACGAAATTATAACAGTATAAAATATTGACAATTTTTCATCGGTTCAGTTACAGGTACAAAGAAAACGAAAAAGAAAATGATTTACAATTTGCGGTTCATTGCACATGCAAAGCATGACACGAATGTTTAGATTACGATTCGATTGTACCAACGCGAGTGTATTTCTTTGTATTATCACGTTTCCAGATGGTCGGGTACCTCCTTTGAATTAGAATGCCGGCACCGTCAACACATTCTCGCGGCACAGGCTATTTTCCCGAACGCATAAATATTTCATTTGAATTTCATATGCACTCAAGGTTGGTGCAACAACGAGTAGCCGCGAATATTTCGCTCGGAACAAACGGCCTGGGACCATGGAAAGCGACTTTTATTTCGTCACGTTTCCAAAAGAAACGTGCTGCTCTTCTCTTCTTTCTTCTCTCTCTCTCTCTCTCTCTCTCAAAGGCATTTATTTGCGAGATACAATGAAAAAGAGAGTAAAAAAAGAAATAAAATGAAACGACAAAGAACGTTCTCGATTGAAAATTTATGGTCAAGAAATATTATATTTTAAAATAGAATTATTCTTGGACGCAATAATAAAAACTATTATCGCTGTTATTATTACAAACGAAAATTATCATAATAAAAATCGGAGTAATTAATGATCATTAGAATAAATTATTATAAATACATGTTGACTTAGGACATTCGTCTAAGTCGAAGATTTAATAGAATTAAAAATTATTCTACGTAACATTTATCAGAATAGCAATTTACTAATTTCACAGAAATTATATTATAGAATAGAAAATAGAGTATAGAGTATATTGTAGAGTGTATTAAATTACAGGATATAGAATATAAACTTAAAAATAATACGTGGAATAAAATATAATCTTAAAAGGAATTTTAATTATAATCGAAATGCAATTTTGATTGAAGAATTGGTTCTTGTGAATCAAAGCATTAATATTTAAATTTTAACAATTTTAATAACTCGTTTTCACACTACTCAGACATTCTATTCCTATTAATCAATGGAGAGCAAACGGAAGGGAAAATATAGAATGAAATATAACGTTTTCCCTAAGAAAGAAATAAAATATTCAATTTGATATTCCAAGTATTCGTTGCAGACGAATGATAATGGTAACTTATTTCAGTCTCAAACGTTTCATTAGCAATCAAGACGAGAACAAACGAAATGAAAGATAGAAAGTAAAACATTCCCTTTCTTCCTAAGTAAGTGACGTAAGATTTTCAATTTGATTATCCATGTAGGTGTACTTTTGCAGAGGGAGAAATCATCATTTGAATAATGATGGTAACCAGGTTCGATCGCAGACGTTTCTATCGACGTTTGTTCACTTCGGTGCCGTTTTAACCGTGGAATTTTCCTGGCAAAGAGAAGCCCAGTTTCGCGTTTAATTAGACCATTCGAAGGTTCGGCAGCGAAAGGTGCCGTTTGTTCCGGCCAGAAAACACAAATACTTTGCGAATCGATTCCGGGAGCAATTTTCATCGGTCTCTTGCTTGTTCTGGAAACACGAGCGAGCGATCTGAAATTTCGCGAGTGAGCAGCGTCTGATCTCCTTTAATTACTCTACAATTATCCAGCTGCATGCTACGGTTAAATTACTCCTAGGCGAACTTTGGATCGGTCAGTTTGAAATTATTTGCTTTATGGATTTTGCGTTACGAAATCTGCCGTGGCTACGAAAAATATTTACACACCCCTGTGTGTTTATCACAGCACTCGCGTGTTAATTAATTTTAGGTTCAAATGCGTTAAAGTGATTTTGACACCACTTGTATGTGGCCATAAAAATTCCACGATTACTTTTGTAAAAATTTTTCAATTCAACAAGAGTTTGTACCAAAGAAATTCATTCTTTTGCTTTGTTAAATGCGATAATAGTATATATTGTATCAAATGTCGTGTAATGTATTGTTTTCGCGTCAATAATTTTTATTTATTCGTTTATTTTTCCTTATTTATCAGTCACTGATTACAAATACATATAATTCGAAGAATTCGTGTACACAGATAAATGAAACAAGGAACTTGCAACAATTTTTTGAGGCAATTAGTCGAATTTGGATATAACGAAGTGTCAATCAGTGATTATATACGTGACTGCAAAAATTTTGCCAAATTCTCAAAATTCAATAAAATTTCGTATCGGTGTTTCATAAAATTTTAGAACAACATCTACGTTCAATAAATTTCATTTATTCCTCTTTTTATTTACTTTTCATTTAATTTATTCTCAAAATTACGTGCAATTATTTGCAACATTTGGCCGGAAATCATTATCACGAGCGTGTAGCTTCGAAGAATTTACATAGCAAATGTGAATCAACGAAGCAAGATAGTAACGATAATCTTTTAAAGAAAATAATGATAAAAATGATAAAAGAACGATCGAGTCTATTTAACGAATATCTCACGAATGAAATTTATCTAAAATTAATCTCTAATTTAATAATCTGTTAAATTTATGAAACCGGGTGTAAATCATTAAACTCGCGGAGGATCAGGATAGAGATGATCAAAATGAGAGCATTTTACGAATGAATTTCCCTCCATTTCATACCGTGTCGGAATTCATTCGAAAGACGTAGACATTCGCCGCGTGCAATGATAAAACTCTGTCGCCGCGTAATCGCTTGCGACATGCAGTGGAAAAATCAACAGGGAGGAATCTTTTAAATAAAAGCAGCGGTAGGCAATACGTAGAAGCAAGCAACCTGCTGTGATTATTTTTGCGAAACGTTAATTCCATATATCGTTGACGGCGTTCGTCTCTCTATCGATCGATGTCGCGGCGATCGTTTCTGAAACGATTAAAGACGGGGGGGGGGAGGACGCGACGAATCTTTTAACGGGCGTTTTGTTTCCAAGAACAATCTTGCCGGATCACGATAAATATCATGCATCGAACGTAAGCGCGATCCGAGCGCGTTGCCTGCAAATAAAACGGGAAACACTGCGGGCTCCGCGATCGTTTCCCGTCTCCGCCTTCCATTTATCCGACCTGTCGCGTCTCGGCAAAAAAAAAAAAAAGAAAAAAAAAAGAAAGAAAGAAAAGAGAGGGAGAATGTTCGAGAGAAATAGAACACGCTTCAAAAACGCCGGTCGATCAATCCCCGTTGGGGACGAACGTTGCGTCAATTTCATCATCTGCAATTTTTTTTTCCTGATCAATTTTATTTTTCTCTATCTTTTCACGATCGAACTCGATCTTTTTTTTTTGCATCGTGGATTTTTGCTCGATTTAATATTTCGTTCCTTTTTTTTTTTTCTTATTCGATTAAATCGTGTTTTTAATCTTAGAGATGATATAATTTTATGAGATATTTGTATAGATTAAACTTCGTAATACGTGTGATAGATTACTGCTAATTAACCCTTTCGCTTCGGCGGTCCAGTGCCGCCGGAAGTGCCGTCACTGAAACGGAAGCACGCGCCAGAAATGTGCACAGTGCGCGTGGTTTTTGTATATACGTTTTTCCAAGTCTTCAATATCAACTGTGCTTAATAAAACAATCGTTGCTCTAATATAACACGTATAGTTCACATTTTCAATATGAAAAAACTTGTACAAAATTATATTAGTTATTCTAAAAAACATTAGACCAATTACAGTTGACGTATTTTTTTTTTTTAGGTATTCACATATTTACAACACTTTACGATTAAACGTTTAATATAATTAATAACGTGACGCAAATTAGTTAATGTATGAACCCGATCTATTCCTAATTATTGTAGAAAAACGTATATGAACTATCGTTTCACTGTCGAATGGATTCGATAGATTTTTTGGAATGAAACAGTTATTATTACTTAAACAGTTATTGGGGGGTTATGGGGGAATGGGGGGTTTGGTTTATATGGTGTGATGTCCGGAGGATATGTTGTCTGTAGTAAAAATTCGGATCGGTAAGAGTAGAATTCACAAAACTTAGATCGTTTGTAATGAAACTTCTCAAAACGTATATACCTATTGTAAGTGTAAACGAATTTTCTATTAGAAATATAAAATGTCTATTACCTACAACTGAGATACACAAATATCAATTGCCTAACGTAGAGTTCACAAAACGTATATATCTATTGTAAATGTAAACAAGCTTTCTATTAGAGATATAAAATATATATCACCTACAACTGAGATTAACAAACGCCTAACGTAGAATTCACAAAACTTATATACCAATATTACAAATGTACAGAAAATTGCTATTATAAATATTATGTGTCTATTATGTTGTTTTTTTTTTTTGGTAGTTCCGAAAGTTAGTGTTGGCAATTCCTCGTTCGAGGCTTCCTGCGATTCTAAGTCATCCTGTATCGATGGAAATTTACTCCAAAAAAAAAAAAAAGAGATTAGAAAATTGGTCATTTTGGCCATTTTGGTAGTTCCGAAAGTTAGTGTCGACAACTTCTCGTTCGAGGCTTCCTGCGATTATGAATCATCCTGTATCGATGGAAATTTATCGAAGCCACCTAAATGGGGATCGATGCACGCAGATCGTGAGCTCGAATACGCGGAAATGAGCGCGCGTATTCGTCGTCGCGGCGGAGAATGGACGATTGTTTCTTCACCGTGAAAGCGATAGAGGAACGCGGCGCGAATTACTCGCCGCGAAATTCTGAATAAACATCGGCCCGGTTAACGCGATATGTGTGCACGGCGCTCGATACGAATGTTATAAGATAATGAATTATTTAACGAACTCGGGAGGCAAGCTTCCGTCGTAATCGCGACGATGAATATTTCAGGCGAATCGAGGCTGTCTCTGCGCCCGTAAATGTCACGCCCGTGTTAATAATCGCCGATCCTGTTGTTTCAATCCCCGCGCGTACTCGTCCGCGATTATTCTTTTTATCGTCGATCCTTTTGTAGTAAACGAGCATACTTCCGTTCCCCGGTGTAGAATCGATGGTTTTTTTCAAACCGAAAGTTCGATGCTATTTTTGCAGAGAAAAAGAGCGCGTTTAAAGGAGCATTTTTACGCATGGACTGAATTTGTGTAAATTACCAAACTTCGTATTCTTCTTGTTTTTCAGATATCAGTTGTTGCGATACCTTTCAACACTATGAGTGCATAAAATTATTAGAAACAGCATTCAAACATATACCTTTTGATACGCGTATTTATTCAATGTTATTTGGATCCCTAATAAAGCGAGATTGTATAATACTTTAGCACAGACTAAACTCAACTCAAGGAGTTAAGCTAAACTTTATTTTTCCAATAAAAAAAAAAAAAAGAAAGAAAAGAAATGGTGCTTTTGCAAAATAAATCGGTCTCCGAGTTCTGCGTCTTTCAAGAGTTTCATTTACGAAGAGAAACAAAACAGACGTATACTGTAAGTGTACCATAATTATTTAGAAAGCCTAAGAAATATTATCTGAGAAACAACTATTATAGAAATAAAATTATGATGATTCGTACGTAAAGAATTAAAGTTGAATGAATCACTGAAAACAATAATGAAAAAAAAAGAAAAATTAATAGAATGAAATCACCGAGAGGCATTAAATTTATATTAAATGTGAAAAATTCCGGGGAATACTAATTGCATAAGGACGATCCTGATAGGGAGACTCATGGAATCTGTGGAGGCCATCGATATCGGCTCGCTGCACTCAACATTTCAAATCACGAATCATAAGTTACATTACGTGGAATTTTCAATGATACATTTTTGTAATATGTGTTGGTCACTGAAATTTCGTATTTTTACTGCGTTTACGTGCCACGGCCAAGAACATCAGTTTCACGCATATCAAACGATCTGATGAATGATTAATCATTACTCCACACGTGGTAAAAATTATTTCGATGATAATAAAAATAATAATAGTAATGAAATCCTTCGTCAGGATTAATTTCATCCGTACAAAAAAAAAAAAAAAAAAAAAAAGGAAAAAGAATTTGACGAACTTTTCGCGACGAATATTTTTGTTAAAGAAACAGATATACGTCAGGATGCTGTCGACGAAAACTTCGCCGACTTCGCGTGCACTTTTACGCTCGTTTTGCGTTGAAAGGGAGGGAATTCTTGCTGACAACGTACTGTTTCACAGTGTGACACGTACGTTTGCCCGAATACCGCTGCTTCTTGTTGGAATGCGTACAATGGAAGCCATAAGAGCGTTGACAGACTGATTGAAATTTCGCTCCCTCGAAATACTGAAGCTGGGTGTTTTGCTAATTTGCTTCGTAAATTACATCGCAACTCGGGCAATCCTTTCGCCCCTAGTGACGACTAAATCATGAAATTTAATGCACACGTGTATATCTGCAAAGATCGATAAAGTTATGCTTCAACAATAACGCTCGAAGGTTTCGAAGCACTTTTCACTTTTTTTTTTTTTTTTTTTTTTGGACGAGATAGACTTCATGTATTCCCTGAGAAATATTATACTTTTCAACTATTTGGACAGATAGGATTTTGGAGAAATTTAATAAATTAATAAATTCAAATAAATAGTGAACACACGTTTGATAATCAGTAAACGCTGTAAAATTTTCATCTCTTCACCTGGTATGCAATTTCAAAGCTCCCTTCATCTTTGAATTAATCCAAGATCCATTTACATGTACGCAGCTCGATCTAATCATCATCATCTGCTATTTTCAAGCTTCTGTACGGATGAAAATTTCTCAGAGTTGTTTTCAAATTCCAATAATATTGATTCGGCTATTTTTAGCCAGTCGTTATATTCCACGATTAAATCACACGTATTTTCGCCTTTTTTACAAATAGTATTTAATTCATCTTTTAATTTCGATCGTCGCTCTTCTTCTTTTAATAATATCTTCGATACGATGGTGTGAAAGAAAGGCGGTTCATTTATCGTTGAATGTGACACTAAGAATAAAAAAAATTAAAAAAAAAAAAAACGACGATCGAGGCGAGGATGCGTGTTCCAAAATTACTCAACTGAACAATTAACCTGAAGTAGGTTGTTACAAAATTTCCTACATACTAACGTCAGTACATAGTAATTAATAACTGTAAATATATAGGAACCCAGCCATAACTGAACATAGGTATCTTCGCATGCTCTAACAGTAGGTCGAGCTTATTAGGTTAGAATCTGCAGGTGTAACATTGCCAAAAATTGTCAAGTAGTATTAAATACCAGCAGTATTAAAAAAAAATACAAAAAAAAGAAAACTCGACAGTCAGACCGATGTGAGATTGCAAAAATGAAATATTCGTCCGCTCGCAGAGTCCTCGAGCTTATTCTTCCAGTCCAGGAGAATGTCTTGAATTTTTTTCAAAAAAATTCCTCCGAGGACTACAATCGCTATAGCTCGGATCGTAATCGGGACGCATCGATCCGTGTGCAAGAAATTTGCGTTCGGATCGGGCCGAAATGCCCTGGTTTCATTTCCGCGTGGCGTTCTCGTGCGGGACAATGAATGGCTAAACGGATCTCGGCTGCGGGCCATCCGACGTCGTGCATGCACGTCGGTGACGTATATACGCGTCCTCTTCGTCCTCTTCGTCCTTGATGTACACGGCCACGGTAATCAGATGCAGCGACGAGCATTCAATTAGCCCGGGCTTCCGGGTAACGAGAGGAAGCCGGCTACTTCGATTTACATCGAGCCATTCGCATGATCACGGAAAGGTGGATCGCGCGAAAAATTGCACACTCGCGGCAATGTTAACGAACATCGAAGACGAAACGAGACGAGACGAGACGAGGCGGGTAGATTATGCGGGAACGTGTTGCGGAAAAGAAGAAAGAGATTGATGGCGGATGAAAATGAGGATGGTGCGGTTTTAAAAGTGAGAGTGATAATGGAGGCAAGATAAGCAAGGAGCAAGTATGTTGCTACAAAGAGAGAGAGAGAGAGAGTGTAACATTTTAGAGATGGTGGTGTTGTTGATCCTCTTGCGATCGTCGACTCCGAACGAAATATTTTGTAGTTGAAATATACCAGTTGCAGGCAGTTTCTGGATTTTAGGGAGAGAATGCTGGATTTGACAAGGACTATTGACACGAGGTCTGTAGAGAAAGCGAGTGATATGATTAGAAACATCTTGGAATTTATTGTAATGTCTGTCTATGTGTGTCTAGCGATGAAAATAAATTTTTTCATCATGGAATAAGTGTCAGATATTCGAAAGATTCCAAAGATACACTCAACGTGTCGAGGTGACAGTATCATAAGTATAAATCAATTTCACATCACGGACTTTCTCTAATTTTATCTATTATTATGATCATTCATTTTAGACTTGTTACAAGATCGCAAATGCAATCTTTGGAAAGATAGTATAATAATAATTAAAAGACTGCTGCTTGTCATTTTTCATATTTTATCAGCTTTTCATACTGGCTTTCACCGTAAACTATTTTTTCAAATGTTACACTCTACGCGTCGAATCGCATAAAGAAATTTCAAACACAAATAATAATTATTTGCACAGTTGTTCGAACAATTCAATTGAATCGAATATACGTCACAACAAGGAGAATAAATCTAAGCTTCATTAGAGTAATAAACAATTACCATCCAAACAATATTCAACTAAAGGAAATATATAACTATTTTTGATAAAAATTTATTCTAATAATGTTCAATTCTCGTACGAATATATATCGTACGCGTAAAATATATTCGGCTTGCATATAGTATCACGTAATTTTGCGAGGGAAATTTGTAAAATTAACGAGCGAGAGATGGACGAGGGTTAAATATTCCAAACCGTTGTAATAACGTTTAGTATTCCAACGAGACGACAGCCGGAATCGAAGAACAATATCTCTGATAATCAACAATCGAGGGTAAACTAACCCAGCTGGCAAATTGCAAGTCCGACGAATGTTATTCTACAAAATTCCCGCAGTTGCGTCCCCTAGTGGGATTCTCGTCTTCTTCGAGCAGGCGGAAGAGAGAGAGAGAGAGAGAGAGACTCCTGTTAGGGCAAAAACACTCTGTCCAGATTTCTCGTCGAAAAATGAATTTTCATGCTTCGAGGAAGACAACGCGACGCGATGATTCTGTCGTTTCACCGCAATTATTTGACCTTAACGAGCGGGAATTTTCATTTAACGCGCGCAACCCGCACCGCGAGGGAGGGGGGAGGAAAAAGTTCCCCTTGAAAGTTAATCAACCGCAACCGCGGCTCGAATTCCGCAAACAAAATTCTCGCCATCGCTGCCGGCTGTTACCCCTTTTCATCGTGCAACTTTGCGCGGGCAAACGAACACCCTGTTTTTACAATTTCGGGCCGCCGATTTTGAGAGCGGTTTGATCGCCCGGTCGCGTGACAGGATAATCGAGGTGAGAAGGAATTTTTTAACAGCCCTCGTTTGTCGATCGTGAAACTGACGAGCACACGCCTCACGTATTTCCGTTTTCTGTTTTCACCGTCGCTGTTCGTCACTATTGTCTGCGGTATTGTTCCTTTATTTTTTTGTAAATGTTGCGTATCGTCGTGTGTGTAATACAACATACCGATACATTAACATACAATATCGTTTTATTTAATGTAATTCGTGTAGTTACGATTTGCGATGATATCTCAATATGTACACAATTGTGCATGTTATTATAATGATCGATTAGTTATTATTGTCGTTATTAGTGCAATTGTTATATCGTGATTGTTGAATATAATTATATATATATTATATTCGAATGAAATATATATTAAGAATTAAAAATTGAAATATATGAATAAAGATAAATTGATATATTGCAATCGATAATTATAATTACATTATTTCATGCAATTTTATCGTAGTATTACAAACGCTTCGTTTTAATTCTTTTAAACTTCATGAAACTGCAGTATGTGAAATCATTTCACAGAATCGTGGACGAAACGAGAGAGATATCGACGATGTAGATTCTAGTTTGCTTCCTCTCGATCCTTTTTACAATTCACTCAAGACCCGAGGCCTTCTGTTTCTCAATTACGCTCAATTACACTCGCAAAAACAATGTGCATTCTCATCACGCGCAGCGAAAACCTTGTACGTACCTAATCATTCGTGGCAATCGATCAAACACGCGACCGTGACTGGAATTCGTCTGACTTGCTGCTGTTTGCGAACACCGCCGTTCGCTCGATCCTCTCCATCGATCCTCGGCGGATCCAATGCAGATTCTCAAAGTATTACGACGGAGAATAGAATTCGTAGAATTCTTTCCACGCCAAACACGTCCGTGTTTAATTTAACATCCGTCCGGATGCAATTGCAACTGACAATCGAGTTTAATTCATCTTTTTTCCTTTTTTTTTTCTCTCTTTTCCTCTCGACCGTTCGTTACGTGATCGGTCATTTTTTTTTCTTCCGGGAACATCGATTACCTGCAACGTGTTGAACGAGATAATGCGCCTTCGTAAGATAATAAACACTTCCATGCTTATTATCGATATCGACGATTTTTTTCGCTTTTAATCGGCGTCGCCGTGATTCGCTTGGCAATCAACGATACGGATGAATATTTGAAAAAAAAATGAGGAGAAAAAAGAAATAAGAAAAAAAGAAGGACACGGTTGGGACACGGATTGGCCGTGAATCTGTCGAAATTTATCATTTATCGAGCGTGTATCGCGATCGTGCATAACGAATGGAAATCGTGCCGTGCGAGAGGCGCGCGCGCGTCGACCATTAAATTTTACGGGTTGCTACTTAACGGGGCGACACCAGTGGGGGATGAACAAGTTTTCATGGGCCGTCGATTACGACGTTAACGTAAGGATGCAACCGCGGCGAGGAGGACGACAGCAGGCAAGAAAAATCCCATTTTCCATCGTCGCTCTATCGCACGGAAATTATCGCTACGAGGCGGGAAATATTCGACAGCTGAGAGAGCTTAATCCCAAGGATTTCAATCTTGCCAATCTGCGGAATAGCGAAGTGCCGAAGAATTTCATCTTCCCTGCGGAATTCAGACGTTTTCAAGTGTGTTTCAAGACGTTTAAAACGGGTTGCGAATTAAATTAAAATCAAACGAGGAATTTTTTCAATGGATCTGAGCAATGTTTCAGAGAATTCCGGAGAATTTTTCGAATTTGTCGCGTCGCAATCTGTTCCTGCGATTTCTGCAACTCCTGTGTGAAATTCAAATGTTTTCAAACGCCCACGTATCCGTGCGAAACTCGAACGTTCGAGATATCTTGGACATTTTTAGAAATTTCGGGAATTTAGAAAATTTCAGCGTTTCTCCGGAACTTATTTCGATTTCGTGACATGGAACGGAGGATTTTAGAGAATTTTACAATCTATTACTCCTGCGAAATTCAAATACTTTCACGTGTCGATGTGAATGTTTTAAAAAATTTCGGGAATTCCAAAGTTTTCAGATTTGAAGTTCTTCGAAATTGTAGAATTCAATGGCAACTGTAGAATAGAGACTTTTATACATTTGTAAATAACATTGCAAGATATAATAATATAATGAAAATTCTGAGAATCTGCAGTTTCGAAATATCTTTGCAAGCTATTTCTCGAAGAATCTGCAAAATTTTGTAGAATTCTGAGGAATTCACGAGTACAAAATCCAAATATTTTTCAATTTTGAATATCTTTAGATGTCTTTTGTTAGACTCACTGTTCCACAGTAAGGGAATTAAAATGTTGTAGAAATTTGTAAATTTTCAAATCAAGAGAAGTCCTGCCAAGAAACGCAATAATATAAAAAATTCTCGAAATCGACAGCCTCCAATTACACTTGAAACAGCATTGGAAATTTACAAAATATGGATTTTAGAAATGGATTTTATTACGATGCGATAATTTTCAAACTCAGACCTTTGGATGTTTGATAGTGAAACATTCAGAACTCTACAAATTCCGTATTTATTGCAAAACAATGTAACAACGCGACAAAGTCCAATGGGAAACTCTACGATTTCAAAATTTTCACAGAAATTTATACGAGTATGATACGATACCACTGTTACTCACGAGAGAAAACGATCGCTCGTGTTTTAATTCGGAAGACGAATGCACACTTTCAAGACGAATGCATGCTTTCGAGACGCAAGAGAAGAAGCACGCGCTACGTCGAGGAAAGAAATCATCTTTCGTTCAGAAAACTGCATCGCTTCTCTTTCTCACTGTCCTAGCCTAGCGCACTATAGGAAGAGAGAAGAAAAATCGAAATGAAAGCAGATGAAAAATAGAGCGAAAGAATGGTAGAAACGTAGAACGTAGATTATGCGTGCCATTTTCATAAAATCCGCGGCTTCGTTATACCGCGTAATAACTCATAGTTAATTGGCTAGTAGAATGACTTTCCGCGCCACGGTTATTCGAGTCTGGCCACATTTTTGCAATAATGGTCGCCGTTCAATTTCCACGGGTCGAACTGGCTACAGTTTCCCTGATACTTGTGTGAATCATGCTTCGTTCCAGGCGCGGCGCCATTACTCGAGTGAGATATTTGAAGAAACGATTTCCAGTGTTTCGTAATTTTTATAGTTTGTGATTTTTTTACATACGAATTTTTTTTTGTATATTTATAACTGTATTCTTCCGAGAGATTCGACGAGAGAATTTTAGAGAACTATATATTTTAGCACATATAGAAGCTTGTGTTCTTCGTTATACTAGAAATTTTGCTCGCGTTTTAGTTTCTCAGCAAATAATTCATTATACTGTAGCTGTCGGTAGTTGGACAATACATAATTATACAATATATAAATTATTATATATTAATATATAGTTATCACGGACAAGTGATCTTTGTTGAAATTATTTCATTATATCAAAGGTAATTTCTTTTTTTCATTTTGTCTCTTGTACAAATAATTTCTCAGATTGTTTCTGATTTATTGGAACCTCACCTTTTGGAGTTATTTGTTACTTTATCTCAGTGAATGAATTCAAATGAAAAATTATCTGCCAGTTCGATTCAGACCAAAGATTAAGTTGCTTTTCAAGTGAAAACACTAAATCAATGGAAATGATTCGTTACTTAAAATTGTTATTTTTTGTCTTTATCTTAAATGAAATTTACTTATTCTATAATTTATTAATGTGGGCGTGTTAATTTATTGGCCAATTTTTTGTTGCTCATTCGTCAAAACGAAGAAGTCTCTTAATTATTATTATCAGACTGCAGACATTTGTTATATAATTATGCAGAGAATATTCCAGCCGTTTGATTATTACTAATTATCTCAAAATATTTCGTTGATCAGTAAGTTCAAGATTAATACAGATTAATAATTTAGAATTTTTACTTAAAATTCGATTTGTGACCAATACAGATTGTTGATACGCAGACTTACTATTTTTATTTTAGAATTCAATATTTTTCTAATCTGTGACCAACGCAGATGAATAATTTAATACTTTTAGGTAGAATTCAATATTTCTTTCGATCTATGACAGAAAAGTATATACGTCAAAAGTATGGCTTCATTTAAAGAGACAACATTGAAGCCCTTTTAAATACAAAAAAGAAATCGATCTTTCGAAATCTTTCGATTTTCAATAATATAGAAGATAATTTGAAAGATGTTGTGCGAATAATCTGTACGTCTACAATTTATTAGTACGTTATCGCTGTAAACGAATATTTAAACGACGGAAAAATTCTGGACGATTATTTCCAGTGAATCGTCGAATATCTAAATACGTACGTAGGAGATCGTTAAAAATCCTTATTCCACGTTCAATACTCACTCCAATAATTCCGTACGACGGAAGGCAAGATTTAAAAGATTATAAATACCAGTAAACTCTTACTTTGATAGCCTTCCGGCGAAGCTGGAAGTTTAATTCAGCGCGAGAACGTAACGGGCTGAAAATCGCGGCGCCATTTTTTTTTCCCGCCCTCCCGATCTTCCCTCAACCGAAGCGACCTCTAATTAAATTACCAATTACTCGCGAACGAAAAAAAGAAAAAAAAAAGGAGGAAAAAAAGGAAAGCCTCGTAATTAAAAAACTCTGCTACCTCTGTCATAATCCAGCGATTACCGGGAATCTCACTCGATACGTAAAACAACGAGCAAAAATCTAAGAGAAAAAGAGAGAGAGAGAGAGAGAGAAAATCCACTCGTGCCTCATTTACAACGTTCTCGAACAGAGAGATTAAAAAGATCATTCGCCCTTATGTCGCGAACCTAATAACGAGATATTAAAAATCCGGAACGTGCAACGCGGAGAACTTCCTTTTCTAATGGAAATTAAGGAAAAAGAAAAGGAAGAAAAAAGAAGAGAAATAGGGGAGAAAGAAAACAGAAAAGGCAATTCGAAGGAAAAAGAGAGAAGGATGGGGGAGGGAAAAAAATAGAAGAAGGAGAAAGCCGAGTATACTCGTCCATTACAGCGCCATTATTGCGGCGGATTAATTAAAATCCGTGGAAATCCCCTTGAGGCTGATACGTCTGCCCTTCGCGGAGATCTTCGTTCTAATGAACTAACCATTATCGAGCGAGCAAGACGCGATCCTACCTGGCCATTATCGTTCCCCACTGTTCCTCGGTTATTTGCTATCTCGCACATGATTATTCATCGTTCCACGGATACCGCCGCACCACCACCGTCACCTTTGTCCACTTTGATTTATCTTTCATCGATTTCGCCGCCGGCCTGCTGAAGGATAATTCATCGCCAGCCATTTCGCGACATACGTACACACAGGCACACAGACGGTGGGTCTTGCGAAAATATTTCAATAAAAAGATGATACTTGGAGCTTATGGATGTTATTTTGAGAATTATGCAAGTCCATTTTCTTTTATTTCGAGATGTTGATGTTTGTTGTTAGGTGTTAGAACTCCAATCAGCATCGAAATTTTCGATCGATTGAAACGAGCGAATATTTCATGATTTAAATTGTAGATAAATTATTTCACGTTTCGCGTCGTGTGTATTATTTTGAGAATTTTGTAGATTTATTCTCTTCTATTTTGAGATATTGATGTTAGGTGTTAGAACTCCAATCAGCATCGAAATTTTCGATCGATTGAAACGAGCGAATATTTCATGATTTAAATTGTAGATAAATTATTTCACGTCTCGCGTTGTGTGTTATTTTGAGAATTTTGTAAGTTCATTTTCTTCTATTCTGAGATATCGATGTTTGTTTGTTCCTCGAGTTTATTCCCCGATCGTAAAACTCTATTCGAGGCAACGAAATTTTCATTGATTGAAACAAATGAATATTTCATGATTTAAATTGTTTCCAAAATTGAAAATTTATTAAAAAGATTGAAAAGTTCGTTAATGTACATGTAAATTTTCCATTTTGTTCGACTATCTCGAAAAATGAATTTACGCCATTTTCAAAATAAATGATTCGCATAAAAACAGTTTGGGATTTGGGATTGGTACGTATTGGCGAAGTGACAATAATTCTATTTGTGAGTTGATTAACATCTTAGGCTTTGTTGCAAGTGATTCACAGTAGATAACTAAAATATAATAAATAAGTGGTTTAGTAAATAACTTAAAAGTTGAAGATTTAAATGCAATTTAAATGCAATAACTTCGTAATCAGTAATCATGTCTTCATCGAATAAATAATTGAGTATTTAATGTTTCCAAGATTAAATGTGTTCTAAATGTGCGGGACAAACTTCTTTTTACTGGGTGGGTATTAATATTAAAAATATATTAAAAATATATTAAAAATATGCTTTTCAATATTATTGATTTATGGTCAAACAATAAGTTGACGGGGACAAACAGTGTCATAATTGATTTAATTGATTGTTTTCCAGAATTAAACGCGAAAGAGTAAATTAAATTACGACTCGAATTTGTTTTAAATTTATTTATTTTTTTTCCAAGATTGAATTTGTTGGAAACTGCGGGAAAAATTTCTTTCTGCCAAGTATCAGTATTAAAAGGGTATTTTTCGATATTATCGATTTATAATCGGAAAATAAATGGGCGAAAATAAATATCGTTATAATCGAATTAATTAATACCTTATCGAAATTGAACGCGAAAGAGTAAATTAAATCACGACTCGAATTTATTTTAAATTTACATTATTTTTTTTTTCCAAGATTGAATTTATTCGAAACTGCGGGAAAAATTTCTTCCAACCAGGCATCGGTATTAAAAGTGTATTTTTCAATATCATCGATTTTTTAATCGGGAATTGAATTGAAAATAAAATAAATATCGTCGTGGTTGAATTAATCAAAATCAGCTGGTCGAACGCGAAGGAGCAAATGAAATTACACGACTTGACAGGAGAAATGAGATGAAACAGAATGTCAAACTCGGACAGGGTTATACGGACTCGGTTTCACAGAAATTCTCGCTGTGTCTTCCTCGTGGCGCAAAAAAAAAAAAAAAAAAAAAAAATGAAAAAAGAAAGTGAAAAGATGGCCGTGATTATCAATGCAAAGGCGGGCTAAATTTTAACGAGAATTTAGTGTTTTCAAGTCGCCAAATCCCCTTTGCAGCCCCAGAGTTTTCAATCTGACGGTGTACCAAGCTTGCGTACACCGTGAAAGCTCTGGCTCGGCACGATAAAATCCCGAAGAAGCGAAATTAATCCCAACAGGCTCGGTCGTCGCGTCGAGGCACAAATTTCCTGGAAAAAAAAAGAAAAAGAAAGAAAGAAAAAAAAAAGAAAAAATCCTTTCGTTACCACGGGGGAGAACGCTAGAAACCGGACTAGTTTGAAATCCTCGGCGCAAGGAAGGCCGGAAATCCCGGATAAAATTCCTCCAGCTTCCAGCCGAGACTTCCAGAAAGTGGACCCGACTAACGAGCTGGACACCGGCACCGTATTCACGCTATTTTACGGAAAAAAATTCCGTAAATCTCTGAGCAACGGATCCGCGTGTTTAGCGAGCGTCGATTAATCAATCAGTCGCCTCGAGTCGCCACTCTATGACTAAACGAATTCTACAGGGCGTCTCATTTAAAAGCTCCTCTCTCTGAAAAAAAAGCGCGAAAAGACACGCTCCGAGTATGAATTTTCATCTTAGCCTTCGTTCTCGGCGTTCAGGGTTCAAGGAAGATTATGTCATATTTTTTCGAGTTACGCGATGTAATGGAAAGAAAAATAATGTACTTGTTTGAAAACATTGATGATCTTAGAAACTTTGAAAAAAAAGAGTGACTTTTGAAAGGACCATACGTAGGATATTGGTCGCGTTCAATATCATTCAAATTACGTATGAAAATATTTTTCGCGTCCTCGCAAATAAGAGAGATATTTGGGAACATACTGAAATGTGACATCCTGTGTACGGTCTTCCCAGAAAACGAGACACTTCGTATAATAACGTGCGAAATTCGTCGATATCTACAAAAGAATGTTCGCGTCAAGTCGATAAATTTAAGGTGCTCGATCCCGCAATGTGTCTGTCTCATCCTTGTTAATTATTAATTTTATAATTATAAAAGTCCTCGGTTGAGAGATAACACGGTCGACAGGTCAAAAAAGTTACGAAAATACTCAAGACAAATTAACGTAAATAAATGTCACATCGAACGTTATTACACGAACGTTAAATGAACTTTTCAAACACCAGCTTCAAAAATATTCTGTCTAATGATTGATTTCCAACAAAACGAATTAATTTCTTCCCTCCCTTCCTCACATTATGAATAACCTAACTTAACTCTACTTAACAGCGTGACTTATTTACGATTATATTAAATGATCTACGAATAATAATAATAATAACGATACATGAAACAAACGATAAAATTACTCGACAAATGTAATAATCTACAAGACACTAGCGCAACGTCGAGCATCGGACACGTTGTACCGAGAAACAGCTATCGATTCATTATACTGGGCAAAAAATTATTACACACTGATGATATATTCTTTGACGAAGTATCGACAAATTTTGCCATTCATACACAAACGACACAAAGACGAAAGAAAGAAAAATCTCAGAGATCAAACGTTGACGCGTCAAAGCTTGTGGAAAGCTCGTAGAGAAGAGCCAGCCACTTGGCCCGATTCTGTGAACGTAGATGAGCTTAAGTCGACCGGTTGCTTACCCATGTCTCTCCCTCCTCCCTCCCTTCTCTACTCTTCGTACACAGTGTATAGTCAAGCTGTCGGCCATCTATCCCATCGTCTACACCGCGCGACCGACCGGCGTACATTGTTGTACAACTCGGGCCACACCGGTTTGGAACCGGCGGCTCCTCGAGGCGATTCGCTTCATTGTTGGATTCTCGTCGAAATTGCGATGGGATTTGCGTTATCTTCCATTAGAGCGAAGACCCGGCGTCCGCCCTAATCCAAACGTCTCGTCCCCCGCGAGATGCCTGCGCACAGTCGCTTCAATGGAGATTATAATAAGCCGAGAGACACAGAGAGAGAGAGAGAGAGAGAAATACTTATGACGCGACGGACGACTCCTCCGTGGAGGGAAAACTTGCTGTGTTACGAGAGGAAACTTCTTCCAAGACGGTTTCCTTCGGTTCCTCCGGTTCTTCTTGCGTCTTCGCGATACTCTTTCGTTGGCGTTGTGCCACCGCTTCACGGCCCGCGTCATTCTTTCGAGAGAAACGTACCCTATATCCGCGTGTTTCTTTCTTTTTTTTCTTTCGCGGCGTTCGTTTAGAGACCACTGAGAGTGAATTGCAGAGAGAGAGAGAGAGAGAGAAAGAGAGAATTGAATTTATGACTGGTGATCACGATGTTGGGATGTCTACTTGAATCTTGATTCTGAATCTTCAATATACTGATACCATGCTTAATAATATATCATGGACAAATGTGTTTCGTTAATGGAACTTTCGGACAAGACACTTTTCTTCTCTTATATATTTGATACTTGTTTGTACGTTATACTTGTATTTCTCTTAGATCTTGTACGTTAACTTTTTTTCATATTAAACTGTGCATTCGAACGGGAACTGAGAAAGTTTATCTCAATATTTGACAATGCTGTATGTTTCCTAGCTGTTGAATGAACCTGACAGTTTTTAGCGTACACGATTGTGCAGAGTTACGTTCTTTCTTTCTGTATTTCGAAATTGTCCTTTCGACTTTATCCTCGTCATTTTTTTTTCTTATTGTTGCAATTAAGATAACTTTGTTACTTGAAATTGTTGATTTATCGTGGAATCAAAGACAGCTTCTTTGTTCTCTTTGTTTTTCTTTTTTTTTTTTTTTTTCTTTAGTAAAATCTTGTGCCTCATATTTTAGTGAGTAACGTTAAAAATATGATAATAATTAAACAATTAAATAATAATAAATAAATAATGACAATAATCGCAGGATTAAAGACTGCTTCTTACATTATATTCCGCTAATATTGTTTTCTTTCCGAAGTAAAGTCTTCTATCTTATATTTTAGTAGGTTCTTTCGACAATTGTAACAAATTGTAAATTCACGTCAAATACAAAATGATACAAGAATAATACAAGAAAAAGCACCTGTTGCCAGTAAATATTCTATTCGGACAATAAGAGGTACAAATATTAAAATAATATTTCAATAGATAAACATTTCAATTAATAAAAATAATATTTCAACATTAAAATAATATTTCAATAACATTCTATGTATATCGTGTTTTCGTGGAAGATTGTCACGCCTTCCGTAACTGTTCGTTTTATAGTCTTGTGTTTCTCCTGTAAAGGTCTGCCCTCGTAGATCGCACTACATTCTTCTAAAATAGTCCATCCACTTCAGTTGGCCACATTTCAATCAATTTAAAAACAAATTTCGTTTATTCACCAAAAGACTGGAGAGTTTTCACTTGTTTCCCTTATCCAGGTGGATCGAATTCGACAAGTTTACTTTGGGGGTAGCTGAGCCGGATCCCATCTACATAAGAGACCGTAGCAGGTGCCTAAATCCTGCCTGTTTATATTAGGTATTAAATACAATTTACATTGTATTCAAAATTTTCACCCATCACCGCCTCGACCCCCGTGGAGCTCTTGGGGGGTAATGCTAATAGGTCGGGCACGAAATTCTACTTCCCCGAACAAATGTAATTAGTATGTTTTGTTTCAATTACAACGTACAAGCAATTTGCTACATATTATCACTCGTTAATTAAAGCAAGAGGGGGCGCAGTAATTACGCACGTATTAATTAGTTTTCGAAAAGAGGCACATTTCTGAAGGCCTTTACATTCGATACGCATCGTTCGTATTATTCTAGAGTGTTGTTTTTACATTACTATAAATAACGTAAACGACAAAATAATGAAAGACAGATGTGCGTACGAGTCGAAACAACATCGATCGAGTTCCGATGTCTCGAAACGAAAAGAAAATCGATCGATCACTCGTTAATTTCATTTCCTCCTTGACAATCTTCGCAAAGTGTGGAAAACAAGTTGTCGATGCATCCAAATCCGGCATAAAGCCATCTCCTCATTTTCAGCTCACGGAACGCGGGAATTTAAAAAAAAAAAAAAAAGAAAAAAAAGACAAGACAAGAAAGGTGAAAAAGAGGAAAATAACTACGCGTTTGATTGCAGCTGATTCTTAAGTATCCGAAGTTCGTTCAGTTTTTCTTTTTGCACCGCTCGAGAATGCCTCTCTCATTTGTAATTATTATCGCGGCCGGTAAGAAAAATCGTGACCCATTACGGGGGTCACGTAAACTGAAGGACGGGGGCCCTTAGGTTTAATGCTGTTTGTAGGTACAGCCTGTAGTGTTCTCGTGTTTTTTCTCCGCGCGATGGCGGCCGCATTTGTCAGCGTCTACGATAGACCTAGCCACGAACCCGAGAAAAAGTCCGCGAACGCGAATCGCATATTTCTACTTTTACCCACACAGCGAACCCTGCGTCCCTGCGTGATCAACGACCCGGTGTTACGCGTCTATTCTCTGCTAAAGCACTCGGAAATTAATGAACGCACGCTCGCCGTGTATACGGTGTAAATAAAATTAAAGGAACGAGCAGAATTGTGGTATCCGAACGAGGGACCGGGAATTATTGGCTTGGCCAAATAATAATTTGCGTATTCTAAAATGTAACTAACTTCCATTTGAAATGAAGTTAATTCGTCGCAATGATCTGCGTTCTTTCTGTGATTGTTTTAGAAACTTGAAGAAAGTTTCCTAAATTCGTGCACCAATATATATATATATATAGATAGATAGATAGATAGATAGATAGATAGATAGCTAGTGACATTCTAGTTTTCTACCATGTTCTAATTTACCATTCGATATTCTAATTTGTATTTCTCAAATTTACGTATTTCTCAACTCGCGATGAGGGAAATTTCAGTCACAGGCAGAGAGAAAACTCTAAATACGATTTCTAACAATAAGTTGATTTACATTAACAATTACTGTTTAAAAACGATCCTCGAGATTAATGCATGAATGTCTGCCTGTCGCAATTTCTAAGAGTTCCATTTGCTAAAGCGAGAATATACAATTTCATCCATTTCGTCATTCTACTTTTTTTTTTATTAAGTTCATACGCCAATATTAGCTGACAGTATTCTGATTTTCGAGCCCAAACTCAAATAATCTTAAAATTTACATTCCGGAAGAGTTTCAATGTAATTTTACAACTAGCGGATAGAAACTAATATATTAATGATTTCTAAGTTGAGCACGTCCTATTTAAGCACGTTGTAATTATTATAATTTCTAAAAGTCCACTTGCTTTTCTAAAAAAAAAATGCAATTACAAGGAATACAACAAAAAAATGCAATTACAACAATATACGCCAATATTAGCTGACAATTGATATTCCAATTTCCTACCAAACTCATAATTTTTAAATTCACATTGTAAATTATTACCTGTTGTAATTATTATAATTTCAAAAAGTCCACTTGCTTTTCTAAAAAAAAAATGCAATTACAAGGAATACAACAATATACTCCAATATTAGCTGACAATTGATATTCTGTCAGAGTTTATTTATGTAATATTTATTTAAGTATGAACACGCGATAATATAATTTATATGTGAAGCATACATAGGTACGTTCGGAACGACGCCTTGAGATCAATAGCATAACGGGAAGCCAGAGTTCATTTGTTTAGTTTACAAAAGACAGTCACACAACTCACATCATTCATCGATATATTCCAACATATTCCAATTTCCTACCAAATCCATAATTCTTAAATTCACATTGTAAATTATTACCTGTTGTAATTATTATAATTTCAAAAAGTCCACTTGCTTTAAAAAAAAAATGCAATTGCAAGGAATACAATAATATTAGCTGACAATTGATATTCCAATTTCCTACGAAACTCATAATTCTTAAACCGACATTGTAACTTATAATCAGCAAAATTTGTAATTTTACAACCAACGGACAGAGACAAAGCTGATAACTCGATAATTAGCAATTCCAAGCACAATCCTCAACAAGATTAGACGTAAAAATTTACTTATTGTTGCCAAGTAGTACACGAGAGTGATAATTTGCCAACCAAACTGCCGCCATTTCTCCGCCGACGTTCCAACAGACAATTAGACAAAAGTGGATCAGAGAAAAGTCGACGGAAAGCCAGAGAACACGCCCACTTTGGTGGCAAAGTGCACGACGGTGCACTCGTGTATCGATCTCCCTATAATTTTATTAACAAGCTACTTAAGAGAGGTTTCACCGTGCACGGTCCCCGTCATTTTCATCTCGGCGTGCTTCGGTGGGCTTCCCAGTCCAGCCCCAGCTGCAACGTATTGTTGCCGCGTCGTTTTCTGCCGCGAAGATTTAATTGAAACTTTTTTTTTCACCCCTCGCGCGCAAAAGGGACGAAAGAAAGATCGCGTCGCCGCGTCGATAAATGCACGAACGGCGAACGATCGATCAAACAGGAATCAATTTACCGACGGTGTTCCGTTTCGATCAGAAACCTTTTTATTATTCCGGTTACGTTCGTCGAGAAAAATAAAAATAAGAGAAAGAAAAACGAAAAAAAAAAATATATATATATATATATATACGTTCACGTGGAGCGGAATGCACACGCGTCAAGAGTAGAATCATAAATGGCGTAACGATATTATAACCGATCCGATACGTTTATGCGATTTCACGATCCATTTCGTGACCTCTTTGTGCGATCAGTGAAACGTTTCTTTTTTTTTTCTTTTTTTTTCTTTTTAACGATTTTAGAGTCACCGTGATCGGCTTGGCAATTATACCGTTTGCAATCTCCCACGTTTAATTTCGCGGTGTGTTCCCTTCCCTGTTTTCACGCGTGAGACGTATTCTTAGCATTAGTCTAACGCTGGAACTATCAAGGTGATCGAAATGGTCAATTTCTAACTTTTCGTTGGGAATTTTCAGTGACTGAAATGATTTCTCGCGAAATATATAAATAAAATCTTTCCTTTTCCGATTGTAGTATAAAGCTTTTTTCCATCTTTTTTTTCCTACTTTAGTGTCTCTAATTTATGTTTTAATTATAGGTAATTCTGATATTATATAGTATGTATATTATCAGTGAACATTTGTTTATTATATAAACCTTGTTTTAATATTCTAAATATAGTAAACGTTAAATACTGTAATCGATCTGCCGATTTTTATGTAAATTCGTATTTAAAAGTGTGATTTATACAATTAGTTTATATAATTAATCTGGGAAAAATGTAATGAAAGAAGCAGAGATGTTTTACACACTTTTTTCGTATTACATTTGTACTTTAAAATTCTTTTAAACGCGCGGAAATTAATTATAATCATAATATTGACATCGTCAGGACAGAATAATGTCTGCTAATAACTAAAAGATCATCTGCCACCGAGGGAATTCATTCTGACGATGCAACGTTTAAAAAATGAAGAAAAACATGTCGGAAGATGTTTTTTGAAAAATTTGAAAAATTTAATTAAAACGAAATCATGTCGTGCCTTGTACAAAACAGGTAATACTACTCTACGTTCAGTGAAACAGTAGAGCATACCTGTAACTTGAACCACAAGAAAGAGAACTTCACTGGACACGAGTCGTTACATTGTCCAGATCACTGTTCCAGCCAATTCACCTAACTATCCAGGTTTCTTCCTAATCCTAATTCCCTAATGGCTGCCCTCTGCCTCTGCCTTTGGTAAAAAGCAAGTGACACACGGCAAATTACGGAAGGAAAATACAAGGATTATACAAAGGAAAGAAATGCAACAGAAAAACGAAAATGTCAAGCGGATTTTATATGATTAATAATTTTAATTTGTTAAAGACCTGTAGACGGTTTTCTCTAAAGATTTTCAAGAAGTGCGTGTTCCAATTACTGCAGAATGATAAAATAAAATATGAGAATCCCATTAAACGCAGATTTATCTGTAACTGATGAAATGAAACTCAATCGAGAAGAGGAAGGAAGAGGAAGTATACATAAGATAAATAAATCTAATTGCAGAAACGTTGGAAGCAATTTATCAAGATGGATATATGGCTGGCTAATTGATCCTGTTTTTAGATTTTCGTTGAAAAACGAATGAAAACGGTGAAATTAAACGTCATTAAACTCTTCCCGCTTTTGTGAAACCACCAGATTATGTTCAACTGTTCGTAAGATACACTGCCGAAGATAAGAGATTTATTTTCGTCGATAGTTAATGGAATGGGACTAATCAGTGAAAATGAAATTACTTCCATCGGACCAGAAAAAATAGAATCGATGTCAACCCCTTAATATACGAATTAAATGAAACTCGATATAACCAAAAAATGATATATACTTTTCATTTTTTAACATTTGTGTAAACTTGACAAAGACAACTTTTATGCTCTTATACTTGTACTGAGAAATGCCATGAACGCGGCACTTGTAAAGAAAATTAATAAAAAATGATGAAAGAACAAATTAATAATTCATAGTCCTTAGGAAACGTATGACGTCTCCCAGACGTCATTATATGTTAAGGAGTTAATTAACTGTCATCGATGATTAATTATTCCCTACAATGTGATGAAATAAATGGGTAGTTCGAAGTAAACAGGACAACTTCTGGAGACAGTTTCTCCACGTTTGAAAGATCAACGTCCATCTTCGTTTGACAGGGGTGAATGGCAGACCTTTTTTGACCGCGAGAGCTAGTCTTCGTTTGCGAAACACGCTGTCACTCACTGCCGATGACAAACAAGCCTGTTAAGTGCGTCATAAATTTTCCGACGACGTATTTTTTTGAAAGACCTGTAATCTCAAAAATTAAGGACGGAAGTACGACGATTTTTCCGCGTCACAGCTCTAATTTATCCCAGTTGAGAGTTTCTCTCAAATTTGGGAATTTATACAGTTGGACGTGTTCCGAGATTTGGAGATTTACCCAATCGTCGGGAATATTCTCGAATTTTAGGATTTTCCCAAATTTGGAAATTCGTTCAGTCAGGGGACTTTCTGAAATTTACACAGTTGCGAATTTATTCGGCTGGGAATTTCTCTAAATTTGGAGATTTATTCAATTGGGAGTAATCTTGAAATTTGGAAATTTATTCAGTCGGAGGTTTTTCCTAAATTTTGGGAATTTATCCAGTTAGGAATTTTTCTAAACTTGGAGATTTGTTCAGTCGGATGTTTTGGAATTTGGAGACTTACACATTTGGGCATTTTTCTAAATTTGGGGAATTTATTCAATTCGGAGAACCTTGAAATTTGGAAATTTATTCAGTTGGAGGTTTCTCCAAATTTTGGGAATTTATCCAATTAGGTATGTTTTTCTAAATTTGAAAATTTATTCATTTGGCGATATTCTGAAATTTAGAGATTATCCAATTAGGTATATTTTTCTAAATTTGAAAATTTATTCATTTTGCGATATTCCGAAATTTAGAGATTTATACAGTCGGGAGTTTTCCCAAATCTCGAGATCTCCATCCAGTTGAGAAAAGTTGTGGCCAACTTTCTCAAATTCGAGGATTTGTCGAAAATCGTATTGTCCAATTTAATCTTCTTACCTATCGCAGCGTGTTTGAGGATTCGCCTTCAAAATCTTATCAGAAACTTTCCAAGACTTTCCCGACGAATCGCCAATTCGCACGTACCTTCGCACTTGGCAAATCAATTTTCAAATTTCCAACTCTCTCGAAGCACCAAGCTTCCGATAAACAAAGGAAGCTCGTTGCTTAATTAAAAATTACTTAATTATCCTGACAGACAAAGAGAGAGAGAGAGAGAGAGAGAGGGAGAGTAACGTGATTAGCGAGATCTCGGAGATGATCAGCGAAGGTAAAGGGCCAGGATTTCGAGAGCCTGAACGATTATTGACACGCCTGCGGCGATAGATCGTCTCTCTGGCACGCGTGCCTCGCCGAGGAACAATCTCCTTCAGCCAGTGTTCTCTACCAGTCTCTTCCGAGGCCCTTCTCGTGACGGCCATCTCCTTCTAAGACTACCTCTCCTCTCCGAGTAGTAACACTCGCCCTGTGTCGTGTCTCGAGTGTTCGCTACGCAACTACTCGGAATCCGCAACATTATCGCAGCGACGTGGAGCGATCAATTATTCGCGAGGAATCGTGCGCGGATTACGCGCCTCTTTGATGTCGCTGAGTTGCCGCCGATGTGTTGCGGTGGCTGTTTGCGAGCGTTTCGCGTTTGTTACCAGGCGTGCGTGTTTGTTTCGGCTTCAGCCCGCCGAGCGGAAAGCGGCGGAAAGTTCGTCGCAATTAGTACGCCGCGGCTGCAATTGTGCAGCAGCACGTTCGTTCTTTTTCTTTTTTTTCTTATCTTATCTTTTTCTCTCTCTTTGTTCCTTCCAGAGAGAGGCTCGTGGTTCCGAGAGTTTTCTCAAGTTTTTTTTCTCGTCCTCTCTTTCTTTTTTGGAATATTCGTTAAAAAGTTGGGGAAACCTCCGAGTTGACAGAATGATGATCGGCGGTTATTTTTCTCACTGTTGGGACATTTTAACATTTTAGTCGAGAGCCATTACCACGAGCCGGCCTTAATTTTTAATACAAGAACGAACCACCACGTGGCTTAAATGTCGCCCTTGTTTCCGGAAATCAGGTGGAATTTCGTTCGAAGATCAGACAAAACTGTCTAGTACGGTACAGCGATTCGGTAGATATTTCGATTTCAATTTTATAAAAATCTGTGCATGGAAAACGAGAGCAATACGAAGCACGAGAAATCAAGGTTATCTCTCTTTTAAACAAATAATTTTTCCAATACAGAGAACGTCGAGATTAATGAAGCAAAAGATATAACGTTCTATTGAAAAAAAAAAAAAAAAAAATGAAGGTACTCTTGAAATGACCCGTACAAAAAAAAACTTGTTACTGTCGTATTGAACGATTTTCTTTATGTTTATTCGTATCTTCGAAGAACAACAGAGATATTCAAGTTCAGTTAATTTCGCGTGCAATTTATTTAGTTACCGTAAAAATAATATCTGAAATAAATTTTAAAACTAAAGCTTCAAACGAACACAGATTTCTCAGAATTATTTTCAATTCGAACTTCTCAGATGTGAAGCTCTTTCTCTCACATATAGAATCATCCACTTTGCAAATTATATCACGATCGCAGAGAACAAGTATGTATCCATGTATCTCTGTCTCGGTCGCTTTATTTCGCGGCGAGTCAACAGCCACGTTATAGAGAAAGTTCGGCCAGTATTTTAACGGCGAACACTGTACTATGGTGCCGTTAATAATAAAACGTGGTTAATAATAAACCACGGATCGCACGGTGTTGTCGAAAGTTCGAGACTGTCGAGTGTTTGAAATGCAACAACGGTGCATAGATAGCTCTCCATTTGGTCGTAATCCAAGGATCTGCGCAGAGTGTGTGGTAACACGGAGGTGTTTAAGCAAGCTAAGGGCTTGGGAAATAGTTGGAGAACGGATGGTGTGAGAAACAGTGCGTGAAAAACTATTGCTTTTTTCTGTCTTTTTTTTTTTTTATTATAACGAAATTCTTTCGTCAACAGCCTCCTTTTGATCTTAATATATAATTCGCGTCATCTCTCAAGTGAAATGAATTTTATCTTTTTTGTTTTTGTAGAGAATAATTTTCATAGAATTTTAAGAACGTGTTGTTATTATGGAATCAGTTTATCAATTCTTATATAGAGAATGGTTCTTTTATTTACTTATATTTCAAGTTTCATTGTTATAACTTCGCGTTGTTACGAGGTCATTTTATCCATTCTTTATGTAGAGCAATTTTTATCAAATTTCGAGAAAATTTTATCTATTTTT
This sequence comes from Tetragonula carbonaria, assembly GCA_032399595.1. NCBI lineage: Eukaryota > Metazoa > Arthropoda > Insecta > Hymenoptera > Apidae > Tetragonula > Tetragonula carbonaria. The sequence goes on along the minus strand of JAUCRC010000006.1, from coordinate 7,975,142 downwards.
AATAAATAAACAGCTCGTTTTATGTGTTTTCAAATGAAACAATTCTTAACGACTTTCAGAAACGATACGTATCATTGTGCGAAGTCATTTTATCTATATTTATAAGGAACGATTTTTATTCATTTATATTCCAAAAATATGTTACAACATGTCATTTTTTTTTTATCAAATTTCAAGAACGTATCACCGCAGACACCGCTCATTTCCTTTATTTCTGAGTACAATAATTTTAAAGAAATTACAGAAATCTTGATACAGATCTTGATATGGAGTCATTTTATCCATCTTTGAACAGAACAAATTTTTTATCAAATTTCCAAAACACGATACAGATTATTCATTTTATCTATCTTCAAGTAGAATAATTCATACTCGAATTTCATTTTCATACTTTCATGATTTTATCTACTTCTAAAAAGAATAATTTCTATTAAATTTCAAGCACTTGGTGTATGTACTTAAACTTTTAACGTAGCGATGAAAAAAAAAAAGAAAAGAAAAACACCGCATTAGCAGATTTCATCTAATCAGAAATTTCATTTAGATTTCATCTAAATTCGGCGTAGAACGTAAATTATGTGCGTATATACACGTATATGTATTTCTGCTTAAGAGCGACCCACTCGTGGCCCTAATTCCAGCATCGTCTATTATAAATCACGTAACACTAAACAATTAACCAAACTATCAAACTTGTCTCTAAATCCCAAGCTACGTTCCGACCTTAAACGTGACGATAAACAATTTAATTCGTTAACGAGGGTAACCGAAGTAACTTGTCATTCTGCTTGCCAATATCAATATCGATTCGATAATCCATTTACTCAGATTACTTCATTTTCTCTGCACCCTTTAAGTTTCTATTATTCATCCCCTACGAAATAAGCATCCGGATACTTTAATCGATTTTTATTAACATTAGATGATTATTCTGCCGTGTTAAATCGGACGAGCGTCATTTAAAATATAATATTACGTTTGCCAGATATATGCAATTATTCTGTCCTTTTATTGTTTTGTATTGGTTTGAGTAAAGAGTAATTTCGTATTTCGCGGGTAAATGTCGTTAACAGGAAATACATTCGAAAACAATCTTCGCTCAGCGTCATTCTAAAAGGTTGTATTTTCATGTTTCAGCATATCCACATGTACGCATTATATTCGATAATTTTTATTCGACAACGTTGTCACCATGGAGTGAAATTATCGAACAAAATGGTGCCATACATTGTTCAATGAAATTCGTTTTCAATACGAAAATTTCGTTCTTTTAATCGCGAGCTGAGAAACTACGAAATTACTTTTCACTCAACCCCCAATAATTCCCTCATTCTCATAATCCCGAGAATCTCCAGAATACAAGTTTCTCTTTTCATCGAGTCGTTATACGTAATACCAAGCAGCTGATTTATAGCAATTCATTTGTATGCAAGGTGTTAATTCGGTCGAAATCATTTCGGTTGTGTTACTAACGTTCTGGAAAAAAAAAAGTAAATAGGATTTAAACGGTTTCAAGCAGAGATGCGCGAGGGCCCGAAAATCTCGACTATCAGAATTCGAGAATTTTCCTTGGAATTCAGAATCTGAAAATTCTCGGGAGATTTCTCGGATTCTTTTCAGAATTATAAAATAATAAAGGAGAAATAACAACTGCTGACACTGGTGTTACAGATGTAATATTTCAATTTTCAATTTTCGCGCGGAAGCCGAAATGTTTTCCAACATTCTGTTTGTCACAGCGATCTCGTTCAAAGTTACACACGAAAAAGAAAAAGTTAAGGCGTAATTTCAAATCTGAATAATTCCAAACGTTTCTTTTTTTTTTTTCTTTCTTCTTCTTCTTTCTTTCATTTTACAACGATGAAAGATTACTTCAAGTCGTGGCATCTGTTCTGCGCAGGAAAGTATTAACAGCAAAAACACGGTAGACCTTTAAAAAAACGCAGACAATTTTCCAAGTAAACGTTAAATTTGTGACGTCTCTCGTTTCGATGAATCTCGTGAATTTCGTAAAACTATCTCGCAAAAATAAATATAAAGCTAATTAATATTCGTTACTTCAACAAGCGAAATAAATCGATTTTCCAAAGAGAGAACTTCCTTTGCCCGTAAATTCGACGAACGTCAGTAAAAAAAATTAGACACGCTAAGGATACCATCAGAAAAACAGTACAAAAAGTACTTCCTTCGCAGGTTACAAGTGCAAACAGAAGCAAAATGGACGCTCGTCGAAACACTAAAAAAAAAAAAAAAAAAAACAAACGTAATCGATAAATTCGTCTCTCCGTTTCGGGCGTTTAGTCGATCATGCGAGACCTAAAAAGGGTATACGGCAGGCAAACCACGATTCACCGCGGCCATTTCGTTCACCGGGACGAGATAGCTGCGGCCCGATGAATTTCAGCGCGGTGCACGCTGAAAATTATGCGAGGAAACTGGAAGCTGCACTGGTTTCGATGTACTTTGCCACTTAGCGGCCACGAATAAACCACGGGGAACGAGTAACGACCAACGCAGCTGCTAACGCGACCGACATGAGCAACAGCCCGTGCTTTAGACCCCTCCTTTTGCTCTGCTTTGCTCTGCTCTGCTCTGCTCTGCTCTGCTCTGCTCTGCTCCACTCCGCTCCGTTACCAACCTGTGCTTTGCGCTGCGCTTCCGCGCCGACTCTCCTCAGCCTCGGCACTTTGCCTCCTCCTTGCCTCACCGACAATTTTCTTCGAGTGTCTTGTTTTCCCCGTGTTCTCGCAGCGGAGAGAGAGAGAGAGAATCCTTGCGTTTCCCCTTCAGCGCCGCTGGATCCGCGATTTATGCGAACCCGCGTTTATTAACTTGTTAACACTGGCAGCCTGGCCGCAGATCTGCGTGAAACTCGTGTTCAACGGGGGATGAAAAGCGAAAGGTTCGTGGAAAGTGTGTGTCCCACTTTCGCTAAGAAGGGGAGGGGGGGAGGGGGATGGTGCATGTTCGTTGCAAACGACGGCGGGAGATTCGCTGACGAGGGAAATGTATCAGTCGTAGATTTTGAAATTTAACAGGAGCGTTCGTTTTCGAAGAAATACATTCGACACGTGTCTTTTTTTCTTTTTTTTTTAATCGGTGATTTTAATCGGTCGATGTTGAACTACCCTTAAAGTTGAACAGATATTTCGTCAAATATCTCTGATATGGGAATTACTGAAGATACAGTTTTTTCGTACAGGTTTCTAACGACAGATTTCGTGGTTTACACTGTTTTGCGAGGAAATCGATGTTCGAACGATATATATTTAAGAAACCGTGTTTTTTTTTTGTAACTTTTCGATGATTTTTCCAAAGTAAATACTGTGAACTATATATTCAAGCACATATTACGGATAAACTGGCTATCTTGAGTTTTGCATTACAAAAGAATTCATTGTTTTACAAATTATATTATACTTTCTCGCTCGACGTGCGCAAAATAGAGTACAAATGCAATTGAACAGTGTCTTTGCGTTTGGAAATTCAAACTATGCAGAATTAGAGCAGGAGAAAAGATGATCTTTTCATTTGTGAATGATCATTAAAAATTTCCCAAACTGCATTGTTCTAAATTTGGTAAATTCCTTTGCGTTTGTTAATCTAGACTATCTAGAACTGGAGCATGAATCGAAGTGAAAGAAATTTTGCGGTAGGAGAAAAGATAATCTTTTCATTTGTAAATGATCGTTGAAAATTTCCCAAACTGCATCGTTCTTTTAGAAAATTTCTTTGCTGTGTTTGTTAACCTGTTAACATTGCAACTATTCGGGATCAGAGTATGAAACTTGTACCAGAGGAATGAAAGTGAAAAAAAAAAGGAGGAAATAATTCGTTCATTCGTAAATGATCGTAGAAAACTTCCCAAGATGTATCTTTCTGAATTCATAAAATGTCCTCGCGTCCTCGTCATGCAAAATTCATTTTACAATCAAGATTTACTCAACGTGCAGCAATTCTCGTTTTCTGAAAGTGAGAAAAAAAAGAGGAAATAATTTGTTCATTCGTAGAAAACTTCCCAAGATGTGTCTTTCTGAATTTATAAAATTTCCTCGCGTCCTCGTCGTACAAAATTCATTTTGCAATCAAGATTTACTCAACGTGTAACAATTCTCGTTTTCCACGATCAATTGAGCGAATCATGTAGCAAGAATTCGATAAGAATCGATCTGAAAGCTTTCGAACCGTGAAGAACGAATGACCGACGAAGCACGAAAAAGCGAAAGTCCTCGTAATTGCGACGTGGAAAGCTCCGAGGCACAGGATTAACAGTTTGCCCGAAAGAAGCCTCTCTTTTAAAAAGCTGCGAGGTCCGAGGCGTTCAAAGAGGGTCGAGCGTGTCTTTTAAAGAACTGTAATCGAATCCCCGCGCCTGTGAACGCGTCAAAACAGAAAAGGAAAGCTCCGTACTTTCGCGAGTTTTTTTCCTTTTCTCGAGCGGAAGAGGAGAAACTGCGAAGAGAACGAAAACAGAACTGAAAAAAAAAGAAGATGAAGGAAAAGTGAGGAACAGAGAGGAGGGAAAGATATATTATCAGGCTGTGGTCTGGTGAATGTGGTCTTCTTAACTCTAGTAAGTTGTTTCGACATTTGATTTGTCGCTTTCAATTCAGAAACAATGAGAGAGAAGGTCAGTGTGGGATTTGAATAAATGGTTTTCAAATAATGTCTAATTCGACGATTCAAATAGGATGACGGATAAGATGATGAAATGTTAACGTGTATAAGGATTGGAAAGTATTTGGTAAATGGAAATAAAACGTGATTTCGGTTTGACAATAAATCTAAAAGAAAATCATTTCCACGTTCAAGTAAACAAAGAAAATATAGGTATCTCAAATAACGTGTAGTTAAGTAAAATAAAATACTTTAATATTATTCAATTTATTTGGATCTTGCTTCAAAAATTTATATTTCTTTAAAATTGAGGAAATATCTCAAGTTCAAAAAGAATATTAAATTCCTCCTACTATATGTTATTTTTTCAGTCAACTTTTATGTCAAACATCTTGAAACGTAGAAAATTCATTTTATTTCCTCGAAATGAAACGAGAGAAACGTAAAAGCTTAAAAGTGATGAAATGTTAAATATACATTAAAAAGTATTTGAATAAAAATTCACTCAAATACGAAATAGCAAATAAAATAAAATGCGATCTCCAATGAAATAATCTAGAGAAGAATCACATTTTTAGATTCAAATAAACAAACTTATGAGTATCTCAATATAGCTGAAATATTATAAGCTCAAATAACGTGTTGATAAATTTATTTTAATCCTGCTTTTCTCATTCACAAAAATTAAAAAATATCTCCAAAAAAAGAAATCATATATCATATATTATATATCATATATCATGTACCATGTACCATATATCTATCGTATACCAAATGTCAAATATCATATATTAAATTATATATTATATCATATATTATCTATTATATATTATATATTAAATTATATATTATCTATTATATATCTATATTAAAAGAAAAAAAAATTCTTGTCATTGTACACGATTCCTCTGACCAGGTTTCACATCGAAACATCCTCCGTTGAAACGCAGAAAAATTCGTCTTATTTCCTCGAAACAAGGATAAGCATAAAAATTCGAGGATCACGAGCAGGGTTAAAATGTATTGTTTGAATAACGGCGATCCCGGCGGCAGGGACAAGCCATTTTCCTCTCCCTCCAACCCGCGCGTGTTTCGCTTCACGCACGCGCGGATTAAGCGGATTTGTGCGCGCGGCGTTTCCTTGAAAAATTATTTCTCGAGTTGGCGCCGCCGCCGCCGCCGCCGCCGCTCCGTGAATTTCGCTCGTGGATTTCCCTCATCAGCGGCAAACGCGCGACAACAACCTTCTCTTTTGTGTCCCGTCTTTTCCACCCCTCTCACCCCCACTGGCAGCTTTTTTCCCCCGCGTTTCTCGGAAAACCGCGGCTCTCTCCGGGCCGCGTCCACTGGATTAACTGAAAAATGTATCGCGGAATGGAACGACGTATGAAAAAAAGAAAAAGAAGAAAAAAGAAAAAACTGGCTGACGCGCGTAGAAAACACGCCCCCGCGTCTCTTTGTCGCTCTCCGTCTTTTCCGTTTGTTTCGCGAACGTCAGGCAACGCATTAACATTTCCTTCTGGCGCGTCTTCCGGTTCTTTCGCGTTGGCCGTCAGAAAGAAACGTTTACATGCAACGCGCGTGTAACGGCGGAGCTGCACCGTGGAAATTTGTTTAAAACTCGTGCGACGGTTTGTTGAAAATTCCGAAAAACCGGAACGAGAACCGTGATTTTATGCACAGGGTGGATAGAAAAGTTTATATGTGACTGTCGTAGATGAATTCGACACCTTCGATTCGATGGAGATACATGTAAAGAATTTCTGCCTTGAATTTCAAGGTCTAAGAAATTCTTTTTTCTTGCATTGTATTTCCACTCATCACGAAGGTAAAACTTGTTCAAGAAACCATCGATCGCAATCTAATAGTTCTCTCGAAGAATGGCAAACATTCTCTTAATCATCTAACACCGCGTGTGCGTTCTAACAGCGACTTTACGATTTCGGACGCGTGGATGTGTATATTACGTATTTTTTATATTTCGAATAATGTTAACAGTTAGTTTTATCGTTTGGAACTCACACTGATGCTACAACTATGATAAATCAAATATTAGTGAAACCTAATACGAAAAATTAAATAGACATCCGCGCGTTTAGAACTATAAAGTCGTTGTTAGAACGCACATGCAGTGTTAAATCATTGAGAAACTTTTTCGAATTTTAAGGTCAAAATTATTTTGTTTGCGTTGTATTCTATTTATTATAAAGATAAGACTTTTCCAAGGTTACTGTTTAATCGTTCACTGTGATTCGACGTAGTATTGAAAAATTTTTTTTTCACCCTTTCATTGTACTTCGAACGTTACGATTACATAACGAAAGATTAAAATTTCTTCAATGTTTCTCGTTTGATATTAATATTCGAAATTCAATAAAATGGCAAAAAACTAAAGCAGCAGATTTTAAGGAATCTTTAATCTTCAAGACCATGACGAATTTAATCACCAAGGAAATTTCTCAACCTTTTTAAAGTCGTTTGAATTTTACTAAAAATTAGAATTACGTAACAAAAGATTAGAATTTCTTGAATTTTTGTCGTTTAAATCTAATGTTCAAGAAAGTGGCGAAAAAAGAAATAACAAGTTTTAAAGGATCGTTAATAAAGGAAAGACTTGAATCTTCAAGATCATGATTTAGTCAGGAAGGAAATTTCTCAATCATTTGAATCTGAAACGTTTCACTGAACATTGCAATTAACGAAATATCAGGATTTCGAGAAACCAGAAATGACAAGAAAAGATCGTACAGCAAGTTGTATGGTGTAGAGGCTAGTCCAAATTTATTGAAGAAAGGAAGTAATCTACATTATCGAACATTCCATCGGTTGAATCGATAGAAACACCTTCCTCGTAGATGCGAAAATCGATATTTGTCACTGCAAACGAGAATCAATTCAAACAAATTCTAGAGTGTAAAACAAAAAAAAAAAAAAGAAAAGAAAAAAGAAAAAAAGCGGGGGAAAGAATAAGTCAAAGCGTGGACGATACAAAGGAAATCAATTTTGATCGTCGAAGTTTGGGCAAACAAAGGGAGTGTGGAAGTAGAACTCGAGAAACTCGAGCGTCGAATGTTGCGAAGAATGCGCTTGAAATTGAAATACAGTTAATTTCCCTCCCCTTCCCCTTGCCCGGAAATTTTCAAGACCGTCGTCCGCCGGAGCTCGCCGAGTTTCTTTCGTCGGAGTCTCTCTTAATTAAACACGGCCATCCGAGAGAAGCTTCATTATGTAACGAGAGTAAACGTCACGACTTAAATTAAGCGTGGAATAAAGCCCGTCGCGATCCAGACGGCGCAGTGCCGCGGGATCGTTATCGATTTATCGATGGCGAGGCAACGAGAGGGAATTTATTCGCGGAAACGGAGGCAAGAAAAACCGTGTTCGTCATGTCTTAATGAAGTCTTGATTCTAATGAAGCGCGTGAAATAAATTGCGTTTCCCTCGCGTGCGTGTTCCGATCGTTGCAGAAATAACTGCAACGTGTTCAGGTTTCAACGTATGTGCATTTTTAAGTTTAGGCTAGTCGTCCAGAATGAACGAACGACAACATGACAGCGCCGAAACTTGAAATTCGCGTGAAAAGATGCATGCGAGATCTGATCGCGATGAAAGTACAGAAGCTCGGAATTTATTAATTTACATACTCGATCGAAAATTTATATAATACTAGAAAATAAGTGTCGCAAAAATCTAGTCGGCCTCGTTTTGTTTTTGTTTCTTTTTTCGTCCCTACGTTTTCTCGTAGATGTTTTTACATTGCGCAGCGGGGTACTTTTATTTTCAAAAATTCGTGCAAAAATTCAAACTTAGCTAGAAACTCTGGAAGCGTTAAAAAAAAATTTTTTTACGACGGTTTCAAAGATCGCAAATTTTCTATTTGCAACGACCTCTTAAAACTTACTGTGCAATTTCTTTTTACTGTTTTATTGATCTTTGAACAGAATAAAGTTGAATGACGAAACGTTAGAATTTCATGAATTTTTGTCGTTTAATTTTGACGTTCGAGGTTCAACAAAATGGCGGGACTTCGTCGACTTCGATCTTCGAGATAATAGATAAATCTGGTCGTGAAAAAAGTTTTTCCCGTAATTCCGAGCGCGTTTTTGAATTTTCAGAATTTTCGATACAAAAGTTTGCTTTTCCACGCGTTGAGTTGAATTTTATTTCACGAAGTTATAAACAGTTATGAAATATAAAATATCGACAATTTTTCATCGAGTGCGCGAATACTTATCCATACTTTCATTCAGAGTGTAAATTGATTTACATTGAATATCCAATAACGTTAACGTGAATTGAAACGTTGAAAAAGGTTAATGAAGTGAAGCACAGAAAATAACACCGATAATTGGTGTAATATCATTGGTAATTGATAGGAAACATTAATTATATGATACTCGATATAATTTTTACATGAAAGTATAATTGTTGCAGTATGTGTGGCCGTAAATTTAATAATGGATACAATGCAGTAAAATAACAAAAAAAGAAAAATTCGTATGAACAACCTCTGTTTCTAGAATAATAATTCGAGTAATTTCTAGAAATAACGTTTGATACAACAATCTTTTAAACTCTCTGCACTATAGTATCGTGTAAAAAAAAATTCCCTTCTGTGTTGATAACAACAGTGTAGCAAGAATTTACATTTTACAACATTAATAATAATGGTAAATCATAGAAATTGAAGCAGAAATGATAGATATATGCGTAGGAACCTAACTTGATAATTTAATTAAGTTTAATCTTAAATATACATCAAGTACAATATATATTTATCTTAGCGTTACACTCGGTCTTGATTGTCTAATCTTGAAATTATAATTATATTATACATTATATAATACAATATTATAAAATATATTATAATATATGATATAACATAATATAACATAATATAACATAATACAACATAACATAATATAACATAATATAATACAATATAATATATAGTACAATATAATATATTATAGTACAGTATAATACAATACAATATATTATAATATATTATATAATACAATATAATACAGTGTATTATAATATATTATAATATCATATTGTACATCATACAATATATCATGACAGTCAAAATATATAATAAAACGTAGAAATGAATGGGACTGGCAAACTTTGATCACCGGAAATTGCAATAATTACGAGACGCCCTCGAAACATCCTAGCTTTCAAAAAAACTGGAGCACCAATGAGCGACTCCTCCAATTTGCGAATCTCTTTGCGAAAAATTATCTCATTACCAAAACGCCTCTCTTTTCGTCGAACGTCTGCGCACGTTTATTCAGGCGCGAATCGAGGACGAGACTTGACACACGGAGGCAACGTTTTAATTAGACGAATCGTGTTAATCGCTCGCATGGTGGCCGCCGTTACTCTCGTCATCGGGCTTGTTAAAATTTCGCGAAAGGGGGGGGGAGGAACTAGCAGTCGAAGGAATTTTCCACGGGGCTGCACGTCATTTTCCAAAGTGCCAGGAGAAAGGAGAAAACATTCGCGGCGATAAGGAAACCGCAAAGCAATATATTTCCTTGGGGAAAACGGCGTTGTGTGTGTCCGAGGCTCGATTGCTCCGGGCATTTGTTACGGTCAGTTACTTCCTCCGACGAAACGGAGTACTCCGCGTCCCCGAGGGCTACTTTTCCACCCCCTGCGCCTCTCTCTTCGAGCCCTCGAGCGAGCAAAGCGAGAGATATTTAGCCGCCGCTGCATTTTTCAGCGTGTCACCATCGACAAATTAATTTCGAGTCGTGTTTCCGTTTCTTCCCCTACAGCTGTCGCGCGAATGGAGGAGAGGGGGGAGAGAGAGAGAGAGAGGGTTGTCGCGGTGGTCGCAAAAGTTACGATCTATCTCGTAACGAGAACCGATGGGAATTGGACACGGACAACGAATTGTATAATTTTAATAATTATTTTAATAACTATACAATTATATATTTATATATATTTATTTATATAATTTATACAATTATAGAATTATACAATTATATAATTTTATTTCGAAGTAAGTGTTAGACCAGCAGCTTTTTTTTCACTCCCGTGCCCGTTGATTAGGCTTTTCGTTTACGATGCCCTCCCCTCTCACAAACCCCTCGCTTCGAGAATCTTCTGAAAACTCAATTCCACAAAAACATTCACACGAGCCTCTCTTTGTGAATCAAAAAACTCTGCGTTTTTTCTTAATACAATTCCTTTTTCTTTGGTGTTTTTCCGCCATTATCGATATTATTTACGTGTACCACAGGTTGGGAAAAGTAGGGACGTTCAGTGAACACGACGACAATTTATATTCATGAAGTATTTCTGATTCTCACGAAACACTTGCCTACTACACTGCTCACAAAAATTAAGGGGGTATTTAAAAATGAATATGAACCGATAAAAAAAAATGAGCATTTGATTTCTTTTTTAAACGAGAACGTCAGAAAAGCTTCATATTCATTTGAAAATGTCCTCTAATTTTTGTGAGCAGCGTATTCGCACACGAAGAGACGCAAGTTACTCTTTGTCCAATCTGATGAAAATTAACTCTCCCGTCCTTTCCCGTTTCTCTATTGTGAACTCGGTATCAAATTCACACAGAGACAAAACAAAAAGAAAAAGAATTAATACCCATCGAATGATGAAGAAACGAACAATTAAATTTGAAATTTCTCTCGTCGACTCGCGAACAGACGAAATTTCTATTTGCACGTCAGAATACGGAGGACTCGAGCGAGAACGACGAATATGCAAAGCTGAAATTCCAATTTGTTTCACAGGGCAACACAATTTGTCGAAACGATCGATCGGCGATTAAAATATCCAAAAGCAAGATTTACAGCCCGAGAAGCAGCTGAAACTTGATCGCCCGGGTAATTTATTACGCTCGCGTTGTTTCTTCTTGCGTCGGTGAACGCGCGAGATCTAGATAACCCCGATTTACCCCCGAATCGATCACCGTCCGCGCCTATCGCGGCACGCGAGTAAAACCCAGTAGCTGCGTAGAAAGGTGTTTCGAACGCGTTTCAAAACCTCAAATTCCCCGATTCCATTGTACCGTGCAACCCCCTCTATCTGCGAGAAACCCCTATGGCCGAGAACGTTCTTGCGAACGAGCACGAGCGATTCATCGCGGCAAGAGGCAAAAAAAAAAAAAAGAGAGAAAAAGAAAAAGCGAGAATCTGCGTGACGGCGACGCATGATAGAAGAACCCCGGATGAATGGACTGGCTTTCATTTTCTGGTCCGTGTATATCGGTCGTTGAACGACGCTCGTGCGATCTCGAATTAATTGAGGGGGTGGGAAAAAAACGCGTGCACGCGCGCGCCGTCGTTGGGAAAACGTTGGCGCGGCTGAAAACGGTCGAGAGTCACTTATGCAAATAACGGGGCCGAGCGGGACGTTAAACGATTCGACGCGCATGGAGAAACCATTTTATTAACCCGACACAGAGCGCGAGTGGAAAGGGTGGCAGCGGGCGAGAAGCTGCGAGAAACGTAAGAGGTAAGAGAGAGAGAGAGAGAGATAAACGAAAGGGATAAAAAAGGGAGAGGGAAAAAGAGGAGACGAGTGAGGTCGATTGCAGGCGTTCATTAGGGTCAGTTACTTTTAACGGGGAGCCAAGTAATCCCCGCGGAATGTTTCTCTCTCTCTCTCTCTCTCTCTCTCTCTCGTGCCACCTTTGCCTCGTTCGTTCGCCCATCGCTCAGCGTTGCTCTCGTCAAAGTACCCGGACTCACCCGCGCTGCTCTTCGTTTACGCGAGCCAACGTGTGTTTGTTTAATGTCAAACACGAACCACCGCGCTCGGGACTTCTTCTTGGGGCTTCCCATTAACCGGCACGCCCGGCTTTTCTGAGCTTTCGCCTGCAGATTTGTCTCTCCTCTTCCGTTCTTCCTTTTTTCTCTTTTTTCTCTCGTCACTTCGTTTTAAGCTTTAATTTTCTTTTCGTTCTTTTGGTCTGTCGATTCTTTTTCCTTCGACTCTTCGATTCTTACGTCACTACGTCGTGTAAGTATCGTTTGTTGTTTCGTTGGTGATACGAACAATTTTTTGCTCGAAATTCACAAAATTCACAATTCATAAAACTTCCGAATTAATTATTTTTCGACATTCACGTGAGCTGGTACTCGTTTTTTTTTTTTTTTTTTTACGGAGTACGTCGATTAACCTGTATCGATTGACAGTTTTAAAAATATACGTTTCTACTTGAAAAAGAAAAGTGACCTCGGTGATCTTCCACCTAGAAGAAAATCATTATTGCTGCATTACGAATGATTACAAAATCAAAACGTTCGGAATTATTTCGTTAACTTGATACCTGTTGTTCGTCTAACATAACAACATTATCAACAATGGTATTAGTCAAATACCAAACAATTATCAAATACCAAACAAGACGAGCGAATGAATCAATCGTGCTTCAAGATCGTTTTCAACAGCGGGGGGGCTTCAAATCTCGTTTCAACCTATTGTCTCCACTAGAAATTAATGTTCGTCGAGCTTCACTCAAAACGATGGTTCTCGAGCGAAAATGCTATTTTCCCTCGAGTGGCTGCTTTATCTCGAAACGGGGATACAAGATCAGGCTTTATTCACGCACAGTGCCTTTGAGATTTCTTTCGCGAAGGAAACTCAATCGTGCGTAGGCGTTCGAATTCAGATACATTAATTTCGTTAATCAGATTTTTTAACATAAATTTAAATAATTTAACATATAATTTTAATATAAATTGATAAAAATTTGTACTTTTGAAAAGGTATTCATCTTCCTTAGTTTAACTCTTTAGTTTCTCTCCCAAGGGGACATACTACTTAAATCTAACTAATAGCTCGAAACTAACGTCGTCTCTCTATAGTCGTTGATAATTATAACGAACGTTATGTAGACATACGTTCGGTGTTGTGCGATATAATGTAACAGTACAATGCGAGCAGACTCCTAAAATGAAAGCTATAACAACGACGTGAGAGGAATAAAAAAATTTCAGAAGAAAAAATTCGTGAGTTGGAATAATTCGAACAATTCGGAGCAACTCGCGTAAAGTATACTTCTCACTTTCTACGATAGTTTGTAAAATGACAAAGGAAATTATGTTTCAAAAGGCTGAATAATATTTCTTCTAACCCACAATGCACGTTGATGATTACTTTAAACTTGAACGAAAACGACACCACGCGTTACAAAAATATAATCAACAAAAAATTTCATGCCTTTGAACGGGATGATCATTTCCAAAGCTACGTCATTTTATTTGAAGTGATACTTCATTATTTTGTACCTAAATTGCCAATAGATGATGGACCGCGAATTTCTACGCATTTACAGTTATTAAAATTTAGCAAGATACGAAAACGTATAAAATATCAAAAATAAAACATCTTCTATAGCATTCAGTGACGAAAGAAACCTTTGTGTAGCTTTTATATATAATTCAACAATTACATTTAGATCTTCGAACTTCATCGAAAATTGTAAATGTCCCCAATTTTTTGGCCAAGGATCGTATCACTCGTGCTACAAGCATGTGTTGGATGTTATATTCTAATATATATTCCGAACAATCATATCACATTCCAAACATGATATCCTGGATATATTATAAATCAAAGGATCGAAAGAAATTCGAAAACGAAGCAAGTTCACGCGAACTTTCAACCGTCGAATTTGCACCAACCGCAAAAATCATTGAACGAAGAAATCAAATCAAAGACAGAAAATTCCTCACCCTCCGGAAAATAAAGGGCAGTACTTATCCCTATTATCCCGAGGGAGGAAGCAAGCAAGCCAATTCGTCGGCAAGAGCTGTTACGGCATTCAAGGAACATTTCTCTGGGGACAGAGCGTGCATCACGCTGCTGGTCGGCTTAAAGAAGAAAGTGCAACAGCGGCGGGGAAGGAAAGCAGGACAGGGAAAACTGCAATTTGCGGTCTGCTAACGAATGCGCGTCGCCGGAGTTTACAAGAGGATCCAGCGTTCCTCCGCGTCGCGTCATTGTTGTACGCGACAATGGCGTCCGCGCGCGAACAATGCACGCCCGCGTGTGCACCTAGCCAGGAAGAAGAGGAACACAGGACCGGTGACTGCACGAGATCGAGCGTGAGGCTCAGTCCTCGCCTTGCAAAAGCTTCTTACCAGCAAGAGTTCCAACAGGACGTCTTCACCTGGGCCCAAACACACACACACACACACACACACACACACACACAGAGGTGAAAACGAGCAACGCGTTCTTTGCCTCTGAAGTTGTCCAGGATTTTCAACAAGAGTTTCACAGTCAGTTAATAATTCGCGCTGGCAACTGGTTCGCGGACCATAACGAGTGACCAAACCGTATACAATGATTCGTCGGTATGATATATCGCTGGATAGAAAACAACACTAAAAAGTAACAAATTTATTATTTGTTTTGCCTGGGTTATATTTAAATATATTTAGAACTAAAAAAATATTGCAATTTTGGGACAAAAAAAAATTCTCGACGTGCGTGACACGTCATAAAGGAGGTCCAACTGGTGGCTCTGCGCCCCTCTTCGAGAACCAGAGAGGGGAAATACCCCCTCCATGCTTACTTTTCCCCGCCGTTTTCCTTCTGGACGACGCACGAGCCCCACCGCGATTTTTTCTCGCACGTATGGAAAATCTGAAAACGTATAAATGCACGGGACATGCATAATATACAGAAATGTGTAAAATATCCAAAAAGCTGTATTAATTGCAATAATACGTAGGAGAAACAATTTTCTCTTCTCAGGTCCCATTTCTTCTAAAATTCTTGGCGAAAATTTAAAAATGCACAAAAATCCGCGGTCTGCCGATTATACGCGTGGTGGGACGAATTGTATGAGAGCGAGACGTGTGAAAAAAAAAAAGAAAGAGGGAGAATTGGCGGATTGTTCAATCGACTGATTAATATTCACAGAGATCGATGTCAATTTCGACAAAAATGCCCGTGTCGTTTTAGCAGCTGTAAAAGAGGAAAACTCTGAAATTCTACTGTTACGACTCGTTCCTCTTAGAAATTTCTCCCTCCCTTCCGTTGCACTCGTTCGAGAATTTTATTCGACTTTCTTTCTCTCTCTCTCTCTCTCTCTCTCTCTCTCTCTCTCTCTCCCTCCCTCGGTTGTTTGCCTCGACGCGAGCGAACGTGCGCAGTGTTACAAACAGAAATTAGAAAACTCGCGCACCGATTCGTTACAGTTAAGCATCCCGGCGAGGACGAGTGGAAGGGTTGGGGGGGGGGGGGGGGATGAAGGAGAAAAGGTTGAAAAATTTGCGGAAGTAACTTCGTGCGCGGGGACGCATCCACGCGTGCTCGCAACGAACCGACGTAGCCGTAGAGCTAAATAATAACTCTGTGAAGTCCGTGCAAAGGGTGGAAACTGTTCCCTCGTCGCACGACCTTTTTCGTTTGTGTGACGACGCAATAAACATCGCAGTCAATCATGCCGAGAGCGTTACACAAGCGCTAATTACGCGTGTGTTTCGCGGGTCTCGCGGAGAAGTCGAGACGAGCTGCTGGCCGCTCGTTTCCGCTCGCTGTACCCGGTAGTAATCATTTTTGCCAGAGAAATACGCTGCCAATCTGGCAAATCTCACTTCTTTCCAATGCAAATGCAGTTCTCGCCGGCTCGACCGCGATAGACTTTTTCACAAAAATTTACTCCCCTCCCCTGTTTGTTAATGCACTGACAAATTACAATTTGAGACCCGAGGCCGGCTTTAATTACGCGCCAACGACGAGGACGGTTTGAAGATTTGATTTGAAACTCTGCGTTGCGTTGTGTTTTCTCTTCGTTCGTTGAAAACTACACCGTTAAAAAATGATGCGAGTGTGTGCGAGACTTTGTCTTTTCTCGTCTGAAAGTTTGTTTCCTGTATTAAATTGACAGTCGCTGTCGATCGATTGTTTGTGCCAGTTTCAATTACTGAATCACTGTTCAATTGACGACTAATCCTATTTTATCTGATCTTTATTTCATGATCGGTCATTTAGTCGGTCACGATAGAAATATACACAGGATGTGTTTCAGTAAGAATTAGCACTTATCTTTAATATCGATTAATACATGGAAAAAAAATTATTCCGTTATATTATTTGTCAGAAAATATCGAAAATGTACCTTACATGTTAGAAATAACCTGTATGATACGAGATTTCGTAAAAGAAGTATAACATTCGTAAGACAAATCTCCACTATACATACATGTTTTCTAAAAATTTCTATTTCGTGAAAAAAACCTGTTCTTTCTTTATTTTTATCATTTCGTACGTGTATTGTTGGAAATGTTTGTTGCAAATAAGAGAATAAACTTCATCTACGTGGAACTAAATTCGAATCTCATCCAGTGAACGCAACGTTGGACTATAGTTATTCCATGGAATGATACAGTGTAAAGGTTAGCAGCGGAAGGGTGGGAAAATTGAAGTTCTTTATCTAGAGCGGATCTTTTTATTGTGTCAATTTGTAATACGGTAGAATTCCATTTATCTGATCCCACCGGAGAAACACACAGTTTATGTAATAGCCGAAGAATCACTGATTCTTCTCACTACTACGTGGTAGTGAGATATTTTATTTGAAATAAACGAAATAGATTAAATGAAACTGGTCTGTGACGAGTGATCACGGATCCTAAGAATGGTTTGCCTGATGATTTTTCGATCATCCAGTCGATTATTCGCCAAGAAACAACAAAAGAAAAAAGAAAATTGGAATTAAATTGAAAATTAGAAAGAACCACTGAAATGTTAATCGTTTCGGAAATTTGGAAAACGTTAGAGACATTGTAACGAGAATTTTAAATTGATAAGTTTGAACTTGCCTGGAGAGAAAAAGTAACATGGGAAAAAAAGAAATTATCGGGAAGCACTGAAACGTTCGTTCTTTCTTTTTTTTTATTTTTTTTTTTTTTTTTAGAAACGTTGAAACGTCGAGAGTCGATTTAGAATCGACGCTCGTTCAAAGGTAGAGAAAGAGTGGAAATTTACGAAAATTTACGAAAATTTACGAAACGTTAATCGCGAGGTGGGCCAAGAGCGAAGCGAATGGACGCCAGAGTCCACTTGATGTTCATTAGGGTCAGTTACTTTTAATGGTGGAAAAGTAATTCGCCGGATTATTTTACCGTAGCCTGGAGTCGGCCACTTTGAGCCGTCCGCTGGTCGGTTCCGAAGCTTTAAACTCCCCCGTATCATCGTACTTTATTATTAACCGGATGGCTGTGTACCTTCACGGTCGCTTTACTCGCGGAAAATAATCTTGGCAACTTCTTCGTCAAACAAGATGAAACAGAGTTCTGCCAGCTATTTATTTATGCTCCATTCTCTCTCGTATTTTTCTCTCGTATTTACATCGTTCCTCGCCGAAGTTTCGCCAATCGTTCGGCTTTAATTTGTGCAAATTGTGATTTTTAACTTTTAAACGCGCTCGAGAGGGTCCCGTTGAAGATACTCGTTTGACCGTTGAGTCCGAGAAGTTTGCATCCTGGGGCAAACTTTGAATCAATTGTCTTTGAAAACATTCAACTGGCTCCTGGACACAAAATTTCAACAGCGTCGCGAACACGAATATTTTTTTTTTTTTGAACTTTGGAAAGGATTACGCGGTACAATCGTATCGTGAACAAAGCGAACAAAGTTAAATCAAACGTTTTATTAAATGATCATCGACTTGTAAAAGAAGTCGAAGGAATACGAAATATTTAATCAATTAGATGTTATATTTAACCTCGCTTTACGCAAAATTTTACACTCAATGCGGGATCTACAAAATTTTTAGTGACATTCAATTTCAAACAATGAAATTTCAATGCGAAATTTTAATACGTAATAAGTAGAACAAACCCCTATTGCACAATTGGAATATATTGTTAATTTCACGAACCCAAATTATAATAAAAAATAAAAAAACATTATTCCAAACAGATTTTTACTTCACAAAAATATGGTGAATGTGTAGTATTATTTCGGTGACCGTACCTAATATCAAACAATGAAATTTGACACTAACAAGCTTTCAATTCACAAGACTCAATGATTCTTAAAATCAAGCAACACCAATGTTCTGCGTACTTTTTATATTTTTTTACACATGATCTTTGCATTGAATTTTTTTAGAACAGCAAACAAGTGCGTGTTATTATTTCTGATCCGACATTGTATCCTCTCTCTGCTGGTTCGTCGTTTCTTTTTTCTTTTTTTTTTTTTTCTTCTTCACGCTTCTAATGAAGCCACGTTCGACTCTTAGCCGATAATTAATTAATCGGCAGCACCCCTTCTTCAGGGGATTGATCCTCGTTAACGCGTCCAAGGTCAGAAGAAACGACCCCCTGCTATCTGTCCGCCGTAAATTGCAATCGCTTCTCTCTCTCTCTCTCTCTCTCCCCTCTGCCTGTTGGAATTCTTGCCGCCACGAGTCGAAGAGAGATTCCACGGGAGAAGTTTTTTCGAATTTCGAGGCTATGCCAAGTGTTTCGTAACGTAGTTGTTGTAGTACAGCCAACAGTTAGACACAGAAAGTTTCCGGTTGATTGGGAAAAGAGAAACGGTTGAAAGGGGACAAGCTTTTCCAGAATTCATTCATTAAGGCAGTGCTTTACGACCGGATTGTAAAACGAAGATAAGAGACTTAAGCGCCTTTGGCTTACGTCTTCATGCTATATTCGTTTGTATAATGTGTTCGTATACGACGAATATTCTTTTCATCTTCTTCAGTTTGTCTCTCCTGTAATTTTGATGAAGTAATAAAATATTCTAAATGATGAGTAATAAAAAAAAAATTCTAGTTTTGATAATAAGAGCAAGTGAAGTGTGATTCTTTCTGAGAATTCTTTAACTATTTTTTATTGATAATTCTTAATACTTTCATTGTTCTCTGAACTTTCGATTCCCTCTTGATTTTGACAAATTGATGAGAGTGTGAGAGAATGAAGCGTCAGAATGCCCTATCGAAAATAAAATGAAATTTCTTCTGTGAGAATTAAATGCCTTTGGTTCACATACGATTCTCGTATATGAAGAATCGATAGAATGTATAGTGAATATTTTTCCTCGTATGCTTGATGTAATGGTAGAATTAGTAGTTTCGTGCGTGAAAGGATGTGCCTTCAGGATGTTTGTCGAAACAGGAGATGTGTGTAGGGTTAATTGTCCATTAGGAATTCTCTGTCCCATCGAATGGTCACCTGATGCTCGATTAGGCAATGATACAGTTCATTTTTGAATAACGCAGCTCGCATTAATGTGGAAACCAAAACCAGTTCTTCGGAATTCTCTCTCTAGATTAAACATTCATGATACTATGTATAGTAAATGCTAAAGCTTCGCAGATTC
This sequence comes from Tetragonula carbonaria, assembly GCA_032399595.1. Lineage (NCBI taxonomy): Eukaryota > Metazoa > Arthropoda > Insecta > Hymenoptera > Apidae > Tetragonula > Tetragonula carbonaria. The sequence goes on along the minus strand of JAUCRC010000006.1, from coordinate 7,955,195 downwards.
ATGAGTTTACCCTGCGTTTCCAAAACATCGGCGAATCTAAATTTTCCAACTGTTGCCTCAAGAATTGCTCCTCTTCATCTAGTGTTCGCCTTGCACCAAAATACTCCGACAAAAGCAATTCACCAGTAAGTAAAAGTATAGAGAAATTGTATAAAATTATATTAAACATAAAGAGTCATGTTCATCCCCTTCGTTCTCTGCAAGAAAAAAGAAAAAAAAATTAGACGATCTAGCGATAACAAGTTTGCATAGCATCAAACATTCTGGAACATTTTCAAAAGTAACTTTTTTCACGAAAAAAATATCTCTATTTTAGAAAATGCTCAACTTTCCGTGCCAATAATTTGGAATTTTCATTGTGAAACGAAGAATTTTTTTAAAAATGTGCTGTGAAGTATCGACATCTTAATAACATGATCATTTTTTTCCGATTGTCTGTTAAGATCAACTCAATTCGGTAAGATGCTATATAATATATTTATCGAAATAACTTTGAAAAGTGAGAAATTAAACATTCAGCATCGTTGTATAATATTGTATAATTTATATAACAAGGACTCTAGGTACAGTATTGTATAATTTATACAATAAATTACTATTATTTAATACATAAAACAATAACACTTGGAAGACATTCGGAACGAAATGTATCGTTTATTTTAAATTAATTTTGAAAAATTATCATGCTTATGAAAGTAACACCTCGAAATTAAATTTACTCTGTCAACGCATCTTGAACTCTAGACGCTTCTCTTGTATAATTATAGTTTTTCACGCTGTTACAAAAAATTAGCAAGACATACTTCAGAAGCGTATGCATACGCCTAAACGCGAAAGGTAACCAAAAATCGGCGCGACACGCGTTAATCCGTCGTTTCCACCGGGAAACGGCAGAGAAAATACTGCGAAAGTTATTTACAACTTGCGAAAAGCCCGCTGCTAAAAAGGAGAACCCGAGCGATGGGGGAGGCGAGGTGAGCGGATCCCGGGCGTAAAATATATCCCGGGCGGGTTTATTCGTCGCGTGGCAAGCAAACCATCTCGACACTGTTCGATGTGTGCAGGCGGGCGGGTGTGCGCGCACCTCGACCCATGGAATACTTTATCGCGCATGAATAATGTATCCAGCGGCGCTGATAACGCGCGCACCGTCCAACATTTAGGCAACCTGCGCCAATATTGATACACGCTCTCGACGTGTTTCCTCTCCGTCGCGTTTTCTCTTCGGCGAGCGTCGCTCGCTCGCGTGCTGAAATCCCGCCAGCTCAGCCGGTTTGCTCGCGTCTACGCAATCGGTTGCCAAATTCGCAACTGTTGCAACGAGTTGCAAGCTCCTCTTCTCTGACTCGTTCACTCGCGTTTACGCTTGTCCGATTGGGAACACGCGCGTGTTCTCCGTGTTCTCCACGCGCGGAGATTTGCGTGAGCTCGCCGCAACCTGTGGATGCTCCGCTTTGTCCAGTCGCTGCTGCGGAAGAGTTTCATCCCCCCTCGCGGATATGTGGAAGTTTTCGCGCGCGCGAAGCGAAAACTAGAATCGTAAAGACGATACTTGTGAGAGTAATTCATATTCGTGAATTCGATTTTTTGGGGGGGAGGGGGGGGGGTAAATTGGAAAAACACAGGCTTGGCAGAGAAGTTTTTTTTTTTTATTACAGAATGTTATAAAAAATATTGGACTTTGGACTTTTTTTGTTTAACTTTAAAATCTCCTATAATTGCGTAATCCACACTGCAATTATATATATATATATATATATAATTAATATATACATCAAAATAATATATTATTTTATTATAATATATACATCAAAATAATATATATACATTAAATCAAAATAATATATTATTTTATTATAATATATACATCAAAATAATATATATATATATTAAATTAATATACATCAAAATAATATACATTATATATATTATATTATATATATATTATTTTGATATATATATTAATTTAATATACGTATGTTATTAATAATAATATAATACGTATATAATTAACATAATTTTTTTTTAACGGACGTTTCTGCGTGCACCTGAAAATATAATCTTTCCAGAAATAATTTATGAGAGATCGTTAACAGAATGCGAACTTTCGTGTAAATTTTGTGCTTTTGATGATATGAGGCTCGGTTTGAAAAATGTTTTGCCAACAGAATATGTATACAAAGAGCATTGAACTTTGGATATTTTAAAGATTCGTCGCATTATTCCATAAAACTGAACTATCGTGCAATTTTACACTTTAGAATTTCGTACAATCGCATGGAAATCCGCGTGTTACCCCTCTTTTAAGTGGACGTTTCCGCGTGTACGTCGAGAAGGGGCATGTAAAGGGAATATTTATGCGCGGTGGTCGAGTCTGCGAAATTTTCTGCAATTTCATACTTTCGAGAACAATCTTGGCAGTGGTTGTAAATATATATGTTTCGGACGTGTATTATGTATATCTGGCGTGCAAAAGTCCTTAGAAATAAAAATCTTAATGTCGAATACTATCTTCGTTTGAAAATTTGAAAATATACTACTTTGTACAACAGAGGTCAAGTATCAATATATTTGGTTACGTTATAAAGCACATCGACAATTGCAACTATACATTAATATATCAATAAACTTCGTACACGTTAATATGTACAAAAAATACAATACAATATATAAATATATTAACACAATGACAATCGAATTACAAAATAAACACACACCGTTTAAACTTCGTTATCTACAATTAAGAACAAAATTTCTTAAACAACAATATTGATCTCTCGAAGACTCTATTATTTACACCGAGTGCCAAGTATTAAAAAACAAAATGTCTCAAGAACATCAAGATCACACTGCGCTCTCTACCGAAATCCCGAAACATCGACGGAGGCGCACATTTTTCAAAAAAAAAAGAAAAAAAAAGGGCACACATTTTTCACCGGATCGGCGGCCAAAAGTGCCGCGCCATTACGACAGAATTGATTCGCGCTGTTGTGAAAAGCGCGAAGCGTGTATAGGGCGATGGAAACACGAGCCTCGCTAATTGCACGCTGTGCAACTCCCCGACGAGTTGTTGCTGCGAGTTTTAATATCCGTGTTCAGGTAGAAATATTGTAAACGGTCAACCGTTCCGCGCTGTTGAAATTGACGGTTGCTGATTAATTAACACGCTAATTAGGACGATTCCGGGCGATTGTTCGTGCAAACGCGCGCCGGCTCTCCACCGATGGAGATATCCCCGCGGGCCTCGGTGACAGAAACAGGACGACAAGTGACGGCGACTGTTCTCGAATTCCGGCTAATTAGCGCGAAAGGCGACCACGAAATGCATTTAGACCGATGCTCCAAGGATTTACGTGTCACCGACCAATGGATAACCATTCGATCGTTCGATGACGTTCGGTCATTCCTCAATTGAAAATCATCATCACGTTTGTTCCTATTATCGACTTCCTAGCGTCTCATCTTGCGATTTATTAGATTCGATTCAGTAGATTTCGTCACTCAAGTATATATATACATGTGTGTGTGTGTGTGTGTGTGTGTGTGTGTGTAGACCCTTTATAAAAAAAATACTTTGAAATTCTCAAATAAGTTCTTCAATGAATCGATATATATATATATATATATATATATATATATATATATATATATATAGATATAGATATATATATGTATAATGTGGTATGTAGCGTCTATTCCAGCGACATCTAGTTCTCAACCGTCTCGTCGAGGAGTTCATTTTAGATAAATTTACGGCGCCAACTTTGTAACACAAACTTTGTAAAACTCGAAAATAGGAAATCATGTAAGAAATCGATATTTTAACAAAATTACTAATGAGATGTTTGCAAATAATTGTCAACGATACATAACAAATTGGCGATGTAAATAGTAGTTGTAAAAGAGTCAATCGACATTCCAGTTTCTAGATCATACATTCTAAAGTCTACAGTCGGAAGTCTAATGTTTACAATCTATAGTTATTGTTAAATAAGTAATTAAAAGTGTAGAATTAATTAATTATAATTTTATTGTTCATTTAAATATTGTTAATTAATAGTTATTTTTAAAAAAATATTAATAATAATAAAGTACATATAGTTATTCGTTATATTTGTAGCACGGTGATTTTATTATTTATCATTGAAGAACTTATTTGAAAATTTCAAAGTATTTTCTTTACAAAGGATCTTTGGATTTTCAGGTAGTTTACGTCTTTCTTGAAAATATTATATATCGGCATTTGATGTATTGAAAATATTTATTTATTTATATACTATGTCAATGGCCGATAGGCGTTGATTATTATAAAATAGTCTTAGTTACTCTTACAGTTGAAATCTTTAGCTGATGTCGTCAATGTTTCTGACTGTTGATTAATTAACAACAATTACTCGTTTTCAAGTAGCTTCTTGAAAATCAATGTGACTTTCACATTGACAGCTTTCTTTGGATTAGTATACAATTCGTATCTCTCTGAAGAAAATGGCGTAGCTAATATATTTTTTTTTTTTCTAAATAAGAAAACAATCGATGAGACACCAATGCTTTGAATTTTCAGTCGTTAAATTATTATACAGTTTAATTCAGTAGTTCATAATTTTTATTATTACAGTTTAATTAATAGTACGTAATTTCACGTCGTCAGATCATTTCAAATCAATTTCATATAGAACAGCCTAGTACCATGCATATAATTCAACATTATTGAATCTTATCAATTATTACGAACCACATTGAATGTTGCTGAAATCTAATCAATTATTGTTGTTATTGAATATATCGTCGAATTTCATTGAATTGCTTCTCTCGTACAATTCATATATCGAACGTATTATCGAGTCTTCGTCAATTGATAAAATCTCGCGATTGACTCGCGTTATTGAGGATAAATTTGCAATATCAAAGGCGTGCTCCATATTTCACCGAAATGCAATGTAAATTCATCTTCTCGAATATTAATGGCTCACAAACGGCGACGAACGAAGGGAGAAAAAACGAAACTTAAACGAGACTCGTCCGTAATTCCAACGATTAACTTCCAAACCGAATGACAAAAGCTTCGTGCCGACGAAGGACAAAACGCGCCGCGAGCTTTTCGAGCTCGACGCCCCGCAATTTTTCGTGCCGACGAACGGGACCGCACGAGCAGAAATAATTTGCATTTTCGTTCGCGCGCGCGTGCGTTAATTCCTCCGTGCAGCATTCCGACGATGCTAGGTGTTGCGCAGATATTTTCATCGAGAGAAATCACGTAGCCGATTATCGCGCGTTTATCTATTTAATCACACTTTATTCGACGATGATTCGTTCGTTCGCAACCCGAAACGCTCGCTGCATTTCGTGCAGTTTGCACTCGAAATTCTCGAAAGAGAGAGAGAGAGAGAGAGAGAGAGAGAGAGAGATTCTCGATATCCGGCAATACGATTCTCCGGCAGCAAGATCCAGCCCGCGGATAATTAACCGGTGCTTTAATGGAAACGACTTAGTTATCGTGTTTGTATCGTTTCGCGTGCGCCCGTGCCTCGGCTCGTTTAAATACGCGAGTTGACCGTGATAATATTATTGCGATACCACCACCACCACCACCCCCGTCGTTGCGATTCCCGCCGATTCCGGGGAGAAGCGAACGCTCGACAATTCCATCGTTCCGCCGTTTCTTCCTGTTGTAGTTTCGTAGATTCGAACGGGGACCGCGCAACTATAATCGGGATATCGTGAACTTTAATTGACTAACAAAATGCGGAATATAATAACGAAATGTGAATTTCAGAATGGAAGTTCGCTTTAGTTTTCGATTTCTTAGAAGTATGTGTCGTTCATATTCTTTTTCTTCAGGTGAGAAACTATTTCGTTACATTGTTTCAGAGATTGTTCAAAAAATTATTTCCACAAACGCACGAGGTTTCAATCGATATGTTCGTGACTGAACTATAGATACGTTTTATCTAAGCACAAAAGAACAAGTAATTTTTTTCTATTACAATTTATAGAAATGTACGAAGAGTATTTCCATGTTTTCAATGTTGAAATCTGTAAAAATTCTCCACAAACAACTGTTTTCGCAATTAAATCTTTTGTAATTAAACCTGTGCTCTTCAAGTATAAAAGGTAAATTATATCTCCGTTGTTAAATTATTTATGAATGTACGTATAATATTTCTAACATTTTCAATATAGAAATTTCCAAAGACATCAATTAATCTCTCTCTCTCTTTCTCTTCGTAATTAAACTGTGAACATTTTATCCAAACGTAAAAATCATAAATAACATCTCTATAATCACGCAGTTTATAGAAATATGCAAACAATATTCCTAACATTTTCAATGTAAAAATTTACAAAAGATTCTCCCCAAACAAGACTCCAATTAACATCTCTCTCTCTCTCTCTCTCTCTTAAAATTGAACTGTGAACATTCCATCCAAGAATCCATCCGTATAATATATAGAAAATATAGAAATAACATTTCCAACATCTCCAATATTAAAGTATGCAAGGATTCTCCACGAACAAGTGTCCAATCAATAACTAACCACAGTGTATCACATCTCCGTGACAAAACCAACTCAAATTCAAAGCAAATACCTTTCATCGTCAGATTTATAAAAAAACACGCGAGTAACGCTCCATGCGACGATCTGTGATGTCGAAATTTTGGAAAAAAAACTCCTTCCAAACAATGCTTCGATCAAACGAGAAAAAAGAAAAAGTTAGTACGATAAATTAATTTCCAAAAAGGTTCCCTTCAGCTTCAGTCGAACGAAAGAAAAAGAACTGAAATTCCGACTGATCGACTAAACTACAACGAGTGAATCCTCGAGCCCCCGTGAAAAATCAAAACAACACGTCCTGCGAGACCTGTGTATCGCGAAACGAGGCTACGCGCGAATCCGCAATTAATTTCTCCGTTTCGAATAAATCTGGCCAGCCTATAGTCTGGCTATAGTCGTCCATCTCTCCTCTCGCCTAATTTCGCCGTTGAACGCTGTTCGCAACGAACGGTCGAAGGGCGGGCAATTTGTCGCTGTGAGCAGCCCGGAAGCGGACCGGAACGTGAAGGTCGTGCAAGCAGGGCAATTAGCAGGTGCAAATAGATGCTAATTACAAGTAACTGGAAGAAAACAGCCGGATTGCGGTAGGTGCGGATTGTTCTTCTAATGAGATTTCCACGACCGCATTCTCCCACACCTCCCCACACCATCAACGATGCAACGCTTCTCCGCTGCTCGGTTGCGCCCCCTACGACTTGCCGATTGCTAATTAATTGGCACGCTAATTGGAACAGCGTGGCTACGATCGTTTGTGCCGCGGTTGCTGCCCCTCTCTCCCCCCACTTGTGTCTACGCGCGTCTTGATTGCAGCTACGATTGTTGCTAGACTCGCGCCGTCGTGCGATCGTTGAAATATTTGCAGCTCCAGAGAGAGAGAGAGAGAGTTTGGTAATCAAGCTCAAGCTTCACTTCCGCCCTTGTAACAGACGAGCCAGTTCGGCGCGGTGGAAATCGTTATTTCAAGCGAGCTCGAATCGCTCGAATTTCGTATCGGTAAATTTCGTTTAATCGCTGCCGATTCTCCGTGTTGATTAGCGACGTAGTTCGAAGCGAGGAAGTTCGAAGATCGAAGAAGATCGGTTGAAGGAACGAGGCTGAGCGCTCCTCCAGACGAAACGTAGCATGACGAAGCTCTCGAGCTTTTGAAGATCCAATATCAAAGGTTAGCTCTTAGGATCCGTTTTGCGAGTAATGCGAGTGATGCTCTGTAATCGGCACACGGTGACATTTGACTGTTTCTACGATGCGAAATTCGCTTTATATATCAGTCGTCTGGAATCTCTGAATGTTTAATGGTTTGAGCTTCGTTCCACGGGTTGAATCTTTGAAATTTCGAGTGGTTGAAAGGTCGAAGTAGAGTGACTCGGGTTTTGCAAGCTGCTAAGAATCGAAAGCTAACTTCCACGACACTGCTCGGGATCGTGTGGAAATGTTACGCGGGAGAAAGATTCTTTTTTTTTTTTTTGGAATTTAAAGCAATACTTTAAGACGGAAGAAATTTTGTAATTATCGAAAAAATGCAACTGTCGAGACTGATAATATTTAACGATGTTTTTAACGCTACGAAGGGAGAAACTTTGAGAAAGACGAGCAATTTGAAACGTAGAATAAGTATTAAAATGATCCTGTTGACGTAATAAATTATACCTGTTTAAATATTTTTATAATATTATTATTACATTGTAAGACCAATTCTCGTGGAAGAAATACTTGCTTCTATAAGTGCAAGAAAATGATATACTATTCATAATAAATTTCGAGATAAAAATAATACTTTTGCACTACATTCGTCACATTCTTTCGCTTTAAAATTTATAAAGTCGATCAGTATGGCTTTATATATTTATATTAAATATCTTGCAATCTTTGAGTATAAATTTTTGAAATTTTTTTCTGTTTCAAATTTTTAAATCCTGTTGGCCAATTTTAATGATCATATCTTACTACAGTATTAATAAAATTTCAAAATTTTTCGTGCAACACACATGATACATTCATAAGAAGTTTCTGCAAGTGTTCGAACACTTTCGTGAACAACTGTAATAATCCAACCATTTTGTAATTTCTATATATATATTTTTTCTTTCATAAAATGATTAAATGTTTCGCACAACGCGCAACGATACAACATTCATAAAAAGTTCACAGGTGTTCGTACACTTAGTTAATTGTACGAAATTACATCTTGTAGTTTCTCTAAATATTTCCGAACTTGCTTCTGAACTTGATAATATAATCCCGATTACAGTCTCGCTGCAACTTTTCAAAACCAAAAAAAAAAGTTCCAGACTACTTTTCACTCATTCGTGAAAGAATTCCCACGAGCTTTCCAAATACTTTCGCGGAGCAACGACCGCGAAAAAAAAGAAGGAAAAAAATTAACGAGAAAGAATTGAAAATTCGAAACGATCTCCCGCGAGAGAATTAAGAACGTGACGTGAGAGCTCGAATTACGATAAATATATTCCGGTAAATGAAATTCGAAAGGAACAAACGAACCCGCCGGCACAGAGCGATTAACAATTTGACAGCGATATCTATCCGAGTTTATTTATCACATTAGGCAACCCGGTTGGTAAACCGATCCAAATGAAATGAATCAGGTATGGCGGTGGAGCGAGGAGCGGGGGGGAGGAAGAATCGGTGGACGTGAAACGGAACAACCTGCGCTCGTGCACGGTCCGCGAACAATCAATTTTCAATAAACCGACAGGTAAATGTATTTACAAACATTTATGCGCATAAATCGTGCTCCATGGCAAATTGCATCCGCCGGGGACGCGATCCGAATGATTTAAACCGCGTTCCCACGAAGAATAACCCTTTCAAGTACAGTTGTACTCACGTGTACTTACTCGCGTATACTTTGATTGTCCCTTCGATCGTTTCGATCCAGAGCTGCGTGTTGGAAGCAACAGTCTCTTTTTGTAGGTCGAAAGAATATCATTTCCTTCTTGTCCTTTCGTTTTGTTTGAAAGATGAATGTCTTGGATTAAGCGTGTATGATTAAGTTCTTTCGTTGGATTAAATCTGTTGGACGTTGCGTCTGGAGAAATTTGGGAAATCTCTCTTTTTCTTTCGAGAAATTTTTACCAAGTTGATTTTTACATGTGTTATGATATTATTATATCATAAATTGTATTATTGGACAAAATGTATCATATTGCTATAATGTAGAATATAATATAATGATGTAATAATAATAATATAATAGATTATAATAATTATAATAATTATTGCATATTATATTATTTATATATGTAGAAAAGGTTGATATATCGAAATAAAATGTGAACAGATTTAATCTATGGTTATTTGTAACTCGTGATTCGTGATGTGTCGAAATGATCTCCTTTCATTGCTGAAATTTTCCTTTTAACAACTCTTGTAAGACATGCAAATCCTTCATTTACGTGTGTGTGTGTATTGATAAAATTACTGATAAAAATTGCAAAAATATACTCACGGTTGTGTGTGCGTGCGTGTGTGTGCGTGTGTGCGTGCGTGCGTGTGTGTGTGTGTGTGTGTGTGTGTGTGTGTGTGTGTGGGTGTGTGTGTGTGTATTTCTGCAATTTTTATCAGTAATTTTGTTTTACAAAAAAGGACAAATTAACGTGAGACTCGCACGCTCGCCTAATGCATTTGAAAATCGCGTACAGAGAAACAGTAATTTCTAATCTATCAATATACTCGAATCTATTCGAAAGTATTATATTCTATTCATCAAAAATATGAAAAATTATTTCGCTTAGATTTGAATATATTTACAAGTATCATTAGACAGATGTATGTAAAATATTCAAGTGCATTAAGTAAAGACTCGAACCTACCTTATGAAGTACTCTATCAATATTCAAGTCTACTTCAAAAATATTATTTCCCATTTCGAAATATTCGAAACTAATTCGTTTAGATTCGACTATATTCGCGAGTATCATTAGAAATACAGGAAAACTCTGCTTACACGAACTTATCGAGTGTCAAATAATTCATAAAATAGGAATTCGTCGATTTCGTAACAGTTTCGCTTCGTCATCGCTGATTTTTCGATTCACGCACGAGGAGTGTTCACGTTCGAACAAATGGAATTAAGAAACATCCATTTCTGCATTTAAAATTTCATTCGCTACTGCCTAAAAATTTGAAATGCTATCGTAGATTACTACCTAGAATTTAAAGCGCTGTCTAAAATTTTCTTCAAAAATATATTAAGCACAATTCACATTTACGAGGAATTTGAGAATCAAGTTTTGCATCTATTCGTTTAAAAACACACGCCGATCCTGCCTTCGAAAATAGATTCGAATCTGTGCCCGACGCGTTCGATTCTATCTATCGATATTCGTGTCTAGTTCGAGGTACGTGTTATTTTTTCTACTCGCAACAAAACATTCGAAGCCAAACATCCCCTCTCAGATTCGAATACGCGCTCGCCAAGCACCGTTCACAGACACTTATTCAAAGATTCAACCAACTCGTAAAGTACCTTCAGCAATTGCTAAATGACGCTCATTTCTAAGCCACACGATGATGGAGATAGAGAGAGAGAGAGAGAGAGAGAGAGCTTTGCGATCGAATAGAGAATGAACGAAGAGTGAATGAAAAAAACACGTAGAATCAACGAACGAGGAGAAAAGCAAGCGAAAATGGAACGACAAGAGAGAAAGAGAAAAAAAGAGAGAGAGAGAGATCTGGAGAGCCACAGGAAATGCCGCTCGCGGAAACGCCTGGCTGCCATTGTTTATTCAACGCATCCGTTTTAATGCCCGTTATAATTGCACAGAATGAAAAGCCCAATGGCTTTCCACTCTTTGACGCGATATTTCGACATCGACCGCGATCTTCCTGCTCCTCCCCATCCCCCTCCCGTGTCTGATCTACAGCCACTACGTCACTCCCGATGGTCAGAGTCCGATACTTCCGTTCGAAATTGTTGCAAAACGAGCATGAAACCTGTTCTGTGCGTAATTAGTTGTGCGGCTGGTACAGGCCGTTATCGCGTGTTCCCCGCATAAATAATGCAATCGCGCTGGTAGCAAAAAGGGGGTAAATTACGCGGGTCGGTTCATTCTCAATGGGGCGCCTAATAAATGTTAATTACCAATTAAGAGCCACCGCTTCCCCCTTTGACCCTCGTCGTCCCTCTTTTTACCATTCTTCCATTTTTTTTCTCTCTCTCTTTTTTTAATTTTGGTTTTCGTCTCGTCTTTCGTGGTCGTCCTTTCATCTGACTAGTGTATCTATCTTTCAACCCCTTTCGGGAAACGAAATATTTTTAGGTGAAATTCCGTAGAAATGAATATAGTATTGCAACTAATTTTGTAATTAATTTTTGGCCTTTTTAGTAATAATTATCTCTCCAGTGAGCGTTAATTATCAATTACGCTACCCCTTTTTAATCCTTTTGCCGTTCCAGTTTCCTGGAATTTTGTGCCATTCTTCCATCTTCCTTTCTTTTATTTTGGCTTTTATCTCGCCTCTGGTTGTTCTTCGCCTTTTTTCAACTCGTTAGAATGAGATATTTTTCAAATGTAATTGCATTGTTTATTTTTTTTAGTAATAATTATCTTTCCAATGAACGTTAATTATCAATTAGCGCTACCCCTCTTAATACTTTTGCCATTCTTCCACTTTCCTTTCTTTTATTTTGGCTTTTATCTCGCCTCTGGTTGTTCTCCGCCTTTTTTCAACTCGTTAGAATGAGATATTTTTCAAATGTAATCGCACTGTTTATTTTTTTTTTTTTTTAGTAATGATTTCATTTCGTTAATAGTGCAAAATTAATTATTTATTAAAACAATTTCGTTATTTAATAACATTGTTTTTATTATCGATAACGGCGTTGATAAAATCAAACGTAATAACAATTAAATAATTACAATCGGGTGCAGAAACTTTACATCGTAAACAATAATGATATAACCAGAATGAAATTGATTATACGTGAAAGAACAAACAAAAAAATTTCCACCGAAGTGTTTTCGTCCGAAGCTTCGTTTCTGGAAAAACAAAAGAAAATCGAATTTCAAGAGATATTTATGGAAAACGTAAATTGTTCAATTCAGATGTTGAAAGCTATTGCGCAATTGTAACGGAAAAATTGTGCGGTAACTTGAATCAGAAAACAACTATTACTAACGTTGTAAATACCGTCAGAACAAACAGAATAAATAGAAATTTCTCTTCGGAGAATTTCTCTTTCTTCAGCTGGAAGACAAATGGAACACATGTATATCGGAAAGAATGAAAAACATAGAAGACAGTACAATGGAACTTCATTTAACCAGAACTCGAAATTGTCGAGAGACAAGCAATTCATATAATTAGAAGTTCGCCAATTATCTCCATTTCGTTAGTTATTTTACAATGAGAGGTCCAAATAAATGGATTCAATCAGCAAAAATTCATTTGATCAGATATTGATTGAAAATTTCAATTCAAATCAGATGGAGTTTTATTAAAGTCTTCTCTCTCTCTCTCTCTTTCTGAAATACATTACAATAATCTTACTAAAAATCACAATCGTTATAATTTTACTAGAAAAAAAAAAGAAGAGAGAAAATTGAAAAATATGCAAATTTCGAGTTTCATTTTGTTTGAAGGAAAGAAAGAAAAAAAGAAGGCTGTAATTTGATAGAACGTTCGTCGGACGATGGCGAACAGATGGTGGAAGTACAAGACTGTTATGGCTGACAGCTGAATAGAATTGAGATTAATAATGCGTTGGAAGTACGCCGGAATTAATAAGCGCGATAATTTCTGCTAGGCTTTCGAATCCGAGCAGTTGAGAGAAATCTTCGAGAGAAGTTCTGATTTAACATTCGTGTCGAATGTGAACTTTTGCAACAATCCAGCGAGTTGAAGATTGTCATTGAACGATAATATTTTCAATTTTTCTTTTTTGTTTTATATAAAATTTCAGCACCTGAAGATCTGTAAAAAAAAAAAAAGGAACGACTCGGTCGTCAGAATGAAAAGTTCCAGAAATCTGTAAACAGCGACTTTGTTAAATAATTCTGCTGGCTTCTCAATTTAGTGGAAGGTTCTAATTTAGAACCTCTCGTGCCACAGACGACACCGAAACCGCGTTCCATTTATTCTGTTAATTTCGGCTGTTATTACGTCACACACGTCGCGATGTGAATTTTTGTCTGAAACGTCATTTTCCTGTTCAGCGAAATTCCCAATTTCTCAATTAATCCTTCGTATCGTATCACGCTAATTGAAAGAAGAATTCTTCTTCGCTAGAAGTGATATGATTTTTCTAGAAAATTCGCGAAGTTTGTCACTTCGAACTTTCGAGTTTCAGAAAAAAAACGTTCCATTTAATTTTGAAAGTTTCCACTTTAACTGCGATTAATTTCTTTCTCTCCCCTTTGGAATATGAATGTAACGATTTGTTTTATAAATATGTAATAATTTGTATAGCTCTGATGCGAAAAATAAAACTCACGAAATAAAAAGATTAATGAATTGAAAAAGAAATTTCACAAATTAATAAGTAAAACCATCGTTTTCTTTCCTCCATTTATTTCAATTTTCTTTTTCAAACTCTCTTTACGACAAACCTGTGTACTAAATGTAATCTGATTAATTATTAGTAATTATAATTAATGTGGAGCCAGAATATTAATCACGATTACCGACTGTCAAATAATTAGTAGTCGCTGATTAATGAACAAGGGAAATAATCGAAATCATTGATCATGAAATGACTACACTTCTGATTACGATTGTATAGTTTACTTCCATCGACGATACTGTGTATATTTTGTAGAAATTACTTTTTTTTTTTTTTGGCAATGAGCATAACTCTGCAATTTTATCAGGATTTGTTCAAAAAATTTTCCGTCAATTAAAAATCTCAAATATATTGTTCCTGAGTGTTTATTTGCACAATTTTCATTCTCATGACTCGACGAAGATGGATTTTAACGATAAACTCGCCGAATGATCAAACTTTCGATTAGTCTCTTAGTCTTCGTCCTTACACCAAAAATATATTAAAGAATTGTGAACTTTGACAAATTATTCCGAATTCAATAATGCAGCAAAGAATACGTTCGAATACGGTCGAATATTCTCTCTAGTCTTGAGCGGTTTAACAGTAACATTTCATCGCATTCAATATTAATTACAACCCTGTGTGATTAATTGAACGTAACGCGCGTTGCAGATCCGTAATAAAATATAAATTAATCGGTCGATGGTTTACAAAATTGCCGAATCAATGAATTACGAAATTAAATTACAACAAAATTAGTCAAGATTTACTCTAACAATTAATGATCACGATTTAAAAAATTAAGCCCCGAAAAAAGAAAATTTCTCTCCCGCGCAACGATCCTCCGTTAAACGAGTCGAATCGCAGAGTCTACGAGACAAACTCGCGCAGTTAGGTGTGCACGTTAACCGAGTTCGACGACTCTCGAAACGCAGGCATTTCTCGAAGAAGCAACGTGACCGCGATGCAGAGTCGCCCTGCCGATGATCGTCGAGCTCTCACGGTCGCTCGAACTTCCGTTAAAACGGAGGCGGCGGCCACGTCTTTAAATGTCCAGTGAATTCATGAAAACGCAAATAGGGATACGGCCGCGAATATGCCGGGCTTGTAACGGGCCGTCCTCTCGCGAGCTGAATGGGGATCGCGAACGACGATAATGTTCGGTGGCGCTAGGATACGGCCCTCGAATCTCGATTTTATTCGCCGCGCGATGCGACTCGAATAAAATCGAATCGAACCGCTATATGGCGATACGGCGATTGTTGTTACATTCCCAATAGAGTTTATTACAGTTGAATTATTATGCTCGTTGGGGAACGCAGCCGCTGAAATTACGTTGCGAAAGGGCCAAGAAGGGAGCGAATTTTATTATAAAATTTCGCGTCAACGAATCGTTTCCACCGATTTGTCATATTTTATCTGAGAGAGATCGAAATCTGAGAAAAAGTAAGCTTATCTTGGGTTATCGTGAGTTGATTGAAAAAAGAAGGAAAAGAACGATGTCAACGAAAGACAGAGAGAATAGCACGATAGAATTAAGAAGAAAATAAGAGACAAGAAATTATTTTATTTTGACAGTCAAATAATTAAGTAACTTGAAATTAGAGGAAAATCGCCTGTTTGTTCAAATAAACTAAACGTAGGATTATTTCAAGACAATCGTCGAAAGATAATTATTCAAACAGGACGGCATGTTGTTTGAATAATTATATTTTTTTTTTCAAATATCTTATACCTGATATTTGTGTAATGGTGTATATGTGTGCTGTATATTACGTTAGTTGAATTGTACAGTGTATATCGTTGCACTTATGTGTATATCAGCTATACGCTTATGATACGCTTGCTGCTTTAATAGAACTTCATTAAATCCAACTGTTGTGAATATTTGTTGTTGTTTAAAGTTTTAGATACCAAGCGAAAGTATCGAGATGTTTTAAAACTGATTTCAAGACAGTTTGAAAGTGGAGATTTCAAGATTAAAAAACAATTCAAGTTCATTGTTGATTCTTTCCTTTTACAAAATTATAATATAATTAATAAGAACCACTCTATAGCGTATAGTTATACATAATATAATATAATATAGTCGATTTTGTAACACAGTGATAAACTCGATAAACAGACGTTGATGGAATTATTTCCTTGGAACGAGCGTAAAATCGTCCAACGTCCGAATAATGCGACGTCGATGTTAATACTGACGAGCTCGGTAATTCATTAAACGCGCGCCGATACGCAGAAATAACGAGCAATCTTGCTTTCCCGAACGATCTCGCCGACTACATCCATCGGCGAGATCGTATTCGTCCACATTACACTGGGCAGAACGGCTCGCCAACAGTTCACAAATACTGCGAACTACTCGTTAATGCCGCGTTCACACTGCTGTTTGCGAACTATTCAGTAAGGCTCTCGATGCATGCACCATGGGCTTCGAGTTCGCGAACAGATTCTGTGATAGATCACTTATGCCGTTTTCACACTGCCGTTGGCAAACAGTTCGCGAATTATTCAACAGTGTGGACGCGGCATTATAAAGTAAGGCACTCAATGCATGCACATGGGCTTTGAATTTACGTACAGATTCTCTGATGGATCGGTTATACCATGTCCACACTGCTGTTGGCAAACAGCTTGTGAACAAGCTCGCTGTAACTTAATCGCAGACTGAAGTATTCACACTACTGTCGCGAACAGCTGCCGCGTTCACACTATTGTTCGCTAACAGCAGCGTGAACACGGCATTACAAAGTAAGGCCCTCAATATGTAGCTTCCAAATTCAAACAGATTCTTTGATGGATCACTTATGCCACTTTTACACTGCTGTTGGCGAAAAACTTACTAATGTTGGGTTCATACTGGGCAGAATTGCTCACTAATGCCGCGTTCACACTATTGTTCGCTAACAGCAGCGTGAACACGGCATTACAAAGTAAGGCCCTCAATACGTAGATTCAAAATTCGAACAGATTCGTTAATAGATCACTTATGCCACTTTTACACTGCTGTTGGCGAAAAGCTCACTAATGTTGGGTCTATAATGGGCAAAATTGCTCAGTAATGCCACATCTACGCGCCATTGTTGGCGAACTGTTCGGCATTACAAAGTGATGTGATTACACTCAATACGTGGACGTAGGTTCACGAATTCGAACAGATTCTTTGATTAATCGCTTATGCCGCTTTCGCACTGCTTTTGGCGAAAAGTTTGCTAATTTTTGGTCCACATTCGACCCAAGTAATTTGCGAGTTGCGAGTTGCTCGCTAATGCCGCGTTCACACTGGGCAGAACTGTTCGGGAGTAGTTTGCAAGCTGTCCATTAATGCCGCGTTCACACTACTGTCGATTCACCACTGTACCAACCAGTAGTATGGACGCGACGAAATGAAATGTTATATCTTGCAAATACGGTATCTTTAATAGCGAGAGGAAGCTAGGATCGAGTGTATGGCGGAGAAACGAAAATTCAGACGTGGCTCTCTCTGGTTCTAAAGTGTTTAAAGGGTCATGGTAGAGCGGTAGTTCCGGTGCAGAAGGAAATTAACGAGAATGTATGTAGGTCGCGGAGGATTTTCTATGCGAACGTGAATGGCGGGTGTTTAATTTAATTGTTGTTTCGTCGAGTGTGAAGGGAAAAGCGCGGTGTACACTGAATTAGCCGCTGGTAATTCTGGATTACGTACGAGGTGAAATACCATCGTACGTGTAACAGAAAAGTGTTTTTAAAATTTCCTAATAAAGCACGAGGACATGTGAAACAATGTGAAAGTACACGAACGAGATATTTATCGCGAGGATCATCACTGTTCGAATCGTGCATTATTAAACTGTGAATTTTTGTTCTGTTCGAAATTTGGAATTGCATTGATTACGTAATATTTCAAGCAGGGCACTTGTCATAATTTTATTTTAATTCTATTCATTACATCTTGTTAGTAAATCGAAGTTTTCTCATTTTATGAGATTTTAACACTTGTTATGCAATGTACATATTCAAAATAATTATTCACGTTGTGGATTAATTTCTATTAAACATAAGTTTGTAATAAATATCTTGTAATTTTTAAATACATAATTTAAAAATGGAATATCTAATATATTCGTAGATGCGGATTTTTATATATATAAATAAGGAAATTTAACGATATAAAATTGCAAGCAATATTCAAAGTATAGTGCTTTTTGTAACACTTGATCAAGTGTTACAAAACAATTTTCTGCCCAAATTCTGTTTTTTTTTTAATTATATTCTTAAAAATATAACTGCATAAAAATCCACATTCTGTTGATAAGTACTGCGTGTAAATTTCAGAACATAATGTTCTGTTCAATTATTAATTCCTGGCTTGTGATTCTAGTACATGAAACAGCATAACGATTGACAATGAGTTAGGAAATAACGACACTGATGTATTAAATACATCAGTAATCTCTCTCCTTATTACATACCGTGAACTTTGCAATAATTTAACTTTTCTAAATGTCACGTTTCCTACGCAATTTACAATCGAGACGCTATCTTTCCATAAGAGGAAACTTTCCATGTATTCGATTGAGATGGGAACGAGGAGATAAAAACCATTTATGGAATTAAAGATGTAAATCTAAATAAGAACTTAGATGTAAAAGTAAACTTTAGATGTAAATCTAAATAAGAAACGTTGAACTTCCAGATAACAGAGTTACTAATATTCGTGCTCGTAAAAATTTTGGAACATGTTGAGACTTCAAATAAGAAACAGTAATAATAATAATAACTTGTTCAAATGTAAATGAATATTCTGTGATATTACAGTGAGATATGTTATAACGAATTTATTCTATGTGCGTATGCACATTCTTAATATGTGAAATAAGTACATACAAAATTTATAACAGTGTAATAACAGCGTGGTTATAAATTTAATTTAATTTAATTTTTCATAACTTGCACGCACGTGTAAATTTATATAATTGTATTCATGAATTTACATTTAAACTTATCATTGTATATAAGTTATAAGTTATATTTAAATTTATAACTGCATTCATAAATTTGTAAATTGTACATTTCAATGTTTATATTGCTAAATATCATACACACACATACATACACTCACGTATGTATGTATATATGTATATATGTATGTGTATGTGTGTATGTATGTATGTATATGTATGTACAATTCGTCCATTGCATCGTTATAGAATACACTACAATAGATTACAGAATTACATTTAAAAGTCAAAGATACAACTGTGTAACAGATTACACTGTGATCTTCAGTTGAAATTACAATGAAGTTTCATAGCGCAGAACACACAGCGTGGCCCAAATTTTTGAACTTCGACAGTGTACACAACGCACGCTATTACTATTTAAATGATCGAAACAACGAGAGAAACTTACAGCTTATGCGTTGTCAGTGACGAAACAGTATAAACTCTGTACAAGCAGTTTCGCAATGTAACTCGCTTTTGGTGTCTCGTGATTTCTCTTTTGTCGAAGAGGAATCGCAACGAGGAGAGATCCGGGCGCGCGTCGATCAGTCCGACCCCGATATATCCCGGAGATTTTCCGCGTTTTCTCTTCTCTTCTCCTGAGCGCCGTAGCCGCGACTCGCAGTCACGACACAGAGAGACAACAGTCACGAAGCGTATTTTCGCGTGCAAATAAACGCCCGAGTCAATGCGCCCGAGCCTCGGTTCAACGTTGAAACCGATGAGTATTTGAATAAAGCGCCAACACACGACGCGCTCTCCCTTCTCTCTCCCCCTCTGACAGCCTAACAGAAATTCCGATCTTTCCTTTCTCTCTCTCTCTCTCTCTTTCTTTCGTTTCTTTTCATTTTATTTATTCGTTTCTTTATTTATTCGCGCGGAGCGATTTTGAACGAAGAGGAGTGCATTAACCTCGGGTCTTGTAATGCGGAGTCACGCTCGCGATGCAGAGAACAACGATACTTTCGGTTTGAAAGAGAGGGCAAATTGTAGTCGAGTTTTTTAACCTTCAGTTGTTCGAAACCGATGATTGGTGATCTAGCAATCTAACAGAAAATTGCAAATTCTTCTTTTTCTATTTATTTGTTCGGTTTTGAAAGCATTTGAACGAAGAAGTTAATTACCGCCTTACGGAAGGTAAAGTCGAATTTCAAAATTCAATTATTCAAATTAGTAACCAAACTAGGTAATCTACTAAGAAATTTCTTTTCCTCTCGGTTTTTTATTCGTTCATTTTGTTTTTCTTTTTTTATTTGTTCGATTTTTAAAGAACGATGATCTCGTTCGACTTGAAGGGAAAAAATTAATCGCAGTCCTGTGGAAGATGAATTCGGATCTCAAATTTCAAATTATTCAAATTAGTAACCTAACCTAGTAACTAACCTGGTAACCTAACAGAAACTCCATTTCTTTCATTTTCGTCCTTTTGTCAATGTATTTATTTAATCAATCTTTTATTTATTCGATTTTTAAGGGACGATGGCTTCGCGATGAGAAGAAAATGAGAATAAATCGTAGTCTCAGCGGTGAAAGTTGAATTTTAATGATTCAAATCGATGATCGGTAACCCAATTAGATAACCTAGTAACGTAACAGAGATATTCCTATTTCTTTTCTTCTCTTTTATTCATTCGTTTGCTCGATTGACGATCGACGAACTGACGACCTCGATTCGAAAGGTGAGGTAAGAAAGGGAAACAGGAAAGAAAAACCAATTTCGACGAGACTTTAATTCGAAAGATCGTTCCGGTCGTAAAAAAAAAAAAAGGAAAAAAAAATTCGCGGACCATTTCGGGAAGTTGAAAACTAGCCCGAACGGTCACGGTCGTAAAACCACCGGCAGGTGGCTCGTTAGATTTCCGCCACTCACGTGACATTTCGCGGTGCGTTTAAGATCCATTAGGAGCCGGCCAGATTAACGAGGTAGTAACCAGAGTTCATTTGCCGTGCATTTAATTGACCGCGAATGGCCGCAGACCAGTCTGAATCATCATCAGCAATTCTCTTCGCGTCGTTTCCTGGTCCATTGTCGGCCGTACAATGTCCGGCGGAAGGATCGGAGGGAGAACCAAGACGAGACTCGTTCTTTCAGCCATGTCCCCATGTCATTGTTTCGTCAAATTTGAAACAAAGAGTCCTTCATTCTTGGAGAATGATTCGTACTTTACTCGCTCGTGTTTCGCGAGGGAGATGTTCTTTCAGAAGATAATAGTTTCATCGGGGATTGGTGAGAATAATAGAGTTTGACGTCGAAAATTTTCACCTTTCGTGATGGACAATTAAGTTCGTGCACTCGAACTACTTCTGACAAACTGAGAAGTTGGTGAACTTTTATCATAAACGAACTTCCAATCTTCCTCTTATCAGTTATCAAAGAAGGAAATTCACTATACGATAATACACTAGAACGACAGAACTAGGAAGAGAATAGAAAGAAATTAGAAAGTTTGGTTACTAATTTGAATAATTGAGTATTGAAATTCGAATTTACTTTCCGTAAGGCGGTAATTAACTTCTTCTTTCAAATGCTTTCAAAATCGAATAAATAAAAGATTGAATAAATAAATAAATTGACAAAAGGACGAAAATGAAATAAATGGGTTTTCTGTTGGGTTACCAGATTAGTTACTAGGTTAGGTTACTAATTTGAATAATTTGAAATTTGAGATCCGAATTCATCTTCCACAGGACTGCGATTAATTTTTTCCCTTCAAGTCGAGATCATCGTTCTTTAAAAATCGAATAAATAAAAAAAGAAAAAAAATGAACGAATAAAAAACCGAGAGGGAAAGAAATTTCTTATTAGATTAAGGAAATTTCTTACTAGAATGTCAGCGAGCGTAGTAGCGTCGCCAAAATATTCGACGCGTGACTATTATTCGCGGCGAGATGAATACGCGTCGCGTGTTATCGCGGCATGTTCCGCGCCAGG
The DNA here is from genome assembly GCA_032399595.1 of Tetragonula carbonaria. Classification (NCBI taxonomy): domain Eukaryota; kingdom Metazoa; phylum Arthropoda; class Insecta; order Hymenoptera; family Apidae; genus Tetragonula; species Tetragonula carbonaria. The sequence goes on along the minus strand of JAUCRC010000006.1, from coordinate 7,933,220 downwards.
GTGTACTTAACTCTCTGCTAATGGTTAATCAACGCACGTACGCGCTTCGGCAAACGGAAACATCCCGAAGGAAAGTTCGCGAGTATCGCGAAGCCGGATCGCATGCTTGAACCGGTTTAATAACTTCGTAATTCTACTTACGAATTATGGAAACGAGACTGGATTACCAACTGATTTTCATGTTCCATATTCTTCTTTTTCCCCATCTATCTCCTCTCTCTCTCTCTCTCTTGTGAAAATTTTTGACGAAAGAGTCTGAAACTCTTTCGAGTAACTCTTGTCCACAGTTAACAATTGTTCTCCGTCGTTTTTCTAATTTTTGTTTCACAAAAATCTGTGATTAAACGAAAAGTCTTCTATTTTTTTTTGCTATCGATATTTGGTAGAAACTGGAACCCGATCGACAAACAGGAAAACGAAGCGTTCTCTCCTCTTTTTCGTTCGGAGGAGCTGGAACATTTTTCAAAGCTGCTGTTGTTTCGTTCCTCTTTTTCGTTTCTTCGCGCGAAAGTGGCAAGCAAGGAAAATTCGAAACAGTGATAAAAATCGAATTTTTCAAGCAAGAATTTTTACGAAGCTGAATACAGAAGAAATATCTCGGAATATTTATTATATCGGGTTTCGCGGATGATGGAACCACGATGTGTTTCGAAATATAATGGAAAAGGAATATTTTCCATTCGAAGTTTCGCTTTTTCTCTTATGTATTTGATTTTCGTCCTCGTGACTCCTCCGCCAATGATAGAGTACTCTCTCACTGGACGATATATATATATATATATATATATATATATATATATATATATACGGCGAATGAAAACAATTTTTTTCGACAACGGAGATTCGAAATACTTTAATTTTTTGATCGAATCGAACGTTATATTTTTGATACAGTCGAGAATGAATGTTATCCGTGTTTGGAGTAACTTTTGTCTGACAACTGTTTCCCGTTGTTATTTCTAATTTTTATTCCGACGAAAATCTGACGAGAAGCCATGTATTTTTTGTTTGTTTTTGTTTTTGTTTTCGTTTGCTATCGATTCAGTAGAAAACATGTTCGACAACGTGAAGTGAAGTTCTTAGTTCAAAAAGTGTCTCGCCTTACAACAAAAAACGAATATTTTATCGATTTTATGTAAATTCAATCCATGTATAAAATCGAGTATAGAAATTACTCGAAAATTTATAGAATTTCGAAATATTTCGAAAATATTTCGAAATTTCATTGACGCTATACTAAACTTCGATTATCATGATTGTATTAGTGAAGTTTGAAACAAATCTAATATGAATTATAACATATTGTATTACAGTACACAGTTAAATATATATATTTCTCCAAACTTTTATCCATTTATATTTTATCTCTATTTACGAACGATTTCTCAGATAATCTTTCTGTCTGCAAATAGTGAAAAAAACTCGAGCGTAAAAACGGGAGTAACGAACGATAGACAGGAGGATCGTCGAGGAAAACAATAAATCATCACTACTTTTTTCTCTCATCATGTCGTTTAATCACCTTAAAAGTCCACGAGTAAAAATACTTACAAATCGGGTAACTTACATCGAGTTAATGAGAGTTCGCTGCTGTGCACCTTATCACAAAAGGAGGAGTTCTTCTTCTTCTTTTTTTTTTTTCTTTTTTTTTTGTTTTTTCTTTCCCAAAAAGTAACATCATCAGCGAGAATTATGCGAGATTTCATTACGAAAATACGAGGTATGAAAAATATGAATTTGGCTCTGTTTCTGTTGGTAATAACGATTCACCTTCTCACGTGACTTCAGAGAGTGTTCCAGCGTGACAGGTTCAAAAGATCGATTTTACGTTTATCAAAAGTACGAGTGCAACATTAGAGAAATGTAATTAATGGGAAATAAATTTTTTTTTTAATTATCATTTTCCGGAGGTTTCTCAGAAACTATTGTACCAATCGAATTGAACACATCTCTTTTTCAGCACACGTAAGGCCAAAATATATCAATTTTCCAATTTTTCAAAGACGAAGGAAAATCGAGACACCATTTTCAAATCATTCTTTCAATTCTCAGTATTTTTCTTTCTCAGTCGCGTTCGTACTGATAGAATAAGAATCAACTTGACGTTTCTTTTTTTATGCTGCAGTCGATTCCAATTATTTTTCAACAAAAAAAAAAAAAATAAAATTCGCCATCGTTCGTTAGAAACAAATAAACGTGCAACATTTAATTCGCTAAAGTTTCAGAGAGAAAAAAGTTTGCAAAGAAGAGGGACACAAGCTTGTCACACTGGATTATTCCCTCGAATTAAAATTAAACCACGATCCATCGATCTTAGTTAACATTCGACCGAATTTATTTTGCAACATTTATCAAAAAAGCCGCGATTAAATCGTCAGAATCGCGAATGGAAAAATGAAGGACGAGTCGCGAGGAAAGCGAATGAAACATCTCTCCATTAACCTCGAGAGCCTTTTACTTGCCTGTAATTCATCGAATGAATTACGTCGTTTCTCGCTTCGAAATTCATTCGAAATTAAATTCATGAAATTTCACTCCCGCCCGAGAGCCCCTGTCGATGCTCTCGATAACGGACGAAAAAAAAAAAAAAAAAAAACAGTGATAATTTCCGATGCGGTTAGTGTGTCAAACACGCGCAGTTCTCTCTCTCTCTCTCTCTCTCTCTCTCGTCAAATTGGATATTCGAAAGCTTCTTTGCGCAAGAGCTTTGAACGGTGTTAACATGTAGCGTGCGTTATATATCGGGCAAATTGAAATTTCGACGCGCAACGTGGATGAAAATGCCTAGCAGGAATTAAACGATATCAAAGGATTGAAACCTGGGCTGAATATCTCGTTCCCTCCCCCTCCCCCTCCGTGGTGTTCTTTGAATCGTTTTCAACTCGATCGCCGGGTTTGTCCCGCTCGTTGAATACATTTTTTTAACGGAGAAAGATCGTTCGAATTTGTTGTGACGTCGGAAAGGGGACAATTGGCAAACGAAATTTCTTCGTTGCCCACCGAGCAGGATGGATCGAGAGTGCGAATTTTTACGCACTTGCGGGAAATTTAAAAGTGGTAAAAGCGATATAGCGAATATACGAAAATACAAAATACACACGCGAATTTCGTTCCAAGATTCTTTTAATTATTTTTTTTTTTTTCATTATTATCTTAATCCTCATCCGTCCCATGTTTCTCCAATATTTCAGAGACGACGATCTCTAACGATCCTCACTTTGACAATCCCCGTAGGTTTAAATTACGTTTGATAATTTCGAAGTGATGGTAAATAATAGTAAACAGTCACACGTTGATTTCGTTTGAAGTTTCGTAAGTTTACGAAATTTCGTGTCGGAATTGAATAATTTCTGGTGACATTACGCAAGCCATCATTAAGAATCATTAAGACGTACATTTGTTGATTATGTCTGCAAGTTCTTTTGCCAACTAAGTGAGTAAACTAATTTTAAATTTTTATTCATATTTTATTTTACAGAGGTCCAATTTTTTTTTTTACATTGTGATTTCACACGTTTCACATTTCGGCATTTTGTCAAGAGCCATAACTATTACAATTGGAACGGGAAAAGTTGTAATGTAAGGTCAGCCTTTTCACTGCAAATAACAATTATAAGCGACCGAGAGATTTTTTTTTCGTTGACCAATGATCATTATTGACAAAGGAAATTTATTTCGGTTCTCTGTCTTTGTCAATTTCCGCGAGGTTCACACGAGAAAGTAACACTAACAGCGTTAAAAGTTTTTCCAGGCAATTGCGGAGGACTGTTTCAGTCGAGTGCAAAACGATATTTTACACTTTACATTACTACGAAGTAAAAATCCCCCTCGTCAACAATAGCAGAGGTCGAAATTAACAATTCGTTAAAAAAGAAATTTCTTTTAAAAAAATATTCCCTCCAAATTCTCGTGTAAAAAGTACCTGTTTTTGTAGTATTTTTCTAGAAAGAAATGTTACACTCAGGAACACTTTCGAACAATGTTCTCTGGATTCTCTGGAAAGTATTTCAGAATTTGTATAATAAAAGTCCCACGGATACAAGTGATTTCCAAATATTTAATTGAAAATCCATCTTTATATTCGAGTACTATAAGTTCATCGAATAATGTTCAACTGTTACAAATATTGATAACGATGATATTGATACTATAGACGGAAAAAATTTTTATATTTCATAAGTTCTACACTGTGTACGAAACTTTTATTTCCAAGAACGTTTATTTATCTACTCGTATCGGGATTTCGTAACGTGCGAAAAACATTTTTCGAAAAGAAATTTTTCTATGAACCAAATGTTTTCTCACAGATGGGACCTCAACATCATCGATCCCTGAACGATAGTTATCGGGCAATGAAAAAAATTGCTCGATCGTTTGCAACTACTTGCAACATTAAACTATCCAATCACTTTCAAAACTCTCTCCACTGAGAAGTTCTGAGTTCAATTTCAAAGATAAACAAGTACCAGTTTTGGTCCCCGTGTTTCATAAGAAAACTGTGTCGAATCGACACGGAGAGACGGATGAGGTTTGAAAAAATATCCATGTGAAAAAAGAAAACTCTGTTTCCCTTCATCGGAGGCATGGAAGGATTTTTCTTAAAAAAAAAAAAAGCATTGGAAGTATTTTCAGCTTTGTCGTGAGCGATTTGATAATCGTCGAAACTTAATCTATTTTATTTATTTATTTTTCTTCTTCTTTTTTGCGCACGCGCGTTCACCGGAAGACGGGGGCAGGCTCTCGAGGAATTCAGCGCGCGCCGATAAAAGCTCGAAACGTTCGAACGATAAAATACATATATTACACGTATGTACATGCGTCGCGGTTTCGAGAGGAAAGCGAAACGTAACTCCATTACATTATCGATGGGTTTTTCGGTGAATCGGGGCGTTTGTTCCAGCGATTTGCGACGCGGTTTGTCTTCAAACTGTGAGACTCGAGACAGTTCCCCCGTGGAAATATTTTTCCCCCCTGATTCTCCTGCTTCTTGCGCCTCTCTTGAATTATTCAACAATTCGAGCGCCCGCGACTACACCGCCGTGCATAAGTATTTGAGTATACACCTCTGGATCAACGAAACCGAAGATTCAAGCAATTTAAACGAGTCCTTCTGATCCTGCAGCTCCCAATTCCCTTTCTTTGTGAAACGACCTTTACGTAAATATACGCGAATATAATTAAAATAACGGAATGCGACTGAAATGCTTTACATGTCGAATGTTATAGAAAATGCAACGTTTTGTCTGTTTTTCTTTCGTCTTTTGTTATTATTCTGTACAATTCTGCATGTAAAAATTTCACACGAGTGCACAAATATTCGCAGTTCATTTATCAGCACTTGATATTGTATCTGATCGTTTATTATCTAATTATGCTTCCGATGCGGAAATATTTCTATCTATCGATTGGGTACAAGCCAAGTGTAAACTCCAGTGATTAAACAAAAGTTGAAACATCAGTTAATTTAATTTTCACATACGGAAATTAATAGATATTGATAAAAAGAATAGATGATGAAATGAATGTTACGACAGTTATGTGGCTGAAAATTCGGCAGGGTGAGTTTAATCATTTCTGAGCATAGTTCGAATTAATTCGTGTTCAATTTTGTTCGTGTTTTATTATTAACTCGATCCTATCGTTGCAGATTGAATTTATAGGATATCGGCCACACTTGCGTAATCAAACCTAATCCTTTTCATATTTCCGATTATAAACGGACCTCAATTTATTATAAGACATACGTTTCATAGCTTTCATGCTCTTTTTAAGACTAAGAAATTTTCTGCAACTTTAATCGTGGCATTCTATCACTCTCTCATTAAATCGATAATTAAGAACAGGTGAGTCTCTGTCTGATTTTTATAAAGCGAATCAATCTTTTCAAGCAAATATATATTCATCGTTAAAATTTTATGAAGATTAAAACACACATGTTTCTAACCATACATTGAGAAATTGACAGCGTCAGCCAATTTATTGGAATTTATATTTATCAGTAGTTTATTAGAAATAAACATGAAACTTGAAAATGCGGAAAAAATGACAGTAAGGAGATGATAGTTGAAACATAGATGTCGAAACGTAACAGAACTATCAATATTTTAATGAAATTGTACAAGGTGTTCGATTATTTATGCACGACAGTGTATATATAGTACACTGATAAAAAATTCACGCTACTTTTTCGATAGACAATGCTTAAAATTGTCATAATTTTGTGAGAAAAGAAAAACGTACGGCAATTTATGTGGCGTCGTTTCAAACGATGAAGCCTATATTTTTTTCACAGCAATGAGTTCATTTATTTCACGGATGTTTCTATATCACACGACGATATAAAAAAATAAGAGCTCCGTTCTTTTCGAAAATCGTCAAAATTCAAATTCTTTTAAATTCAAATTCAAATTCTTTTAAATTAAAAAAAAAAAAAATCTTTCCTGCAACTAAATCCACCGATGTGTCTCCCCTTTGCAACGAGCGCTTAAAACTTGCTGTTTCTCGTTATTTTAAAAGACTTTAAACAACTAAAGGACTAAACGACAACGTTGAATTTTTGTTGTTTAAACGTCATCTTGTTTTGGAAGTTAGACGAATTTACGTAGACTAAAAATGAAGTGTTGGAATCTCAATTCAGATCTCAATTCATTGAATGCTAAATAGGATGAAAACTTTGTGTCGTGTTTTAATCTCGATTTTTATACGTTTTACTATGAAGTCGAACTATCCACGTCTTACAGCATTATTTAAATAGATTATCGTAGAAAACCTCTTAAAATCTCATTGTTGACACTGCAACAAGACATAATCATAATAACACGAATTTAGAACGATAGTTAAAAAATGTTGGTAATTACAACATCGATTATTTAAATGTTAATATAACAACCGATATTTGCAACAAGTCTTGTATATTTTTTTTTTCTTGGCGATTGTCTCAAAATCAATGCCGCATTGCATCTTCGATGTTTCGTTTACTACAAAATCGTTCTAATTTATTTAACAACACTCAAGTGAAAATACTTGGTCGCGTCCTCTCGTCGCTAATTGTAAGATGCGGTTTTATGCATTTTAAAATTTTCCCTGAACGTCGCAGAAGGAGAAACAAAAAAAAAAAAAGAAAAAAAAAAGAAAAAAAAAACAGAAAAAAGAAAAAGTTTGAAAAAGAATTCGTTTTCACCTGTTATACCTGTCAATTTTCTATAAATAGCACTAAATGCACAAAATCCTGCAAGTGCCAATGAAATTTCAAACGACAAGCGCTCCGAATACCATCGCGCACAGGTGACGTCGCGGAAACCGCAAATCGAGCCGGCAAACGAGGTTGCAAACTCGCAGTCGCGCGCTCAAGAATCCCTCGAAAAAACGCCGAGAAGGGGAAAAATCCCTTTCCCGCGGGTGAAATATCCCGGCAGGAAGACCAATTTCCTGAGGCTACAACGAAAACCCAAACTAAGTTCCTCCCGAAAACCAATAGACCGGAAGACGCTTTCGCTCGCGAAACCGGCGTTGGCCAAAGCCAACAGCAACCCGAATCGTTCGAGTTCGGTAAAGTCGGAGCGAGTTCGACTTCGAGTGAGATCGCGAAGTGACGATGATGGATCCAGGGATCAGATGGGCTGTCGTTGACGGCCGATCGGATCGATCGCTATGAATTGCCGGCGTCTTCGTCCTCGTCCTCGTCCTCGTCGTTCCTCGGCAGCATGGTCGCGAGCTCGTACTGAAGGCTCCTCGGTATGTCGAGCTGAAACGCTTGCCGAGCGTGCGTCAGCCGCCGCTTGATGGCCCTGAGTGACAGCTCGCGCAGAGTGTAAACCGGCAGTGTGATGTAGACGTTGGTCCGCTCGCTCCTCTGCGGCAGCTCGCTTTGTCGCAGCCCCTGGTACCTGGCGAACCACGGCTCCGGGAAGAACACGTCCCTCTGGTTCACCGTGTACCTGAAAACCCCCAGCCTCGTCCAGCCAGCTGTCCTTCGTTCGCCCGATTCTTCGATCAACGAGAGAGAGATCTCTGATCTAATCGTACTATCTGATCGAACTTTAACGTGTAACATTAAAATGATGGCTGATCAAGGTGGTTCATGGCGAGAGGTCAACTGTCGAACGAAGAAAGAATTTGAGTGAAGTAAAGTGAGTGACTTGGAATTTTTACGTTGGTACGTTGGTTTCTCGAAGATGAAAGAGATACTGCGTTAGAATATGAAGAACACTTTTACGTCACGAACGACAATTATTATTATTAAAATTCCAACAGGAATCGAAGATTTTGTCTACTTAATGCTTAGATACTGTCGCTAAGAATTTAACTTTTAATTTTCGTGATTAATTTCCAATTAACTTTTCAATTCATTTATACGATCAATTGGAGTTGTTTTAAAATAGAGCCGGCTAACTGGCGGCTCGCAGGCTCTTGCCCCTACTTTCCCAATCACTAGCGCTATCCCCTCCACCACGTTTCCTCGCCGTGCGTGACCCCCACTCTCTCAGTCTGTTGATTTCCCTGCCAAACAAATGGCGAGATCGATGCAGTGGAGGGGGTAACGCTAGCGATGGAGGGGGGCGGGCCGCCAATTAGCCAGCTGTGTTTTAACACATTCGCGACTGACGATTATGGGACGAAACGTTTGACTGAACACCATGGCATTTAATTTCCAAAAGTCTGCAGCAAGCATCTGTTTTATTTCTATATGCGTGTAAATATAAAAAATATTACTTCTCGATATATGATATTGATGATACTGTAAAACTCTTCGTCGCTTGTTATTATTCTGTTATTCCTTCGTTTCAATTGTACAGCATCGGTGCCTGTGTCACTGTCATTATTGGATTCGGACGATTCCAATTCACAATCAGAAAACGCACCCGCGTGAACATCGTTCACAAAACAGCTATCTGCTTCTTCCACAGTAAGGATTTTCTTTTAAACGTGCAAAGAAAATAACGTAACCTAATAAAAATTTGAAACGAGGATACTGATAATTTTGATAAAAAGAAAAAAACTGTGACGACGAGTAATGAATTTCTTACCGTATAAGCGTTGTTACGTTTCACTTATGGTTAATAGCTTATTATAGTTAAAACCATCGTTGCGAGATCGGTTGCTAATTGAAATTACGTCTTCCTACTTTCCATAAACGAACGTTATACGTAAGCATTACACCAAGCGACCGTGTTCAAAATCGAGATCTACTCTTTCTCGAATCAACTCTTTCTTCGTTCGAACGCCCAACCAAAACGCACAGATCCTCGTAATTGAAAAATTAACCTGTTTTGATCTTGGCTGTCGCAGGTGAATTCTGTTGAAGATTGCTCTGACAGAATAGATTACAACGATATCCGAAAGATAGAACACTGTATCATTGCTACATCCTCTAACGATCATCCTCTGCTCGATCATTCAAGAGCTACTCGACAATTCCTTCCTCGACATCACACATCACACCGAAGAAAAACACGAAGAGGAGTGCCAACAAACCTTACTCTAACGTGTTGCCCCACTTGAAACCAAGGCATCCAAGCGTTACGACACAACGAAGAAACAAAGCTTCAACGCTTAAGGAATTCCCTGCCCTCTGAAGGATCCTCCGCGAGGGAAGAGAAGTCCTCGATGAAGAGAGTGTATTGCAAAGAATCCTACCTGTCTCTGGTCTCTTGGTCAACGAAGATCCACGGATGCGTAACGAACGTGTTGATATCGAGGCAATCGCCAGGCGACAGCACACCGTAGCTGATTGCCTGGCCTTGATAATCGATCCAGTAGAGGATGACGTTGTGCAGGGTCTTGTTGATGAACTTAACGAAGGATCTATGCACGTTGTTGATCGAACGAAGCAGTGGCTGCTGCTGATGTTGTTGCTGATGACTCTCGTCCATTCTTCCTCAACCGAATCTTCCACCGAGAAACTTCGCTCCACCGAATACACCACTCTCTTTCCCGCTTCGTCACCTTCTCTGACCCTGAAGCTACGGTGGTCTCGCCACCACTGAAAGCAGAAAATCAAACCGGGGGCCTGTCGGATTAATTCTCGCGAGAAGAGAAGTATCTTCCGAATACCCTTTCCCTTTCTTTTTAATTATTTAAATTTGAATTTTATTATTTTATTTTAACCAGTTTGAATTTGATTTTATATTTTATATTACTTTAAGGGGGCGGAAAGGGGTTGTTTTTTTTTTCAAACGTTCCAATCGTTTCTTTGGACTTCTTGGTTTTCGAGTTCTCAAGCGTTATTCTCGGGCCTCAAATTTGTAAAATATCTCGAATTGCTTGGATATCTCGAATTTTTTTGGTTCTCGGATTTTTTAGCGTTTCAATGTTATCGAGTGTCAAATTTTTAATACGTCCCAAATATCGAATCTCGAATTTTCGAAACCTACAAATATTTTCGAAGACTGAACATACTTTGCCGATTTTATTCCAAATGATTTCAGTCACACATGTATTTTTCTTTTTTATTACTGTAAAAAAAGCGTTACATATTGTACGTATTGTACATATGCATATATGTATATATGTATCGTGGTGATTCGTAGAATTAAACTTCAACTTAAACTAAACGTGAGTTCTGTCTTCTCTCTCACATCTCACGCACCTTCTTTTTATATTCTAATGAACTTGCAATGACATCTGAGAATTTTTCAAAGTCGTCGAATTTTCCCCATTACTTGAATTTTGCCCCTCGTAATTAAACGAATCTTACCATCAAACTACAAAAATCAATCTACGATCGATACTACATCACGATTGAAATTTCTCTAAATAATAAACAAATAACAAAGCACGCATTCAATTCTGCAGAATTTACGATTTCATTATCAAACTCAGGTTTGAAATTTCTTTTCAGTCTCACGTTAAGTTCTATAAAAATTACAATTACATCTTTTTTATCACCAAACTCTAGTTTGAAATTTGTTTCCAATCTCATGTTAAACTTCATAGAAATTCTGATTGTATATTTTTATTACCAAACTCGAGTTTCTTAAACTTCTTCTTACAATCGGTCTCACGTTAAGTTCTATAGAAATTACAATTATATCTTTTCTATCACCAAACTCAAGTTTGGAATTTTTTTTCAATCTCACGTCAAACTTCATAGAAATTCTGATTGTATATTTCTCTATTACCAAACTCGAGTTTCTTAAATTTCTTCTTACAATCGGTCTCACGTTAAGTTCTATAGAAATTACAATTATATTTTTTTCTATCACCAAACTCAAGTTTGGAATTTCTTTTCAATCTCACGTCAAACTTCATAGAAATTCTGATTGTATATTTCTCTATTACCAAACTCGAGTTTCTTAAATTTCTTCTTACACTCGGTCTCACGTTAAACTCTACAGAAATTACAATTATATATTTTTTTATTATTAAACACGACGTTTAAACTTCTCTTCAGTCTCACTCTTGAGTTTTAAATTTCTTCTCGGTCTAAGGAACTAAAAATCTATTTAAATTCTATTTAATCACCAAGCTATCAAACTGTTCGATGCTTTCGAGCAAGATCGTCAGCAGTCGGCGCATTGAATATTTCATTTTCACGCGAGTGAATCGAATCAGAGATCGAAGGTCCGTGATAATCCGACAGACAGACAGCCAACGAACGGATGATTTTTCGTTGAAAAATTCGGGCGCGATGAGTTTTTCCCTGGTCAGCCGGGAAGGACCACGAGTCGAGAAATCGATCGGATGTAAACAATTTCTCCCCGGGATTGAAACTGTTCGAATCAACTGGATACGTTGGTCAACATATTATAAAAAACATTGGAGTATTTGCCCGTTTCGATTTCTTTTTTTTTTTTTTTCCCACTTCTGGCCGTCTCTCTTTCGCGTCGCGTGTTTGCCCCACGTCGACTCCAGCATTTCTCGACCAAACAGGAAAATATTTAGGGTGAAACGCACCGGCCACCGGTGAAATTTCATTAACACTATTCCTACCACGACCGGTGAAATGACCGTTTTTAAAATTTCGATCAGAATTTCCTATACACAACGTGATTAAATCGACTTTGAACTTAACGACTTTTCCTCAAATGTACGTACAATACGTTTTTCAATATTCGCTTCTTTTTTTTATTGCTTATTTGTTGAGAAAAATTTGTAGTCTGTCTTACGTACCACGACCGGTCATTTGACCGGTAAAACGATTTATATCCTTTTGTAATAGTATTCTCTCAAGAATACTCAATTCCAAAGCTATAAAGTCGTTAGAAACGAAAGGCAATGCAGTTGTGGCATGATTTTGAACCGAAAAAGTGCCTTCCGAAAAAGAGACTGATTTACGGCACTTCTAAATGTTTGCAGTTCTCGCTCGCCTATCGGCCTCGCGATACTTATTTGCCTGATCATCCGAAACGGTCCAGAACCTCGGATTTTCTTACACCGTCTTATCTACTGTGACTGTAAAATAAATAAAAAATGCGGCGAAAACGAATAAAAATGTACGTTATATACTTCTGAATAAAAGAAACTGTATTTTTATACTGTCAAATTGGCTTTTATCTTCATTCTATTAAAAAATTAAAAAATTAAAAAATATAAGTTGTGCTAAAGACCGGTCGCGGTACGAATAGGTATACGTGAAGTGTCGGTATAGGAATAGTGTTCAGTGTAGTTCGGAGATTCGAGAAAATTGGAAATTGGAAATTTCGGAAATTAAAATGTTTGGCGTACCTGAAAATCGGAATATTTGGAATATTTGAAAAAGTTGAAATATTTGAGAATTCGGGAATTTGGAAACTGAAATAATTGAGAACTTGGAAATATGAGAAAGCAGCCGCAACGCGCGAGAAAAAGAGGAGAGAATATCAGAGCTTTCGGTGATATTCGTATCCGATATGTTTGAGAAGGGAAATCCTTCTCCAGGTGGGTATCGTTGAATTCGAAATGTGAAACGTGATTTGTCGTTTCGAGTTGAAAGTGTTGGGAGAAACGCGACTCGACGCGAGAGAGAGAGAGTCGAAAAGGAAATAATTTTGCCTTCGAAGTGGAGAAGTTCGAAAGTTGAGTATCGGGAAATTTGAACAGCTTGGAATTCTCTGTTGGCTGGATGCTTGAACGTTCGAGGGATTGTGATTTTTTCTGGGCCATTTCTCTGCAATTTGAAAAGCTTTTTTCGACATTTGTGTCTGGACATTTGGAAATTCGAGAATTCGAGAAACTCGATGGAGCGTCTCGAGGATTAAGATATCGACGTGTTTAAGAACATTGGAAAATTTGAGTTGCTCGAGCTTTAGAAATTGAAATAATTGAGAATTTGGAAATGTGAGAAATTGAAAACTGATGTATTTGAGAATCGGAACGTTCGAAAGTGCATCTAAAGTGCTTGGAAATTAGAATGTTTCAGTGTAGTTCGGAGATTCGAGGAATTGGAAATTGGAAATTTCGGAAATTGAAATGTTCGGCGTGCCTGAGAATTGGAATATTTGGAATATTTGAGAAAGTTGAAATATCTGAGAATTCGAGAATTTGGAAATTTCAAGCTCTAAAAATTGAAGGTGACGTAGAAATTCCGAATACGGAAATTCTGGAAATTAAAATAGCATTCGAACAGGCTGATGCGTTTGAGAATTGGAATGTTCGCAAACTTCGAAATTACAGAAATTAAAAAATATTTCAGAATCCAGAAATCTGGAAATTTGGAGAATCGAAATATCGTCTGAGAATTGAGATATTTATGAATCTCAGAATTTCAAGCTTCGAAAATCGAGAAACACACGAGAGTTTCGGAAATTCGACGCTGAAATATCAGAGAATCTGGAGTATATTTCACAATTAAGTAAACATTGGAAAAACTAAAATATTTAAATAATTTTCAGAATTTAATAATGTGAACATCTGAAAAATTTAAGACTCGAATATTCATCTCCAAATATATTTAATGGTTGAAACGTCACTTGAAACTTGCAATTTTAAACCAGATGACCCGATTCGATGCGAATAAATGGAAACGAGAAACGATTCGACATATAAATCGGTGAAAGTTCAAAGACCATCTCGTCAGTTGGAATAACTCTAATAATTTATTTAAATAATATCTGACGCTAACTCGACGCGAGATGCGTTTATCCAGCCGAAGCGATCAATCATGAAATGGTAATCAAATAGCTATAGATTCCTATGACTTGTCTGGCTCGTCGAGACGAACGAAGATAAACCTTTTCTATAAATACAAGTTGCTTTTCATCCTTGGTGAAAACTCTGTCGTGTAAGTTATAACATCCAGATGTGTCTGTCAAAGGTGACGAATCAATAGTGAGATAACATTTAACGGCGAGTCCTATTAATAGTCAGATATTTAAATTTTGCAAAAAGAAATCGCAAGAATTACGATCGTTCAATTTTATTTTCAAATGTTTTAAAACATATTTACGCTCTTACATTGAAATGTTTTTTCTAAACGTTTGCAAGAGATGGCAAGGTGAGGACACTTTTCTTTTCCAAGATACTATAAATTAAATCATAGTATGTAAAAGTACTTTTTCAATGATTGAATTTACAATTAGATTTGAGGGTTGAAGCCTTTCCTTCACAACGACCCGTCAGAATATTTTGTGCAATTTTTCCTCGCCATTTTGTTGAACCTCGAGTATTCCTCTAATTTTCATCATCTAGACAATCATCGAGTCTTCAAAATTCAATAAAAACGACGAGGAAAAATCATGCATCAAGCACTTCCTACAAACTTTACAATATTAGTGATCGATACATTGTATCGTTAAATATACTTGCGTTATTTCTAAAAAAAAAAGAAAAATTCGATCATAAACTAATATTTATCTATTATGTATAAATAATACGAAGAAATTCCTTATTTCGGTGAACAAGAAACGCTGCTTTCCAATATTCCTAACGTTCCAGTATTTTAACGTAATTCGTTAAATACACTAGCATCATTTCTAAAAAAAAAAAAGAATTCGACTTCTCTCTCTCTCTCTCTCTCGTCGCTAGATGAAATTATCAAAGACTGGAAACGAAATTTCGGGGGGCCTTCCGGTGAAATTTTCACGACAAAGGATGACCGAGAGCGGAAAATCGATCGGCTGTGTACGGCCGGCTCGTGTTATCAGGTGGAAACGGGAAGCTGGCGAGCGTCTAGCGTTTCCGGGGCTTTCACTTTCCCCCAGCGGAAAGCCGTAATGGAGTTTCGGCGTTCTCCGTCGTTGTTTCGCTGTTTTATAAGCCTCGACGAGTGCAACGCTACCTCCGCCGTGGTGAACGACAGCGCGACAGAAACAACGACGATGGAACGAACACGCACGCGGATCTAGCGACATCATGCGAATTCTCGAAGGCTCGAAAAAAACGGAGAACGCGTGTTCAAAACAGTGCCCCGTTTGCCGATTGTTGTTTCGCCATTTCGCGGGAATTTCCTACGACGAACGCGATCCCCATTGAACACGATTACTGAGTCGAGAAATCAGAAATTTTACGAGGGAATTTTCAGTAGCGGCAGAGAGAGAGAGAGAGAGAGAGTTCAACGAGACGGAAGCTTTTAAAAATATATTTTTTTTCCCCTCGATTTTTCGGCAGATTCGTGTTTTTGCGAAGGTTATTTCCGTTTCGTTGGATTTTCAATTCTTTCAGACACCGTTTCGTTTCTTCCTTCTCTTATTTTTTTTCTTTTCGAGTGTCGCTGTCGCCCGATGTAAACGAATAAAATAAGTTAGTCTTCCCAAAGGGAATATAACTCGTTTGAACGAAAATTTCGAAATGCTCGCTTACTTGTGACGAGATATGCGCTTCGATTATATATTTGCGAATAGATGTGCAACCGTTCGCGAAAAATTTAGTTATTTTTTTTAAAAATGTGAATTTAGTTAGTCTTGCTTAATTATTTTAGTATTTAAAATTACGAGTAAATGTAAACTATTGACGAGAAATTACGATTCCATAATTCTCAGCCTTGAAAGACCAATCGCCGTCTAATAATGGATTTCCCTTCTCCGAGGCTACATACACGAACAGCATAATAATTCGTCCTTCAACAGGTCGTAAAACACTCTATAGCTACCGCAAGGAAATTTCACGTTCGCCGTTTTCATTAAAACTTTTTCCCTCCCCCCTCTGGTCGTTCATCGACAACCGACGGAACGAATATCGACGAGTCTCGAGGTTAAAATTAGCAATGACAAAATGGTAGAGACGATTTATGCGGCTCGAACGGAAACCGCAGTAAGAAGTATAGTGCACTATATATCGCTCGCGATTCGTCGAAATAAGATTTCGAATTTCAGAGGGACGATTCGAAGATTACAAGCTCGCGAGCAATAATAATTTCAAGCAGCAATCGAAATTAACTGGAATTCCAGAAAATTCTTAATAAGTTCGAACCTACATATTTACGAATTTTTTTTTTTTGGAACGAAGCGTCACGCTCGGGAACAATTTTGAACACTTTTTGAACAGTGTTCTCGCGGAGCAGATATTTTAAAATTCGTACGATAAAAGTCTCATGGAAACGAGAATATTTAACTGAAAATCCATTTTTATATTCATCAGATAACTGCTACAAATATGGAGAATCTTTATTGATATCGTTGTTCCTCTAACAGAAAAATTTTCGTTTCTCTATACTTTGTAAGTTTGATCTTTGTTTGAAACTTTCGTTTTTAAGAACATTTGTTTATCTGTTCTCATCGGGGCTCGTAGTGTACGAACATTTTTCAGATGGAACCTGTTTCAAAGTTTCTTAACTTCTTTCGATCCTTGGTTTCAAGTGCTTCTACGTGTTCTAATTTTCCAAGATTTCGAATTCGGGAATTTCGTTTGGCTGCTGGCGAATTTTCGTGAATTTACTGCTGATCGATATGCAACGTAGCAGTAATAAATTTCATTGTTTATCGCTGTAAAAATTTGCAATAAAATTATTTTTATTGGATGATGTTACTTGTTATATTAAATCGCACGTAGCTCGTTGCGTCATTTATCTGTGTCAAACTACTGTCAGCTCGCATTATATACTATACCTACTTATTTACTGTATATATGATCCCTTCTTTTATTTTATTGTTACTGGACGGTGTGTGACTCATTAAAACATTATTACAACTTTAATATTACTTTGCTTTATAACTTTACTATTACCATAATTATTGTATAAGTTTACAGAAATTCAAATTCAAACGAACGAAAATCCTGAATTTAGAAAAGTTTAGAATTAAATTTCACGGTTGTAAAAAAATTTGTAAAATACAACCTTAAAAACGGTTGAAACACTTGCAAAGGTTTATAGAAATCCAGATGCAAATGAAATAAAATTCCAACTAGCTAATGGAGTGTCAATCTCAGAGATATTGTTAACATCTACAAGAAGATTTAAACGAAACGCGATCGTTAATTAACACTTTTACTTTAGTTGGTATTTTAATAACGAAAATATTTATATGAATGAACAAATGAAAATATCTATTAACACTAGAACAACGTATAAATCATTATAATTTAAATAACAATTGAGAAATAAATAGATTTATACAATCATACGTCATGTCCAAACAGAAATTAATTTTAGCAGGACTGTTTGTAAAACTTTAAAAAAAAAAAACGAAAATTACGTACCGATGGGTTCGATTGTACAGTGTTAAACTGATAAAATTGTACAATTATTTACAAAGCTTGTGTAACAAAGGATGGGCCAAAAGTCACTTCCTGCTATATATAAATAAATCCTCAATAATTCTTTTATACGTACACATTTCTCAGCATTTGAGAGAAATAATCTTCAAAAAAATAATGAACAAATCATGTTCGAACTTAAGTTTAATTTGAAATTACTAAAATTAGTTTTCTCTTACATCTTGATGCTCTGTTAAAAAGAAAGATGAACAGGTTAGAAAGAAATCTATTTCTGGCCCCGCCCTCTACATATTTCTTACAGGCAATTGTCATTGTCGAATATCCCGCCAGGAAGGTGTTCAGCCATGTTCGAACGCGTTACGAGAGAAAATGTGACAAGCAGATAATATCGGCGATATGTCAGACAGAAATGATCAGAAGCCTGAAGAAAAATCCTCTACGAATGAAGTAAAAAAAAGCAGATCCTCTCGCGGAGATGTTAAATCAAATGAACCGTTATCGTCGAAAGAAAAAAATCCCCTCGATGCGGAGGAAGCACAATGGCAGAGAGAAACAAGCAGAGAGACACGGAGAGAGAGAGAAAAAAACAAAAAAATTGATACGACACGTAGGAAGTGAAAAATGGTTGTTTCGTACTCGTAACACGGTTCTTGGGAAATGATTCTTCGCGGAGCAGTCATAATGGCGGCGGTGGGAGGGGTGGAGGGGGGCACCGAAGATAAATGAAGGAAGTTCATACACTGAAAATGAGAAATAATTGTGCTGTGTAACGGAACTGGCCAAAAAAAAGAAATTCAATGGCGTCGCGTCGTGTCCACAACAAGACCAAGCAAAAACGCGGGGGAGAAAACAATTTTCAATGTTTCGGGTAAAAAAAAGCGTAACATTCGATGTTAAATGTTAACGGGTGGAAAAATGGGATAAATAAGGAATGTAAATAGAAAATTCAGAATAAAAGAGGATATCGCCGATGATAAAAAGGAAAGAAATCTGTAAAATGTGATCGAAGAATTTCTGATCGAGACTAATCTCTACGCGTTATCGTCGCGGATAAAAAAAGTTAAATTAAGCAGTCGAAAAGTAATTGAAAACTATTGTGACGAGTAAAGATTACTGTGATAACTTCATGAAAATTATCAAGCAAAGACTATTGTAATAATTATTTAAAATTACCATGATAATTCGTTTCTTCATAATTAAACTCTTTACAGTGTTTTTCAATATGCGATAGATACAACGAAGAGTAAAATAAAATTCAAGATGGAATTTGCTAAAATGTATCTAACAGGAAATACCAAAATCGACGAACAAAGAAGATTGAGAAAGGTGAAAATTCAATCTGATGGGAGAATTTCTTCTTTTTCGAAACTAATTCACTGTTAATTGAGACAGCTTCCAATGAAAATAACAAATAAAATAATAAAATAACAATAATAATAATAATAAATAGTAACAGAATATAAATAATATAATAGTTAATAAAATAGTTCAAATTTCTGAATTTATAACAAATTCGAGGTATCAGAGTAAAAGTAATAAATAATAATAGTAGATAATAATAAATGATAATAATAAATAATAATAGTAAATAATAATAAATAATAAATAATAATAGTAAAAGTAATAATAATAAAGTAATAATAATAAAATAATCCGAGACAAAATCCTTGAAACGGAAACGGAACTTTCAGTGTTAAGATAAAAGAATCTGTCAAGGAATATCACGAACGAAGAAGATCGACAGGGGCGTGCGAATTCAGCGTGATCGAAGAATTCCTCTCATTTCGACAGAATGGAGGACGCGTTATCGTTCATCATCATCCACTTTTTACCTCCAACCATGTCTGTCCCGCCAGCCGGTTAGAGTCTCTTGAAGTCGATGGCCGGTGATTTCGACGCCGGGACAGCGAGAAATTGCGGTTGAAAAGCTACCGAGGAGCGCATTATCCTCCCGTCTCGTCTCGTCTCGTCTCGTCTCGTCTCGTGTCTTCTTCTCGTTGTCTTGCATAACGCGAGTTGCAATTACGCTCCAGCGAGTCGCGTCGTCGTCGATGGGGGAGAAAATGGAAACGTCCGAGCTAAAATATATCTCGCAATTGTCCCGACGAGTCCGGGGAGATCGATCGTTGCGATCGCTGTAACAGGATCTCGATCGAGAGGGCTCTATTTATTCGAGAGGATTTTTCTTAAATTGGACGTTGATGAATATTGTTGAATTATGTACATTATACAATTTTTTCTTCTCCCTGTGAATCCACAGAACGTGTATATATTAATAATAATAATAGTATGTATGTATGTATTGTTATTAATAATAGTAATTATTACTAGTAACAATATGTATACATTATTATACAATATTTTTTTCTTCCCGTGAAATTTGCTACGAAATACTTTTCCTTCAGCGTTTTTAATCTCGATCATGATTATAAAATAATCTTTGAAAAAAAAAATGTCATGATCATAAAATCATCTTTAAGAAGAAAACCGTACAATCAATGACAAGTAAGAATTTCTATGCAAATTCATTATTTCCGTCGGTATAATTCGAAGAATAGAATCTCAATAGAAAATAACATATTTTATACATTTTCAATATTCAATCTGTACAATCCTGCGCTTCAGAATTAATTATTAATTGTAAATGCATGGGATTATTAATTGTAAATGCACGGTCTAAATTTAATGACGATTAATTGTGATGTAACTATAATGCATAAAAATCAACAGCAATCTTACATTTTGAAATTATCGATTATTAAAAACAATTAATTAATTGCCAATTGTAACAGAATACAATATAACGCATGAAAATCTACAACACAGTCTTGTACTTTAAAATTATTAATTATCAAACGAATGTTGCAATCTGATATAACTGTAATGCATAAAAATCAACAGCAATCTTACATTTTGAAATTATCGATTATTAAAAACAATTAATTAATTGTCAATTGTAACAGACTATAATATAATGCATGAAAATCTACAACACAGTCTTGTACTTTAAAATTATTAATTATCAAACGAATGTTGCAATGTGATATAACTGTAGTGCATAAAAATGAACAGCAATCTTACATTTTGAAATTATCGTTTATTAAAAACAATTAATTAATTGTCAATTGTAACAGACTATAATATAATGCATGAAAATCTACAACACAATCTTGTACTTTAAAATTATTAACACTAGAACTACCGACAGTTAAGACGAAGTTATTTCTACTAAAATTATTTTGATTATTTTAATAAATAAAAATAAAATAAAATTCATTATATTATTTCTTTAGTTATCACTGTAAAAGTCATTGCATCATTGCGAGGAAAAAAATTGTAACATGAAGTAGAAATTTTAAAATAAAATTGTAAAACCAATCATTTTGACTGGTGTGGTAATTCTAGTGTTAATTATCAAACGAATGTTGCAATGTGATATAACTGTAATGCATAAAAATCAACAGCAATCTTACATTTTGAAATTATTGATTATTAAAAACATTAATTAATTAATTCTCAATTATAACAGAATATAATATAATGCATGAAAATCTACAACACAATCTTGTAGAACTTTAAAACTATTAATTATCAAATGAATGTTGCAATGTGATGTAACTGTAATGCATAAGAATCAACAACAATCTTATACTTGAAAATTATCAATTATCAATTACAAATGTCCACATGACGTCCACA
Source organism: Tetragonula carbonaria (assembly GCA_032399595.1). Classification (NCBI taxonomy): domain Eukaryota; kingdom Metazoa; phylum Arthropoda; class Insecta; order Hymenoptera; family Apidae; genus Tetragonula; species Tetragonula carbonaria. The sequence goes on along the minus strand of JAUCRC010000006.1, from coordinate 7,911,950 downwards.
GTCGGAGTTTAACGACACTGCAAGATTTATCTCGGACGACAAGGCTCGTTTTCCCGAAGACCGAGAATTCCTCAAGTAAATAGGAAACACGCGGCGAGCGTAAGTACACGGTTGAATCGACGAGTTAAACGCCTCGCGTGTCTCCGAACCCGATGAAGAGACAGTAGTCGAAAACGATTTTCAACTGCTATTCCTCGCCATCGTGAAATTACACGATTCAGCCCGGCCAACGTTGTAATTTTCAACTAAACTCCGCCGAGAAACGGCCATCCCTTGAAATTGGGGAATAATGAACCGTCGAACTTGGACCAAGAGGAGGATCTTTTCCGCGCCCGGCAGTGCGAAACTTTCTTAACGAACCGTCGGCACCGCAGTTTCCAACGAAACTCGGCTCAGCAGCTGCGCGCTGATTTTTGACATTTTCGGCTATCTCTCGGACACGAGCTGGCCCCGAGAAGGAAGTTGGCGAGGATGAAACGGTGAAATTTCGTAGTCGCGCGACTCTCAGAACCGGCTGAGACCGAGAAGAGAGAATTATCGATGAATTATTAAGTTGGATGATTAAGAATCCCGGGCAAATCTCGGGGAGCTGAAGTCTCGAGTGCAGTTGGCGAGTTTCTCGGAACTTGCAGATCCTCGAATGTTTTCAAGGCTCGTGGAGAAGGATTAAGGCGTCCACGGAAGTAAGAAACTGGGCCACTTCGAAATTTGAAAACTACACCCGACCTGCTGTGAAAGCTATATGCTCTCCAATGAATGAATGTTACTTGCACGAAAAACTAACATCTATCATCTTTTATTCACGTAGTGCGTGTAATTCTTCTTCAATGGATTCTTCAGTATAGTAGTTCTCAAAGAATACTACATATTAAATATTATATATTTATTATTATTTATCATTACATTATACTATTTACTATTTATTATTTATTCATTTAACAGTTCTCTGATATAAGGATATATCACTGCAAAATTCGAGGTCTGCGAGGCTGAAAAATCACGATAGCTTAAGAATTCAAAAAATTATTAAAATCGAAAGATATATCACTCTAAAATTCAAGGTCTGTGAGGCTGAAAAATATCGAAGGATGTATCGCCCTAAAGTCGATAATTGAAGAATTAAAAAGATTATTAGAATCGGAAGACGGATCAAAGTCTGTGACACTGAAAAATATATCACTCTAAAATCGATAGTTGAAGAATTGAAAAAATTATTAGAATCGAAGGACAGATCAGCGTAAAATTCGAGGTCCGCGAGACAAATCATAATAGCCGAAGAATCAAGAAAATCATTCGAAGGATTCTCGTTAATCGAAGGATTCGTCGTCACACGAATTCGCGATTTCGCTCATCAGCGAACGTTCATTTTTTCCAACGTGCGTGCCGAGAACTTGGAGTCTCCGTCCGGGATGAAATTAATTAAATTTGTCCGGAACTCGGCGAAAGATTCTTTCCCCCCGCGAAAGTCTAATACCGGCCAGTCTGCTAGATAGAAGACGACCAAGTGAAAGTTAAGCAAAGATTCACTCGTCGCCGTGAGACAACACAGAAAGTTAGATGTTCGACGGAGGTACGTTTAGACAAGCCAGCGTAAGCCAGATGGACGACATAATAAATCACCGCGAGACCGGTGTCGAGTTAAATTTTTTCGCCGTTGATTCCCAAACGCCGCAATTAAAAGCATCGTCACGATCGTTCGAATGGAGAAACGGACACGATGGATCTTTATTAAGGGAAATTGACGAGAGACATCCATTCTTGGATCTGTCCGCGCGAAAGGTAGATATCCGATCGATCACTCGACGAGACAACGACCAACTCTGTATTGAGAATGATCGAGAAGACGAGGTATTATTCGACGAAGAAATACGAAATTAACTAGGCGTACGCCGTCTCCACCAAAGGTCATACCTGCCTAATTAATCGATTTCCCACTTTTGATGAAATTCTCTTCCATTGGGACTGCTTTCTTCCCAACTGGATTATAACCTTGAAGAATTTCGTTCGTAATATTCTAGCTTTCTTAAGTCTTCGATTTTTTTCACTTTTCTAACTATCCAACTCGCTAGATTGAGCAAGATTTTCTTTATTACCTAATGTTTTTTTAAATATCCTAATTTTTCGAACTTCTCAATTCTTCAACTTTTTATTCATGCAGTTCGTCGAAAATTCTCTTGGACTTTTCCGAGCAACTATCTTTTGGAATACTTCAATCCATCGTTATTTAATATTCTAATCTTCGAACTTCTTAATTCTTCAATTATCTGTTTCCATCAATTTTTCAACTCTTTGACCGCAATCTTCAATTTTTTCAAATCAATCGAATCTCTAATCGAAAAGATTTCGAAGATTTTACCAACTTTCTCTTTTGAAAATTATATACCTTGATTTTTTTTTAAATCTTAATTCTCGAACATCTAAATTCGTCAATTATCAATTCTCTGAATTTTTGAAACCACGCAATCTTCTAGCGCAATCTTTCTTAAACCTGTTCTGAAAATCTGTTCAAGATATTTAAATTTACTTTAATTACTTCTCAATATTCCATTATAAGTTTCCAACTTCCCGACAATTCAGCTGTCCTTCAATTTTTCAACTGAAATCGAACTTCAAATCACGATTTTTATAATAAAAATTTCGTTCCAGCTGAATCGATCGAATTAAAAATTTTAGTCGATCAACACTCAAATCTGAGTCGTAGTCTTCTGGCTATTTAATTATTTACTATACACGTGCACTTTAATTTTTGTTAATCCTCACTCGTTCCTCGTTTTTCCAAGTGAATTTCGTCGCTGGTATAAAATCGACACAGTAGTGAAAAAAAAAAGATGAATATATTTCACGTAGCAGCTAATCATTGCCGCCAATGAACAATCGTTGATATGTTAGTCATCTCTTGTACCATCTACAATTTTCAGACGACCAGTCAAGTATAGTTTGAGACCAGATAAACAAACACTACGAATTTTGACAGATGAACAAATTTGTTTATTGATCAGTGCGTGTGTGAGTGTGTGTGTGCTCTGGTACGGTACGATCGATCTGAATGATCTAATGATTCTATAAAACTTTCGAAAGTCTCGACGAAACTCTGTGCACGACCAAGAAATTCTCTAAATCTAAAGAGCAGGCTAACTGGCGGCGTGCCTTGCCCCCACTTTCCTGATCGCTGGCGCTATCCCCTCAACTGCATCGATCTCTCCATTTGTTACTAGGAAAATCAACAGACTGAGAGAGTGGGGGCCATGCACGGCGAGGAAATGTAGTGGAGGGGGTAGCGCTAGCAATAAGTAGGAGCAAGAGCTCGCAGATCGCCAGTCAGCTCTGTTCTAAACTCTCAGATTGACAGTTAAGGGTCCCACGCACGTTGAAACATACTAAAGTGATGCATGCGTCGATTTTTAAATTTCACGAACTTCTTGCATTAGAGTCAATTCATATATTCCGAGCTACATACATTGCAACGTGCATCATGAAATTTAGAAATCGATGCACGGATCGCCGCGTCGTTTCAACGCGTGTAGAGGCCTTTAGACTCTGACTGACTCTGATCGACCGTATTCGCAGCCTGACTCTAAGATTCTGACTTTCCTGAGCGACTGCTCTTCTTTAAGAGGGAAGCAAATCACGCAATCAGGAGCGTGAGTTTCATTTCGTGAAATTTTCCCCGAGCGACGCCGAAAAATATTCCTTTCTCGCTGTCGTATCGCACTTGAGATCGAGCGAGGTTAATGACAAGTTGACACATATCGAAATATTGAAAGATATCGCCGATTTTGATGAAATGTAAATTCTCGAAAAAAAAAAAAAAATATTTGACGCGTGTCTCTTTTTGTCTCTTTTTATCATCGTCCGTGCGAAAGGAATTTTCAGATATATCTCGAAAATTACCGATGATGCAGTTTTTTTTGTCCAAATCGATGAAAATCGGTGCACACAATTTTGCACACACAAGATTGATCTCACGAAGCGAAACTAACCACGTACTTTGTTACGTGTGTCATACGCAGATGGCCGATGAATTCTTAAAAATAAAATAGCTCCCTCTCTCTCTCTCTCTCTCTCTCTCTCTGACCCCTACTTCCTCGTAAACTCGTCTCGTCGATCGGAGCGAGACTGGCGAACGAGATGGCCGGTATCAGCGGTTGAAAGGTCGGTAAACAGCGGGAGCCTTAATTTGCCGGCGGATACATGCAAAACGCGGCGTGGCAGCCGACAAGACGATCCCAGCCGTGGCTAGCAATCCGCAAGGATCGGCAAGTATTTACTTAGGCCCGTGGCCGTCGCAGGAGCAGAGAGAGAGAGAGAGAGATTGGATTGCGGTTGCAAGGCGAGCATCGCGCCAGATGCAACCGCCGCCTTTATTACGTTTCCGGGTTGCCGCTTTCCCTCCTTCCTCTCCTCAACGTGCCAAAGAAACGGCATCAAGTATCTCAAGAGCCGCGAGATATATCACGAGAGAGGGGAATGAGAAGAGGAATCATCTCGGAAAGGATTTCGATTCTCCCCAGAAATTTTCGAGCGATTTTGTGAAGAGGTGGTGTAGCTACTCTGTCACGTTCAACGTTGTTGATTTGGTTGAAAGGTTTGAACGTGTATCGTGAGCTTTAACGTTGAACGTTAGTGGATTTTCGTCGAACGTAATTAAGTAAAAACATGTAGGTGACATTGAATTATTAAACAGTATATGTAATATTATTGTTCTTATTGAATAATAAATATAATTAAATTATTAAATAGTAAATACAATATTTTACACAGTAATAAAATGTGATTTCGACGGTGGACCTTCATTTTCGTTTCGTTGGCACGTGCTTCACAGTGAAGATTCTAATTTTGGTGGAACATAATCAAGTAAAAATATTTCGGTAGAATATAATATAATCAAGCATGAGCGAAATATGACACGCTAAATCGTTGCAGTTTAGTAATAAAATGTAACATCGATACGACTTTCATTTTGACACAAATTTTGTAGCTCTACTTGGTATAATTTTCGTGAAATAAAAGTGTATCAGTTAAAAATGAATTATACACACTGAATTATTACAATATAATAATAAAGTATAACATCGATGAGGCTTTCATTTTCATTTCTTTGACACAAGTTTTGCGATTTTAGTTGGAATAAAAAATTATATTTATATTTATATTTAACAAAGAAAAAAAGGAATTTTTCTGAGTTTCTATTGAAAAGAATTCGAAAAATCCAGCAGGATTAATAAAGAGGAGTACTTTGCAAGGTGAAACTCTATTAAAAGAAGGCCAATTATAATTAAAGCTTCATCAACCAGAAGCGGTAACTTCGATAGGCTTTGGAGCAGTCTGTGTGGATCGATAACGCGTTAACAACCAACAAGAATTTATCGTTAACAACAAAAAGAGTTCAATAACACTTCCACATTTTTGATTCTTTAAATTTCTTAAATCCATCCAGTTTTTCGAGTTTTTCTCACAAAATTGTTCGTACCGAAATAAAGAATTTCCTCTCCGCAGCAAATTACTCGAATTATTTCACAAAGAGATCCAGTTTATTGTCGATCAATACGATTCACAAACTTATCAGAGAGAAAATCTTCGCGAAACAATCTTCGGCGTTGAACAAATCCGTCGACTAAGCTATACTAAGTTTTATCCTACAATATACCGCAACAATAAAAACTATGTCCGGCAATTTAATTCGACAGAGAGATTGCGTGAAAAATTTTCGGGAAAATTTCACTCGCGAAAATTAATATCTGAATCGGGACAGGCGATTTATCGGCCAGAGTGATGATATTCACGGTGGAAAATTGATAACGATAATTCACAGGCAGGAGATAATCAACCGGATTGAAATTAAAATTAATATTAATTACACACGGCGAATTGCTGTATAACTTGAATGAAACATTTATTAGAAAATACCAAAGGCAATCCCGGGCTGGGGACTGGATAGAGATCCAACGTCGGATCGTTAAATAGCTCGAACAATTGAACTATCGAAAAGCTTATCAAAAGCTTCGTCAAAACCGCCGGCATGAACCCGAAATACCTGGCAAGCTTCGATACCCGGCGAATCTAATCAGACGATGAATGTTGCGCAAGATCATTTGAACGTTAAATATTCGATTCAATCGGATTGAATCAAATATTACAATAGAAAGTCACGTGCATTGTTACACAGGACACGCCGTATTATTACGCAAAGTGTTCCGCTTATTGTTGGCTGAAAACGAAGGATTAAAATTGTCAAAAAAAGAATAAACTTTTATAAAAAGTCGTTTCGTTCGAAACGGGTGCATGCTGTAAATTATTTATTAATTTATTAATTGTAGTTCGGGAAAATTCTAAGGTGAACTTTAGCTTTCTCTTTTTTAACGGGATTATATAATTTTACATTATAATATGTGAGATACTATACATATATATATATATATATTTATTATTATAACAATATATATATATATTGTTACATATTGTTGTAATAATATAATATTTGTATTTATATATTAATATAATATATATTTATATTAGATGTCGTAAATAAATATTGTACGTCATAGAACCATTGGTTTAGGAGATATTTTGCGAGAGACAAAATGAAAAATTAGGCATTTAAAAAAATATCGATGCTCCATCAATATATAGGTTAATCGAAAAATCCATCGATATTTAAACTGTTACAGCTTCACAGAAATAAATCGTACAACAATAAATCTGGTTTCTTTTTAAAACTCCTACTTTCGAAATCTAATTTATTTTACTCTGTGATATTTTTACAATGTATACCGGGCATAGATTGTCGTAGTATACAAAAGAAGTTGAAGAGTTTTTGAATTACAATATGATTTGAAGATCGGTGCTTGAACTCAAATACACAATTGTAGAAACATTGTAGAATGCTTGATCATCAGATAAGAAAAAGTCATTTTAGTATAGCAAGTTTTAGGGGAGGCTTCGATCTTCAAATCATATTGTAAATCAAAAACTCTTCAACGTTCGAAATAATCGCAGAATAATTCGTCGTCTTAAATAATTGTAGAAGCATTGCAGGAAATTTGGTTCGATCATCAAATAAAAAATGAGGTGAATATCACACGCACGTTAACGTGTATATATATATATATATATATATATATATATATATACATACATACATACATACATACATACACGTTATACATGTACATATACACGTGTATATGTATTATATATATATATATATATATATATATATATCGAGGACAAAAATCGGAAATTTTCTGTTCGAAAAACTTCTCGCGAGCTGAAACAATGCAATTCTCGTCCGGAAGTTTAAGATATTTAGTTGACCTGCCCTCGTTTAGTTGACTTACCCTGTATAATATATCTTCTCCACGGGCCACGTGATGTCTTCTTCTCAGGAGATAAAGAAGAGTCAACGTTAACAGGAAAGAAACGACGAGAACGAGGTTGGAAAAAAAGAAGGACAACGAGAGAATAAGGGAGTGACGCAGCCTGGCTGGATACTGGAAATGATTAATGCCGGCTACATACTCTGTGTTTCTATTTGCTCGTAACGCCGGTCCATAGGGGTTGTGATCTATGCTGCCGATTTCAGCGCTGATTCCAGCCACGTAAACGTCTCCTGGTGCACGCGCTTTGTGGCCGGCCATAGGTTGGCAAACAAACGAGAACCGCCCCATTGTATATCGATTGTGTTCGCGCCCGATCGCGGGAACAATGGAAATAATTGAGCGTACAAATTACGATAGCGAGAGAGAGAGAGAGGCGTGCCGCTCGGAACCTGGCAATTAGGTATCTACCAGCAGGACACTAGAGAGCGCGGCACGAGAGAGGAGAGAATCTGCTGTATCGAGTTGTTTGCAGTATCGAGAAACGTTCATCGTTTCGCTTTGAAGGCTACGAAAACGAACGCGAGGAATCAGTGTTGGGGAGGTGTATGTACAAGGTGGAAAGAGAAATTTGTCCGTGGCTATCGTAAATGAATTCTACATGTTCGATTGGATGGAAATACGTGTGAAGAAATACCTGTCAAAAAAAAATTTTTCTTTCTTGCATTGTACTTCATTCATCGCAAAGGTAAACCTTTAGATGGCAACCTGATAGTTCTTTCGAAAAATGGCATAAAAGTTTCTTCATCATTTGAGAGTGCGTTCTAACAGCGACTTTATGGTTCTGGACATCTATGGATGTGTATATTATGATAATGTTTATATTTCGAATAATGTTAACTAATGTTAGTTTTATCATTTGTTCAGACTCACGCTGGTGCTACAACTGCGATAAATCAAATGCTAGTGTTTACTATAGTTAGTATAGTCAACTATAAAATTGCTGTTAGTACGCACGCGTCTGCAGTGTTAAATCGAGATTAAGAAACGTTTTGCCATTTTTTCAAGAGAACTGTTAGGTTGCGACTCATGGTTCTTTGGAAATGTTTTCATCTTCGTGATACGAGAGTACAACGCAAAAAAAAAATATTTAATCTTGAAATTCAAGGTCAAAGTCAATTTTGCGGCAAATTCTTCGCATGTATTTCCATCAAATCGAAAATGCAAAATTCATCTATGATATTTACCGATAAACTTTTCTTTCCACCCTATACGTGGGATTTTTTTTTTTTTAATTAGTGAGAAATTCGTGAGTCCGAAGGTAATGGAGGAAAATTTGGAAAAGCTGAAAATTCGAAGGTGGAGGGATTTAGCAGGAGAGGATTTAGAAATTGTTACTGGATGTATGTTGGTAAGGAAGAATTTGATAATTATTGCCAGAAATGTTTGACGGAGAAGAATTTAGAAATTGAAAATTTGAAAGTGAAAGAATTTACTGAGAAAGTATTTAGGAATAATTATTAGAAAAATTTACTGAGAATGACGAAAGTTTTGAAATGGGAGAATTTCAAAGTAATTGGATAAATTTTATGAGGAGAATAGTTTAGAAGTTAATTTGAAGATGGAGGAATTTAAACGTTGAAAATTTGCTAGTGGGAGAATTTTCCGGGGAAGAATTATTATTCACTTAACAGAAGTTATTACAATTAGGTGTTATTATTTACTAGAATTTAATAAAGAATTTAGAAATTTAGAGAAAAAATTTAAAAGTTGAAAGAATTCAGTAGAAACAAATTTGATAGTGGAATATTTGGACCAAAAAAAAAAAAAAAAAAAAAAATGGAAATAATTAAGAAAGAAACGAAATCTGGTGAAATGTGAAATTTTAGTATTTTTTTCTTTTTTATACAGAAAGAGATATAATTATTTTCAAAGAATTCAAATTAGCAAAGTTAATTCATATAATTAAGCTTCTTAATGAATTAAGAAACTTACAATTAATTGAAAAAAAATTGTGTAGACCGTAATGTTCATAAAATTCACTATTAAAAATGTTTTATTCATTTCCAATTACCATTCAAAATTGGACATTTCACGTATTGCAATCCAATATATTACACATTACAAGATTTAAACATTAACTACTAAAAATAAAAAAAAAAAAGAATCAAAAGAATTTGAATACTTTCACAATGTTACACGTTGCACAGAACATAGTCGTTTGTACAACAAACAAATTTTCACGAGTTTCTGTAACGCGATTCTTTTTCTCGCGCTGCCTCTGTTACGCACTCCCCGAAAACAGCGTCGCTTGATTACAGAAACATAACAGCCCACCCTCGGACAAACTACGCGTAGCAAATACTCAGAGAACGTTGTACAGATCTTCTGAAAGAGGAACAACCGGCAATAAAGTCGTGATGGCCACCAGTAAACGCAAGAAGTAGTCACGGATATATAAAGTTAAAAACTTTGCAAGTTAATCCTGATAAGGGAGGACAGGTTAATCGCCGAGCTGCCTTTGAACCAGAAAATGAGCGTTTCTATCCGCTTCGTTACGATTCATGTTGCGAACTTTAATCGCACGCGTTTGTGAAATTTTTACAGCGATGACAAATGCTGATTTCAAAATGATAATTTTTTTTTTAGTTTTTCATGAAAGGAGTTACTTGACACTCTTTTGGCGGGGGTATATTTGAAATGACAGTTGCCTCGTAAGTAAGAAATGTGTATTATCTGTTAGAACTATTTATAGAAGTTTTATAAATAATTGTACAATTTCATTATTTTAATACGAAACCCGTCAACATGATTGATTCAACTTTCAGATTCAACTTTTTTCAGATTTTCGTCATTTTACCAGTGCTTAAAAGACGAAAAAGATTTTCAATTTAAAATAAAATAGAAGATCTTTAATTTCTATCTGGAGAGAGGCATAACTGTATCAATCTACTTATTTTAATTATCTAAATTATTTAAATTGTAACGACTCGTACGTAGAATATTTGAATACGCGATTTTGTTCATTTATATTACTATTTCTGTCAATCAACCAAAGTATAAGTATATATTTGCATTAGTTCGAAATAATTACAAAAAAAAAAAAAAATTTCCTTCTCGCGAAATACTTAAAACACGCTCACTTTAAATCGCGACACGATCTTATTTAACGCTATATTTATTCCTACCATAACCGATCAAATGAAATAAATATAGTGTTAAATAAGATCGTGTATTATGAAATAAAGGTTCTTTGTTTATAGAATAGCATATACAGCTAATCGTCAATTTAATATAGGAATTTTAGATAATAAAAGAAATCGCCAGTAATTTCCACTTAAGCGGTCGGAACCGAAAACAAACATTTAAGTGGAGAGATCTACTATGCGAATTGGCGAAGAAAAGAGAGGGGATGAGCCCCAGTTCTAAGAATTGGTGGGGATAGTCACGCTTGGAAGTGGGCACTGCTGCTATATACATTGCCATCTTTTCTATACGAATGAAAGAAGCGACAATGAACACACGGAATTTGAGAACAAATTTCTCGAAATTTTGAAACGGGTTCAGTAATCAATTCCGTTCGCGATGCTTTCAACCTAGCTGTGGTATTCTAAAAAATTTCCAATTATTTCCATCAAAACGACGACGACGACGACGACGCGTAAATGAAAGGAGACCAGGACTATTCACTCGCTGCCAGACCGAGTGAATACGAAGTAAAGCGTAAATAACGCTTGTGGCTTTTTCCATTTCGTTGCTTCCTTTTCATTATATATGTAAGAGGATTAAACCTAGAAGAGGAGCTGAATGCTCAGGGCGCAACACAATGCCGTCGCAGTTCGCCAGCCTTTCGCGGCAACATAAAACACCTTTGTAATCGGCTTTTGCCGGCGATAATGCGATTTGCATTCAGTGACAGTAGTCGGCGAGGCCTCGAGTCAAACCACGCGGACAATACACCGTTTGACTGACGATCGAGGCCAATGTTTTCGATACGAACTCACGTGCCTCGGTACCTCCGACCCAATGAATAGACGAACCTAACCTGAACTAGTGCAATATTTGTTCTACCGCTGATGATGGTTCAATCGCAATTAACTCGTGACCATTACTACTTTGGGAACGTAAGTTACTGTCGATGAGAGAAATTACTATATATATATATATATTATATAAGGCATATTATGTAAAGCAGTACATAGTTACATAGCCGTGCGCTACACAATATTTGTGTAGAAATTGCTATCAAAGGGGAATATGTACAGTAGGAAATGCTAATTGCATTCTGCTCTTAATCAGCAGGCTGCCCCGTTACTGCAGTTTCCTTCGTGATTACTGCAGTTAATTTCGTGATTAACCTTCTGCAAATGGGAAATTTTACGCGGCAAGAATTTTATTGCCGGATCTCTCTCCCTCGATTTGATTTTCTCCCGCGAAAAGAATCCGTTGCGAGAAAATTGCAGGTTCTTTTTCGTGAAATTTAACTCAATGAGGTTTTATTTCTTTAATATTTGACCGAGCGATTAATCTTGCATGTATAAATAGAATTCCACAAATTAAAAGTGTGTATAATTCAATCTTTGTTTTTATAATATATTGATACATATAATGAAATCTTCATTTTTTTAATGTTAATGTTTTTTTGATATTATATTATAAATTTGGTTTGTCTGTGGAACTTGATCGAGTTATCAATTATTTTCGAAAGGCTCCTTTCAATTTTCTTGGCTAATTTAGTGAATGATTGACATCCCATAAATTAAATTATGAATAGGATACCATAAAAAGGATCTTCTTTCGTTGCTCGAAAAATCCTAATTGATTGCAACTTGCGTCGTAAATGGTTTCATATCTTTGTCTTTTGACTCTTTTGTATTATAAATTTTTTTTTTTTTGTATATATGGATAAATTTTTTTGAATATGTCTAAATAATTGTACATTTCACTACTATAAAAATTTATCAATTTACAGGCTATTTTTTAAAAATCTACACATTCTCAATCGCGTTATATTAATTGCTATTCAGTCATAAAAGAATCGGATCTTCTCAAATTGGAAAATCGATGGAAATATTCCCATCGCGATCTTTTTATACAGAAGAATTCAAACATGGCTTGTCGAAATGTCGTGCATCTTTGACATTTGTAAAATTCGAATTTTGTGAAATTTTTGATTTTTATAAAATCTTTCCCTAAAGGATCAACATTTCTGAGCCTGTCAAATTATTTTTGTTTCCAATTATGTCACGTTGAAATTATTACTCAATGTTAAGAAGAATTGAAGAATTAATGTGGTTTGTCAAAATAAAATATATCTCTGGTTTTTATGAAACTTTATCAACTTTCATCTACATTCTCTGAACCTGTTGAATTAGTAAATACGAGGAAGCTAAAAATGAAAATTTAATAATTATTAAAATTATTAAATTCCGATTCTTAGCCTACTCGTATAAAAATTATTTTTCAATTATAAAGTAAAAAATCAACAGAGATATTCTTTCTCCTACGATCTTCACGCAATTAAATCGAAACATAGTCTCCGTCGAAATAAATATACCTCTGACTTTTATAAAATTTTATTGAATTATTCGAAGAATAGCATATATATTTTTAAAGCTGTCAAATTATTTTCATTCGTGGCCTCCTCGTATCAAAATTATTGTTTAATTACAAAGTAAAAAATCAACGGACGGGTATTCCTATCGCGTCTTTCTCCTACGATCTTCACGCAAAAGAAATTGAAATACAATAAATTCAAAGTAAATATATCTCTGACATTCCATCAACTTATTTTACATTTTCGATCCTAAATTATCAAATTATTTCCACTTTCATTCTCCCGGCGTTAAAATTATTGTTCGATCGAAACCTTAAAGCGACCCTTTTGAATGAAAAAAAAAAAAAAAGAAAAAGAAAAAGATCAACAGAGAAGGTTACATGTACCAAAGACAAGTCTCAGTTTCGAATTATTTAACGCTCCACCGTCGCGTATTGGATGAACGAAATTTCCCTCGCCGACCTCTAAAGAGAGAGAGAGAGAGAGAGAGCGAGGTAGTCGCTAATTAACAATTAACCGGTTGGCAACGAGGTTCCCCTCACTTCCCCCCTTTGGCACCTGATTAAAAGCAGAATGCAATAAGCGAAACGCAACGGTGCGCGACCGATGAAAGGTTCGAACTCGTTAAGGCAACGTCAAGCAAAATTCAAGAAGATCGCGTTCCCTCGATGGAGGGACAACCTCTCTCTCTCTCTCTCTCTCGCCTGTGCTGCTCTGAGTCCTCGAACGAGTGTCAGGAAATTAAACGTAAAACGGGCGCGGAGGGGTGTGGCGGCGAATGATAGGCAAGAGACTCGCGAGAGCACCGGGGCGGGGTGGTTCATCCCTCTCCCCCTCTTCCTCCTCCGTTCACACAGCGGCGGAGGTAGAACAAGATAAGGAGGTATAAGGGAAGTCCTGTGAAACGAAGGGAACTTAATAAAATCAAGAGAAAATCCAGGGGTAGCAGAATGGAAACTTGAGATATCGCGTCAACCGCCGCCGCTGCCATGGCGGGGTTTCCAATCCCGGCGGTGTTTCCGATTCCGAGGACGCTGCCAGTTGCTGTTGCAACGAGTAAACAGAGTGGAAATTCAATATTTTAATTTCAGTTTGCTGCCCCTTTGTCCCGCGAGCGAACGCGAACGGGGAAAACACGTAATACCTTGGGCGGGCGTGTTAAGGCAGCGCTGGTTTCCACGAGCTGGTTTTTCTTTCTTTCTGTCTTTCTTTTCTTTTTTTTTTTTCCTTCTCTCTAGTTGCGTCCCGGAAGAAACGAAACTATTAACGCGCGTCTCTGGAGATGCGATTGTATATGGATTCTTTTTATTAAGAGATCTTAGACACGTCGGACAGAGAGAACGGTTCTTGCAGTTTCCAACGTGTGCTTTTTATCTTTTTTTTTTTTTTTTTTTTTTATGTCCATATCTTCGCTGTTTACTTTTGACATATAATATATATAGATAGAATATAAAGCATTATATCTTTCCAAAATTCGATCATGTCTAGTGACAAAACATTTTTCTTCAATTCATTTTCCAGTATTCTTACTAAAAATTGCTAACGTATCTTGGTAAAAAAAGAACTTCTGAACTGAGTAATGTATCACAGACTATGTCTTTTTTACTAGGTGTAGATTTTTCTGTTAAGAAATCTAGATATTTCAGATAAAAGAACGATTCTTGCAGTTTCTAAGGTGTACTTTTTATCTATTTTTATGTCATCATTGGCAGCCTCTATGTAATTATCATTTTCCATATCTTTACTATTCTCTTTTAATAAAGAGATAACATACGAACGGATCTTCGTATATTTCCCTATTGAACAATATCAATTTGTTGTCAGAATTTTTCTATTATCGTAACCGAAGTAGTGAAAAATTTATACGTACTTCAATTGAAAATCTGGAACATTTGACATTAGATGGTACATCCAGCGTGAATGTATAAACTTACAGAAGTCCAAAATTCAATTAAATCATCAAAATCCTGTACTTTTTCGGTTTCTTCGCCTTTACAGATTCTTCGTTAATTAAATACTCTTCCTTTTTTTTTTATTTCTTTTTGGCTTCAACTGTCCAATATCGCTCGCGCGCGAATTTTGTTTCTTGCCTTTTTCCTTCGAATAAATCCAAAATCGAGGGAGAATGTTTATATTTTTCGAATTTTTTTTTTTTTTTTTTTTTTAGTGATAGGAAATGATTCTATATCATCACTGTTAAGAAATCGAAATTAACCTCGCTTTTATTTAGGGTATAGGGATGCGCGCACGGCGATCGAGAGGTTAAATTGTAATTTGCAAAAACCGAGCAAATTTCTGAAGAATTTTTCTTCCTAGTTTTTGTTTGCCAATCCCCCCTATACATTTGCCTCGTGACAGTTTCGCCACTACGAATTCGAGACGCCCTGTATTGTCCGGTAACATTTGAGCTGGGAAAATTGCGCGCGCGCCGACAACGACACGCTAGTGCACACCGAGCTATTTATCAATTGGGAGCGTTCGTTGTCGCGTGAATAATAAAGAGGCCTCTAATTGGCCCCCCGTTAAAAGCCTCCATTGTTCAGGATCAGGTTGTTTTTCACGCGATTGTCGTTCGGCACGCGGAAGCGCGCGAGGCGTGCTTTATTTGACTATTTTTTAATCGGACGATGCGTTCGCGATTTCAGCACTCTCGTGCTTCGTTTCAATCGGATGATCGATTCGCTTAGGAATTTTCGGGGGTTGTGCAACATTCCCTGAACATTGCTGCAGTGTAATTGCAGCCGGTGGCGTGTTGTTGATTATACGAATGAGGGATTTCAGTTAGCGTTAACAATTTCGTTAATATTCTTTTTAACGAAAGAATCGAAATAATAGCAGAACAGCGGCTACTATATCTCTCTGAGCTTTGTAGATTAGTTTTGTTAAATTTTGAATGCCTCAACTTGAAGATATATCATGAATATATCACGAAAACTTTAAACTTACAATTTGAAGAACAGAATATGTCGTTTTTGTTTACACAAATATCTATAAATTATATAAATTGTACAAATACCTTACATCTACGTTTGATTCGTTTCGCAATGAAATGAAACTTTTTATGCACGTATATTGATACAATTGAATTATATTATTTTCGTAAAAAAAATTAACTCCACACCAAACTTATGATAACACTGTATATCTCATACGCTAATAAAAATTGTCACTACGCGTGAGATCGAAAAGATTGACCATGCATTTGCCATCCATGGCCAACGTCGATGACCTTCGCCAAACTATTCTCATATATATATATATATATATATATATATATATATATATATATTCGATCCATAGGATCGAAAGGGTTAAACGACCAGGACCAACGAAACGGATGGAAAGAAACACTGAAAGGAAGAAAAATTTGGGGAGAGGGGAATCGACGACGAACGACAATGAATGTAGCGGAATGTAGGGGAGCAGCACGATTACCGAAACACGCTAATGACGATTTCGCGTTACACGCGGCCAAAGTGAGAAAGCGAAGGCCTTTTCATCCCCTTAACTCCTCTGCTTCTGCGTGCCGTTTCCTCACCGGTGTCTCCCATTTCCCCCGCACCCTTCTTCATAGCTATCCTTATTTGTTCTGAGAGGGTCGCCGCAAACAATGGCCTGGATCACGGCCTGTTTACTATGAATTGAAATTCTTGTAAATTTCACCCCTTTGTTCCGGGGTAGGAAAGAGGGGGTGGCTGTCTCGGTCGTTCGTACTAAGTATCACGACCGAAGGATTTTCTTAGATTTGTTACGCTACGCGTCTTGGTGAGAGAAGAATCGCGTCATTTGTTTTTCTTTCACCTTTTGATTGTGCTGGGATTTTATCGGAGGAGGAAAATTACAAAAGAGAATGACGACGTTCGTACCACCGCGTAAAAGTACCATAAAATATGCGAAAGTATCTGGAGGGAGAAATTAATTCGTTTGGACAGTCAACGACATCGTCGATCTATTAGGGGAATAAATTTCGATCCTTTCGTACGCGAGAGTTTTTGTCGAAGAGATAACGAATGTTTATTCGTCCTTAATTTGTTACCCTTTCGAAATCATACGTACATTTTTATCTCTTAAAATTTGAAAATTCCCTCAAACATCCGCCACTCTAATCCCGTTAGAAGATTAACAGCAATATTCCTCCTCTGTCTCTTACAAATCTTTAAAAAACCACTTTTTACACTTTGACCAAGCTTTTCAAAATCATACAGCTGTCAATCTGCATCATCACCTTTTAAAATTCGAAAAAAACGCTTGACACGCGCGCAATCCTGATGACGTCGCCGTTAACAGCCCTGTTTGGCAATATCTTCACAGTATTCCTCCTCCACTATAAGAATCACTATTTTATCTTTCAACCCCTTTCCAAATCATCCATCTGCATCCTCGTCTCTGAAAATTCGAAAATTCCGTCGGACACCTACCAACCTGAACGACTAACATCCCCTAATCCTCGCATCTCAATATATCTCCGACAAACCCTCGAAACCCCTCGTT
The DNA here is from genome assembly GCA_032399595.1 of Tetragonula carbonaria. Lineage (NCBI taxonomy): Eukaryota > Metazoa > Arthropoda > Insecta > Hymenoptera > Apidae > Tetragonula > Tetragonula carbonaria. The sequence goes on along the minus strand of JAUCRC010000006.1, from coordinate 7,894,586 downwards.
TTTATCTCTGTCCGAGCCATCCACTCGCCACATCGCCACGTTTCGAAACCTTCCGTCTGCATTTTCACCCGGTATATATCCGAATCCGAGAATTCGAACTGCTCCCTGTCAAACACCTGCCCTCTGCCCCGATAACGCCGATAACGCCGTGAAAAACACGAAGCAACCCCCCGTGGCTCGATCTATCAAACGGGGACGAGAAATTCGGGGAAAGTTCTCGGGGGTGGGGGGCTGTAGAGAGACTGGTGGTAGATTGAAAGCCGCAGACGGAAGCGGTCGAGCCGATTAACAGCGAAACGTCGCCTTTGTTCCTCTTTAAGGGCGACGGCGGAGGATCGTGGCGGGCATTAGGGATGGCGTGCTCCGGCCGGAAGATCACAGGTTCGCAAATTACAAGCTCACCTCTCTATCTCGGCTCTCTCAGTCAGTCGCAAGTGTGCTCTCTGGCTCACAGACATCTCGCAAAGACGATTGCGGTTCGACGAATCGACGATGGTTCGATCCGTACACTCGAACACCGGGGAGGGGAGAGCCGCTGTTAATTCGCGAAATCACGCCCAGCCACCGATGTCTAATTAACACTACGTTTGATTATCGCTCTTGTATCTAAGGGCTGTGTCTGTCCCTCTTTGTTCCCAGCGAATAGTTCATTTACTTCACGATGATACTCGTAAGATTGAGTTACCGAGTTACCGAGTGGCTCTGCACACGCCGGTTCGCGAGTTAGGCAGGGATTTTGGCCAAGACGGTGGATATTTTGAGCTTCCTGGGGGTAATTTGCGATCGGAGATTTCCGTTTGGTTGAACAGAAAGGCGAGAGAGACGTCCCATTGAACATAGAAAACAATTGTCAATTGAAAACGAGAGAAGCTATTTCGTATAATTTTATGATCGAAAGATGAAAGATGAAGAATATTTTTCTTAGGTGACAGTTATTCGACAGTCGATATCTGACTGGTAGAAAAACAGTCCAAGATTCGAGAGAGTGGATTATCAAAAAAACAACTTGCCGGAATTATTCTCACAATTAAAAATGAAAAGAAGCTTTTTATAACCGAAAAATGAAAGACGTCGTGAGTTTAAAAGCAGAAGCTGAAATTAAGGAAATTCGTGATTCGCTGAGATCGCAGACTCGGAGATTGGAGTTATTTTTGTTAGTGAATTTTGAAGTGACAAGTGATTACTATCGACATCTGACTGGTAGAAAGACGTTCCAAGATTCGAAAGAATGAATTACTAGAAAACAGTTTGCAATTTGCCAGAATTGGAAATAACTATTTCACGTTAACCAGCAAATACTGGTGTACAATAAATAGAAAAATGAAGGATCAATTGTAATTTTCAGAGTTCCAGAAGAAAGAGGGTAATCTAATAGTTGTTTTCAATAACTAATAATCATTGATATAATTAACAGAAAAATAAAAGATTAATTGCAGTCTTCAAGTTTCAAGAAAAAAAAAAAGTGAATTAGACAGAATTTATGACAGTTATTCCTGCAAAGTAATTAATAATCATTATCGATATCTAATCGAAGGAAAGATGAAAGATATTGTGAGCTACGAGATAGTGAATTAAGGAGCAATTCGTGGCTCGCCAAGGATTGGAATTCCGGATAAATAGATTGTGCTAACTTGTAGCACGAGCAGCACGACGGATCGATCATATTGCTTGCCAGACACATAAACTGCGATGGAATTAATAGAGAGAACTTGCAATCGTCCGATTGCCTGATTCCCTTTCAATAACACACCTTCTACAACTTCTCGACGAGTTAATTACACTCTTCAGGCAAATGCAACAACAAACTTGCTTCGACCCGAGTTGTTCGCTGAAGGGATTTTCAATTTCATTTTTAATCTCGTTTCCACGGATCGGCGATATCAAAGAGGTTCGCGTGGTCGAAAATAAACAGGCCGAAAAAGGCCTTCGATAAAGATTTCACGTAGTCGACTAACTCTGTTATCAACTCTCGATAGTAAGATAGAGAGGGAAAAATCGAGTAAAACGATACTGTGCTTTAAAGAAGCATAATCGCGTCGAAGATTTGCGTCCACGCTTATAAAATTTAATCCGATTCTCCAGTTATTGAAGAATCCTTTTTTTGCACGCTGTATACCTGGTGTTTTTATTGGACAGTGTAATCTACTCGGTCGACCTCGCTGGATTAATCCGGGAAAATGCATACGCTTTGCTATTTAAAGCGAGTGTAACAGAGATTGGAGATTAAACGTGATTATTAACGTGACTATTTGTCGCGATCTTTGGGGATTAAAATTGATATTCACTTCGCGTGCTGTGGTAATTTCTTTTTTTTTTCCTCCTTTTTTTTAAATCAGCAATTTCTCTCTCTCTCTCTCTCTCTCTTTCTGTACGATCCGCAAACATTACAGACCATCTATAATTAAAGATATAATAACTACAACTTTAAGAACGATCGACAATACATGTATATATATAGTGGCCACTGAAAAACTGAAAACTGCGGACGCAGGAAAATGGTGGTCATTTGAGAGATGTTGCTTTTTACACATAATACTGAAGAAAATCCATTAATTATATTTTCAAATAAAATAATTTAAAAAAAACGTGTGTTTGTAAGAGTTATCATTCAGCCTTTTTCAGGCCACCCTATGTAGTAGTGATACCGCATATTTTGGACTCATAAACGTTCATCGTTTATCCTCGCCAATTTTTGGCACTGGGATTTATCCCCGCTCGTTCCCGCTCCTTCTTTCGACGCCATTATCGCAGAATACACCGCCTCTCTTAAAGCGTCCATTTTTCGGTCCTGGACACTGTGGACACTTACGAGGGAGGCACTGCTGTATATATATTCTTTCACAGCAGAAGGATTATAATTTATCGCGAAAAAGCTGAATATAATCTACTAAAAAAATTCATAGCACTCTGAGAATAAAGAGCGTAGAAACTTTTTCGAAACATCGTCCGAAAATTCCATTCCATCCGCGCGATGTCGACGATCGATATCGCACTTTGATATCCAAAATCAGACGAGCACGAGCACGAGGAAATCGGTCACCACCTATTTACGAGTCGTTTTACAAACAGGGAGGGCTGAAAGAAAGAAACAACAGAATCTCTCTCTCTCTCTCTCTCTGTCTCAGCCTCGTCGAAGACTTTCTCCTTTGAAAGCAGACCAAGGCTAATTCCGCATGATTGCGCGAGAGACCGTTCCGCATTTCCGCCGAGGAGACACGATGGAAACACAATCGTGTCTCCCCCCACCCCCTTCTGCTGATATTTGACGAATAGGAAGATTACAAGGCGAAGACGCGAGTCTCTACTCTCTTCGAGAACTCTATGTCGGAATGCCGATTCAGAAGCAGCTCGTGCATAATTAGCTACAAATTGCTCGACACAAACTGCCGTACAGATGTCTCTCCGGCATTGCTCTAATTACCGCTGTTGGAATGTTTATGGTTGCTTTCGGCGAGAGACAGGACGGGATCGTGGGATCGTTGACGCCCTCCTCCCGAATTATCCGGCGTCGTTAATTAGAGAAAGGATTTCGGGGCGGAAGAACCCGACGAACGAAACCATTTCGATTTAGGCTATTTCCGGGTATGGTGGATCGCCAAAATTAACCTTTTGCGCGGACTCCTTTAGAGATCAAAGGGGAAGTTACTTCGGTTACTGAATTTTTATAAAATAAGCAGATACGAACGGAGTCGACGCGCGTCGTCGTTATATATAATGATTATTGTTAAATCTGATTGTAATCCAAACGTGTGAGAATCATCGAAATGTCTAGGTCATCAATGGTCTAGACACCATCATCCGTGAAGGATTTTAACGTGCAGTCTCTATCGAAAATTATTTCAACAATACTAAATTTCATAATTATAATAGTATAATAATATAGTAATAATATATATAGTAATAATAATGTAGTAATAATAATATATAGTAATAATAATATAGTATATAGTAATAATATATAGTATATAGTAAATAATAGTATATAGTAATAATATATATAGTAATAATAATATAGTAATAATAATATAGTAATAATAGTATAATAATAAAGTAAATCAACGTGTGTTATGAAAATGATTATTGAAACCTACCTAATTATTATTTTTTTTTTATTTATTATTATTATTATTTCAACAACGCTCAGAAATTATTTCAACGATACCAAATTTCATAATTATAATAAATAAAGTATAAAGTAAATCAACGTGTGTTATAAAAATTGTTGAAACCTACCTAATTATTTAAATCCTATGTAGGAAGAGTTTAGACATCATCCGTGAAAAACTAAAGTGCAATTCGTCTTATAGAAATTATTTCAACAACGCTAGATTTCATAATTATATAGGTATAAAGTAAATCGTGTCTTATCACTTAAAGTTACAAAAAATGTTATTAAACCTACCTAATTATTATTACTAATATAATGTAAATCTATATATTTGAAAATTTAAATAATTTAAATTTATATAAAAAATTATTGAAAAGTCATCAGCGTCAGGTGTCGCCCTTGAAAAATTAATGTGCGATGATTGTCAGAAATTATTTCAACAATATTAAATTTCATAATATCAAATCAACGAGTATTATCATTTAAGATTATAAATATTGTTATTGAACTGAATTATTAATATAAATTATTAATATAATTTAAACATACGAAAATTTTGAATTATTGAGAAGTTCTAGGTCATCAGCATCAGATGTCCTTGAAGAATGCGTGATTTCTATCAAATGTTACATAGATATCAAGCAAATCAACGTGTATCATTATTTAATTATTGTTAAACCTACCTAATTATACTATTATATTAATATAATTTAAACATACAAAATTAGTCACCACCATCACCTTGTAGAATCAACAATTATAACAATTTGAGTAGTTAGTATCCGAATGTGAACAGGAATCACTGTACCATTGTATTCGCAAAAAGGAAAAAGCGGATAAAATAGTTCGAAACATCCTTTTTTTCTTTTTTTTTTTTTTTTTTTTGTTGTTGTTGTTGTGTGTGAATCGTTCCAGGCACGAGGACAGATTAATTAATCGGGAATATCAGGTTGCTCGTTAACGAACCATTTCATAATTATAGACGCGCGTATTATTTATTATCAAGATCGATACATTAATTGAGAAGCGATGGCGATGATAATGCGCAGCAGCTGCAATTCGTTCCGATAATTTTAATGCCTGGAGAAACATCGTTACGATGTGTTTTCAGTGATAAAAGAACCGTTCATGCAAACGAGCTCGCGTCATATTAACGAGAAATCCAATCGCCATCGATACCGAAAACAAACATTTGTTTTACACTTCTCCAAATCCCGGTTTCCCATCCGTAAAAAACATATCAAACAAGAGAGAGAGAGAGAGAGAGAGAGAAACGATGAAGCTTTTACAGTGATAATCAAACAGAAAGAATTTTCACATCGATAACAACCGTATATCAAAAAAAAAAAAAAAAAAAGGAAAAAAGAATTATCTAATTGCTTAAATTCGTAATACGAAAGGAATTTTATTTTTTGCTATCGGAAATTCTGTATCTCTCTCTCTAGGTAAGACCAATCGATTTTTCTCGGAAAACTTCTGCTTTTAATCTGCCGTTAAAAATACCTGAGTTCTACATACTTTCTTTGTTAATCGCAAACAATCGAATATACGTGTGTGTATCGATAAAACCTGGTGATAAATAATTCCCTGTGTTAATCTTTATATACAAAGGTTTCAATTTACGCGATCTTGCTTCATCCGGTCCTTTCTTTTCTCTTTTTTTTTTCTTTTTTTTTTTTTGTCTTGCCATTATTGGTAAATAAGTCGACTTTCGAGAAGATCTACATTTATATACTCGGATACTTGTATATTTTTCTCGCTAATTGATATCAGTCTATATGTGTTCGAAGTAAAATTAAAAAATTTACTTCTCAGGAAGGCTCGTATATAGGTTTGTACTACTTTCACAATGAACTGATAATCGTGTATTCAATTGAATTGAAAAATCTACGAAATTCTAACGACAAAACAACTCGATCGAGAATTATTTGAACAACCAATGTTAATCAATGTATTCGGACAAATTGGAAAAATTATGAAAGATGTAGTTAATCAATTTCTACATCTGAAAGGTTTATGCTACTTTCACAACGAATCAACTCTACGTAAAATTACTTTAACAATCAATACTAATCACGTATTGATGTGTTCAGGTAACGAAATCAAAAAAAATTCAGGATACACCAACGTCAACGACAAACTAATGCAAAATTACTTCAACCGCCAATACTAATCATTTGGTAACGAAATTAAAAAATTTACAAATTTACCAATTTTGTTGATCAATTTTGTTTCTAGCAGGACCACACGTTTATACGTTTATACTACTTTCACGATAGACCCGGATAGGATCCATCTTTCGATTCGGAATTTCCTTCAGTAAATCGGATAACAGTGCTCCTAAAATATTCCATTGATCGAGCCTTTATGGTGGTCTATCTAGATACAGGAAAAATAGGCGCTGGTGGTGTAAGGCAAGCCAGCGAGAGGCAACGGGAAACTGAAACGGGGCAAGTGAAAGCGGGCCGTGTGTGGTCAGACGCGCCGCTCAACTCGCATCCGCAGGAACTCGCATTCGCGTTCTCCCTTTCAGCCGCGGCGTATTACCTTCAAGCATCGTTTGGAAAAAAATCGGGTATATGTAAACGAAACTCCGGAGTGTATGTATACGCACGCATACGCTTGCAATTTCGTAATGTACACGTAATCCCACATTCTCGCTTGTTTGAACGCGTGTTTTCAGATTGATTATCGCGGCGACGAATGACGAGGCAGAAACAAATTCACGTTCCATATTTTTCCCGGTGAACGTGCGCATTTTCACCGCGGAAAAAACTCTAACGACGTCGCGTGTTTGAGCAAAACACTCGTCAATTTTCTCCGTGTCTGTTTACAAGCGGAGTTTACAGATACGAAAGCTTTTCCCAACCGAATGAAAAAGGATGTGGAAGGTACGTACTGTGCGAAGAACGATGGTTTTAAGTGTTACCGAGTGAAACTTCGAGCCGAAATAACGATCCGTGTCAATTTATATTATTTGAACGTCGTTGATAAGAAATCGCTGATCTATTGCCCACAGTGTAATCGAATTAAAATGGAAAATAAACGAGGTGACTGAAGTGGTGACTTCGATCAATTCGATTGTTCGAGTGAAATAACACGTAAATAATCTGACAGGCAAGAGATGCTGATGTGCAAGAATCAGAAAGCGTTTGAAAAATTATTCGAGTAGAAATAAGAAATTTCAACAAAGAAAATGAATGAAACGCAGTATGTTAAGTATTTGTGTATTAAGATTCGTCAATTTTTTGGAACGGAAGTTTCTTCGAAACTTCGATCATCGAGATGACGATCGAGTCCCGAACACACGTTTTTTCAACGTTTCGCAAATCTTGTCTAAGACTCTCGAGATTTCAAGATCTTGGTTTCTTTTTTTCTGAAATGAAAAAAAGTTTGCCCGTGGCTATCGTAGACGAATTCCACACCTTCGACTTGAAAATATTTACACGTGAAGAGTCTCGATCAAACTGACCTTGAATTCCAAGCTCAAAATTTTTTCTTCTTTTTTCGTCCGTGAAAAAATTCAAAAACGATCGGTTATAACAATATCTCGAAAATATCGAGGATTTTTCACCGAGTATACGAACAATTTCCCGAGCGATTTCGAAATAAAACAACCTGAACCGCGAACGACAGGACTCGATCTTCCAAACACCGTTCCTCAATCTGCTTTCTTTTATCGGCGACGCCTCACCGTGATCAATACTTTTTTAGTTCACGCCGAAACTGAAAGAGGCTTCCTTCCACGCGAAAACTGTGACTGAAAATTTTGGTTTGCGATATATATATATATATATATATATATATATACACACACACACAATTTAATTTAAGATTAATAATGGAAGTTCATTAAATATATGATTAAAAGAAGGATAATTATTTAATCATACTAATGACGATTGGCAAAATTTAAACGAATTAAATCGTTTCGATATTAATCTTTCAAATATAAATTAATTTATATATTAATAAATTTAATGTAAATTAAACATAGCAACCTATTTATTGAAATTGATCCTAAAGATGATAAAAAAAATTTCAACAATAATAAGAATCTGGATGATCAGAATATGTAAGATTCACACTAATAAATATTTAAAAAAAAAAAGATAGAATCGAAATTTTAATCATTTTTGATTGATCAATAACCCTGAAATTAAAAAGAATGAACGAACAAACGTATTGCGATTGAATGGAAAATATTGCTCCTATATAGATAAAACATGAATGAAAATAACCTACAACCTAATACGTACCGTGTAAAATAACATCGATCGATGAACTTGATAATATAATCCCTATATAATCCTCCAATATTGTAAATATTGAAATAAATCCAGTCGATCAATTGACGAATCGAAATGTTAAAAATTAATTTTCATCCATGATCAGTGGCCAGTCATCTAGAAAATTTTAATTCCTCGAGGAATTGCAATAATTATTGTTGCTGATGTAAAATACGCACGTTGTATATATTAAAGTTTAATACACACACACAAAAGTTTAAAGTTTTTAGATATGACTGGCTACTTATCATAGGTCAAAATTAGTTTTTAATATTATAATATTATATATAAATAGTTGAACACCTATCGATGGATTGATGGATTCACCCGGACGCGGCCTAAAAAAAAAGAATCATCGCGTGGGCGGACGCCGTTTCAGAGAAGAGAAACCGGCCGGAGAGATAGGGCCTCTCGCGTCGAAGGTCGAAGAAAATGATAAACGAGACAACGCGGAACGATAGAGCCGCGCGGGACCACGCGATTGGCCACGGGCTTCGCGTTCAGCGTTTTTCCAAGTTTTCAGATCGTTCGACGATCGAGCGATATCGATGGAACTCGCGCGGGACGACGCGGGGAACAGTCGAGCGTTTATTTATCCGGCGCGTCACGCTTGCACCGACCAGAGCGGCTCTCCTCTTTCTCTCTCTCTCTCTCTCTCTCTCTCTCTCTCGTGAGTGTGTGTGTGTTTCGCCCAGAGAACAGATTGTGAACCGCTCGATTGCTTCTTTTGTCGAATCGTTCTCCTGTCGCGGGAGAAACCTATCATTCTTTTTTTCCTTTTTTTTTTTCACTCGTCGTTGCAATTTTTTGTCGTTCACTTTCTTTCTCTCTCCATCTCCTTCATCGGTGCGAAAGTTCACATTTTCCGGTGGGGGGACGGGAGTAAAACTGCCCCGTTTGTTCAGCCCAAATTTTTTAATCAATAACAGCGATTGGAATTTCCACCACATGATTCGCCAACGAGCGTTTCTCAGAAAAGTGAAAGAAAAATTTCGTTCGTTTGTGTTTTTCTCACTTTTTCGAACGCTGTTCGAAACGCGATCGAGTTCGCGAAGAGCGCGCGAATTGAATTATCGATAATTCAAATTACAACTTTATATATATATTTTTAATCGTGCAACAATATTCATTTGACTTGAAATTGATTTCGTAGCGTTCGATCTTAAACTTAGTGCCAAGTTTGTTTATTTTTTTTCCTTTTCCTTTTTCTCAGACGATTTTGTACGACCCAACCCGAGTGAGAAAGCGAGGGTGATACTTCCTTTCTGAAAATTGTAAAAATTCTCAAACGTGTCTCTTGAAAATATTTTTTTTCCAAATGCACCGTCACTTTTGAAGAGCCAGGTCTTCTCTTTATAACGAGTTCTTACAACTTGCTACGCGATTCTTTTTCAGAATTTATATTGAATATTAATCCAAGTTTATTTAGTGATTTATTGAATTATAATTGAAGAACACATTGAATTTAATATTCAATAATTCATTAATCCAATATTCGATGGATACCGATCATGTTTCAAATTAACATTGAATATTAAGATTAAACGACAACGATTCAACAAATCCTAACATTTCTCGAACCAAAAAAAAAAAAAAAAAAAAAAAAAAAAAAAAAAAAAAAAAAAATAAACACTCAACAAGACGCAAGTTTCTCTTGGACGCAATGAATAGACTGAAATTTACTTGTCGAACACACACACGTGGAAACAAACCTATTAAACGCACGAAGTCGAAAAGCTATTCGATATTCGGAATGCTCGCGCACAGCTGAGTCAAACTACCACGAAAGGTTGTTGGAACATCCAACGATAAAACGAACGAGAGAGAGAAATGCGCTCGAGATCGTAAAATACGCTCGCATTAAAAAAATCCTCGGCCAAGATTACCTACGACGCAATAAATCTCGAGAACAGAAACAACACATTCCACGGTCGGGGTATCGACTCGACGACGTTATTAAATCCACCTCCCGGGGATCGAACTGCATTACCCATCCCCCACCACGACGAAGAGAAGCTAAAAAGAAAAAAAGGAGAGAGAGAGAGAGAGAGAGAGAGAGAGAAAGAAAGAAAAGAAAAGAAAGGTGTAACAAGCCACCGCCGAGGCGATTCGTCTTCGATAAATAACTGACACGTCTGAGGCACTCCTCGCAGGAAATTGAAGTTCTCTAAATACCTGCACCTAAAACACGTTGACTTTGCCAGTCTACGTGGACTCGACTCGACTCGGCTCGTCGCGTCGCGTTCGTTAAAGCTCATGATGCGCGCTGGAAACCTGCGTTTCTGCGCAGCACACGCTCTATGCATCTAATAAAAGTTCGCGCGAAATTGCATTTACGTGCGACTGTTGCCCCCGATGCGTACACGTATTTTCCTTCCCTCTCCCCCTCTCGAATCGATGTTCCGTGAAACATGGAAAAGCGTAATTCATGCATGATGCCATCGGTCGACTCTCTCTCTCTCTCTCTCTCTCTCTCTCCATCCCTCTCTCGCGATGTACATTGTGCAGTTGCTCGATTCGCTGAATCTCTGTAATTTATCGACGACGTCGAGCTACCTCTCTGTCTCTCCATTTCCCTCTCTCTCTCTCTCTCTCTCTCTCGCGGCTCGGAAACGAGTTTGAATTCTTTTTACCCCCGTCTTTCACGGTAACCCTCGAGCGACCGAGTTCCCCGGGAAAAAAAACCAAGTAACCGTGAGAGAGCACGAAAATTTTTCACGGTCCCGCTTCCGCGTATGTATACGTATCTCCCGATGTACAGACCAAATGGCGAAGTGAATATGGGAAATATTGATCCTCGTAGTAACGGCGCCCGGTGATCTGGCAAACGCGTTTGTACGGATTCGAGAGGAATCGGGAGGTGCGTTGGAGAAGAAACGAGCAGCAGCAAGTTTCTTTCTCTCTTTTTCTCTTCTTTCTTTTTTTTTTTTTTTTTTTTTACATTTGTCCAACTTCGTTGAGGAAACGTGTGACCTCTTTCGTTCTTTCGAGAAACGTGCAACAGAAAGGGGTGAGAGTTGAGGGTGTTAATTCATCGAAATCCATGCCTTCTTCTTTAATATACTGATTACGAGAGTGACGATAGTTTTTTTTTTTTCGTCATTTATTTCTTTTATGAAATTCATCCATTTCTTTTTGTAAATGTATTGTTCATTTATTTCTCTCGTAAAATTTGCATCCTTGTTCGATTTCTTCTTCGCACGTAGAATTACCTCCTATTAATTACTCTCTTCTAGATTAGGTCCGGCATTAGCTAGACTCGGGTACATTTGATAAATTTTCTAGTTTGATTTTCTCGAAAACGAAACCTCACACGAGAAATTTTTCTTTTCTTTTCTTTCTTTCTTTTCGGCCTGTTTTTTCACGTGAAATTTCCTCTTCCTCGGAAAGAATGTATATGTATTAAAAAACATGTATAACGATACATATGAAAAAAAATAGAATAGTGACTAGAGACAAACTAAGTGCACCACTAATTACTGCCCTCTCAGAACAGAAAGAAAATGCATTTGACACATTTTTTAAATGTCTCACGAATAGTTTCAGATATAATTACATTTACAGATTAAAACAGGACACCCTGTATACAATACTTTTATATATATATATATATATATAAAGTATACAGTAATATCTAAATATATATAATCATTGAAACCATTACGTGTGACTTGCATTATATTTATTATAATCTTCGGGTTTGGAAAAAAAAGATTAAAAATCGAAAATTCAGATTTAGAAAAAAAGAAGCTAGAATTTCGCTTTCGAATAATTCCTCGACAACCTCGAGTACGAGTGTGCGAGCGACAACTCGATCATATCGGAGCCTCAAAGGCTCTGATTGTCATCAACGTTGATTCGCGGGATAAGATTACACACTCGTCACACACACACACACACACACACACATACACAGGGAATAAAAATGAATTAATTCGGTGGTGGCTAATCGCACGGGTGAACGTACGGGGGCATTTACGCCGCGTACGATCAAAGAGAGAGGTTGAAATCGCGGACCAACTGGGACGAAGGGGGTGGGGTGGGGGGAGGGGTTGAAGAGAGAATCGCAGAGAGAAAGAGAGCAGAGAGACTGGGCTAAAGTAGATTTTCATAATCGAGTCAAGTACTCCGCTGAGTGTGTCTATCTCGGGGAATTTTCAGTTCCAAGCCCCCTTCCTCCTCCTCCTCCTCCTTTCCAGCCCCGTGGTGCCATCGTCTCCGTGACGAGTTCAAATAAAATGGCACATCGGGGCCGAGTAGTATACATTTGATTCTCCATCCCCTCGCCTCTCCTCTGTTCGCGGTCTTCTCTTTCGCCGCGCCCTCCGGCGAAAAAAGAGAATGATTAAGAGCTTCTTGAATTATGTACTGTTTAATCTCCCGTCTCCCTTCCTTAATTTTTCTTCCCTCACTCGTCCATTTCTCTCTCTCTCTCTCTCTCTCTTCTCTCGTTTCTACGTCGAACTCTCTTGCCGGACCCCGACAGCAAATATTTGGCTCGGCCGCTGTTTCTCTCGCCGTGATTTCGAAAGGAAGGAGTCTCGATTAGTTTCGTCTCGTTGATTTATCAGGTCACTGCTTCTTAGGTCCCTCTCCCCCTTCTTAATTCCCCCTAATCTTAATTCATCCCGCTGATCCATCTATGTTAAATTCTTTTTTTTTTTGCTGTTATACGACAAATTTCTGATCGATCGCGTGTCACAAAGGTTTACACTAATTTTGGGGTTTCAGTGACTCTAGTTTTGTGTAACGTTTTAGTTTCTTCTTTTTTTTTTCTTTTTTGCATTTGAGGATTTGTATTTGTTACGATTACTATCAAGAGTGTAAATGTTTATACACATATTGGAAGGAAAGTGATACAATGAATGTATAGTAATTGGTGTGATAATTTGGAAGGTAGTTTTTACTGTCATGTGAAAAGACGTGAGAATGAATTTCGTTGTCAAAAGTATATGCTACATGTTAAAAAAAATAGATGATACAGTGTCTTATTGTAAAATAATTGTGAGATTTCACGCGAAACGTGTATCAAATTGGCGTAAGGGTTAAAAGTTCTTTTAGAATGGAAAATAATTTATTTAAACTTATTAAACTCGGTAATCTGTTAGAGATTTAACCAAATTTCAACTGAATTCAAATAAATTTGCTGAAGTTTTTTTGTTTACTCTTCCATGGCCATTATTTTCATTCTTGAAAGTAAATATTTCTCACGGTAATCGAATAATATAAATTTTGTTAATAAATTTCCAACTAATAACGACGAAAAATAATCATAATTTAGATTATTACAACTCCGTGCAAGAAAATCATGCAGCAATCCACTTGGTCTCATTCTGAAGCCCGAGATTTCTTTTTTGTAATCTTGAATTCATTTTTTCCAAATTTTACATCGTACAGCATTTACATTTATGAAAAGATAAATATACTTTTTTCTCTCGAAAATTGTCCAAATTCAAAGGTTTTCTCTAAAAACAATAAAAAAAATTTCTCATAAAAATCTCCTCTTTGAACCCTACGATTTTCTTTTGTTTTTTCATTGTTTTATTAAACTCTAAATGAAATGGTTTTCAGAATTTCCTGAATTTTCGTCGTTAATCCTGATATTCAATATTCAATGAAATGCTGACAAAAAAAAAATCGTACAGCAAGTTCTAAGAACTCGTAAAAAGAAGACTTCACTCTTCAAAGTGACGGTCCAGTCGCGAAAATGAAAATATTCTCAGAATTGTTTCTACAATTTTCGCAATTTTCAGGGGAAAGTACCCACTCGTTAAATGATGTAAAATCGTCTTTGAAGGAAAAAAGAACAAACTCAAGACGCGTGAAAGTAGAGGTCTCCAGCTTGAAAAACGAAGCTCTGGATTTTTATACGTAAAAAAAAAAAAATCTACGAAATATCCAAAGACATCTGATTTTTTGCAACACATTTAATCTGCGTCGTTCGTGCACGCCCCCGAAAATACAAATTTACTTGCGTAAAAATCCGCAAGTAAATTGAATTATATCGACGATTTTTCAATTCGTTGTTGGCTCAGTCGTGTTGCTCGCTGTGCGCTGTTTGCACGTTTGCCACGGGTTTTCCGACGTTTCCTCCGTCAAATGCTCTCTCGATGCGTTTCAAAGAGAGCTTCTCCCCTTTGGACGAAGGGTGAAGGAGAAACGGACCGGGAACCGGGACTCTTTGAAGCTCGACGGGAAAAAGATGGCACTCGTGATTTTTCAAATTTCTGAGAACACTCCAGCGCCGAACAAAACGCGACTCTCTCCGAGAATAGTGTCCCCTGTATTCGACATAAACCCGCGACGATGTCTAAGGAAATTTCATACAATCAAACGAATCTCGTCGAATCTTAAATCATCATCGCCATACTCGGACCAATTCAATTTTCCAATAATTAATCAACTTTACTAAATATTTATTTTAAACCAATTGGTTAACCCTCTGCCTTAAACGTTTTTTCGTATCATCTGCCAGCAATTTATTTACGAGGCATCGTCACTTTGTAAATGAAATGATACAGCATGATGAAATGATCGTTCAAATAGTATTTAACGCGGAATTTTCTTTATTGCACGTCATTCTAATACGCAATTTCTGATGTATAATTTAAAGGAATCGTCAACGTCCAGGAGTCACACATAATTTCAATCTCTGGATGTAAAATAATATCCTCCGTCGTTTCTTGAACATTCGTAAGAAGAAATAAGAAATCGAGTTCATGTTAATTGACTCAAGATTATTTAAGAGAAATTTCTCCTTCTTCTTACGTCGTCGTCATCATGCAACACCAAATGTATACGTTCGGTATAATCTCTTGATCGCCGTGCGTCAGTACTCGCCAATCCCTATACCCTAAATAAAAGCGAAATTAATTTCGATTTCTTAACAGTGGCATATAGAATCATTTTCTATCACTAAAAAAAAAAATCGAAAAATATATATATTCTTCCTTGATTTTGGATTTATTCGAAGAAAAAAGGCAAGGAACTTTGTAAAATTGCCATTCTGTCCAACTATTTACTTCGAAGCATACCACACCGTAAATAAATATTATAGTTTCATTGTGTATAATATATATGTGTATTTTTTAGACTACAAATTTATAACATTTCAAATTTAACAAACATGCATATAACTTTTTTAATATTTAGCATTTGATCTATTGTGCGGCAACACCCCAGTGAAAATCAAGTGTTCCTTTTTGTGCAAATTGTATCCTAATTGACTGTGGCTCAACAATTATGTAAGTGAAAAATATTTAAATTATTTATTTATTAGTAAAAGTACATTTTCCTTGAAATTAAAAATAATAACGGTCCTTAAAAAAATGCGGCGATCAAGAGGTTAATAAAAAGAGGAAATCCGAGCTAGATTTCCCCTTCAGAAGAGACTCGCGAACATACGTTTGACCACGTTGGCCAACGAGTGAATCGCTGAACAGCGTGAAAAACACACACACACACACACACACACCTGAGAGGAGATAACACTCGGCGCGTCACGCTTCGATTTCGAAAGCAGAATTTCCTTGATTCGTATCGCGTAATCAGAAGTGCAAGACTCTTTCCCCCCCCCCCCCCCGCGAGTAATCCGTGCACCGCCGAAGCCGGCACACACAGCTGAATATGCATGAACGTGTTCCACTCATAAGCGTTTTCGCTACTTAAAATAATTCAGCCGGCTGTTCTCGTTCCGTTGATTGCGTTCCATCTGCCTCGGATCCGCGACTTAAATGCCAGTTGCCAGCTAGAGAATATACTAGCGACGTTCCGAAGACTGTAGCCGGCCCACAATGCCTTGCTGCAAGCCAAGCGGCCATTGTTACCGGCTAAATGTACAAACTGACGAGGAGGCTCAGCGATTTCATCGATTGTTCTACGATGGTGATTCGTGTGATTACATTTGCGTTGTCTCGCGCAACCCTTTTGTCCCCGATGTTAATTTCCAACTTTCGTCGGGTTTACCATCGGATTAACCATCCACGGAAAAGGGTTGGAGAGACCTTCGATCATTTTCTCACCGATTATTTCCATTATTTCCGAGTTTGGAGTTACGCGAAGTACGGAGTATATCATAATTACGTGTCACGATTACGATCAATTGACAAATGAAATTTGTAATGAATATATTTTTGTATTTGTATTTACATTTGTACTTGTATCTATTATGTTTATATTAAATTAGGTCTTAATCAATCGTCTTTACGAATGAAACGTTTTATATGTTTGTAACTATATATTTGTATTTCTAATTTTATACGTCTTTATTTTTTAAAAAGATTTCTTACTTCTTTACGCGTTACAAGTTGTTTTTCATTGGGAACAGAACAGAAAATTGATTTTATATTAATTAAGATTTTATATAACTTGTTTTAATCATTCGCCTTTGCGAATGAAATGTTTCATGTGTTTGTAACTTGTATATATTTATAGTTCTAATTTTATACGTCTTTATTTTTTTAAAAAACTTCTTTACGCGTTACAAGTTTTTCATTGGAAACAGAACAGAAAATTGATTTTATATTAAATTGTTTTAATCATTCGTCTTTGCGAATGAAATATTTTATATATTTGTAACTTGTTTATATTTATATTTCTAATTTTATACGTCTTTATTTTTTTGAAAAGATTTCTTACGTACTTCTTTACATGTTACAAGTTGTTTTTTCATTGGCAACAGAACAGAAAATTGATTCAAAAAGAATAATTTTCTTAATCGTCGGAGAATCTAATTTACTCATGTTACTCTACTTACCTATATATCCTTTGAACTTTTAGATTAATGAGCAACAACCGAATCTTCGCTTAACAAGAACACCAAACACCTCATTTGCACTTGTCGAATGAAGTGTTCTGCTTCACGTTTTAACTTTCTCGTTATTTTTGTATACCTTTAACACGAATGAAGTTATCATTATTTTTGTCGTGGTATATTTTCTCGTTTGTAATAATAAATAAATTTCGAGCTTTCGAAAGGGATGACAAAATTATACAATTTTTACACATTTGCCGAACAGTATATCGTGTACACGTGACGGACGGTACTTTGTGAAAGTTTATTCAAAATTGCCTCGGCGCACGACGTGTAGATGAAAACTTTTCTAATCGACTCCGACAAAAAATATTAGTTGTCCAAGTGAACAGGTTCAGGTTAGCAAGTCCTGTCGAGCTCGAGGAACTTCTCAGCTAGATAGAAGAATATCATCGTGGATCGAAACCAACGTGGATTTAACTTCTGAAAAGTGTCGCTTGTTCTCTAGTCCATCATTCTTCGAGAGACTCCACGTTCCGTTCTATCTTTTCTAACGGTGTGAAACGTTTCTGTGAACAACGAGATCAGTTAAACTTTCCTCGAGGAATCGATTCTAGCCAGTCAATTGCTCCTCTGTAGATCGAACGCTGCACAATCGGTGACTGTGGCCACACAATTTGTCTACAAACACGTTCGATCTCGACTAACAAATATACTCCAGAAAATTTGTTCAAAACATTTATTTGAAAAAACTTATACAAAAAAATACGGTTTCTTAAATATATTGTTTAAGCAAAAGATACTTTCGCAAAATGGTATACGCCGTTAAATTCATCGTTAAAAAAAAACATTAATTTCATCAATTTACAGAAAAACGGTCTTCAGTCATTTCCGAGATAATTGATACCACCAACTTTGAGGATAGTTTTTTTCAACGTCGACGATTGCCGATAAAAGAAAAAGAGAAAAACACGTGTCAAATGTTTTTTTTTTTTTTTTTTGAAAACTACACTCATGCCAAATTTCATCGAAATTGGCGACTCACACTTCGGTATGTTCCCTTGTAAGTCGAAAACTCGTTTTAATTCCGCCACTCGACCTGCAGCTGCATTTCCAATATTTGCGCGTAAACATCGTTGAAACAGCGAAAGAAATGTCGAGGGTGTACAGTCGTGGAGCTATCAGGATCGTCGTTTTACGCTATACAAGGTGTAAAGAAAAGTTTGTCCGTGGCTATCATAGATGAATTCTATACCTTCGATTTGCTGGAAATACATGTAAAGAACCTGCCACAAAATTAAATTTCAAAATCAATATTTTCTTTTTTTCTTTTTTTACATTGTGTGCTATTCATCGTGAAGGTAAATTCTCCAAGGAACCATTGGTAGCGATCTAATAGCCCTGTTGAAAAATAGTAAAAAAGTTTCTTAATCGTGCGTTCTAACAGCGACTTTATGACTCTGGATTAGGTTTCGCTAATATTTGATTTGTCATAATTGTAGCATCAGTGTGAATAATTTAATGATAAAATTAACTGTTAACATTGTTCGTAATATAGACATTCATGCGTCCAGAACGATAAAGTCGCTGTTAGCACGCACAGTGTGTTAAATAATTGAAAAAACTTTTTTGCCATTTCTTAAGAGAGGAACCATTAGGCTTCGACCTGTAGTTCCTTGAAAAAGTTTTACCTTCGCGAGGAAATAAAAAGATGCAAGAAAATAAAATTTTTTGACCTGAAATTCAAGGTCAAGGTCAATTTTGCGGCAGAATCTTTACGTCAAATCAAAGGTGTAGAATTCACCTGTGACAGCCACGGACAAACATTTTCGTTCCACCTTGTACAGCGTTGTCTCGCGGCGGGAGAAACGAGTTTCCGATTCGATCTCGTGCGTGCTCGAGTCGCGAGCGCAGCTTAAAACTCGCTGAGCAGCTGTCGCTCGCCTGAAACACAGCTCGTAAATCCCGATCTCGAAGGATACTTCCGGTCGCTGCCCTCGATGACCTCCGGTTCTCTCTCTCTCTCTCTCTTTCTCTCTCTCACACACACCCTGTTTAAGTGCCTCGTAAAATCTTTCGACTCATGTCGACTCAGGCGGATAGTTACGCGATGTAAAGCTGGTTAACTCGATGCGTTACGAGCTTTCTCGTAGCTATATATTCTCTACCGATTGTGTCTGTCACTCGCAACGCGCATGCAGCGAAATATTTCCAACTGGAAATTGTACATTTTTCGTTGCGTTTAATTGTTCGTGACAAGACTTTATTTACAAAATTCTCACATAAGTAATCAGCTTCGCGTGCAAATGAGAAGGGCGAATTCCTCGTGAGAAACAATAACTTTCACTTTCACTTTGGCAACAACTTTAACTTTATTAACAGTAGAACAACCGACGACTGAAGCATAAAATTTGCATCAGAGACGTTGAAGTAAAAGAAACAGAATATCTGTACAATACAATACAATACAGGGTGCACAAGCTTTTATTTATTTTACGAAGAATCATTCGAGTCTCCGAAAAATACGCTGCTTCTATAAAGTATCTAAGAAAAATATTCAATTGGCGTCGGTCTGACCACTTGGCACATCAATTAATAAATCAATTCTGACACTGCCACAGTTCGAAGACTATAAACATTGCATAATTTTTTTATGAGCTTGCACAGCTTCTCTTTCGTTCTCGGAAATAGCACAGCAAAATGTTATCCCTCCGATCTTTCATTTTCCTACGATAAGTTGAAAAAAAAAATGTTTCGAACTGCGTGAGGGACGTTTCAAATGTCATATTATTGGCGTGTGTATGTTATATAGTAATTCCTACATATAGAATGTACATTATAAAAATACATTTTTTATTCGTTGTTTCATCCAAAAATACCTTCTTTCGTCACCAGGAACCTTCTCGTTGTCCTGTTCAAATGGCGGAAGCCACATTTTTCTCCCAAGAACACGTTCACTCGAGACAACTGTGCGTCAACCCTGATTTAAAACTCGTCGCAGAGTTCCTTTGTCGAATAAGAGACAAGCACAAAAGCCATCGAAGAGCTTAATACGATAAACGAAAAAAACAGGGCAGATTGGGTCCTCGAAGGGTTGCCACGAATCGTCGTCTTCTCTCTCTTTCTCACTTCTCTACGTCTCATTCGTTTGTTCGTTTCACCCCTCGTGTAGATCTCGAAACAAAGTACGAGGGTCCTCAGCCTTCTCCGCGAGTAACGCGAGTAACGCACGAGCTCGTCGTAACGCTTCGCGTAATCTCACGCTCGAGGAGGACCGCGTGAACTGCTGAGGATTCGGCTTCGACGATCAGAGGACGATGCCTCGCGAGAAAGAGAGAGTCTTGAGGGAGTAATTTTTGGCGCTCGTTCGTGGCGGGAAGCCGCGAGAACGACGCGAAAATTGAAAGTCGGATCAGCGGAAAAGTGGGAAACGTGAATCTCGAGAGGGGTGGGAATCTCGTGTTACTGTGTGTGAAGCAGTTTGAGAAAATTCTCCTGTTGCGAAATTTTTGACTCGAATCGAGTTTCGCGATTATCTCTTGTGTGGCTTTATCTTCGAGATTTCAAGATCTCGTCGTTCGGGATTATCGAGATTGTTGCGAAGTTTCTCGATTATCTCGTCGATTGTTGAAGCTTCTAGTTTTATACAGGATCCCATCGACACTTGAATATCTTCCCCCCGTTGTTTTTGAAAATACGAAAAAAAAACTTTATCAACAGAAGTTTCAGAGAAATCGAGATCTTCGAAACTTCAACAGTCAAGGAAAAATTTATTACTACAACATGATAGTAAGATGAAGTTTCGAAAATTCAAATTTCTTTCAATGGAATGATATACTTCTTTACACATTAATCAATACAGAAAAATCAATGTAAATCCTCCATTAAAATAGAGAAGATTACTAACTTATGTATGTCGAAAAATTCTTGTTTTATACAGGATCCCATCGACACTTGAATATATTCCCCCGTTGTTTTTGAAGATACGAAAAAGAACTTTATCAACAGAAGTTTCAGAGAAATTGAAATCTTCGAAACTTTAGCAGCCACGGAAAAAATTATTACTATAATATGGTAGTAAGGTGAAGTTTCGAAGATTTCTTTCAATTTCCTTAAATGGTATGATATACTTCTTCACACATTAATCGATACAGAAAAATCAATATAAATCCTCCATTAAAATAGAAAAGACTATTAACTTATGTATGTCGAAAAATTATTAAGTTTGGTATATTTTAACTTTTCTGAACAATTTTAAAAAAATCTATTGAATAAGGACAATGTCCGCTCTTGTCTTTGCTTTCGTACGATAAATTTCGCAGAATTAATTTTCAAATTAATAATTCTTCAACACACGTGCGACAAACGCACAACAATAAACTTTCATTTGAAAGCTCGAAGCCTCTACTTTCG
The DNA here is from genome assembly GCA_032399595.1 of Tetragonula carbonaria. Taxonomy (NCBI): domain Eukaryota; kingdom Metazoa; phylum Arthropoda; class Insecta; order Hymenoptera; family Apidae; genus Tetragonula; species Tetragonula carbonaria. Next base: position 7,873,024 of record JAUCRC010000006.1, on the reverse strand, counting down.
AAATGTATCCATTTTATTCCAAGATGTTTCACATCACGTAGCGATTAAAAAAATAAAAATACTTTTCTTCTCGAAAATATTATAAATTGTCAATAATGATACGTAAAAATTTTACTGAATCTACATTGATCTGAAGATTGAAGCCACCTCGTGAAAAACACCTCTGAAGCTTGATATTTTCTTTTTTTTTTTTTTTCGTCAAGCTAAAACATTAACATTTTCGTTTTCGTTTCATATTCAAAGTTCGATAAAATGGCGAGAAAAAAAAATGGTACATTAAAATTCAGGGGATAATTCGTTATAAAGGAGAAGCTTCAATCTTTAAATCCACTGCAGATTTCAATCATGAAAATGATTTCTCGAATTGAACGTCTCGGTATTAGGACAATTTATAGCGTTTTCGGGAGAAGAGAAGTGTCATCGTTTGTTACACAGTTTAATTGAAAATTACATTACAGAAACGTAAATGATATATAATAATACAGAAGAGCTCGAGCTTCGATTTATCACCGTAAAACGATCTCACGTTTTACGAAATTGTGAAACGACGGCTCGACCACTTAGCCTTCTTAAACGCTCATCAACTGTGAGCAACTGCATAAAAGAGAGAAGTCGATTTGATCGCAGTGACCTTTCCCCTTCTGGTCAGTTCCGGGGAGTGCAGCTGGAGGGAGGTAAGAACAAGCTGTGCCGAAGTAACTAAAACAGGAGCGAGAAGCCACTGGCGTCGAAAATGCCTGGGGAAAGTTGTTCCTCGCGTTACAGCTCGGTCCCCGACATTATCATTTTCATTTACATTTCCGCCACCTCTCAGCCACCACCCTCTTACACTCTTTTTTCTTTCCTTTACTATCTCTCTCTCTTTCTTTTCTTTCTTTTCCCCGGTAGTGTAGGTAGTGTAGCATCTCGATACAACGGGGCAAAAGCAGAGTAAGTAGAAGATGAGAAAGAGGGAAAGGAAGAGGCGGGCCATCCCAGGAGAACGCGGCAGGAAATTGCACGAAGCACTCGAGCACTCCGAGGCTAGAGGAGCCCGTCGTCCTCTACACCCAGCCCTCCCCTTCTCCCATCACGGCGTCCTCGTCGTCGTTTCACGTCGTTAGACGGTAAAAGTGCGACGAGAATCAGAAATGAGCAGAGGCACGAGCGCGCTAGCACGAACGAAATTATAGACGGCTTTGCCCTCGCGGATTACTTGCCCCTTGACTCTTCTCTCTCTCTCTCTCTCTCTCTCTCTGTTATCGATGCGAACGATACAACGATCGGCCCCAGGTCGAGGAGCAGCGTGCTGCTCGACGTTCTAACAGGGTGAAACTCTGGTAGCGTCGCCAACGACAGAATTATCGGTGTTGTTGCCGATGTAATTTTGAGGTTTTACATTTACAACAATCTCCACTAACAGATATTTTTTACCTAATATCATCAACTATACCATCTCTACTAATTTAGGTTAAAACATTCCAGTCAAAAGAAAATATCCTAATTACAAAAACACGAAGAATATTTCCTACTGATAATCTTCGCTAATAAATATTATTTACAACCAATCCTTATTAATAAATACTTTCATCTATACTGTTTCTACTAATCTAGATTGAAACACTTCGGTCAAAAGAGCGAAAGAACGAAAAATTTTTCACACCCTCACTGACAAATATTTTCGGCCTAATGTCGTCAACTACGCTGTCTCTACTAATCCAGATTAAAACATTCCAGTTGAAAGGACATTTTCACGCTGTAAAAGCACGAAAGCCTCGATATCGTGAATGGAAAACAAAAAAAAAGAGAGAGAGACAGACATACAGAAATCCACACGCAAAACGTTAATAAAAAAAATTTAAAAAAAAAACATCACCTGCGTCCACATTCAATAAAAAAAAAAAAAAAACGTTTATACAAACAAGTCACCGTAGGTGTCACGCTAAACGCTATAAAAGGCCGTTAAAAAAAAAAAAAAAAAAAACAGAGCGAAACGATTGGTTCGCGTGTCGGTATAAACTCGATTCGTACCACTGAACTCGTACCACCGAGGGATATAGGTCATTCTTCTTTCGGGTCAGACATCGTTCGTTCCATTCGCTTTTTCCCCTCCCACCACAACGAAACGACAGTCCACTTTTTCTTTCGAGGCAAGATTTCACCTAACAGCTTGCACTCGGACGATTCAAAGACGAAAAGAAGCCATCGAGGATGTCTCTCGCTTGCCACGCGAAGCATTCTTCCTTGCAATTAACCGAATGAAAGGACATTTCACCCTCGAGAAAGATACTTACACCTCTTAGTTGTTACTGACGAGATAATACTCATGAGGAAATGGCAATTTCTTTTGTTTGCGTAACGACGAATATACTCGAAAGGTAATTACAATTCGTCACTTGAATTAAATCTGTTGTGGATAAAATTTTTAAGTATTTTAGAATACTTCGAGACTGAATTCTTTTTGCATCGTTTCCACATATTTTCTTACCGTGATCGCTATCTTGCGTGATCTGCTGTGAAAGTCAATGCACATACACAATTTCTGTGTATTATTTTTTTAGACATTATTTGCTCTTGAATTCGTTTGTATTAAGTAACAAAAAGAATAATGGAAAACTAACGCGTGTAAAGTGTGTATTGAAAAAAAACCATTGAATTATATCCAATTAAAGATATAACGTTCAACGCACACAACGAAGCTTACACGTTTCGTCGAGAAACATTTTCACATCGTCGAAAACTTCACGAAGATGTTCGCTGTGTTCAAAAAAATACGAAAAGAATCGTATCGTATCTTCCTAAGAAACATCATTACTCTGAAACAATAAACTAAATTTCCAATTTTTTTTCATTTTTCCCAAATATTCGATCTTTTTTCCGTGTAACACGAAAATTACGAATGTTCAAGTTTAACTGAATAATACTAATCAAGTTGAAGGATGAAAATTATTGATGTCTCCAAAAAAAAATCATTTCCTTGTAATTTAATTGAATTTTACAAATAGCAGCTGCACGAACTCTGCGTTTGACGAGTATAATCGTCAAGCTAGGCTCGTTCTTTCAAAAAGGCGACAGTCCTCACTTTTCATTAGCAACTTTTTCACTTTTCGAGAGTTGCTTTACGATTTTTCTCGAATTTCTCCGCTTCGGCGAACGAAGGGACAGTTGGATTTATTATTTAAATTACCGTCTGAACTTTCTGTTTATTCATATCTGGAAAGAAACCCGTAGCTGGGAAAACGTCAATTACCAAGCGAGAAAAGTCACGCGAATGTCAGAGCGCGCCCGGATTAAATTAAATGTCAAATGAAATTTTTCAACAGCGACGAGCTTGGATTACTGGCCCACTCCTGGTCATTCGTCGGCTGCTGAACGTAATTCAGCGTTAATTTTTCTGTTTCTCATGCTCGCCAAACTCGATTTGCGTCCGCGTTGCCTTTATCTTGTTCACTTTTTTTTACACGGATATAACCCTAGTATTATCTAAACCTCTTAACCTCAAAGTATTATCCTTAATCAAAGGATTACTTACAAAGATAAAAAAAAAAAGAAAAAAACGTGGCGAAGTATAGAAAACAAGCACGAACCTCGCAAGCAAACTTTGTTAACAAACTTTTCAAAGTTACTTTCGTGGTCTACTCATTACAGCTCGCTGATATCGTCTTGGCGTCGATTACGTTAGAATAGAAAAAAAAATCATATCATAATTGATCTTTGCGTTATATTATATTTTGTATTATATTACATTGTAATATTCGTATTATTAAAAAAAATCAATTATGGAATAATTATGTTGATGTGTCAAAAATATACGATGACCTGGAAGAAAATTGTCCAAACGACCTTCACAGGTCCAAATGAATATCTTGAAGCCTTGAAGCCTTTGAAACCTCCGTTCTTTTCTTTTTTTTCTCTCTCTCTCTCTCTCAGAATTAATAGCAGCCAAAATTGATGATTCAGACGTTCGATTTAAAAATCTGTGTCTATAATAAATAATCGTTTCTCCTAATTTTCGTCACTTAAAAGAAGAAGAAAAAAATCAAGGGGCTTGATTGACGAATCACCGTTCGATCGATTGTCTGAGAAACCAGAAAAGCACGTCAATGAGTCAAAATGGCGGCTACTGCGTAAATTCGACGTATAAAAACTCGCGAAGAAAACTTCGACGCGTGATCGATAACCGTGCACGTTGCAACGAGGACGATATTCATGAATTGCCCCGTGCATAAGAATGCAGTTTTCGGCGAGAACTTTCAAGAGAATAACGTTGACGTTATTAATAGTCGAGGGCCACGTTGGATCGCGCGCCGCCCCTTAATCGCCTCATCCGGCCGAGAAACTTCCGTCGTTTGCCATCCACGACAATTTTAAACCGCGCGGCGAGAACTTTCCACGGGGCGAGGATAATCGAAAATTCATAAACGACAACCGACTACGAGGCAAGCGGAGTATCGTTCGTAACCTCGAATCGGAGGAGTTTCGTGAAAAGAAAAACTCTCGATCGACATAGGATCGTTCGATCGATCGATCGAATGAAAACTGCGAGTTGAAACTGCTGAAGAAGTCGAGAGGTGAAGTCAGAGGTTTTAGACGTATGAATGAAAACTCACGTGGAAATCTCGTTCACTTGGATATTAGCTAAATATTAGAACTATTGGGTTAGGTCACGCGCATGCTGCAATTTCCCACGAATGCATAAATATACGAATAATTCGAATATTCAGAAGATATCTTTCGCGAAATTGTACTTTTCTAAAGACAGATGGTCCTAATTTTTATGAAAGGTCCACACGCGAGCGATACTCTTGGCTGAAAGTAACAATCGAACGTATTTTTCTATAACGAGATGCACGATGGTTATCTCGCTTAAAGCGAAGTTCTACGCTTCATTTTCGCAAACAGTAAATGTTTTGTACCTAACCAACTAACTGGACCTAACCAATTAATTTGCAACAACGATCAAATAATTTTTGTAATCATTATATGTATATTGGTAAATTATTAAATTACATCTTTTCCTGAGAATATTATAAAAGATTTTATTAATTGTATTTAAATTAATAAATATTTTTGTAAATGTTACAAACGAATTTTTGTAAGTACTACCAAACAACAGGATAAAAATATCTAACTAATCTAACCTAACATAATTAATTTGTAAAAATTGTATAATAAACACAAGCGTGGAAATAATTTCTACAGTCGCTACATATATTAGTAAAATATTACATTATATTATTTTACATTAGCAAACTATATATTATATTTTTTAAGAATATTATAGTTTTAGGGATATTAAGAATTTATTATTTAAGAATATCAAAAAAATTTTTGTAGTCACACAAAAGTACCGTCAAACAATAGAAAATTTAACATCCACTTAGGACTTAGTTAATTGATCTACAAATTCTACGATAAACACAACAATGTGTAAATAATTTTTGCAGTCACTATATACATTAGTAAACTATTAGATTATACTTTTTTCTAAAAATATTATAAAAGGCTATATAGAAGAAATTTCGTAATCATACAAAAATATCGTCAAACGATAAGAAATTTACCTAGCTAATAATTAATCTGCAAATTCAAATAAATTCAACAGTGTGTAAATAATTTTTGCAGTTCACTGTATACATCAGTGAACTGTTAGATCGCACGTTTTTCCTAAGAATATTACAGAAAATTTTCTAAAAAGCAAACGAATTTTTCTAAGTACCATGAAACGACAGGAAATGGACCTAGCTGTACAACAGTTGTGCAAATAGTTTCCACAGTCATTACATTGCGAACATCACAAAAGGTAGAAAAAAAAAAAAAAGAAATATCCTCCCTTTGCCAATGTCAATCGCGTGAATATCGCGTGAATATCGCGGAAATAGCGAGACTGCCGAGGAGCAAAAGGCCAAACGCGATAGAAACGCGCGGACCGAGTCGACATAAGTAGACGTAGCCAACGACGAGTCGGACGAAGATCTTTGAGATCGAATTCTGAGGGGAAAGGCTGTAAGATTGGAGCCGCGCAAGCCAGACGAAATGTTCGTACGGCGAATCTCTCTCGAAGGGGCGGAAGAGAATTCGACGATACGTCACGTCTTGATCCACGGCGGGGACGTGTCACGCCGGGATGAGCGCGAGGATGTCTTTCGCGGCAAACACGACGGAATTCCGCTGGAATTTCCCAATAAGGCCTATCCGATCCCCCAGGTTGTCGACAGCTGACATTCCGCGGCGAAGTCCCGAGCCGGGGGAGAGCTGATGAAAAGAAAGCCCCGCAGATTAGCTGGATTTGCCCGAAATCCTTTGCCTCCTCCTCCCCCTCTCTCTACTGTTTCCCCTACGTCCTTGTTGGCGCCGACGACGAGCCAAGGGGGGAGAAAAAAAGTTATCCCGATTCCCGCGAAAATCGATTGGTCTGCCTGTAACTTTCTTTTCTTTTTTTTCTTTTTTCTTTTTGCTTCGACTTTGAAAATTCGTCTTCACGCGGTATAGTCGTTCAGAAACATGATCTCTCCTTTTGATCTCCTTTCAGGGGAACAGACGAGGAAAAGCTGTTGGTTTTTCGAACGAAAAGCTCTGCGAGAGCTAGCACGATCTATTCGTTCGTAGAGACGATTCATTTTCGTAGATTGTCCAAATCGGAGTGACCATTATTTTGCTTTCCGGTTGAGAATCGCGGCTCCTTGCGTAGTGTTAAATTATTTTCTGCTTGTAAATATAGCCTAACCTAGATACCTAGATACCTTAGCTTCTGCAATAATTCGTCCTTATTCGTCGTTGGACGCGCTACATTTCGACTTGATTCTAACATTTTCGGATTCCCGATCGACAAAATAAAATTGAACATCTTCAATTTTTCAAGTGATCCGCACGGTGAGCCCGCGATATTTCACGTCTCGAACACGCTTTTGCATTCTTCGCTCTTCGGCTCGCTGTCACGTTTGATATCGGAAAGTTAAAATCAAGTCGCAAAAATCGACGAGTGGAAATTCCGCCGAGCCGAGGCTCGCGTATCTTCGCGTGTCTTTAATCCCCCGAAAGAAAGTTTTCCAATCCGTTGCCGGCACGAAGTTCGAAACTCTGCAAAGTGGTTGCAACAACTTGAAGGGCGGGGGGAGGGGGGGAGAGAAAAAGAAATAATCGCTTAAAACGATACGGCTCGGGCAGAGAGAGAGAGAGAGAGAGATCCGGCGACAAACTTGCCGCTAGATCCCAAACAAGGGGAGGACAAAGGGAACGAACGAGCTTCCTGTTTTTCTCCCGACACCGGCAGCTGTTTGGCAAACTGAATTATCGAACAGGCGAAATTTATTTTAATGTAATGCCGCGTTAAACAACGGGCCGCCGGCTGTTTGTCTCTCAGCGACATCGTCGCCGGCATATCCACCCGCGGATATAGCTCATTTTCATATCTAAATATCCCCCTCTCCCCCCGCCGCCGCCGCCGCGTCGAACCGGCGTACGTGTAACCGCTGTTTGCCACCGTTTGGTTGAATCTACATCTGATTCGTCAAGTTAGTTTCACCCGTCACGCTTGATTTTATTGCGCCAACGCGCCCCGCGCGTTCTCGCCTCGGCTGACCATTTCTGCGCTGTTTCCACTCTTTCACGTTTCTGTCGATGCGCAGAAAGAGCGTACAGAAAGAACGCGGTGTGTAAACAGGAGTGGAAAGTGGTAAATGATGATTAGGATGAACATTTCTGCCATTTCTCAAACAAAAGAACTGAAGAACTATGGTTCCTTCAGCTTCGTGATGAGCAGAAAATACAATGGGAAAGTGATCAACTTTGCAGCAGGTTCTTATCTCCGTCAAATCGAAAGTGTAGTATGCAAACTTCTCTTTTCGCCCTGTACCTTCGATCCTTCGGTTTCTCAAAGCTCGGAAATTTATTCTTTAATTCCGACATTCGTGCTGCTCTAACTATTTACTGCTGACGGGCTCGAATCTGCGAATTTCGTGAGTTGAGACGACAAACGCATCGTTGAAATTTGTCCCCGTAAATACGAGCGAACCTAACGATTCGCCAAATTTAGTTCAAGTTCAAGCCTCGAATTCTGGCGGTTTCGCGCTTTTAGAGGGGGCCGAAAGGATAGTTATTACTGGTAAATAAAGGATACTTATTTACTGCTGACGGGCCCGAATCTGCGAGTTTCGTGAGTTGAAACGCATCGTTGAAATTTGTCCCCGTAAATACGGGCGAACCTAACGATTCGCCAAATTTAGTTCAAGTTTAAACCTCGAAATTCTGACTTTTAAAAAAGGGGCGAAAGCGCGGCGGGAATCGGCGAAACTCGGCCCGTTCGAGCGCGATGGCAGCGCCATCGTCCGCCGTGCGAACGTTAATTGCCCTCGGCAAATATTTGCTCGGCCCGTTTTTCTTCCCCGTTTCTGCCCCGACGCGGCTAATTAAATATACGAATTACGCGTAACCGCACGGTTTACACGGGGGAGGGCGGAAAATCGCCCTGAAAATCGCTGCTGCCCGCTTGTTTGGACAAACGCCGGCCCCGAATTTGCATAACGGCGATGTAATGCCGACGTCACGCGCGTGCAACGTGATCCGGGAACCGTGGCCCGTGAAATCTGATTTCGCCAGCACACTTCTGAATTTGCGATATCTTCGGCATCCAGCGTGACGAGAGACTTAAATCCGAAAGGAATAAATGCAATTAATAAACCACCTCGTCCGGAGCCATTTTTCATTTTCATTGGTCTTAACACATTCTTCGCTCTGCAACTCAGAGTCCTTCGGAAGCGATAATCCTCGTTATAAAAGAGAACTTTGAGGAAATCAGGGCGAAAGTCGTCAGAATGTTAATAGCATTCAACAGAAGTTAATAGTTTGTAGAAATATTGTAATTAATCCGAAAATATTTCAGCTTTTAGCCTCAAGTTCCGACTCGCCCGGTATAAAAGAAAAAAAGACTCGACTCGTTTTTACTCCTATTTCAGTCCGAATAATTATGCGCGACAACGTACGTTCAAAGTCACTGAATGAAGAAACAATCCAATTCCCTGTGAAAACAATCTGAACGCAATTTCTTGATAATAGTTTATTTTAAAACGCCGCCATATGTCATCGAGCCACTCGAAAATTATTCGCGCGAATTTCCTCAGACGCGCTTTCTCTCTTGGAAGAGACGCGGCTTTGAAACGGGAGCAACGTCGGAAACGGTCGAAGAAGCTTCTCAAGAAGGCTTTCAAGCCTCGTCGTGGCCGCGAGCTGCTGCTGCTGCTGCAAACTAAAGAGTTTATCCGCTACGAAGCCACGAAAGGACAGTGTCGAGTCCGACTCGAGTAGCAGCGGCGCTCGCAATAACCACTTACTGTATTTCTGGCTGCCAAGAAATTTTATGTGCGATTAAACTTCGACTTATCGAATATTACGCCGGCTCCAGCCACTCGTTAACGATGGCAGATGCATTCTGCATAACCAAACACGAGGTTGCAACGCGCCCCTCTGGGAACTGAAAACGCTTTTTCGAGCAAATATGGCGTCGAGTGACTTCAGCCTCTTGGCTACTGAACGCCACTGTAGTGGCCTTCGGACTATAGTGTCACATTTTCGAACGGTATAAGGGCAACTATAGTGTCACATTTTCGAACGGTATAAGGGCAACTATAGTGTCGCCGTTACTAACAATAATCGTAAAAGTGAAATTTTCTCTAGCTCGCCCAGCGAGAAAGATTTGAAAATAATGAATTTTTTTCATAATGCTCAAAAATCAAGATACCATATTTTGTCCGTAATAATTCGGGCTTAAATGTAATTTTTGGTAAACAAATATTCGAGAAAATTTGTTAACATTTATTTATGAAAACTCATGAAAAATACAGTTGAAATTTATTTGTGAAAACTTGCGAAAAATAGTTTTTTTTAAATATATTGTTTTACGAAAGGTTTTTTCGTAAAATGGTATACTGTTAGAATTAAATTCGTTGTTAGGAACACTATAAATTTCATCAATTTATAGAAGAACGATGTCTTCAGTAATTTCCGAGATATTTGACAAAATATGTTCCGCATTCTTTTAGGGTAGTTCTTCACCCCTTCAACATCTTTTTGCGGATAAAAAAGAAATATGGGTCAAAAATTTTTTTTGAAAACTACGGTATGTTCCCAAGCATGCATAAGTAACATCGTTTTTTTTTTTTAAATTTTGATAAACATTGCCATCTAGTGACGATAATTTAAAAAAAAAATTTTAATAAAATAATATTTCTTACAGTATCAAAAAACGACATTACTCATACGGGTACCCCTAATACTTGTCCCAAGTACGTTTTTCTTTTTTTTTTTTTTTTTTTTTTCAAGGAAGTTTCTTTCAAGTGGCTTTCATTTTGAGATCTCGAAGAAACACTATTACAACAAATCTGCTACATTAATGGATGGATCAAGAAAACTGAATCTCACTAATTTTTCAATTTCACGCGGAACAGTCTCGTCTAGTAATCACCAACTTTCATGGTTTTCACGCGCAAATTGAACAGCCAGCCACCCGAAAGCAAAACGACAAAAAAAAGAAAAGAAAGAAAATTCGAATCCGTGACCCCACACAACGGGGACCGAACTCGTGTTGGCAATCGTGTAAATTGAAATCGGTCCGTGCGATTGCACCTAACTGCGGCGCAAGATCCCCGAGATCGTCGGCTCCATTAATGTAATTAAAAAGCGCGGTAATTAACATTTATTAAAACGGCCAACGGGAGAGGGGAGAATACGAGGCGTATCAGTTCGACGTGGAATGCGAAAAACGAGGATGAGAAAAAGGGAATCGCACAGGCGGATTCACAGAGATCGCGAGGAATAAAAGGTGAGAGAGAGAGAGAGAGAGAGAGAGGCGTACAAATTGCCACGCGAGAGCCGCCGCGACTGCCGGTAATAAACGTCGCGCTGATATAATCAAAATACACGCGTTAATTTGCATACAAATTGAAATGATATATTTTGCATTAGGAGAGCCGGGCAAAGGAGAGGCGCCCGCCCCCCTGCGCGCGCGTTGAAACATTGAAACTGTATTTAATTAAGCGCGCGATTTTACGAAGCCATTGTATAATCCTGGATCCAGTGTCCCCCTCTGCCCCCCTCGCGAGCGCGAGCCGCCCCTGTAACCGGCGCCCATTATATTCTTGAATTGCATTAAATTGCGGAATCAAATGCAGGGGGGGGGGGAACTTTAAACGGCAGAGATCTCTCGTTGCGCTGTGAAAACTCGTTGATGGATCCCACTGTCGACGGTCCTCCATCGCGATCCAACTCGTCAGCGAGAGCGATCGATCGATTGAAATAATAATGCAACGATCGAAACTCCTCCTTCCTCACTCCTCTCCCCCCGCGCAGTGATCAATGGCCTGGCCCGGCTTAATTCCATCGACAATCGAGCCTCAATTGGAAAAGTTTGTTTAAACGCACCCGAGCCCGATCGAGGCGCTGCTACGGTGGTGTTTGTTGCGCGAATTTATTGTTAATTGCTCGCCGGTTGGTTACGGGCCGCTTGTTTACCGGGGCGAAGTAGGTATTTTAATTAGAAGTTCGGGGCGAGTTCGGTATTTTCGCTTCGTTTCTTGACGGCGCGGCTAAGCAACGTTGGAAGTTCGAGTCGTCGGTTTTCCAACTTCGAGAGGGGGGGGAGGGGGGGGCGCGAGGGGGTCCGCGTCTCATTTTCCGGATGTCCCGAGATGACATCCGGACGATCCCAGCGCCACGAGATTAAGTTCAATTCGCGTACCCACGCGAATCTGGTCAAGTCAACGTTTGCGTGAAGAGGGGCAATAATAGGATAATAATAATAAGAATGATAATTTAAATAATAGGAGTCCACTTTCGCACAGAGCAAACAACAAATTTATATATAAATAAGTGCATCTACCTAACTGAGCACCGACTGAAATTTGGTTTAAATAAATGGAGTATTCGTGTAAACAAAGTTTTATTGTATGGCTTGTGTTGTAGATAGCGAAAGGAAAAAATAATCTCCGATGCATTCATGCGTTGAAAGATTTAAGGTTATTCGTCAGCTGTTCGATCCCATATCTATCCATCGATATTCGAGTCTGCTTGAAAGTAATCGGTTTTTGTTCGTGAAATTTGAAGTTTTCTTACAGTTAGATTCAAATGTTTTTGAACGTATCGCGAGAAATATTCAAATTGTGATTCGAATCTACTCGATGAGTTACTCGATCTCATCCATCGGTATTCAAGTCTTTAAAGTATTATTTTCTGCTCGTGATTCTCTTAGATTCGAGTTACTTAGAAGTATCATTGGGAATACTTAGAAGGAGTCCGAATTCAACGAATGAAGGATTCAAACTTGCTTGTGAGGTACTCAATCTCATCTCTATCCACTAGTATAGAATACTAGAATCTGTTACATTTTAAGGTTTATTGTTTTCATGAAACACTTAGTTATCCTACTTAGATTTGGTTATATTGGAAATATTCATAAAGTATTCAAATCCAATGAACAAAGATTCAACTTACCTGTGAGATAATCAACCGTCTGTTACATTTTCAAGTATTATTTTCGTGAAGCAACTCTAAACCATTCTACAGTATTCTTGAGTACACTTGAAAATAAAATGTTCAACTCCAACGCATAACAATTCGAACTTACTTATGAGGTACTTAATCCTACTAATATTCGAATCATTTACATTTTCAATTATACTGTTTTCGCGAAACACTTTAAATTACTTTACTTAAATTTAAATATACTCGAAAATATTCATAAAGTAATTAAAATTCAATGAACAAAAATTCAAACTTCCTTGTGAGATACTCTATGTTCCCATCTATGTTCATTACTATTTGAATATACTACAAATTTCCAAATATTGTTTTCATGAAACTATCCTATTTTAGATCTGAGTATACTTCGAAATATCATTAGGAATACTCATAAAGTATTCTAATCCAAAGAACAAAGATTAAAACTTACTTGTAAGGTACTCAATCCTACTTCCCTCTACTACTATTCAAATATAAATCTATTATAGTTATAACTATTGTTTCCGTGAAGCATACTAAACTTAAATTAAAGTATACTTGGAAACATCACTAAAAACACTTATGAATTTATTCGAATCCAACGAACCAAAGTTTCGAACCTATTTATGAAGCACTCAATCTCACTTGTATTCACTAGTATTCGAATCTATTAGAGTGCCAACTATCATTTCCGTAAAACACGCTAAACTATTCTACTTAAATTTAAGTATACCTGAAAACATCACTGAACACATGAATTTATTCGAATACAATGAATTAAAAATTCGAACCTATTTATAAGGTACTCAATCTCTATCCATTGGTATTTGAATCTAAATCTATCACAGTTCCAAATACTGTTTTCGTGAATCAATCTAAACTATCCTACTTAATTCGCTACATTTGAAAACATCATTGGAAATACTTACGAACTTATTCGAATCCAATGAATCAAAGGTTCGAACCTATTTATGAGGCACTCAGTTTCACTTCTATTCATTAATATTCGAATCTATTAGAGTGCCAACTATCATAACTATCCTACTTAAATTTAAGTATACCTGAAAACATCACTGAACACCTATGAATTTATTCGAATACAATGAATCAAAGATTTGAACCTATTTATAAAGTACTCAATCCCATTTCTATCTACTGGTATTTGAATCTATCACAGTTCCAAATACTGTTTTCGTGAAACAATTTAAACTATCCTACTTAAATTCACTACATTTGTGAAAACACCATTGGAAATACTTACGAACTTATTCGAATCCAACGAACCAAAGGTTAGAACCTATTTATGAGGCACTCAATCTCAATCTTATATTCACTAGTATTCGAATCTAAATCTATTACAGTCCCAATTATTGTATCACGAAACACGCTGAACTACTCTTAAATTTAACTCAAGTTAAACTAAACTTAAATTTAAGTATACTTGAAGATACTTACGAATTGATTCGAATTCTATTTACGAGGCACTCGAGCCCATCTCTATCCATTTCTCGCTACTTCATATTTACACGCTGTATGTTCGCCTAACTACCATTAACCACCCACGTCACCACGATGAACATCAAACGCGTACGCGAGCACGCAAACTCACGCCTGGTCTCGGCAACGTCTGTTTACACGTTCCTGAGCGGCCGTTTCACAACCGGATGTCGCATTCTCAAGAATGCAAATACATAGATGCGAACACGCGCGTACACGTCGGTCAGAAGTTTCTCGCCAGAAACGCGTGCAACTGTTGACTGAAGCAAACAAAAAGCGTCTGCGAGGTGTTCCCTGCCAAAAGGCGCCAACTTTCGAGAGTTGAAGACTGGTTGGTTTTAACTTGGTTAAGGGTGTCTTCTTGCGTTTGTCCTCGGGTGAAGCCTTGAACTTGCTGTTTCTCGTTTCTAGCTGCAGAATATACAAGTTTGCCAATGGCACACGAGCTATTAGCGCACACGCTATTAAAGATAATGTACATTGTTTATCTAACTCGAGTTCGTGACCTCGTGATCGCGTATTATATGTAGAGGCCGTGGCAATTTTCTAAGCGTACAGACTGTTTTCAGTATTGAAACGAGAATGATAGGATGAGAAAAATAAATCGGAAATGAAGAAACAAAGTTTTCGTTATCGAAGGAAATGAAAAACCTGAATTTAACTTAGTTTCGAACGAATAATTGTGAGAATAGGACAAGAAAACTTTAAAACTGAAATTTAACATTCTGCCAAGTACATGTTCAACTCGAACACATTCGAATTCTGTTCTTTTCAAAAACGAGGCCTTGAACGGGCAAATTTTATTTCACATTCCCCGCTTATTATTTTGGCAGAGAGAACGATCATGTTATGAGAATGAACGAGTCCAAGTACACCTGATTTTCTCAAAAAAACGATGACTGGAACGAAGAAATTTTACTTTTAACATATTTCTCCCAGAATCACTTTCTTCTCTCTCTTGTACCTTTCAATACTGTACAAGATGATTACTGTTAGTATAAAAAAAATCTATGCCGATCTATACCGATCACCATTAGTATAAGAAAATCATTAATTTATTATTTATTACACTATATAAACGGCTGACAAGTAATTCTCACGAAATGGCGTGTCGTCGACTTAACGAGCTGTTTATCGCTTTATAAAAACCAGATGAGGCAAGTGACGTTCGGAATCAAAATAATTCGGCGGCACGGGGATGAAAAGAACGCTGGAAGGAAATCCCCTCCAAGCACTCCATTCCCTGAGATTAAGTGATTTCGCTCGAAAATCGACGCACGAAAGAGCTTCTAATTTTCAGCAGGCGATCAACAACGCATGAATCGAACGACATCGACATCGTGGCGGTGGTTGCTCTCTGGCCCCTTGATAAAAAGCACTCAAGTCGTATCCGGCCTTTGATCTTAAAGCGTGGCTCGCGTGCTCCCGCCGATAAATTCGCTTTTCTCTCTCTCTCTCTCTCTCTCTCTCTCTTTCTCGGTTCCCGGCAACACGAAAGCGGCGACGACGCTTTTATTTCACCGTGGCGTTCGAGACTCGCGTTTCCGCGCCATTTCCATTTTCCAGCCGAGAACGCACCGGGTTTTCTTGACCTCTCCGGTTTAAAGAGGAAAGTTTGCTCCCAGGCAAGAAGTCTGTTTGACGTGCGTTCGATTCATAGGCAACTTTTCTGCGCATTCTTCGAATAAGTCGGATTTAAACCTGCCTGCGCTACTTGCCTCCGTGGATTCTGTGGATCACGGAGATGAAAAAAAGCACTGCTAACTCGAATTCACTTTCGCTCGAAAGTGTTCTCGCCGGGAATCCTTTTTACATAAATACTGTATTAATTTAATAAGATGTCGCAATTGTAAAACTGGCGAACTTTGGAGTAAATAGGTAACACGATATTTGTTGCGAACGTCGTTTATGTTTAACGTTAGGACAACTGTTAAATTAAATTATAATTTAAATGGCGGTTCTCATAAATCTATTTTTTTTCTTTTTTGTTCTTTGAGAGACACTCTAAAAGGGTTCCAAAGAAATATTTTATTTCCAGACAGGAATGATACTAAAAATGGCCTAACATTTTAACGTTAAACTTTCTTGAAATTCTGAGCGTCGATCAATGGGCCAACGTCTTTTTCATTGGTTTTGTGTGTGAAAGTGATACAAATATTTGTTTGTTCCTCGGCACTCTAAAAAAATATTTCTAGAAATGGCCATCTTTTAATATGAAACTTCTTTGAAATTCTAAGCGTCAATCAACTCTGACTCTCCTGCTAGTTTTTTCAGAAAAGTGGTGAAAATATTTTTTTGTTCTTTGGGAGACACCCTAAAAGATCCCAAAAAAACATTTCTAAAAACGGCCACTTTTTAATATTGAACCTCTTTGAAATTCTGAGCGTCGATCAGGGCCAACGTCTCTTCCATCGAATTTCGGAGAAATTATTAATACAAACATTTTCTTGTTCCTTCAAAGGCACTGCAAAAAAAAATGGCGCTCAAAAAGATATTTCGAGATAATACCAAAAAAATGGTCACTTTTCGACATTAAGCCTCTGTGAAATTCTAAGCGTCGATCAGGGCCGGTTTTGACTGTGAAAGTGACAGAAATATTTTTTTGTTCCTCGAGAGACACTCTCAAAAAATGGCAAAAAAATATTTTCGGTTTCGTGACGATATCAAAAAATGACCACCTTTCGACGTCAAACTTCTGTGAAATTCTAAGCGTCGATCAGGGTCGGTTTTGACTGTGAAAGTGACAGAAATATTTTTTTGTTCCTTGGGAGACACTCAAAAAGTGGCAGAAAAATATTTTCGATTTCGAGACGATATCAAAAAATGGTCACTTTTCGACATCAAACCTCTGTGAAATTCTAAACGTCGATCGGCAAGCCGAGTGGCGAGTAAACGCGTGTCATGTCCGTTCTCGCAGGAACCAGAAGGCCTGGTGGCTGGCCTGAGTACTGCTGGTTTCGAGCCACCGTACACGTTTATTAACGTTGGCAAATAGCGGCGTAGTGCGTGTTTATGAACGTCTCAGGGTGTGCAGCGAGCGTTGCCTCGGCTTTTAATTGCGTGCGTTGCCGAGAGGGTTCTCTCGTCTGCGCTGGCCTGTCTCGCTGGGAAAATCCCAGTCGCCTCTCACTCACCCTTCTCCATCATCGCGATTTCTTTTTCCCTCTCTTTTTCTCTTTCCCTTTTTTTTTTTTTTTTTTTTTGGTTTCCCTTCCTCCTCTCGCGAAACTGCGAAACTTAAAGACCCGAGCAACCGGACAAAACGAAGAAGAGAGGAAAACGAAAGAGTAACGTTGTAGGATTCAGGAAAGTAATTTGATCAACGATTAACAGTTATAATTCATGTGAAATTAAAATGAAATTCGAGTCGATTGTTGCCAAAAATCCGATCAAAGTTTCGACGAAAAGTCGAAAAGAAAGCTCCAAAGCGCGAAAAGTCACGTCCACGGAAAGTTACTTCGCTGAGCAATGATTTGAAACGATCGCAGCCCGGAAGGGAAGGGTTAAGCACAGTTAAGCACGTGGATAATCGGTAACGTCTGAAACCCGGCTTGCAAAAGCCGCGAAAGGAGCAATTAACAAGGAGTGACCCGCGCGGCGCGCGAAGATTACCCCTCGTAAAAAATCCACGAATTTTTTTCACCCCGAGATATCCCGGCTTAATCGCCTCCGGGGGGTTGCTCGTGTTTCTTCCTCGCCCTCTCTCATTTCCTCGAAAAGGGCGGCCGACGATGGTCTCCTCGCGAGCCTTTTCACGAGCGGCGGGTCTCGCCTTAATTTGGGAGAAGCGAGAGAGGGTGTCCCTGCAGGGCCACCCGCACAAAGGGTGGTGGACCACCGTACTCGGACAGGCGGCCATACTCGGCTCGGGGCGTCGAGTGTAATTGGCGAAATTAATTAACGGTCTATAAGCGAGTGGCCAGTAGGGCGTTATCTCGGCGGCGCGTCGCCACGAACGAGGCGTCCAGGGAAACGTCGTCAGACCTGGACGATGTCCTTCCTCACGGACACGCGCCAAACCAAGGATCGGACGGGCTGTTTTACTGGAAATTACGAGACGTGCTGGGTTGCTCCGCATGCTGCAGTAGATGTGCCCGGTGTCACAGGCTAATTTCAACGTGTATTATGCCTCGCGTGCCATTACGCCGGCCCACGGAGACGCTTAATCTCCCGATGTTTTCGCCTAGCATCACCAGCCAACTACGACGGCCAACAACGACGACGTTGACGCGACGCAGGTGAATGGCGTTTTCCGTAGTAAATAAGGACGAAGGACTCGGGGGACGCGCGTTGGAGAGAATAGAGAATTTTAATCGTTGGTGAAACTCACCGAATGAATGTTTTTACCTAAATGTTTTCTTTGACCTTACTGTCAAATACTCTTTGGTCAATCTTATGTTTGATCAATTTCAATCACGGTCAGTTTTACGTTGAATGTGCAGAATGTTCGCAAGAGCTGTTCAATTTTTGGGGAGAATAAACGAGGAAAAGGCTGCGATTCCTTTTATAGCCAACGTGACGGTACTCCAATTTTTTATGTTTAAAAAAGGATGACCTTCGACTGAACGATGTATTTTCTCGATCTTGACAATCATAAAATTATTAGTCGAACAATTGTTAGCTTAATAGAGATATCTCAATTTTAATTTCATAAAATCTGTGCATGAAAGACAAGGACAATATGAACACAAAAATATCATTCGATGGATTTTGCAAAATATCTTTCCTAAATTGATAGTTTGTCGAGCTGCGTCGACTAACGGATGAAAAAGAAAAAGCATGTTATTCCAATAAAAAGACTGAAGGCTACTTTCGTTTCTTGCAACAACATTGCAAATGCAGAAAACACGACAACGTTAAAAAAATATTACAACTGCTCGGGAAACTTGCAGGACAATATTCTTATAAATATTCTATGAAAATTTCTTGAAAATTTCATTATAAAAATTCCCTGTTCAACTGTTGCTCGTAATCGTTGTTCCTTTCATTGAACGAAATTCTCTTGTTTATTGTCGTTCACCGAAAATGTCTATCGTTGCAAGAAAGAAGAGCATTGTTAATTAATTCAATCATCTCAAGGACGATCTACACACACGGTCCCGAAAGATCGTCAACTTTTTGAGCAAATTAAAGCTACTTTCCGAAAGCAAATCTCGATCTTCCTACGAAATCAACGCTTGGTCCTTTCGACCAACTCATTACTAATTCAGCGAACCCGAAACGACATGCATCGCATACGACATAAATCCCCTCTCCCTAACTTTCTTGTCATCCAATTTTTGCACCAGCCTTCCGCCGAGACAACCTCATCCTGTGATTCATCTGCCATTCGATCAAGAAAATCCGTGACAAATTTGCCACCGTCCTTTTAAATAGTTAAAAAGAAAAGAAATTTAACATCTCTTTCAAAAGTAATACGCACACGTTCGTTTATTTCCCTCGAGTATATTTCTAGAAATATACAGATTGCTCATTGTTTGAATCGAGTTTTTACTACGCAATTTGACATAAAAATTTAAAAAAAAAAAAATTCCTTTCCAATGATATACAATACACGATATATTTCACGAACGTTTAATCACTGTTCTGTTAACTTTATAAACAAATTTCTTAAACAAATTAGTCAAATTGTTTATTTCACAGTCTACTTACCATGTTTCCGAATTAATTTAATTTAATCATATGTAAGTAAAACCTTTAATTTTGGAATTATGAACTACATCGAATGATATCGAACAAACAAAAATATTAGTAAAAATGCAAAAATTAAAATGAAGTTAATTTGAGACTACAAATGTTTATTTAAAATATTTTTTTATTAGGAATAAATTATAATATAAGATTTACGGTGATTATATTTAAATATGAAAATTATACAAAATTATTGTTAAACAACAATGTGAAAAGCGAAAAGTCGGACGCGGACGGATACGATACTTACATTCTTACAAAGATAAAAAATTTTTTTAATTTTCCTCGTTCTGTTCGATATTTTTCTTTGAAATATATTACGTACCCATAATTTGCAATGATGACGTATGATTTCTCATATTTCATCGTAGATAAAAAATTGAACACAATTTTGGCAGGGGACATTTCAAGGAAGAAGAGGAACCAAATTAATTGTTAAAACGTCCAAATTTATGCGTCGCTTTCAACTGAAAATTATTGTTATCATTTTCATTCTCAAGGTTCGCGTACATTTAGGAATACATTTAAAAAAATATGAGCGGCCTTAAAGCCTATCACATAGAATATGTCTGACTTCATTTCTGTGAGGAAATAAAACTTGACACCCTTTCATGTATGTTTGCTTTATTAATTTTTTATGGACAGAATTGATTGGTGATAACTATAATTTTATTTAACAATAACTACTTTTATTTTCCTGACAATCCCGCTTGCCGATCATCTGTGTCTCAGATCACAATCTTAACACCTCACTCATTTACAGCATCTACAACCGATGACACATCGCTCTTCTAAACTTATCTCTCTCCTTAATCACGTGACATCTCCCTCCTCCTCCAAATTCCAACATTTCGTGTCCATTTTTTGCATTTACATTTTGAAACATATTCTATGTTAAAAATATCAAGATAAGAAGGTTGCGCGACTTTGCCCCCGCAGCCGACCGATCAATCCGGGATGATCGTATCCCTGTCGTTCTTTTTTATCCCTCGCCCGGGAGAAGGGAGAAACCCCGGAGGATCGGGGTCCCGTCTGGCGTCGGCGAAAGACAAGCCCGACAAAATCGTCGTTGTCGCGTCGTGCCGGAGGCAAAGCCGCCGGAAGCCGCGGATATATCCGTGCGGTCGTTGGCCGGCCGCAAAACCGCGAGCCGTAACTCAATTAATCCGGATTGATCCGTCGGTACACACGACCGGACGTTTCTACGCGCCGGCATAAACAGCGTTTGGCCGCGGCCCGCGCCGACACGTCCGCGAATCGATCAGGAAGCAAGCGGCTCGTCCTCTCTCTCTCTCTCTCTCTCTCTCTCCTCGTACATTAGCGGCCATTACAGCGCGTTCTCGCGATTACTATGCGCGCAAGATGCACGATTACACTGACTGAAAGATGTACACGAAGATCTTTTCAAACCGTACCACGAAATTTTTTTTTTTTTTTTTTTTTCAAAGACAGATTTATACGTGAGACATCCTTGAAACATCATCTCCTTAACCTGACTGCGTTCAAGGCCAATTTGTGTGGTTAATGCTTCTTTACTTGGAGCGCGGCTTGATGCTTTTTCCTTTCGATTTACGAGGAGAAAAAAAAAAACATGTGGCTTGATTAAAGATAATAAAGATGATCTTGAAACCCTTCGAAAACACGCGCGAAACATTATATTTTGCCTCTCTTGAAACCGTACAACTTCTGCATCGAACAGTGCTCCGTTACGCGCGCAATTTGAAAGTTATTTCAAATTACGTGAATCACCTTGTATTATATTGTATATATGTATATATACAATATAATCAATAAAATTAGAACAAAGTCTCTTTATCTATATAAATTATAATTATCATTCTCGACGCTATGTTGCCTTGGCTAGCGAGAGAGGAGAGAGGAGAGGGTAACAGGTGCTTTCGACACGGCTTCATCTTTGGCCACTTCATCCACGCCTTCGTTGAAAGGACAATTGAACCTCTCAGCTGTGGCTTTAAAAGTGTGTATCTACATCGCAAGAGCAACGCGATGACGATTATACTCGTCGAACACAGAGTATGTAATAGCTGGTGTAATATTGAATTAAATTACAATTATAATAACGATAGTTGCTTTTTTTCTCTCTTGGAAAAGTCAATAATTTTATTATTCAACTCAGTCAATATTGATTAATTAATTAATAATAATTAATATTAATAGCAAGGAAATATTTAAAAATATGTGAAAATAATTAAAAATATTGTAAAACATCTCAGACTTGTGTTTTACTTCCCACAAAAAAAATTCGAATAACAAATTAATTACTTTTCTCGAATGGCGAGTACTCGTCGTTCACAGCTAAGAGGTTAACATACCAACGGCCGGCTTGAAAATTTAATTTAAAACTCTGTGCTTGACTCTCTGTTGAAAAAGAACGGCAGTACATTACTTTCTTCCTTATTATTAGCTGAAAGTTTATTTCGCGCATTGTTGACGACTACACACGTGAAAAAGAGCTTTTATTTCATAACCGGTCGTTCGACCGAGCAGGAATATAAAGTGCCCCCAGCACGTTTAGTGTTAATCCACTCGCACTGAAATAACATCGCGAAGCCGTGCGTGTCACGCGGCGATTTTCATTCTCGTCGATTATAACAGGGTAGTGTTAGTCCAGTGACGTTTTATTAATTTTTAATTTAAAAAACGATTCTATTGGACGCGATGATCGAGTGTTTAAATAATTAATATCTTCTTCTGCGCGTATTCTTGTGCCGTGTTCTTAAAAATTTTACCCAATATATAGATCGTGTTTCGCGACAGTGAGTTCGAGAAATTTCGAAATATTTCGCACAACACATAACACAGGTGAACTAAAAAGTATCCATCATTTCTAAATATATTTTCTTGCTCTTAATATTAACTGTTTATTAGTTAACATTAATCAATTAATTAATGTTGATTGAAATTGAAACAATGAAATTATTAATTCTTAAATATTATATATGTACACATATTATAATTATTTAATATTTAAGAATTAATAATTTTATTGTTTCAATTTTAATCAATATTAATTAATTAATTTATATATATATATTTATATATAAGGAACCAGAATATATATATATATATATATATATATATAAATTAATTAATTACTGAAGACAAATTAAGTACGTTCACCTGTTTATCAAAAACATGCCCTATTGATAATAACTTTAAGCCGATCATGCCCAATGGAATTTAAATGGCTGCAGTATAATTGGCTTTTTTTAAATGAAATCTAAGTTAGTTAAAGGATTAATGAAACACATCCTGTCTCATATATACTTTATGAATTTTTCAAAAATTTGAATAAAAATGTTAAAAACTGTTTAAGGGACGATAGGAGTTATCCTATCGAATTTATAGAGAAGAAAAAAAGTTATTATTTCCTAATAATTTAATTCAATTTTGCATCAGCTGTGCGTGCTACTCTTGACGAGTAGAATCGTCACCGCAACGTTCTACCAACACTTTTAAAAGCCACCATGGCTAAAAGGTTGAGGAAATCATTTGTCGTTTCTCCGCGATCTACGAGATCCTCGTGTCGGTGGTAACAATATCACCACGTGGTTCGAACGCGCTAAGGGAAACGTGGAGAAAGAGAATTACGGGGGCAACGAGCGAACGTTGAGGTGCTGTTGTCGTGATAATGTCGATCGATAAGGAATAATGGAACGCGTGTGCGCCGAGAAACGTATGTACACGCCCGTGGAATTCGCACGCGACGCGCGATAATTCTTCTCGCGCGACAAAATCGCGAGAGAAAGACCGCGAGAAACCTCAGATAAGGAGGCCTCGAAAGCACGTTTCGCTTCTCGACCGTTTCCCATTCTCCCGTTCTTTCTTCTTCCTTCCCTTCTTTTTTTTTTCTTTTCTTTTTTCGCTCAACACTGTCTCGCGGTGTTGCAACTTCAGAGAAGTTTGTCACGATCGAATCGAGGATAAAAACCGTCGAACTTGCTACGGAAATATCGCGCTTCGTATCGCCCAGTCTTTACAGCCGCGATACTTGTCTCGTGTACTCGCCACTTCACATTTCTTCACGAAACGCAATCGTAACCCGGAGAGAGAGAGAGAGAGAGCAGGTCGTGTAGGTATGCTGTCATGACCAAAGTTCATTCGCGGCGACAATGACGGATGTAATAATCGGCGGAAAATTCGTGCCACTTTCGCGTTACCTTCGCCGATAAACGGGATTTATGCTCGAGGGATTAAAAATTGTTTGTAATATTAGAGGAAGTATTGTAACTATAAATTTTCATATTTTTATAGTTTATTTTATACATTTATATTATTCTATGTAATATATATTATAATATATATATGTATATATATATATATATATATATATGTATGTATGTATGTATATATTAACACTTTACCGACCGTGTATTAGCGGTGAATAGTTAACCAATTAATAGGCTATCGGTCGGTAAAGTGTTAAAATATGTTAACCGGTCAGTAAAGTGTTAATAAGTATAATAATATAATTATTATTATTATATAATATAATATATATAATAATTATTATATAATATAATATATATAATAATTATTATATAATATAATATATATAATTATTATATAATATAATATATATAATTATTATAATTATATAATTAATATAAGATATAATATATATTATTATAACATATATATTAATTTATGCATATTATAATTATTAATTTATATATATTATTGTATATATATATATATAATTATATATATTGTATGTATATACACTATTATATTATTTTATATATTATTTGATAATAATATGTATACAATTTTATGTATAATACACATATAATACAATGTATATAATTTTATATATTTCATATTTTATATTTATAATTTTCATATTTTTGTATTATTACATTACGAATATTCTATGCGTTTCTTGAACCCTCGAGTGCCATCGTGGGATTACAATTTCGTAATTTATAACATAAATTATGTATGTTCAATTCTGTGATTGATTTTATATTTTATATTTTATCTGATAGAGATAATAAAACTGAGAATCGAAACATGAATTGTTATAGCACCTAATATATATGGCAATCATTCTTTAGTTATATTTTATATTTATAATTTTGTATTAATTGTATGTTCAATTCTGTGACTGACTTTATATTCTATATTTTGTCTGATAGAGATAAAAAAAAACTGAGAATCGAAACATGAATTTTTATAACACCTAATATATATATATATATATATATATATATATATATATATATATATATATATAGCGATCATTCTTTAGTCATATTTTACACAATTATTTTAAATAACTATTACACGTTGATCGTGAGAAATATTAGTATTTTAATAATTAACGCGTTTCACATCGGAAATAACATGGAAGCGACGCGAAATGAAAATTCTGTTCAAATTCAACGTCCACCCGGTCTGTAAACGATTGACCTACCGCAGATCGGCAAAATTTAATTTTTAAACGTATTTTTTTTTCTTTTTTTTTTTATGCTGAACGATGTTTTCGCGATCGATGGCCGCGGAACAAACATTCAATTATTAATTGGAGCGCTAATTGAAATTTAAATAACCTGGAGCGGGGAAAAAAAGAACGAAGAAGCGCGAATTACAATTTCAATTACACTCTTGTTAGCTCTCGATTTCAATCGTATCGATTTTAACCAATTTAATTTGTACCGCGTGTTCTTTTACGTTCATCGCTCCTCACGTTCATCGCTCCTCGTTTCGTTCTATATTCAACGTATACGTTCTACTTTCGAGTCGGGTAAGTACGAAAGCACGAAGAAGAAAAAGAAAGAAAAAGTAAGAAAGAAGAAGCAGAAAAAGGGAGGAATTCTTCGAAATAATCCCTCGAAATAAAACAGGAATAATTGACGAGTCCAGGTACAAAGCTTTGAACGCGAGCAACTACTGCTATCGATTGCGTTAATTAACGTGGCTATTTATCGATAAGCTTGCCTAATGATTTATTTAATTCAAAACGGCACGCGACACACGATCAAACGATCACTGCAAACGAGAGAAATCGCTGCCCTATACAGAGTAATTGCGCGTAAATTAGCGATATCGCAGATGGCATAAAGCGATTGTAAATGGGGAAAATATGAATACGATAAAATTAAACGTTTCGAATGTATTGACGTTTCTTTTTTTTTCTTGTTTTCGTGAAATTTTTGAAATATTTAAAATTCAAGTTTCTGCAGTTTTATACTCCGCGAAGAAGAGATTTTTCTTCGAATGTAAAGCAAAAATTCTATCTTTTATCTACTTTTAAGAAATAATTTCAACTTCAGTCTTGCAGCTTTATATTCGACGAAGAAAATTCTTCCAAATGTGAAGCATAATTCTACCTTCAAGAAATCTTTCATGTTTCTGTAGTTTTATACTCTACGAGGAAGATTCTTTCAAATGTGAAGCAAAAGCTCTATCTTTGATCTAAATTTTAACTTTTGAGAAATCGTTTAAATTTCAGGCTTGTAGCTTTGTACAACATAAAGGAAATTTCTCCAAATGTAATTAATTCTACTTTCAAGAAATCCTTTCAAATTCCAAGTTCTTTTGTCTTTTAACTTTAAATTAAACTTAAATCTTCTATTCTAATGCTCTATGAAGATCCTTCCAAACGTAAAGCAAAATTCTATGTTATCTGTTTTTTTTTTTTTTAAGAAATCTTTTAAATTTCAGTTTTATAACTTTTAAATATACAGAAGATTCTTTTAGATGTAAAGCATAATTCCGCTTTTAAGAAATGTTTTAAATTTCAATTAATGTAGTACGCCCTCCACGAAGATTTTTCTAAATGTAAACCATGACTCTATCTTTTACCAATTTTTACGAAATTTTTCAAAGTTGAATTCCATGCTTTTGTACATTTACTCTAGAAAGAAGACCTTTCTAAATCGACATCTCTTCTAAATCTGCATAGTAAAACAATACGTCTCGAAGTAACTGATTATTACAATTTTCATACTCCACTATAGTAGGTAGATAATACAAATTTAAGCGGTAATAACAATGTAAAAGTAATTCAAATCTAGAGTTAATTATTCCGAGTATCATGGAATATGAACATCTTTCACCAACTTTTACCGATCTTTCGTCAACTTTTCCAAATTTGAGTTCCATATCTTTGTATTTTCGTACATTTATATTTCGTATATTTACTCTAGAAAGGAGATCGCTCTAAATCGACATCTCTTCCAAATCTGCATAGCGAAGCAGTACGTAAAACAATACGTCTCGAAGTAACCTTCGTCGATTTCTATAATTTTCATACACTGCCACAACCTGCTCTAAACATTAAAGATCCCGATAAATTTAAATAATATACAAATTTAAATAATATACAAATTTAAATAATATACAAATTTTAGCGGTAATAACTCCAATATAAAAGTAATTCAAATCCGAGAGTTAATTATTTCGAGTATCATGAAATATTTACATCGCAATAACCATTCAAAAATATCATCGATCCCAGAGTTACGCGAACCACCCTATATAGACACGAAGCACACAATCGTCCAAATGAAACCCATCGTCGAAAAACCCGCTGACGAAACGATATATGCACTCCTCGCAATGAATAATAAATATTAAAAAGCCTTCTCTTGTAAACAAACAATTCGTCGGAATAAAAACGGAGTGAAAATCGACGGGCGGATGGAGGGGAAAATTTTTTCAATGGAGCGGATCGAAGACAAATGGAAAATCAGTCGACGCTGAAGCGCAAAGAAAACGCGGGAAACGCGAAATTTCGATTAGCGAAAATCGTGGATCGACTGGGGAAAAAAACGAGAATTTTCCAAACGGTGGCAAACCGATAAATACGACAATTCGATGATCTCCGTTCGGTTCTTCTTTCGTTCGTTGTTGCTATTGTTACTTTGTTCATTGCACTAGAATCGAGTTTCCAAGTTTCAGTGTGTTCAAATATTGAACGAACGTCACACGCTCTAAAAATATTGAATTTTTAGATTTCTGGTGATTTCAACAGAGAATTTAAGCCACTTAACGCGAGATCCGGCAACCTGACTCGAAGCGGAAATGAAAAATTTACACGTCGGCGCGTCTGGAATTTCGTTCAAGAATGAGGAATGAAGGGAAATAAAAAGCGAAATATAAACCACACCTGTATCGGCAAGCATTTTCAAATTAAAAATTTGCTCGAAGTGCTTCAAAGTGCGAATTGTACAGACTGACAAAGTAAATAATTGAATTCGAGCGATCTGAAGTTGAAACCTCCCCGTTTCAGATTAATCGAGAAACTTGGAAGAACAACATCGTGAAACACGTGGTGTCCCACGTTCTTTGAATTCGAACAACCTGAACAACTGAGATTTAATTGCATTAGGCCATCGATAGTGAAAACGAGACTCGAAACATGTCTGTATTTCTATACGTGCAATTTGATCGACAAACCGGCCGTAGTCACAGAAAATGAATTCTCAAATGATAATGAAAATAAAATCTCGACTCGATTCGAGTCGAGCGAGACTCGAAACTCAAAAACTTGACGCGTCAAGTTAGCACGAAATTAGAAATTTTCGCCAACGACTCGCAGTGGAACAAAACTGATCGAGATTTGTTTTCTATGAAAGAGTGGGTTTAGTGAAATTTCGGTAAAAAAAAAAAAAAAAAGAAGAAGACAGGGACGAATCGAATAAGGCCGATAAGCCAGAGCTCGACCAGTCACGCTCGATCGAGTGCAAACGATAAATTACGCCGCTCGTATTAAACCGTAACAATTAATTCAATAATCGCGAGGTCGGCCAGCAAAGCTCCCATTTGTTAAGGCCGATTCATACAGTGGCCACCGTATTTTCAGCCGGGTTCAACGATCGAAACTCGCGGTACGATTCGAACTCGATGCCCTTTGCCAAGCTACACCGATGTTCATATTGCACCGCGGATTTGTTATCCTCGCAAACGGTCGCAACGAGCTTGTCGATCGACGAATTTGGACGTCTTCCAAAGACCAATCTTTCATTCGCGTCGACGTTTTTCCATCCTATCTGTTGCTGTTTTTTTTTATTTTTTTTTTTTTTTCTTGAAACGCTTTTCGTTTCAATTAAAATACTTTAAATTCGAAATATTTCGAAACATTCCGACACTCGCTCGACTTTCGACAACAAGATGATTGCTGGAACACTGATTCGATGCGATTTTTTTGCATGCATTTTGTTTATCACAGGTGGAATTAATAATTTATTTATTTACGTGTACGTATATGATAATAGAAATGAATCGAAATTCGTTTGAGTGAATTATAAAACATACGAGTCACTTGATAAAAATCAAAGAAATTTATTAATTTTATAACTACGCGAAATACTTTGATAAGATGAAACTTTATATTTATAAAAAAAATCTGTGAAGAAGCGTTTTATTTCATTTCGAGAACTTGAGCGCTTAATTATTTTTAAACAGACTCGACAAAAGCAGAGCAATTGCTCGTTTGCTGTAAAATTGAAATAAATTATGAGAAAACGACGAAATGTTCTAGCCTTTTTTTTTTTGCTAATCATATTTTACTATAAATACTTTGTCGAAAAAATTGCATTAAAAATTACAATTGACAAACGATGTTTTTTCGTCCCGAAGTATTCTAAAATCTCTTGAAGTTACGAATAATTTCAATTGTTTTACCTAAATTTTGCTTTGGTAGCAAATTTTAATTTTTCGCGTTTTACCGAAATTTTGCTTTACAAAAAAAAAAAAAAAAAGAGAGCCGTCTTCTCGCGACGGCACAAACGTCGAAACAATAGTAAAGCTACGCTCGCGATATGAATTCTTCGATAAATTTCTCAAAGGCGACCAGGCGAATTTTCGCCGACGAAAGACGAGGAGTGAAGCGCGATCATATCGCGCGGAACGGTTTGAATGTGAGAAATAAAATCAAGAGATACCGGGTTTTATCTTTGACTACGACTGGACGATATCAATTCGTGGCGCGAGATATATCTATTTCAGCGGAATAAATTCTTGGGAAATATTTGTCGAGCTCGCGCGCCACCGCTCGTGAAAAAGAAATATTCGATTCCGAGAGGCGACACTTCCTTCGACGAAACCTGGAAATCTCGATTTATACCGGCGAAGTAAGAACACGTCCGGCCGAATTGAATTTTTCTTCCGCGGTGTCTCGGTATTCCGCGTGTAATCGCTACTTTTCCGCTAAACCTCGCGTGTCTTATTATTCACGACGAATCGTGGACGTCGACTACACAATAACGATTCGCCGTGCATACGATTTTCCGACATGATGATGGCACGTCATCGAATTACTCGTATAATGACTGGCTGTCTCGATAAATCGTTTACCGGATGATGATGCAGTAGAATCTCGGGTAACAATTAGTTTATATAATTGGAGTTTGTCGGAGGCGATGCGAGTTCTACTGATTCCCCCGCTCGTATAATTTTCACGTTCGTGTGACTTTACACTCGCGTACATTTTACAGGAGGCTCGAACAAGTGGATGCAATCAGCAAGAGTATTCGTTTAATCATTGACTAAAATTTGGTGCAAAATAAATTGAGTTCGCACGAACGGGACTCCACTGTAATTGATAATCGCAATTGATGAACGAAACGACAACTAATTGTTTCGATAGATTAATTGCCAGATGGGCAATATAGATTAACTGTGCCAAAAGCGAAGACTTCGACGAAACTGAACTATGGAGAATAAATGAATAAGCTGTGAACGAGATTACACGTCGATAGCTACAAGATGTAAATTAAACTGAAGGCTAATGATAAACAAATGAACTAAAAGGTAGAACAATTAAGTGGAATAAAAATTTTTTTTACTTTTATAGAGAGCTCTATAAAAAATAAAATAATAAATAGAAAGACGAAGATATATAGAAATAAAAAGATCATCGGCAAAGATCAAAAAAATTCCATAACAAGCTCCACTGACCGAAGATCGAAAAAGATTCAACGCGACACACTCGCGAATTGTCACAACGAAAAACACAATGAAAAATCTGTGAATTTCAATCTCATCGGGTCGCTGACCGTCGTCGATTTTTAAATGACGAAAACTCGGGATAAAAAAAGATAAGATAAACGAATGTTTGAAGTTGTGGCTGACATATAAATACAAATCCTCAACGAAGATCGAGAAAAAAATCTTACGACAAGCTCCATCGAGACAGACTCGCGAGTTTGAGTCTCGCAATCAGCAAAAATCATGCAAAGCAAGATCGATCGTGAATTTCGATTTCACGGTGGCGGGGGAGGGGGGAGGGGGAGAGAGAGACCGCCGCCGCCGCGCCGTCGATTTTCAAAATGACGAAAATTCAATCGTTCTCGACACAGAGGCACAGACGTGATGAACAGACGTTTTCGAGTCGCGGCTAATTAACTGCAATTTCATCACGGCGGGCCCCCGGTTATCGACGGTTTATCAAGAGTGAAACGCAAACGTTGCTGTTAACGTTGCCCGGGCCCTCCTCCCCGATCAGAATGTTGATCGACCCTCGAACGAGCACGTTTAACCGCGCAAACTGCATTCAACTGGCAGTCTCCTACCCCCTCCCCCCGCGGCCGATTCCTGCACGTTGGCGAATTCCCGATTTGCTTAGATCGTTGTACACAGCGAGCTTAGACGCACGCTTCGATTAATTCACGAGCTGTGTCTCTTCCGTGTGTCTCTCCCCTCCCCCCTGCCCCCTCCACCGGCTCTCTCTCTGCCACCTAGATTTGATTTCCATAGCGGAGGATTTTGAAACGCGGGAGAGAAGGACGTCCGCAATCCTCGAATCGAAGCTCAGATTGCTGACTAGACGCCGGTGACAATCGAGTCGTGGATGATCCAACGACGACGAATCCCTCCGAAAACGGATCGATGAGATATAATGGAAGCTTCAATGCTTGCGTTAATGAACTCTCTCTCTCTTCAGGTGTGTGATTAAGGATAATATTTCCACCGATGGACTAATTATTCGTGGTTTGGATTTCTGAGGATTTTCTGTGTGGTTTTGTTGGATCATTGGGAGATGAATAGTCTTGAGTAATTTCTTCTCTGTGTATTTTCTTTTTCTTTCTTCGTTTCTGACGAATTTGGAGCGGTTTAAAATAGTCGTTATAATATCTCAAAGCTTTTAATACAATATCGTGATGTTGCTTTAAAAAGTTAAATTTCCGAAGAATTTTTTAATTTCCGTCGATCCCGAATTTTCGAAGTTCGAATACTTTAGTACAACATGGTGTCGTAATATTTTAGTATAATACTGTGATATAATATTGTTTTCATTACAATGAAATTGTAAAGATTTTAAGTAAGACTTTGTTACAATTTTCATTCATTTTCATTTTCATTTCATTCTTTCGTTCAGACTATGATCCCATGTTCCAACATAGGATTGACACATGATCCCTTTAATCTCGTACACTCGTTTTGATTCTTAAAGAATTACAGGCGCGAAATTTGCAACAGCCTAAGGTCCTGAACAATGCTGAACAATTTGACCTTGGAGTCAAATCTCACGAACAATTTCAAATCTCACGAACGCGTGTACGAGTCTCTTAAAAAAAATCCTTTCCAAATATTCGTTAATCAACTTCCAATTCGTTCGCAATTTTCCTAAGAAATTCCTCTTCAACCCTCGAACCCTGGATCCAACGACTGACAATGCGAAAGAGAAAAGACAAAAAAAGAAAAAAGAAAAAAAGAATAAGCCAAACGACTCGTTAAACTCGTCATTTGAAAGAAAACAGAATCTCCGTTAACGACCCGTCGAACGCGAACAAAGGGAACAACGAAAACCGGTGAAATAACAAAGCGACGAGACGTCACGTCGCTCGATATTACACGCTGTCGTCCGATCGTTCGAACCCATCGCCGCGGAGCCAAACGACCAGACGAAAAAATTTAGAAAAAAAAGGAGAAAGAGGAAAAAATCAAGAGCAAAAGGAAAGAAATAACATCTTATTAGAAAATATTTTTTCGCATCCAGGTCACAATTCGAAAAGATATTTAGCTAGCCTCGCTTGAATGAACCACCCCGTACATGTAGGTACAAGAAATTTCATTTGAGTTACACATTAAATAAAATCGATATAGTGTCCTATCATTTCTTTTTTTTTTTTTTTATAGATAATACCAAAATATATCGTTTTTGATCTCGAGTAATATTCGCTAAGACAAACGAATGGTTAATTCCCTTCAACTATCCAATAGTTTGTCGACAATCCCAAAAGCTGGCTCATTGAGCCTCAAATAACGAGTTAACCCATTATCATTTTAAAACATATAGAAAACGAGAGAACGCGAAGGAAAGGAAAATACTCCCTCTCTGTCCGAAAATATGGTATACATTTTAATATTTTTTTTGTCCGAAAATATGGTATACATTTGCGAAAAGAATCAAATAAAACTAAAATTAAATATGAAAAATAATATTAAATTCATTTTGTTATCACAATATAACTAAATACAAATGATTTTAGTGTAATCCAAATTTAGTTCAAGTGAGATTTAGCCTTGTTGAACGCTTCTTCTGAACATATATACTTTTCACGACGAAGTTTTACCATATTTATATGAGGTGTTTTATTAGAATTTCCCCCTCCTGTCAACATAATTGATTCCATACACGTTTGTAAATTATAAAAGTTATAAAAAACGTTATCAAGAGTATTTCTCTCTAATTTATTAAATGCATCTTGAACACGTTCGATCAATTCATTAATAGCACCGTGTTCTAATTTCTCTTTGTTCTTCATATATTGTAATAGCTGTTGCAAGATACCATGACGTTGTTCATTAGTCAATTGCTTCGATTTGGCATCTCTTCTATGTAAATTCACGTTATTTGGGTGAAAATTTTCCATTTTGAAACTACAGCGGTGACTTTTTTATTTTTCTTAAAAAAAACTAATTTTTGGTCTTCGAATTCCAACTGAACTCAAAAGCAACGCCTGTCAAATATTATGCTAGGTTATTTAGCTATCAATGTAAACAATACCAATACAATGAGCATTGCCAGTTGCTTTTCGAGAACTCTAGATGATCTAAGATTTCCTTTCAAATGTATAATCCATATTTTCGGACAGAGGGAGTTATTTCGCGTATTTCGCGTATCACACGATGTCGCGATATCGTAGAACAAGAAGCTGTCGGGGGAGAGAATTCGGAACACCGTGAAACGTCGAAACTCATTCGGTTCGGTGAACAGCGAGAGAGAAGCCAGACATTCGACAAAGCCCGAATGTTTCCCGTCAAATGGCCAACGGCTTTAATCCGATTTAAACGTGGATCGCGATAGTCCACGCTGGCCCGTAATCAGATCGGTTTATCGCCGATCGTCGGCTTTCTCCCATTCGTTGTGCTTAATTCTCTGATAAATACAATAACATTGCCAGTCGCTGATTTGCTGAGCTATCAAAATTCAGCTTACGACGACCTCTGTCGACGCCACTGCGCGCTCCTGTTGCCCTCGAAACACGGTTAATGGCGTTTGCTCCCCCCCCTTCTCCCCCCGGCGTTGTAACAATCGTTCGTTCGTCGTAATCATCTGTGTTAACGAGTCTGACAGACTAGAGATTTAATCGAATTATTCGAGAGTTTATTTTGATTTTATTGCACTCATAGATTCTATATTCCGCGTTCACACGAGTGATATCTAACTCAGATATCTGTTCAATCTTCTTTATTTGTCTTCGCGAAGAGTCTCTATCAGTTGATTCCCCCCACTCTCTCTCTCTCTCTCTTTCTTTTCAGGTCTCATTCTCGTTTAATTTGTGCTTTAATCCACGTGAAAACCAGCTACCTATTCTGCAGATTTTCGTGCATGTTTTTAAATTTTCGTGAACATTGCTGAAGAAACGGAACCTAAATAGAAAGATGTTTCATGTGTTTCTGCACACTGTGTGTATCTATTACAAATTTTCCATAAATGCATAAAAATTTGCAGTCTAGTGAATCGGTAAAATCAACACGTGTGAAACGCGACTGTAAGAGTGGCGCGCAGCGATTAAATTGAAGTATGATGGTGAGGTGTCGTGTGCGTCGTCCAGAGGGGAAAGAAACGGCGGGGAGAAGTAAGTATAGAGGGGGCTCTTCCCCTCCTTTCGAAGAAGAGCGCCAACAGTCCAGATCTAACTAATTTATTATCAAAATCTGGAGTGATTGTGTCCAACTCTCGAGACACCAAAGATTCTGTCATTAAAATTTATATTTCTTTTATTTTTTACGTTATTTTAATATTTAATATTTAATATATATATATATATATTATTTTAATATATAATATATTTATATTATTATAAATATATTATATATATATTTATATTATTTTAATATATAATATATTTTATATATTAATATTTTTATATATATCTTAATCCTTCAAATATTACTTAAATATTTAAGCATTAAATATCAAATTATAATATTAATTATTAAATATTATTTAAATATTTAAAAAATATTATTTCACAACAGTGCCAACCAGAGCGTTTAATGACGCTTCATCCTCCACGTAAACTTCGTTTACCCCATGATTGAGGAAATAAACATAACATTGAATTGAACGTCAGGACCCTCTCAACAACGTTAGACAACAACGAAGATTAATTCAAATGGCTCAGGAAGGAACACGCGAGAAGACGCGCGATTGCTCGAAACCTCTAATTGGAGGCTCTGACGGATGAAAGTTGAAGGGTTGTTCGAAGAGTTGTTCAAAGTCTTTGAGTGGAGGTGTTGTTCAAGACCGTGGAGCAGAAGGTGTGCTTGGTTTAACATAATTGAGAAGGCACATACGAGATCGCGTCGATGAAGGTGTGTTCGTTCGTTTGGTTCTGATAACGTGACTCCGAGATTATCGATTATAACAAGTCAGAATCTCAGAATCTGTCAGAATCTCAACAATATAACAGGACCAGTATATTGTCCCATTGGTAAACCTAAATGTCGATCAATGTGAGATATATTTCACATTGTTTGCTCAAATACTAAATGGACTGCGGACAAAAATCACTGAAAACTAGAAAATTATTGAAAATATTTTCATGTACGATGAAGAGCATAATTAAATCAATAAACGACAATTTTTTGTTGTAAAAAAAAAATTGTCGATAATTTGGACTGTTACAACTTGGTGACAAAAAAAATTCTAAAATATTCTTTAAAACCTCCATTTCGATAGAGTTGAGTTCGTTTTCTTTCAAACGTGATATTTTATCACGTAGCGAATGTGAGAGTCGAGCTTATACTCAAGAAAAAATTGTAAAAATTCCAACGTCTGTAAAAACAGTGAAAAAATTTTTTATCACCAGCATGATGGAAGTTGAGATTGAAGTCTCCTCTTTACAACGGTCCCTTAAAACTTGCTGTACGATTTTCTCTTACCATTTCATTGAGCTTTGTATATCAAGATTAAACGAGGATTTAAAATTCAAGGATTTCTTGACTTCTTGTTCAACGTTCAATAAAATGTGAAAAAATATCGTGCAAGTTTTAAAGGATCGTTGTAAAGGGAAGACTTCAATCTTCACGACCATGGTGGATTTAGCCGTGAAAAGAATATTTCAACATTTCCACAGACGTTCGAATTTTGGCAGTTCTCGAGAAAAAGATAT
The DNA here is from genome assembly GCA_032399595.1 of Tetragonula carbonaria. Taxonomy (NCBI): domain Eukaryota; kingdom Metazoa; phylum Arthropoda; class Insecta; order Hymenoptera; family Apidae; genus Tetragonula; species Tetragonula carbonaria. The sequence goes on along the minus strand of JAUCRC010000006.1, from coordinate 7,836,776 downwards.
CCTTGTTTGTTTGTCCAATCAATCTGCAAAGTATCTTTGAGAAAAATGAAGTCAGGATTGAAAAATAGAGACTTTACGCTTCAAAATGGTCATGAATTGTCACGTGATTATTTTGTTACAAATTTGTAACAATTTGAATTATTGAAAATTTTTCATTGCTGTTGGCTCAACTGCACTGATAGCCTGTGATATTTTATACATTTCTGTCTGTTATGCAAAATCTTGAAACACAGTTTATTTTTAATATTTTATCGTGGATGATAAAATTTTTGAATTTCACGTGTATTTCACGAAATACCATCAGCTCGATTGTATCGCGATTCAAATTGCGCGATACGATTTATCGAAACATTCATTATTTACTGATTACAACGAAATATCAGAAAATACATACGAATGATGAATTACGTGGCAACTGACATTTCAGTATAGTAAAAAAACTCAAAGTACATAACTGTATTAATAAATATAAAGTCTTAGCCAATCATTAACATTATTTACAAAGTATTCCAAATGAAATAATACCTTATCGCACAGTGCATTATTTCGTTTTCCCATATATATGAAAACTTTAAAAGAGATCTTTAAAATCTTTCATTTTTCAATTTCCTATAAATGCACAACCGTTTGCAGTCCATCCGTAATAAATAAATCTTTTTAAATCCCCAAAAAAAGCACAAGAGAACGCACTACATATCAAGATTGAACAAACTTTCTATGAAACAAAAATAAAGAATACCGAATCAATTGTACTCATTTCTTTATTATTTTCATTTGAAAAATAACTTGAAAAAAATGACTTTATCTTGTAATGATACGGTAATAAAATTATCTTTTAGATAATTTTTTCTTTTTAGTTTGAGTTAACTCATCGAAATAATCTCGACGAAGATGAAGATGAAGTTTATACCCTGGGATAGAATTAGAATTATCCGAACAGACAGATACAAAATACAAAGTGGAAATAAGAAATTACTTTCTTCGATAGCCAAATAACAATTGGAAATAAAATAATCTCAACAGAGCACGAAGTGTATCGGAATCTATTTGAAAAAAATTATTTGAAGAAACAAATGCAAAATGAAACAAGAAATGGTTGTATCCGATAATGATTAAACAATTTCAAGGAAATAATATAGGAAAAATTAATTTAAATAATTTAAAGAAAATAAACGAACTTAAATTTAAGGATTACTTCGTGATAAGTCAAATAAACGATACGATTACTTAAATGACTATTTTTCAAGTATTCTATTCGAATAGTAACCGATACCTGATACGTATTTATGTATGTATGTATGTATGTGTACTTCGTGGTATCGACTCGCTGCAAAAACGCATCGAGCTTTTCCCATTTTTCTATCCGGCAGACTCTTCCATTTTTCTCAGTTCTCATCAGCTTTCATCGGTGTTGTGTAAACCGTGCCGGATGCTCCCTTGGGCGCGTTTTCGCGTCCGTTTTTCCCCCTCCGCCGGGGAAACATACATAAAACAAGAAAGTTATACGATCCGACCATTATACGATCCGTGACGTAAAAACAGACGAGAGCTCGGTTGAGACGTGGAAATTAGCGTTTATTAAGAATCTCGAGAACAAGGGACGGAGATCGAGATTTCCACTGTGTGATATCCAATAACCATCGACCGATCGCCGAAATGAGAACACGCTCCGAATGCGATTATCGAAACTGTCCGCTTTTTGCTGAATAAGGATCGTCAGCGACCGAGCCGGTTACCTCCACGAATTCGTGGAGAAATTCCACAGAAATCGGCAATTGGGTTTGCATTTGATTTTTGGCGAGGTGAATTTCGCACTTCGTGCAGTTCGTAAACGTAACCTAAATCTCGAAACCAAACTCCATTCTTTGAATCCTTTCAGATTTCAAGTCCATCGTAGATTCAGACGTGAAAAATATTTCTCAATAGTTTTACGTACTTATGATAATTCTTTACATGTGATAATTCGTAGCATTTTCGAGAAGAAATGTATTCAAGTAGGATTTTTGGCGAGGCCAAACTTACACCTGAGTAGTTTGTAAATCAAACCTAAATCTAACCAACACCATTCTTTGAATCCTTTCAGATTCCAAGTCCATCGTAAATTCAGTCATGAAAGATATTCTTACATGTGACAATTTTCGAGAAAAAAAAATGTGTCATTGTTAGTGGAATTTGATGTTTAGCGAGGCAAATTTACACTCGAGCAATTTGTAAACCTAATTCTAACCTAAATCTAAACCTAACCTAACTTAAACTTAAATCTAACCAACTTCATTTTTCGAATTCTTTTAAATTTCAAGCCTAAATCTAAACCTAACCTAACTTAAACTTGAACCTAAATCTGACCAACTTCATTTTTCGAATTCTTTTAAATTTCAAGTCCACTCTTGACGAAATCCACAGTCATTAATGAAAATATTTTTCAATACTTTTACGTACTTTACATGTGACGACAAAATTCGTGGAATTTTCTCAAAGAAATACGTCTTCACCTCGTCATCCGTGTAACTTAAACAACTTAAATAATAAAATGAACAACGCACTTTGATTTAAGATATAACACTCGAAGCCCAAAGAATCGTCGCGTACGATAATACAAAATGACGACAGTAACGATATCTAGCTCCGCGGAAATTAATTAAAAAAATCACTGTGATTAAGAAAACATCGCGCAAGGAATACTTCGGTTCATCTACTACCATCGCAAATACTTACAATACATCTCGACTAGAATTAAAACTCGTCCTTTGGATGATTCAACCTAGTGGTTTTAGGGGGTGGATGAAAGTATTTAAATTTACAAACGAAAGGGGAAAAAAAAACGAAAGAAGAGGCGCAGCCACCAGTGCGAAACGTTTGCGCAGAGGCGAAAAAGTTGTCGGTTCCATTTTATTAGACGACCGCGGCGAGCGCCAAATCGACGACGACTTTTCACTGTCGCCGGAGAAAAGGCAATATCACGCAGCTGTCCTCCGTATTTTTAATAATTTCATATTATACAGGAACGACGGAGAAAGAGAGAGAGAGAGAGAGAGAGAGAGAGAGAGCAGGAAACCGCGATATTCTAATAATTTCGCGCGATTGCACTCGTCAAACCGGCTGTACAGAAAGGTCGTTCGAAAGCACCTGGCCTCTCGCCGAGGAAATTACTTCCCTCGCGCGTTTCCGCGTCGGCGAGATTGCAAATTCGCACCGAAGCTTCGCAAAAACACACGTCGAGACGCGTGCGCTCGCGCGGCCGACGTTTCGATCTTCGTGGGATGGTAAATTCCAGGTGGGAGGGTAAATTCGACGGGGCCGTGATCGTAGATTGTAGATCAAAGGCGGGGCGAAAATGTAGAATCGAAGGTTCGCACGGAAGACGGAAGAAGGAATTTTCTTCGTCGCTGTTATTGCGTGAATACGCTCTCTTCTTGCAGAATCACGCATTTAAAAAGATGTTGAGTAAAGCAATGAAAAAAAAAAAAAGAAACACATAGTTATATGAAAAGAGAAAACATCGATGATCTTGAAAATTCCGAAGAAAAAGATCTTGGAAAACAAAGAAATATTCTTACCAATTATTGGTCTTTCGATACCATTCACGTTGGGGCGAAAAATATTTTTTCCATCATCATCATCAGTTCGAAAAAGATATTTAGGTGGCCTCACTCGAATAGACCACCCTGTATATATAAATTTTCTCATTTATATCTACAAGTTTGGAACTCCAAATTGGAACCCTTTGGCAGGTCGTATTCACCTTTTCTTTTTTTTTTTTTTTTTTTTTTTTTGCACTGCAAATTAACCCTCGTGCAGATCATGTCCGCTCTTTGTGCAAACGAAATTCACCCTTTCGCAGATCGAACACACCCTTCGTACAAACCATAGCTCGTTAAACTTGCATCCAATTCGTCCTTCGCATCGATGGCAAATATGTAACTGAAGTTGTACAGAACAGGACAGGGAAGGGAAGAGAGAAAGACTCGTAGAATCTCGTCGATAAGAGTGCCTATCCAGAGGAGAAAGGGGAGAGATTCACAGGAAAGCCGAACTAGCTCGTTCGGCTCGAACCAGAACGCAGCGCGTTCTGTGTTCACACGGGCAATCTCTGACATCCGATTCCCACCCTGTCCCACGCCCCCTCCTCCCCCCCCTCTCTCTCTCTTTTTCCTCTAATTTCCTTTGTAGCGAGAGATCCATCGGACGCCGCCGGATGAAAATCGAAAGAAAACGCCGCGCGATAACGAGCCCTTTTCGCCCCCACACTGACGAGGCGCGGAATTTCTCTCTTCCGCCATCGCGGTGTTTCTCTATTTTCCAGGTTTCGCGCCCCGTTCCTATCCTCCGAGGCAGCTTCTGTCATTTCGACATCGGCGGCCAAACTGCTTTTGAAGCCGGCCGTTGTGTGACACGCCGGTAATTTCGCGGTAACGAGTTTGCAAAATAAAACGCCGGCCCGTCGGGCCAACTTCCCGAGCTAATGTTTCACGCTAGAAACGCGGAAACGAGCTGCGCGCCGCGAACGTATAGGCAGAGAGAGAGAGAGAGAGTCCGAGTTATGACGGTTAATTTCCAAGAACGCGATTATTTCGACGACGAATTAGCATCACCAGCTAAGAGAGACAGGCTTTTTGCCTTTTCGTCGGACTTCGATCAGCGATAGCGATGAAACAACAAATAGCGACGAAGACGCTGTGGAAGTGGAAGTGGTATTGTTGTAAGATGTTTTAAAGATTAATAAAAACATGTATTATGTATTTGAGGCAGAAATGGCTAACTGGCGGCCCTTGCCCCTCCCCCCACTCTCCTGATTGCTAGCGCTATCCCCTCCACTGCATCGATCTCCCCACTACGTTGAGAGTGTCGCGGCCACAGTACTCGCATTAGGTACGTATACACACACATTGGTTGTTTTTTTTTACCGTAGCTGCTAAAGTTAATGAATGGTTTTATGAAGTACATGATACTATCAATTTCTTTACTTTTTTTCTCTTGTGCAGTTAACCGACTGTGTCTTTGGCTATATTCTGACTAAACTTTTATTTTATCAAGGATTTTATAAAGTACATCGTATCATTAATTCCTCTGTTTTCTCACTTTTGCGCAGTTGACTTTCTTTCGTCAAACGAGCGACACAGAAAAATGTCTTTAAGACTGTTTCAGCGACAGTGTAGCTTTCCTTCTCCGCGAAACAGTGTTGTTTTCTCTTCAGATAATAATTATATTAAACTCGACTGGAATTCTTTCCGAATCGTCGCAAATCGACAAATAACGAGAATCGGCATACAACGAGAAGGAATAGTTTGACAAAACTGTCAGGAAAATCGCCGAATTAGTTAGTCGAACGCCAGTCCGACTGTAAATAGTAGAAACAAGTTGAAAGCTTTGCGCGGCGCGTTTCCAATATAACGATGTTTCTCAACTCCACCGGCGGGACGGAACTTCGTATTTCGGCGCAGTTGTCAAAACGCGTTCCAAAACGCGTGCACGCGAGTTTACACACAGGGTGTACACAGGGTCCTGTTTCGAAATCTGTGAATAAATACGCTCTCTGAGAGTGTTTAAGTACAGAGAAGAAAAAGGTGAAAAACAAAGGAGAAAAAAATATTCGACAATTCGGGCCGAGATTGATGCTCGAGGATATTAAAACGTCGCAGAAAATGGTATCAGTCGTGTTGTTATATTTGTCTTTCTATTATTTTCCTTTTTTTCGTTTTATTTTATTTTGTTCTTTTAATTAAAGTGTAGCTCCTTTCTGTTGGATTTCGCGGAGCGCGTTTCTCTGTTTCGAGCGTTGCTTTTGTGCCGGAAGAAATTACTCACTTCAAAAAGGGACACGTATTATCGTCGCGGGAAAGTTTTTTGCAGAACTACAATTTTTTACAATTTTATTTATTTATTTTTTTTCATGTTTCTTCATGGTAAGCAGATAAAATTCAAAAAGAACGCTTGTTGGAGATTATCACGCACTGGAGAGACACGCGACAAGTATCAACAAAAGAAATAAGAGATAAGTTTCGCAAAAGTGTCGTAAATCTTTGTGGATCTTCTTTGTAACGATCGTAGTTGATTTTCTCGGTGTCGATCCATCCGATTCGAATTTCCGTGGAGTCGGATAGATATTGTTTGAAAATACGTGGGAGAAACAATCATTATTATTCAATCGCTTCGTGGTATAATATTTCAATTCGTAATCAATGCTTCTCATTAATCATGAAATCAAGATGATCAAAATGATAAAAATTGAATTTGTTCAATGACCAAAGTCCTAAAGTACGCTTCCACGCTTCCAATTTGAAGTCGAGGGAAAATATTTCTCGAGCGCGGTTTTTTGCAATTAAACGTTATTTTTTTCTTTTTTCTTCTCGTTTTTTTTTTTTTTTTTTTTTTTTTTTTTTGGGCGAAACGATTTTAGTCGTACATCAAAACCTGGCTCCACCTGGAAAACGTATTTTCGCAATTTTTTTTCACCGCGAACGCGAGTAAACATTTCAACACACAGAGTCCGCACCTCGCTCGACATTCCTAGGTTGTGTACAAATTAAAATTAAAATTGAAATTAAATTGTATCTCAAACGCGGCTGACGGGATGGAAAAGAGAGAGAGAGAGAGAGAGAAAGAGCGAATTTAAAACATTTCAATCTACGGTTCCGCTGTAATTAGAAAAACGCGAAGAACGGCGTACGCCGCGACGCGACGTCCGCAATTTTTCGAACCATCGCTTTTCATCGAACATTGGTCGTTCGAACATTGGTTCAGAGGAGAACTAGCATCGAAAGCTGTTTACGTACGTTTGTGTCGCTTAAAACACACACACACACACACACAGACGTATTCGTGTCATTCGAATTTTTAACATCGCGTCGGCAATTTCCGTCGTGAGATCAAATATTCTTTTAGAATTTTCTTTCTTCGATCTTGCAGTCTAATCTCTTGCAAAGGAATTTCATGGAAATTATGAAACTTCGATAATACAAACAGAGAGATTCTTGCAACGATACAAATCTATTCCTTGTTCATATAATTCGGCACTAGGGAGGGTGAAATAATCCCTTTGGAATAAAAAATAATGAATAAATCTCTGTAGAAAGATCGTTAAGATGGATTTCAAAACAATAGAAATTCGGAACTCGAAATAATAGTTTCGTTTATTAAAAAAAAAAAATATATAACATTTAGAAGAAGAAAAAAATGATACAAAATTTGGAAAGAAAATTTTTTTTGTGACGATACATTGTGTCTCGGGGATGGTAGAAATGCACGTTTTTCCCATTATCCTTCTGAATCTTCAGAATTGAAATTCTTTAGTTCTTTTAATTGCCAAAACACTCCTCGATCATCTCTCTTCGTACATGTGTATCATTTGTACGTTTTGTACATATTTCATATAAACAAAATTAAGTAGATACTATATTCGAATTTAAAATCCATCTTCCAATACTGGAAGAAGTTTATTCATTATTTTTATTATTCTTTATTTTTAAAGAAGATTATTCGTATCATTTGTATCATTACTGATTAATGTTATCCTTTCTAGGACCTATGGCCTACGAATTTCGACACGAATTGCACGACTTGTACGTTATCGTATCTGACATTGTAACTGCCGATTAATTGCTTCATTTCAATATTTAGGAAATGTTCGAGACATGAATCTTGCTCAGATTCGAGTGTAAACACAGGAACTCGTGCACTCGAAAGTACTCGCGAATGGTTCCTACTTGCAAAGCCATACTCGAACCCACGGAACTACGTATGCACACACACGTATGCGTGCATGTAGCTGGAATTACAAAACAATTTTCCATCGATGGTATGTGATACCGCGGTCGGGCTGCAAAGAACACAAGAGCAGAAAATCGAAAACAGCCAGTACGTTTATCGAGAGCCGGTAAAGTCTAATCGAAGTGCTGCTCGGAGGGAACGTGGTCCGCATGCCCGTATCCTTGCCGACGAGTCTCTCAGCCTACGGGCATCATCCTTCGTGCCCGAGTATTTCACTCGATAACCAATTTCTCCCTCTCTCTCTCTCTCTCTCCCTCTCATCCCTATTCCGTAAACCAACGAAAGTCTGTTTTTGTTTATCCAGCATCGACATATCGAGGGTTCGGGTGTCGACTTTTGTATTGAAAATCAACTGCCGCAGCAGCTCTGCCTCCTAGGCAGACGACGACGACGACGCCAGCCCCTTCTCGTTTTCCCTCGTTCTCCCTGTATTATCTCTGCGTTGTATATACACTCTCTCCCTCTCTCTCTCTCTCTCTCTCTCTGCCGTTCGATATTTCTCTCTAAACTACCCGTTTCTACTACCCTGTCCCCGATACACGTCCTGAGCGTCGTCTCGCGTTCCGAGCGAGCGAATTTAATACCACGGGTTGCAAGCGAGAGCTTTCATACACCGGCGAACGCTCGCCGCGTAATATATGCAAAGATGAAGACGCTACGGCATGTATGCATACGCCTGACGGGATTAACTGTTGCTCCGATGTTAATGATACTTTCCGGAGGAAGAAGCCAGAGGAAGAGGAAGAGGAGGAGGAGGAGGAGGAGGAAGAGTAAGCGACAGCTCGCGAGTGTGGGCGAGGAGCGCCGGCGAATTTGGAAATTCGCGACGATAGAGGAACGATCGGCTCTCGTATCGGTGATTGCAACGACCGACATCATCTCGTCGAATCTTAACACACATTCGCGAACAGGGAAATGGAAATTCTCGTTTTTGAAAAAATAAACGTTGTCGAGAATTCTCGAGAGCGCTTTTCTGATAAATTCTTAGATAACGGAAGCTCTTCCATCAATTGTCATACTAATACCACTTGTGAAGTACAACTTCTGAAAGTTTCAATAACATGTATTAATGTTAGTATCGAAATTATTGCGTGCAGTTATATTTTTTAGTTACTTTTACTTTTAATAGGTGGCCTGTTTAATAGGAGATGTGTAGCGTCATCTATTCAGTCTTACAAAAATTATGTGAATTTAATGATGTGAATTTAAAGCAATCGTCAACTATAATCCTCCATCACTTTTTTTTTAAACTTTCATACAAAGCAACGAGAAGTCTACGTAAATTATGTGAATTATTGGGTGTCAATTGACTCGCGACTGTCTTGAGAAATCTCTTCTTCCTGAAATTCTTTCGTTGTTATTATTTCGTCGTTAGCTCTCGCTCCAAAGCGTTTGTTCAAATATTATACTATATTATACTATTGTACATCGTACAACACCAAATGTATACGTACGTTACAATTGTCAGTGAATTATAAAAAGAGGAAGCTGGAGCTAGATTCAAGTATAGATGTCCCCTTAAAAATCAAGTGCGAAAGGTTAAGGATCGATAAATCTGGTGTTCCCTGGTGTTCGACGAAGTGATGGTGCATATTTCAGAGAAAACGTATTTTTCTCACGTTGGTGAGAAAATCTGTCGATAACTGAATTTTCACTTAAGCTAAGAATCAGACTCTTAGACAATATCCGTTTACTTTATTTTATTCCATTGTAACATCCCATCAACCAACTTGTTTTTTTGAGTTTTGTGAATAATATTCATTTCAGTCAATGTTCATGTATAACATTTGTTTATTTTAGTCAATATCTAGGAAATAAAAATATTTATTTTAGCCAATGTCCATTATTCATGTATAATATATAATGTTTAGTTTATTGTTTATAGTCAATTAAACGAACTCTTGCTTATTGAATTCTTGCTTTGAACTTGAATCCGAATTCCTGTTGCTTGAACGAAAAATTTTCAAAGAAGAGAAAATAAATGGATTTATATATTATATTTATATATATATATATACAAGTATTATATTTATATATATTATATTTATATTTATATATATAATATTATATTATATTTATATATATACAAGTTACTAGTTGTCACTCGACAAATTCGTATAAACGGAATTTTATTGTATATATACGCTAAAGTTCGTGTATTTATTTATTACAAATTTTTACATACAAATTCTAACATTAATAATACAGTAACTAAATATTTAATTACTCTATTATTAATGTTAGAATTTTTATATAAAAACTTGTAATAAATACAGTGTAACAAAAATTGTATTATATGCCACTTGTATTACAAAGTTTAATAACTAAGTTTGTTAATAAGCCTAATCATCTCTGTCGAAATTGACATCGATCTCTCTATTTAAACAGACAACACAGATCTATCCATTTCAACTATTTTAATTACAATCGTAACGATTTATATACTCAGAAGTACTTTTCAGACTACGTGTTGAAGACCGATAAGAATGTAAAATTGAAACGACTGGAAAACTTCAGCGATTTTCCAACATCCGGAAGAAGAAAGAAACTAAATTTTCAATACTGTTCGATAGTTCGAAAGGAGAAGAGAGAAAGGAAAAAGAAGAGACAGAAAGAATTAAAGACACTTGGAGAAATCATAGATCCTTGATTCCACCCGCGTGTATCCGCGAACATTAATCATACTTTCTCCGTCGAACAGAAAAAAATCCCTCCGCTAACGCGACAAAACAAAACCGAAGTTCCTTGAAACTTCCTCGAATTTTCTTTTTTTTTCTTTTTTCTTTTTTCGCCACCTTCGGACGCTATCACGTTTCACGTAAGGGATTATTAAGAAAATATCGAGAATTGCCCCTTAACGATCATCTTAATCTCTTCTTAGTCGCAACTCGACGAAGCTTGGTAGCTTGAGCAGCTCGGCGCTTTATTTGTCATTATGAATTTCCGATCGTTCGCGTGGCGTTTCGAAATTTTCGCACATTTTTCACGAGATTTCACTTTCGCTTCACGACATTGTCGCGTATACGATTATTTGCTTCAAGTATGCAAATAATCTGGCCGTTCTACTCGGTGCAACGATTGCGCTGCGGATGGACTTCCGGTGCTACGAGGGCTGGCACAGTTGCAGCGAACAAAAGAAGTCCTTTTTCTTCTTTTTCTCTCGTTTCTGAAAACATGGCCGAGCGCGGAATTTAATTGAGAATTTTTGGAAAATTGGAGGGGATTTTTTTTTTTACAGGAAGAGAAAAATTACTCTTTGGTTATGGAGATACGATGGATATCTGTCGACAAGGATTAGTAATAATGATAGAAATATTCTTTTTTTATTGGGAGTTTCGAAATAGTGAAAAATGATAAAGTTCCGGCGCGAATTTTCTATACGCGGTAGTAATAAAAAAAATATTTACCATTATTATTGTTAACACTAGAACTAGCTGGAGGAATGAAATATGAAATTTCCATCAGAAACATTGAAGTGGAAAAATAGAAATGTATTTGTACAATAAATTGCACAAACTTTTATCTGAGAATATTTTTTTGAAAAATATCACATCTGAATCATTAAAAATACAATAAACATAAAATTTTTATAACAAATTAATCAAATTATATTCTATTGACAGAACTTCGGCAGTTCCAGCGTTAATATTTTCTTAACATTAAAAACAAAAAAAAATTGACATTCTCTTAATATTGAAAAAAAAGAAATAATAATTCCACTGTTTTCAGTCGGAAAATCACGGCACCTTCCCTACGCACGTTGGATTGCAAGTTCACAAACTTTAAATCACCTCTGAACTTGTATTTCAATTACCGGAGCAAAATTTTCTGGCAACTTCCTTCAAGACCGGAAACCCAGCCAGAACAAACATCGACTCTCAAATCGTCACTGACAATATGCCTGTTGGCCTCTTTCCTTGGGATCGTTACGAATCAACGAATACTCGATTACTCGATAAATATTTAACGATCGAAAGAAAAGAAGCCGGGATCAAAGAATCATCGAACAGGGGAAAAGTTCGCGCGGCCGATGATCGCGCAGAGATTCGAATCGGAAAACGAAGAGGGTAGAGGAAAGCAACGAGAGGAGAGGCGAGAAAACAAGAACAGGCTTTCGATCCTGTTGCATATGCATACGAGGCATTTCCCGTATGCAAATCTTCGGCATCGACAATATTGTTTTCGCCATCGACACTCCGTACAAAGCGCGGCGAATTTTTCCGCGAAAAATCTTCGATTAACCAGAACTGTTAAGCGCATGCGATATATTCGGAGCAGATGAAACTGTTTTACGCGAAGCCCCGGAATAATATTATTCCGCCGTCGAGGGATCGATATTGTGCCGGAGGAGGGGAAGACGAGGAGAGAGGAAGAAATGTCGCGGAACTTGATCTGTACCATTTGAATTTTCCATTCGTATTTGCACTGTTCCATCGTTCAGTTTTATGATAAAGGGAAATTACAAAACACGAATTGAATTCATAGAACAGCTGAGTAAAGTGTCCTTTTCAACAAATCGTATTGCAGATTGTATTACAATCTTGTATAGTTTTATTAATCGTGCACTGTGAACAAATATTGTACGATCCTTAATTGTCCATTATTTGAATTGTCTATCTGTATCTGTACCGCTGACAAGAAATGAATACAGTTTTTAAAATAGTTGAATATTCTCTTCAACAAATTGTATTACATATTTTTATTATGGAGTATTCTGAACAAATATTGTGTAATTTCTAATTGTCCATTATTTGAGTTCCTTATCTTTCCATCGCTTTATCATTTATTTTATTACAGAGAGAGGCTACAAGAAATAAATACAATTTTTAAACTAGCTGAATATTCTCTTCAATAAACTGCACTATATATTGTATTATAATTGTGCATAGTTTTACTATCATGTGCTGTGAACAAATATTGCGTGATCCTTAATTATCCATTATTTGAGTTCTCTATCTGCATTTGCACTGTTCTATTGTTCATTTTATAATGGAGAGACTCATTATAAGAAATGAATACAATTTTTAAAATAGCTGAATATTCTCTTCAACGAACTGCCTTACATTTTATTATGCAGTACTCTGAACAAATAGTGTATGATTTCTAATTGTCCATTATTTGAGTTCCGTATCTGTATTTTCATTGCTTTATCATTTATTTTATAACAAAAAGAGGCTACAAGAAATGAATTTTTAGAATAGCTGAATATTCCCTTCAATAAATTGTACTATATATTGTATGCATAGTTTTATTATCATGTGCTGTGAACAAATATTGTGTGATTCTTAATTATCCATTATTTGAGTTCTCTATCTGTATTTGCACTGTTCTATTGTTCATTATATAATGGAGAGAGACAATAAGAAATGAATAGAATTTTAAAACAACTACATATTATATATTGTATACAATAAACAAATATTCTATGATTCCTTAGTGTCTATCGTTCTTCGAAGAGACAGTCCCTTGATAGTCAGCGCGCAGTAATCTTTTAACACATTATGTACATATATAAAATCACGATCTTCGTGATAAACCAGCGCACCACGCGCGAACACATCGTTTCCTTAATCAAATAATAACAATATTAATTAATTAATATTAGTTAATTAATTAAATAATATCTAACCGTCGTTCAGAACTGATCTTCTAGAAAATATAAAAATATTTTTTCGAGTTTTGTCTAATTTCTCTTCGCAGAGACGCGATATATATATTTCACAGCGCGATTCGAAACGTAAAGAAACATACACGGTTGTATATCGACTCTCTAAACGTTTCACGAATAAAGCAGAATTTGAGCAAGATCTATCGAGCTATTAAACTTAAACTTAAGACAGATTAGCTTAAACACGACACGAGCCGACGAGGAAGCGTTGCAAAGAAAGGGAAAAAACGAAATCCGCGCACGAAACTGCAAACGAAATGCAAACGAACGTGGAAACTGCTCCACTTCGATTTTATGACGAGCCCAGGATCGCATCCGGGAACTTCGTCCCTAAATCAATCGTTGTCCCAGTCTCCTGCGAGATCCTCGAACGAATACTCGAAGAACTTTCGTTCCGCTGCGAGACATCAAATGCTCCCTCAATTTGCATCCAATCTTCGCGAAACTTGACGAAACTGTACGTGTAAACAAACATGTACAGCAAATATGCACGTTGCATTTACTCAAATTTCATCAACATTTTGGAAGAAGCGGATTTTCAAAAGATACGATTGATCGAATGATTTGATGATGACTATGTCGAATGACGACTGTTCCTTTTTTGTAAATCACATTGTTTTCCAAACAAAGACCTGACAAACAGTTGATTAGATATTTCCTCTCTCTCTCTCTCTCTCTCTCTCTCTATCAATCAGGATACAAAAATCGAGGACGAATCACTCGCGCGTCTCTTATCCCTTGTCTGAAGCTACAGATATTTGTAAAAATGAAGTTCACATTTATAATAAATGAAACGAACAAATAATTATTAATATACTAGACGAAATAAACTTGCATCTTACCAACTTTATGAAACATCATGGAACACTACCTTTTTATTTAATTTAACAATATCGGAGGTAAGAAAATATGAATAAATATATACTTTCGGCGAAGATCCTGAGGCGTAATTATCGTTATCATCCATTTCTTTACAATATGATACTGTCGTCGTATAATACGATACTCTTGAAATCTGATCTATGATCTACGATGATCCAAGTCTATAAAAATCATACAGTCTATATAACGTGGCTCGATTTTTTTTTTCCACAAAGTCGTTGAACTTTTGGCGAAGCGGTATACCAGTCTATCAAATGATGGAAAATGATCCACAAGGTAAGCTTAAATATCACGGATATCTGGATAATACATACAATAGCAAATTCATGAAACGTAATGTATATATATTGTGTGCATGTATATATATTGACGAGCTGAGATCCCTGGAACCTGACGCTTACCATCTCAGATCTATGCAGACTGCATGCGGATGACGTTGATTCGATAGAACTGGATACATACATACATACATACATACATATATATATATATATATATATATATATATATATATATATATAGTTAGACATAAACTCGCGAGATCGATACAGATGACTTTGGACACGTGATGCACATTTAAACATGCGTGATTCGGGAAACTGGAGATCCCTGGAAATCTGAAAATTCGGTCAAGGGTCAAGCATGATCTCGGTGTGTTAGAATCGAGTTAGAATCCTAGTTAGAATATACTAAATACCGTCGAATTTCATTTATTCTATCTATTTGTCAGTAGAACATGTGTTGAATTAAAGTAACCTGCAGACAAGAATTTCGCTTTCGTTGAAACTTTATTACAAGCGTGAGGTTCTTCGAGCTAAAGAACACACACACACACACACACACACACATAGTTAGACATAAACTTATATGACCAAAAGTCACAGAAAGTTATCAGAAAAATTCTTACGAGAAGAAATTCTTTCTTAACGGCACGTTGAAATAAATAATCGGTCGATTTACAAATTCCTACGAACGTCACTAAAGAAACAGAACAGGAAAGATTTTTCAAAAAAAAAAAAAGTCGCCTCTGCCAAAAGCTTCAAGACTAACATAAAATACAATTGACGAAATATCCGAAGATCTCCGAGCCACGATACAAATAAATTTAACGCTAGAACTACCGACAGTTAAGACGAAGTTATTTCTATCAAAATTATTTTGATTTCTAATAAATAAAAATAAAATAAAATTCATTATATTATTTCTTTAGTTATCACTGTAAAAGTCATTGCGTCGTTGCGGGGAAAAAATTGTAACGTGAAATAGAAATTTTAAAATAAAATTATATAAACCAGTCATTTTCACTGGTATGGTAGTTCTAGTGTTAAGCAACAATTTCCAAGATCTTCGAATCGGGCGGTATTTCCTGCGAGAGTGCTGTTCCGACTCGTTGCTCGCGCGAAAGTCGAAGAATCCGTGGATAAAATGCGCGACCACGGTGTCGCGGTTTAGCATCGATTCCCTAACCGATCATTTCTAATCAAAATGTTCGCGCCGCTGGATCGCAAACGGGCCACAAAAGACAGACGAGACCGTGTTAATCGAGAAGTGTTCGACCAAGCGGCGTGTCTCTATCCACGGGGCAAACGAGCCCCGTCCCTTGAAACGTGGCAACTTAACCGCACGGGCAAACTGCTCCTCGCCGTGCAACCGGTGGCCAACCGCGACAAACACCCGTCAAACACACACACACACACACACACGTCTGTGTCTTCCATTGTCGCGAGACATATGTACTTACTCTCTCGGCTAGGAATTTGGAATTCTTCCCCGTGGATCTTTTGCTGACTGCCACCCCTTTGCCTGCCAGCAACTCTGCTGACTCGATCCATCGAGATCCCACGAGAAACGAGTTGTTGTCGAAAGTCCCTGAATTTATACAGGGTGATTCTCGAAAAGCTGAGCTTACGACCACTGTTGACCAGTTTTCAAAGTTTTGCGTACGATTTCCTACGTACGACATTTATCTTCAATGACGATCTCCCTTCAAATATGTATACAGTGAATTTTTTTCAGTATTTCTTATCTGAGAAATAATAGGAGCATCGTTTCTCGATAGTGTACGGAATTTTATTTTTTTATTTCTTTTTAATTATTTATGGATGGTAATGTTTTATTAAATTTGAAAAAAGCTATATGCAGCCTGTCGATTTGACCGGTCGAAAAATTCGTGACATTTACCCTTTTAAAACTGTACGATCGATCCGTGAGAAAGGCTATCCGTACAGATGCGCTATCAAATTCACGCAAATTCACGTGAAAGTCAATTTTCCGTTCAGGCCATTTGGAATTTCCATTGCGGAGCGAAGAATTTTTTTCAAAAATTCATAACAAAGTCATGTATTTGCGTCATGATACACCGCGTTTGTCGTATCATCAGACGTACGTACGTGCAATTCAAAGAACGCAGATGCACACGTGCAATTTTTCGAAAGAAAAAAAGAAAGAAGCTTGATTTATTTGCACATATAGTACAAATTAACCTCACCATTGGTGGAACAACTTCGTCTACACGCGATCTAAATACACGTCGAGCAATTTACGTAACTGGTGTCCACGTCAACAGGAGGTTCAAGCTCAAACAAGCGAGGAAAAATTCGTTTCGGTCAATGACAAAGTTAAAAGCGAAAACTTCGATTCGGACAAATCGAGTCCACGAGGAATTCCATCGCTATTGATATAAATCACCAATCGGGGCAGATCACGCAACGCAAAACAAACGGACGTGAAACGTTCGAGAAATAAATCGAAAACGGTCCCTCGCGGTGCACAGTTCCGGCGAACTGCTTCGATCAACCGGAGCAGCGACCGGAAGCGGAGGAAAACCGGCGACACCGACCGGAAAAAAAAAAACAAGAACAAGAAAAATGGACGGTAGGTGGCGAAAACGTGACAAAATTGAGGAAGATTTCCACTCGCCTAGTCTCGGGGTGACTTCTTCGGGGGAACTCGTGCCGGAGCTGGCGGGGCACAAGCCCGGTCCCCGTGAAGAAAACGAAGCGAGTCGAACCGATTGCCGTTCGTCTTCCTCGGGGTTTCCCAAGCACCGTCCGAAAACCACCGTGGAAAACTTTGCAATTCAATATGGCCATTCTTCGACTTCTCTCGCCCAGGCACCGACGTACACCCCCGTCGACCGTGACGAATGTGTCCCAGCGTCTTTTTCCTCGCGGAGGGGAGAATTCGCGTAATTTCCTGGCGAATAATATCGTCGAATGTGTGTATATATATATATATATATATATATATATATATATATATATATAAAGGCGGGCGGGAAACTTCGCCGCCGGCTCAAACGCCTCTCGGCTGGCTGCTGATAAATCCTGTCCAGAGGTACGATTCGAGAGAACTTGCAGCGAAAGTTGGGCACGGTCCGTTCCTCTTTCCACGGAGATCGAGAAAAATTTAGGTTTATTTAGAGCTGATAAATCCTACGGAGCCGAAGTGCAGAAGATTTGTTCGAGATTGTTTGCGACTTTGTTCCTCCGCGTCGTTGTTGCTCGTGTTCTTTTATTTCGTTTTTATTTGTTTATTTGCTGTCGCCGGTTTGAAATGTAGAGGCCGAGTGCGAAAACGGAGCCGAAACGTGTATTTCTTGTGGTTACATAAATTATATAGATTCTTTTACCTGTGTATTTTTTACATCAATAAAAATCAAGCGTATTTTTCAGACTCGATGAAGTGTCCGACACCGGCTAAACGAATATTGTAAGTGTCAGTCCGCGGGGACTGACGCTGTCTCGAACGTGTTGAGCATATAATTTTTATGACATCGGGAGGATATATATATATATTCCTGATAACTGGCAAATGGGGATTTCTCGTAGTCCGTGGATAATCGTGGACTTTCGATTATTTATTAAGAGAAAAATTGTAAGTTATTCAGAACGTAATATCAACGTTATACGAAAAAATACTCGAAAATACTGCGGTGTCTAGTGTCTTCTCAAGTAATCAATCATTTTTCGCTGATCCAACTATCCTATCGCGTTCGGTACCCGAAACCCGTTAATTGTAACAAACAACGACCGCGTCGTGTAAAACTTTTTAATCATACATATCCCGGTCAAGAATCTTGACAACGAACAAACAACCCACCGTAAATTATAATCTTCAGTTAACAAAATAATTCTTTTTTTCGCCCCCCCCCATGCGCCACCGTTTCGCAGAAAATTAATCAAAGTCTCGGCGTGATTTGTAGAGACTCGGTCAACAGAAACCTGCCCGCCGATAATAACGAGAAAAAATCGTCACCGCCGAATGTTGGCGGTGTTTCAGCCAATTTTTTGTTTAATCCCTGTGTCTTCCGTTGCATTTATTCCCTACGTTATTTCATCGAATGATTCGATTACAAAACAACTGACGCGGATTCGAAGGTTATTACAAGATCGAAACAACATCATAGCAGTTTCTTACGAATTTTTATCCTTTTTTCGTCAGAATCACATTAATCTGTCACGCTACGGATAGTCAATTATTCATATCAGTAAGATATTAATTCGGTGCATAAATCGTTCCAAAACCAAGAGATATCGATTGTCCTCTGCAGTATTACACGACAAACAGCGTATAATACATAACCGATCGAGGATGAAGTATATTTCCAAGTTTCATTGCTTCGCGATAATTCGTCGATAAATTACAAAAAATCGCTGCGGAAAGCGATTAATTTAAATCGTTGGAGCTCTCTCGGAAATAACACACCACGGAACAAAGAGAAACCGACATCTCGATCGCTTAAAATTTAGATCTTAAGCCAGAAGTGGCTAACTGGCGGCCCTTGCCCCCACTTTCCACGTCGCTAGCGCTATCCCCTCCACCTCGTCGATCTCCCCATCGCGTTGAGAAATATTATAACACTCACGTTAAGTATATATATGGAGATAAAATATAAATGATATTTATTTAATAACAATATTAACGATGAAACAACAGATAATTAGACAAGACGAAGAACGCAGATTAAAAAACGAATAACCTTTTTTTAACAACACAGTCGACTCTTTTTAAACAACTCCTTCGACGCTTTCTCTCAACTCAAATCGACTCCGTTTCCAACTCGCTTGACTCTCTTCCCTCTTCAAAATGAAAAACGCTTCACTTTTTTTCTCTTTCATGTATTTCTTTACACGACAGACCATCTATTACGATTAAATACAACTAAAAATATATAATAACTACAGGTATATAACGACATATACGTGTACATATAAATTCTTTACTGCTTAGCTGCTAAAGTTAAAGGAAGATAGAGAAAGTAGTTTGTACGGTCCGCTGTGGAACAGAGTGGGAACTAATTTTCATGGTGAAGGAATTGGTAGATTGGCAATGGGTGAGCAGCTCGGTGGCGGGGAAGAAGTTCGCTGCCTCTGTTCTGAGCTATCCCAGATTCTCGTTATACGCCGCGAACGAGAGAAGAAAAAGGCGGCCGGGACCAAGAAACTCGAAGAAACTCATCGAGAGCCGAGACGAGAACAGGCGGTGGTATCGAACGGAAAAACAACGAAACGCACAACGATGGGGGAGGAAACGATCGGTGTGCCGGGATCGAATAAAAGGAAATTGGCTAAACGAAGGCCAAACGAAGTGAATATTCAACGGAGGAAAGGGAGCGGGCTAGAAACGCTCGACGGTAAAGAGGGCGAGAGAATATTAGAATAGAATAGAGAGAGCGAGAGAATTTATCGGTTTACTAGCCATTAAAGAGGGAACCTCTTCCTTTTCCTCCTCGAGTATTGTCCCGAGCACGTTTCAACGCGTCTGACTGCCGATTGCACACGAACGCACACGCGTACACGTACAGTGTGTACACGGAAACGCAATGATCGGCCTGTGTGCAGGCTGCAGCTTGCAGCCTGCACTCGAAGGGTGGAAAATTGAAATTGAGCCTCCGATGTTCAGATATAGACCGATGTCAGCGCGCAATCCTCCTCTGCCCGCACCCATCCCTGTGCGCTCTCGTACGCTACTTTGCCTCTCGTAATTTCCCATGATTCTGTCCTCGCGCCACCTACGTCGAGGTTCTAGTCGAACTCCAAAGGATGCAGTCGCGAAGACGGTAATTAGCCTCTCCGGCAGACAAAAGTTTCTCATCCCGTTCGACTCGCGTTTTCGGCGTGTTCGACGAGGAGGGTCGATTATCACGTTCACGAGATCGAACCTTCGGTCTCGAAACTTCGCGCGATTTCAAACGAGGAGATTCGAGTTAATCTTCGAATCTTTGAGAGCGAAGACCAGGTAAGAGAGAATTTATCGGCCATTAGGCAAGTAACCCTTTTGAATGTGTTTGGGAATTCTCAAGTTTCATGTACGCGGGTTGATGCGACTCTAAATAATGAATTTAAAAAGAAATTCTCACAATTTTCACCATTTTCGTTACATCATGATGTATATTCATTTTCGAAAAAAAAAAAAACGAACTCGGAAGCTGTCAAGGTGGAAGCTTCGCGCTTTAAAACGAAACCAAGCTACATCGATCTCGTTTTAGAGAGTTACGTCAGCTTAACTCAGAAGTGGCTAACTGGCGGCCCTTGCCCCCACTTTCGCTAGCGCTATCCCCTCCACTGCAAATGCAATGCAGTGGAGGGGATAGCACTGAGAGTGTCATGGCCACAATATCCGCGTTAGGTACACATGTAATGTACACATATAAATTGTTTCCTTTACTGTAGTTGCTAAGGTTAAAGAAAGATGGGAAAAATAGTCCGCTACAGAAGGACAAAATGAACAAAGTGGGAACCAATTTTCATGATGGAGAAATCAGCAGACTAAGTGCGGCCCTCTGGTTTAAATTATCGACGATTTTTCATTGTCATTTTGGCGCAGTTACGCTCCTCGCTATACGCGATAGTTCCTCGGCAGAAAAATATCAGGGCAAATCGGTGGACAACTTGAAAGTTGTTCAAACGTCTATGGGCAAATCGTACGAGACAATGCGAGAAAAAAAAAAATTCGCACGGTCGTCAGATCAGTGTATTCTCAACGTTTTAACGCTCTTGTTTCCCCGACGAAGGAGTTTAAACGACCGGCGAAATCGCGAAGCTTTTAAAAGCGTCATAAAACGAAAAGTACGACGACACGTTCGCCGCCGTGTTTTCAACGCTCTTCAGCAGGGAACGTTTCACAGATTCTACATATCCCCTGTCAACGAGTTCACGGCTCATCCGTCACTTCCAATTTTCTAGGCTCTAATAGCGAATGTTTCGCGAGTGAAACGGGGATTGCCAGGCATCGTTGAAGCAAAAGTTGCGATGAAAACGTGGAAAGAAGGGAACGAAGGGAAAAGAAGCGGAGAAATGCACTGCGCTTTGAACTTATAAGTCACCGAAACAGTTCAACAGATGCTGCGAGAGAACTTTAGACAGGGACGTTTCGAGTAGCGGAAGCTCGTTCGACGGCTCGTTGTTTATACTTATCGATAAAATATATCGTTAGGAATCAATTTCCGAGAAACTCAGAAACAACGAATTAATAATCGGTCTTTTCTTTCCTGCTTTGCTGCTTTATACTCGTTATAGCTCAATAGTCGAGTGGTGCTCGATATAAAATGAATAACTAATTTTGTCTAGCTTTGTTTTTTAATTTCAAAATCGACATTTTTCTCTTTATTTCTTTTTTGCATTGTATTCGACTCATCACGAGAAGGTAAAACTTTTCAGAGAAATCACAGGTGCGAGCTAACAATTCTCTTGAAAAAAAAAGCTTGCGTTCTAACAGCGACTTTATAATTCTGGACGCGTGGATGTAATGTTTATATTACGTATGTATTTTATGTTATATGTTATATGTCGAATAACGTTAGTTTCATCGTTTGATTATTTAGACTCACACTGATGCTACTATGATACAACTATGATAAATCAAATGTTAGCGTCTACTATAATTAATATACGTTTAGTATAATTAGTACCAATTATAAAGTCGCTGTTAGCACGCACACGTCCGCAATGTCGAATGATTAAAGAACTTTCTTGCTACTTTTCACGAGGACGATTGAGTTACCTATGGTTCCTTGGAAAAATTTTACCTTCGTGATAAACAGAATACAACGCAAAAAAAATTTTGACCTTGAAATTCAAGATTAAGGTCAATCTTGCAGCGGATCCTTTACGTATCTTACATTTCCATCAAATCGAAGGTATGGAATTCATCTATGAAAGCCACGAACAAACTTTTCTTTCCATACTGTGCAGAAGAAGATCAGTTTCTGAAGAAACGATTGAAATACGACGTGACTGAGACAATGCGCGCGACAATCGGCCTCACAAAGCATGCAGTCCTCGTTCAACGGCCAGAACTAATAACAGAATTCGCGAATCCGCCGGACACGAGAGCCAACCCTTCGGGGAATTTCCCTGCGCGAGCAGCGAAGAGCCGTAATTCATGTCGTCGGGGATCTTGCTCGAATCTCTCTCCGGGCGAGTAATATCTTCCTAAGGCCGCGACGAATATCGAATCGAAGAAAATCGGGATGGAACTGAACAGTGGCCGGAACCGAACGTAATTGAATCTCGAAGTATTCCACGTTACATTACACCTCGACAATTTCTGTTCAAGACAGGATCTGATCGGTCTCTTTTACGTATTTTTCACAATGCTCTTTTATGATACTCTTGCTTTCTTTTTAAGAACATTCATATTTCTTCTGAAAAGCTTGTTAGTGTTCTATATTAAGAATATATATATTATACATATTAATATATGTTATATTGTATGTACATATTTAATATATATTATTATGTAAATATTATTATGTTATATATTACATATATTAAAAATACAGAATATATTATAATATATATTTAGAGAAAATATATTTCTGAATAATGCTGCCTCCTTTCTGAATTCTTAAAGAGATAAGAACACCTTCGGATAGAAAAGACCCAAAAGAGAATTTAACCCCTTGCCTTGTGATTTTCTTTCCAAACTTCTCAGGCAAGCATCAACTATTATAATTATAACATCATATTAAATGCAAAGTATTGAAACATTGTATGTGATTTGTACTTTCTAATTTCTATTAGAGAATTTATATGTAAGATTCTAATGTATCTATCCTTCTTTTTTTCTTTTTTTTTTTTTTGTCGAATCGAGAGCATAATTTCAAGTTGCAGTTCTCGAAGACGTCAACTTCAATAACTTCGATGACTGCGCGCCGTTTCATGGAAATATAATAAGTCTTACGAATTACTCTTGCAAACGACTTCGATTGGTTTTCTCGTTTTCGAGATCCTTGTGAATTGTTTATTTTCGCTTGACAATACGCTTTGTAGAGTAGCTACCTTTGTGAAGGAGGGTCAAACCGTGAGATTAACCAGATTATTAGGCAGATTCTTAGAGGGACATATCGAGCGATTACATCGAGGTAATTTAGCCTAAGCTACGTGCGGGTACTTTAACGCGGGTACGCAGCCACATGTTCGTCCCAAGACGAGCATGAAACAAGGAACAAGGACACGCCAATAGATACGACAACCTATGACCTACCTGGGAATTGTCCCATTTGTTCTTGAAATCTGCCTCGATGCATTTCGTGCGTGCTGCCCATATCTTGGCCCGGTTAATCCCCCAATCTTGGTTAATCATCGGAGAAACGTAAATCGATGAATCGAACCGAGACGATCGAAGAATTGTTGTAGAATTATTGTAGAACTATTGTTAGATCCACTGTTAAATTTGACAGACACGTGGAATAATAAAGAGTAGTAAAGATGGAATAACAAAGGATAATGAAGAATAATAAAGATGAAAATAAGAGGAATTCTGTCACTAATTTAAAAGATAATTAAAAGACTAAACTTTCAAACTCGAGCTTCTCGAAAACGGAGGCTTTAATGAAAAAACTGTTATTCCTTCTCCTCGACTCATTTTTTTCGCGTGTAATCACTCCCTATAGTTGGTTACGGAACACTCTGCATCTAGTGTTATAAAATTTGTAAATTCTATCATTGAAAATTTGATTAATTGTATAAAAAAGGGAGTTCCATCTCGATAATTATGCTAAAAAAAAGAATAAATAGTTCTTCATGTATAGGTATTCGTGAATTTAATGTCATTGAGGAATTTGATTGATTTCTTGAAATAATACGCACAGAATAAAACGCTTCTTACATCGAAGGATACAGTAAAATCGAATTTCTTAAAATCACTAAAAAAAAAAAAAAAAAGTAAAAAAAGATATCGACTGTTATTTGTAAATTCTATTACTGAAAAAATTGATTGGTTTCTTTTCACGAAACAATATGCGAGATAAAACGCTTCTCGCACCAAACGATGCAGCAAAATCGAGTTTCCCAAATTTGCTAAAAAAAAAAAAAAAAAACAAAGAAAAAAAGAAGGCAATATCGATTGTTGAGAGAATCGAAAAGAGGTTCGAAAAGAGGCGAAGAACTGCATTTCCATTTGCAAAGATTTATAGAGAAAAAGGCGTATAAGAATCGGCATCGGTATCGATTTGAAAGAGGAACGCGAACCGAGCCCGGAATGCGCCACTCGTAAAATTGCTATTACTTTTTACCGATCCGATGGTGGTAAGCGGATCACGTACAGGGTCGCGGTAAAAGATTGAGAAACAAACGAGGAATCTTTATTTCCAACGGCCCTCTCTGAATACAGTTGTTTCGGACAATGCTTGCCCCTCCTCCACCCCACCCCCCCCCCCCGTTGTGTTAACGTTTTCATCTATAGTGAATCTTTAAACATTTTTCCCCGGGGAAAATTATGATCGAGCCATCGCCTCTCCTCGTCACTCGATAAACTTGACAACGTATGAACTCGCGTTTCTTTTTTTTTTTTTTCAAAGTATTGCAAAAATACAATAGCTTCAAACGAACTTCAATTATTCACGAACGAAATGCATTATAATAGCCAAAAATCGGCAAAAAATCGGCTACGGAGTAACGCAGATTCCTCGTACGAGCGAATCGTTAACGATTCAAACTCTGTGCCTTTCGCAAACGTGTGTTCTCTTCTCGAGAACGATTCTTCCATCCGATCGGAATAAAGTAACCATTTTTGATTTCGCGAAATGAAACACGAATGAACTGGTAAAAAATCGGCTGTGTTCTTTTTTTTTTAATTTTTATTACTTTTTTATACAAAGTAAGAGGATTATGCATCGATGAAATTAAATGTTACAAGCAAATGTGAATAATTTATTACTAATAATATATGTTTATACATTGAGAAAAATTGGCGGTGCCGCCTATGCACGAGCCGCCAGTGTTCCTTCCTATTTCTCGCAAAAGGGATAAAAATTAATTTTCTTTCTAAAAGAAAACGTTGAAACGTTGATTTGACATTTTCGCGAGAGGCGAGGCAAAAAAGTAGTATTTCAACGTAAAGGGACAAGAACGAGATTACGAAACGCGGAGTTAGGAGGGGAGAGAGAGAGTGAGAGAGAGAGAGAGAGAGAGAGAGAGAATTTAATCCGCCGCGCGCTGATGGAACCAATTCGAATCCGAGCGAATTTCAGACGTATCGCCATCTTTATTGTTGAGGATCATCGGTTTCTCTGACAAACGGCCGGCCCTGATCGCCAAGAATAGTTT
Organism: Tetragonula carbonaria; assembly: GCA_032399595.1. Taxonomy (NCBI): domain Eukaryota; kingdom Metazoa; phylum Arthropoda; class Insecta; order Hymenoptera; family Apidae; genus Tetragonula; species Tetragonula carbonaria. Next base: position 7,810,907 of record JAUCRC010000006.1, on the reverse strand, counting down.
CACGACCGTCCCAACTTTATCGGTTTGTTCCACGGTTTATGCGCCCATTGAATCACCGACTGGTACACGCTTTGCATTCTGCTCGATCTCCTGGCCGAAGCGACGTGCGAACATTCGCGCCGGATTTTTTTCTTCCGCCAGTGTCAAATTGTTTCAATATTTCTTTCGAAGGGGACGAATTTTTATCATATCTTTTGCGAGGAACAGTGGCGGCTCGTGCATAGGCGGCACCTTCAATTTTTCTCCATACATAAATATACTTTATTAGCAAACTGCTTGTACAATTATGAATTATTCATTTTATACAAGTCTTCGGCTTTGATTACGACGTAACAGAAGGTTGTTGCCGGCAAAAGTTTTTCCCCGTTGAAAACAGCCATGACTGAAGATTTATCGCGCAAAGTACCGGAAAATCTGACAGTCTGTGTTCCCGAGATTGATTGCGAAAGCAACCGAAACGAAACGAAATCGTTTAAATGTCGAGACCTGAAAGAGGTCCGAAGATCTCAAGAGCCAATCCCACGATCGCATAATCTCCTCGTCCACGATCAACGAAGTCTTCAGACTTCCGGAATCAGATAATCCCGCAGATACTTTCCGTCAGATTTCTGTTCCAGACGCGAGTTCCACAATTAGATGACCTCATTATTCAGTCCCGGACTGTCAAAAGGATGTTCACCGCCAGACAGATAGTGAATTCCCATCGAAGATAATTTTCACTTCGCCGAGAGTCGAATTTTACGATTCGAGAGATGCGTTCTAACAGCGACTTTATGGTTTCTGGACGCGTGGATATAATGTTCATATTTCAAACAATGTTAAAAATTAATTTTATTGCTCGATTATTTAGATTCACACCGATGTTACAATTATGACGAATCAAATGTTAGCGAAACCCAATCCAGAATCATAAAGTCGCTGTTAGCACGCACGCGTCCGCAATGTTGAACAATTAAGAAAAACTTCGCCATTTTATCAAGAGAACTGTCAGGTTGCGACTTATGATCCCTTGGGAGAATTTTACCTTCGTGACGAGTAGAATACAATGCAAAGAAAAAAAGTTCTGACCTTGAAATTCAAGATTCGTGCCTTTGCAACGTAACGAAATTAATTTGTGCCCTTGACAACGTCAAACTTCTGCAGTCGCGAGAATCGTTCGAACAACAACATCGAGAGCATCCTCCTCGCTCCGTCACGATCGATGATCCCAAGATCTGACGCGAATTCCTCGAAATATATGAGCCAAGCGATGCTCCAAATGATGAGCGACAACATCCGGCATCTTGGTGTTTCGTCAAAGCAATTTTACCGTCTCCGACGGTACGTTAATGCCCCGGCGCAACGTCGCAACGCAGCCGAGCTAAAGTGATTTCGCATTCCTCTCGAAGTCGTAATAAAGCCCGCGATGTCACCGTTACGATCGACACGAAGGAAATAGACTGTCTAACGGTCTCATTGGCCTCGAGATCCACGACGTCGCTTCTTCCCGGTGACTTGGCCGGTCACGATGAATCAAAACCCGTTGGATGTATCTGTCGAATAACGTGTCGCACGCGCGTTCAATGTGCTCGTAAAGCGCGTGATAGATATGCGCGGGATAGAATCGCTTCGTGTCGCCGTTTGATCCCCGGAATATACCGACGTTTAAACGATCGAAATAAATCGTTCACCGTAATATCCGAATCTGTAATACAAGCGCCCTGATTTCTCGATGAGTCTCGATTTTTATCGGACTTGCCTCCCGAATTGTTCCAACTATAATCTCAGACTCACCCTCTGAGGAGAGGAGATCTTCGCTTTCTTCGAGGACCACAAATGATAATTGAATACATATATATTGATATTAACTTAAGTAAAGTTATCAATTTCAGAAAATATAATTTTGTGTAATATAGTTAATGAAATTTGATTATATTCTGAATTTATAAGATATACATATATATATATATATAAAATTATTAACAATTTGGTTATTTATTGATAGTTTATTATATGTGTATACTGACATACTTAAGGCAGAAAATAATCTCAGAAAATATAAAATATGTGTATACTGACATACTTAAGGCAGAAAATAATCTCAGAAAATATAATTGTGTAATATAGTTGATATAGTATAATGAAATTTGATTATATTCTGAATTTATAAGATATATATTATTAATAAAATTATTGGCAGTATTTATTACACGTATATGTGCATACTCATCTCCTTCAATTAAACTTTCTTTTGAATTAAACCTAAAAACTGCATAAATAGACAGCTTTCGCCTTATCTATTTTTATTTACAAACACATCAAGAAAACGCTATTGCGTGACATTATCCTACACGGTTCCCCCTGACAAACAGTAAAATGTCGAATGATCAATCAGACAATATTGGCTCAGTGGTGATGCTGAATCAGTGATAGTCCTCCTAAAGTTATTCGAACAAGTAGTTGGTCCTACCTATCCTCCCTTCGATTTGCCAAAAAAACGTAAATATAAGAAGACGTGCTGAGCACTCCATTTTTCATCAACCAGAAGACAATATCCTAACGTAATCCTTGGCAAGGTAAGCGGAATAAGACTGAAGCAAGTGTCGTTTCATCACGCGGTGATCCAACAAAATTGCCAACTGTAAGTGACAATTGTGGAAAATTGCCTCGGGAAACACTCGCAACGCCAGCGTGTGTCGTTATTATTACAATTATTATAACTTGCCCGAGCAAGATCTTCCCGCGAAACGTAATACATATTACGAAGGCGAGAAACAGACGGTGAACAATCACGCAGAGATCAGTACTTTGGAAAGAAGGTGCACGCTCGGTTACGCGATCGTGACGCAATTCCCAGCGCTGTGTATCGTTGGTCGGGAGAGAGAGCACACCGGAAGTGGGTTCGCGGTTAATGAAATTGCCTAAGTAACGACCGCGTGTTACGTGTCCCCCCCGTGAACAGGCAGTGGGGGAAATCCAGGAGATCTTTACTGTTATGCAAATCGGGGACAACGAGCCGAAACGATTGTCGAAAGCGTAACACGACGGTTCCGGCGTAACCTCCTAATTTTAATTAAGATCCCTATCAATTTTCCCCCATCAACCCCCCGCTTTCAACGTTTTATTTCTCTCTTTTTTTTCTACTGTGTTTCTCTCTTTTTTTTCTTTTTTTTTTTTTTTGTTATTGTTCGAGCAAAATCCACCATCACGTTCGATCCAGCCCCCATCGGTGTTTGATTTATCTTCGCCGCCGTCGAATAAAACGAGTTTCCGGGTGGCCTGTTTTTTCGTGTTTAGCCGACGATGGATATTCGACGGTCGGCACTTTTATCGATTATTTATTAACGCCGTTTCATAGTGTCACACGATCAAAATTATCTGTCCTTTCTTGGGAGAACACTGACGTAACACTCTGTGCGCGAGAAGGCTGAGAATCAATAAAGTCAATTTAGTTCAGCGCTGTGAAAAGATATATATATATATATACTCGTTGCGGAACTTTTTCCTCTTTTCTTTGTCGAAACTCGCAGTATTTCAATATTCATTATCACGAGTCTAATACTTTCACTTTTTATAACGAATCGCGGACCACTATAAAAAAAAAGACAAAGAAAGCGTTTCTTTCTGCAAGAAATACGTTTTCTGACATAAAGTGATTACTGTTCAGTGACGTATTCTTTTTTTTTTTTTTTTTTTTTTTAAGTAATCTTCTATCACCATAACAATTTTTAAGACTTTTCGTCTTCGATCGCGCATTTACAGGCTTTTCACAGAATTCTGCTTGCAGACACATAACCGAGATTTTCGAATCTTTTTCTATACTTCTTCCGATTTTAGAATCATCAACCCTTTGACATACAATGACGTCACGCGTTTTCTAAACCGAAGCCGACAATGACATCTCTCAGGTATTTCGCAGATTAATACGTGTCGAGTGTTTCGATCGTCATACATCGAGAAAGGATGTAAAAAAATATTTTTTCTACACGCTTGATGACTCGCTTCAACACTTATATCCTAAGTTCTCCTCTACTTCGGCAAAGCAATCGCTGGTAAATTTTCGTCTGAATATTGCAGAAGAAATGTTATCTCTACGTGACTATCTTACACTCGGTTGCAGGCCAAACATTTTCCCCCAAACATATAGTAATAAAAAGAAACATCTAAAGAGACGTCACCGTGCGCTCGAAAAATAACTCTCAAGAAGAAGTGAAACGACTTGGTAAGTGTAAAAAAAACAAAATGTCTATTGCCTCTGACATTTGCAAAAATGTTTCGAAAATGTTTCATACTCTTCGAGATTACTACTGGATTATTAATTTCTTCATTTTTTCATGTTTTTTACAACTATTGCGCTTGTGACATTTTGCAGTGTATGATATCGTTATCCTTGTTAAGTTTAACATCATTTTTCTGGTTCGCATAAAATTTCATTTCATTCGTAGGTCGAACTACTTCGAACTATTGATCTCTGTTCGATGTTTCAGTTAAACATCGCCAAGAAAATCGTTTTCACAGATGTTTTTACGTTCCACCAGAATGTACGGACGAAAGGGGAATGGATCACAGGAAACTGAATGTGAATCTTCCCGGTAGAATTCAATTTTATGCGCGCACAGCGGCTGAACGATATTTCTCAAACTTTATCGACTTAACCGCCATCGTCGATTTCTTACACTCTCACGGCCATTTTTCTCTACTCTCAAGTTTCGTCGATTCCACGACGGGATATCAGTAAAGTAGGGATCGAACCTGCGCGTTCATAACTCGTAATGCGCGCGTAAAGCCCTAAGTTTTCAAAAAGCTGCACGAGCGTACGTAACGAGCCCAGAAAATCGGCGATAGTTTAGGTTTACGGACGCCATTAATTTTGATTGATCGTCGACCGATTTTCTCTGCCATTTACGTCGCAGACACGGCGAATATATGTCGAAATCTGGCCACGGATTATTAACACACGGTTACGATCGTCGCTGTTAAATATTTATTGCCTCGTATTTCTGCGAGGAGTTGCGCTAGTTTTCATCGCGGTGTTTTTTTTAATTACAACGAAAAAAACAATTTAGGCGGAAAACCGTGACCGGGCCCCCCCATAGATCGATTTCGTTTCGATTTAAATAACTTTGCATTCGCTTAACGTCGGAGAATGCAATAACAAATTCGATTTGCGTTGCGTTCTTTTCAGCGACCAACGTTTTAATCTCCATGTTTATGTTAAAAAAAAAAAAAGAAAAAAAGAGAGAAGGAGAAACGCCACGGTAACGCCAATCTTCGTTCGCGAATGATATCCAGTTTTAAAATTTTACTCCCTTTTACATTTCACTGCTGAGTTTTCTCGCCTTGTTCGCCTTTTACTACCTGTTGGAAATCTAGAGATCTAGAACTTTCAAAATTCGTATGTCGTCGACGATTGTCAAAATCAGGACAAATCGAACAAACAGAAACAGCACCAAAATTAATAGTGCCTCGTTTTAGATTTCATATTATTTACTGTTCAAAATGTTCGACGAAGTCGTGCGAACTTTGACAGAAGCAGCGACGAAGAATATTTGTTGATCAAGCCACCAGATATAGTTTCCACAATTTAATTGATTTAGAAACAAAGTTTCTTCCGTTCCAAGCTAACAAGAAATATTTATTGTTATATAGATAACTGTTTTTAACCATAATTATTCATTCTTGTGATAAACGTTCGCTTCCAATACCCAACTAATTGAACGAAAAAGTAAGCTATTTTTTACTCGAAGCATCTAGAGAACCCTTTACAAAGTGTCTAAAATCCTATCTATCTTCCCCTCTCCCTCTCTAATCTAAGGAAATTCTTTAGTAATCCTGCAATTGACGATCACAAAATGAAGGCGATGAAGACAATTGTAATATATAATTATATATAATATTAGTAATTTGCTTTTTCTTATACCTCGAATTTATTTGTTTGCCATTTTGTTTCTTTTATTTATTTATTTTTGTTTTGCAATTCTGATTACCTGAAGTCCTCTCAATACTATATATATAGTATTATGAGAATATATAGTATATATATATCACTGAAATAAACGAATTCTTACATAAAGTCTACCGCTTTTACATACTTCACTCCATGCAGCAAAAGATTAAATCTGTTCCTTGTGCAAAAATTTCTTCAGGTTTAAATATCGATCATACACTTACTTAAGATGTAATACTTCTTTCCAAAAAGAAAAGAAATTGGGTCATCAATCGCCGACTTACAACAGAAACAAGCTCCCCTGATTAACGAGAAGAATAAAGGGGAGAGAAGAGAGAGTCAACTCGATGGACGCACCTGTTCCCCGAAGAAAACATAGAGCGGAGCATCCCAGCATTCCAATGGAGCCCTATCACGGTGGAAGACGAAGACGTTTGTTCTTTTTTTTTTTTTTTCGATTTAATGAAAGAGTTCCATTTCGAATCGATGGAACTCCTCTCCGAGCCGGTGTCGTCCGCGTGCAATCCGCCTCGTCCCAAACAAATACCAGCCCCGGCCAATATTGATCCCCGTGGCAGTAGTAGCTCTCCTTTCGCGTCTTCCGCTACTGGTCATCCGTCGAACAATGACCTCCCGTCGAGCACGATCGGCTAATGAAACGCTTTTAACAGTCTCGTTTCGATCGCTACTGCTCGATGGCTGACGGCGCGCCAACTCGACTGTCTCAGATCCCCCTCGAGTCTGGTCTATTGCATTTAGATCGCGGACAGGCTCCGCGTTTGCTCACACGACACCGCTAGACTGTACTCTTTCGAACGAGCGCGAGTTTATCTGGATTGGTTGAGGCTCGAGTCGATGGCTGCTGGATCGTTGGAGGATCGTTTCAGAGTGATTTATCGCGTGCTCGGCTGAATTTTGCCCGCGAGATTCGCGTAAACGTTCGTCGTTCCGTGCGTTCCATTCGATTTTCGTAAGACTATCCAGACGCTTTTTTCCTTCAGTTTTTCTCTGCTCTCTCGCAAATTTTATAATCTCAGTCTGGTGTTAAACCAGAAGGTTTCTGTCGGCAATTTTCAATCCACGCAACGTTGAACGCTTTCTTTTTTTTTTTTTTTTTTCTTTTTTTCTACGGGAGTAACAAAGAGTCTTTGTTACTTACAAAACTGTTCGACCACCTGGTCTTTTATTGTCCGGACTTTCGACAGTCCCAGTGTGGTAATGGATATCGATTGCAAGAAGAACTTTTTAAACGAGGGAAAAATTCGCGAAAATCTACAGCGAGATTTACCACGAGGTGTACCCTGGACAATCGGGCCGCTTCTATCTGCAGTCGGAAAAAGGGAAAAAAAAAAAAACAAAATGTTTCACCCTCCATCGGATACAAAACCGCGCGTTCAAACGACACGATTACGAGTCACGCGGGCTATCTGCCAATGGCAAACGTTTTATCTTGCTGGAATCGTGGCCGGCCATTTATCAAAATCGTCCAGCCCCCTTCTCCCCCCCCCCTATGGCGCCGATTCTCGCGAATCGTTCCGTTCGCATGAATCACATCCAACGGGCGAATAATTAATAATTCAAAAAAGAAAACGCGTCGCGGGTTTCATCGAGAATTCATTTGCTATTATCGTTCACCGGATCGATCGAGATGTTGCCAATAACGATATATTCGTTGCTTGAGACTCTTCACTGAAAAATGTTATTGAATGACGCTCGTGATTCGTGATTCAATGATAACACAATCGAAATTGAAACATATCATTTTGCTTTTGTTAGATTAAATTTGACAATTTCATAAACAAAATTGTGAAACTTGGTTTGCTTATTAAATTAAATTTGTATTATATATATATAATATATAATATAAATTTAATTTAATAAGCAAAGTGAATTTCTCAATTTATTATATATATATATATATATATATATATATATATATACACACTAAGTTATACCAAGTTATATATAGTATATAGTATATATGTACTAAGTTTAGATTTTTAAAGTCATGTTTCTCGCGGATTGACTATATTTACGAATATTTAGATTGCGATATATAACAAGTCAAACAGAAACGCTTTCACTATATACACCAGATAATCGTTCTGAGATCTAGTAGAGAATAGTAAATTAGATAAGTGATTAATCTGTCGACTTATGTAAATATTTGGTGCTTCGCGGCAAAGAATATTCGCCGATTTTTCTCGTTCAACGACTTTAACGATCGTTCCAAATTAATATCCTGGAACAATCTCAAACATTCGTTATCGAATCGTTATTTCGACAGAGTACGAAGGAAAGTACGTTTTTTCGTAATTGGTCGTCGAACAATTTTATTTTACTAAAGGACTTTTTAAGGACTTAAGAATTCTTTATTTTCTAGTTTTCTCCGCCTTGTGAGTGAAGAAAATCGCGCGATTTGTCGATAGCCGCGAAATCCGGGCATAACCCAGGCTATTATCGTTGCTCGAAAAACGATATCCGGCAGCAAAATATTTAACCGAACTCGTTCCAAAACGATTTGACAATTGTCTTTGTGCGACTAACAAGGCAAAGTTTATCACCGCGTAAATATCTGCACATCCGTGTGTGGTAGAAGGAATTACATTATTCCTCGCTCAAAGAGCAATCGAAACAACTCGTTTATGACCATTTATAGTAGAGCCGTAAAAGATTATTTATCGGATTTATCGCACCTGTACCTGGAGCAATATTATGGTGTACATATTACGAAGCGAATAAATGTTTAATTAGAATTAACGGAATTTTGGCACAAATATTTGCGACGAACGACTGAGTTTTGGATGTTAAGCGGTGCCACACACGGCGGCAGAGACTCCGAGTCTCCGAGGCAAACATCTTAATATCTAACTTTGCCGACTTCAAAGTATCGTACACGATCACGCGAGATTTTTCGATAACTCGAAAGTCTTATTTGCATTGAATAATCGAGAGTTGAATAAACGACGGACAAATCTCTGCCAATTGCGAACAGAAAAATAAAAATTCTCCGGATACCTTCCAATTCAAGAACTCGCTCGCCCATTGAAAGAGATTCTGAACCAGATTCTGAATTCAAAATCGTCATAGGGTTCGACGATCCCCTATAATACAGAGGAGAATTTTGGCGATCGATGCACGCGAGAGAGCACAGGGACATAAAGTACCATATCAAATCACGTTCGTCCACAATTGTGATCTATCGGGGGACGCGTCAGGTATCACATCTTCGCGAGCGCGAATAATTGATCGCGATCCGACGAGCAGGCAACAATATAAGCAATTTCGCGCGCACAATACACACCAGTACCCCTTCCAATAAATATGAACAGAGTAGTAATAAATTACCAAAGGACGATTAGAGCGGATCGGCGATAAATTAACGTGAACGCAGCCCCATTGGTGTATCAGTGTCGCGTCTCGCGAGTGATCCGCTCGATCATTCACGCAGATTAATCCCTTTTTCCTACCGCGACACTCTCGATCGACTGCGCATTTTTCTTTTTTCTTTTCTTTTCTTTTCTTTTTTTTTTTTTTTTTTTATTAACGTCTGCCTATTAAACGTATCGCCACAATTGGCGACTATTGGCTGCAGTTCGAACTTAAATTTCGAGATTATTCGTAATCGTATAGTCCGAGTAGTACCGAGTCTCATGCAGAGAGAGTATTTGCAAGCGAAGTATCGAATCGACTTACGTAAGCTCTGGATATTCAAGCTGAATTTAAAAAAAATGAATTACGTTGCGTTTCGCGATAAAAAGTGCAAACTGCATTATCACTAAATATGCGCATGGTGTTATGCAGCTGCACTTCCAGAGGGCAGCAAGTATTTGGCCCACGAAACAGAACAATTATTGTGGATACACTCTACGTCAGTTAACAAATATATAGTAACATCGTGTGCAAAGAATACAGAAGTGATGTTGTTCACCGACAACATCACGGGCATATGAATTGTTTATTTTCCCAATTTCTAACGTTGCATTATTAAATAAATTACGTTAACATTTATGATGTAAAATTAGTGAAAAGTACAGGGAAAATACACAGAGGAGTTAAAATGAGAATTACGATTTAAAAAATTAAAAAAAAATATTGCGTTTCCTTCGAGCCGGATTCGAACCAGCGACCTATGGATTTCTCTGCGAATCAACCAACTACAGTCCACCGCTCTACCAACTGAGCTATCGAAGGAATTACAAAAATGATGTGCTTTAACCTAAATAAAGTACAACTTCCTACGGTATATATTTCAAGGTTAATTATTGACTATAACATATATATGTAACATATATATATAATAATTGTTACATTTTTCTGAACATATACACGTATTTTAGAAATTAAGTACAAATGGAAAACAAAAAGTACAAAATCTATAATTCTATAACGCATAACAGTTATTAAATACAATAGTAATTATTGATTATAAAATATAATAGTAATACGATTGACGAAACCACGTTGAGTGTGTTCAACCTTGAATGATTTTGATAAGAGATAAGCATATATACGCATATATACGCATATATACGCATATATACGTACATATAATTCGTGTAAATAGAGTTTAAGTTAAAAGTGAAAAATATCGATAATATCACCGAGATTATAAACAAAATAAAGCATTTGTGCACTTGTTCTTCATCCAAGTGCCGCATGTATACAATAATGTTAAATGACAATTAAAAAGTAAATGGCAGACAAAAGAATGCGTCGCGGCATCTACGGTAGAGAATAATCTCTGATTGAGAACCGAGGTAACGAAATAGATTTGGGATGACGTGAAGTAATATAGACAATACACACGGTTAAAATAAATGAAATTCGTCATTCGCAAATCGATGGGTAACCTAAAAAACACTCACCCACAATGCACGTTGGAATGCGTCGTCGACCGGATGGTAATCAAAATACTCCTCGACACCAACGTCCGCAAAAACGTTTGACGAAGTTAACATTTATCACAGGCTGGCGTCAGGTTTGCCAAACATTTCGCAGAACTTCAATACACTTTTGTTTACGCGTACCACACATCGCACTTTTAATACCGAACGCCACTTGTCGAACGTTTCCGAACAAAATTTCTCGATTGTCAAACGCGCGTCTAATTGCGTCGCGTGCTGCCATCTGCACGGCTCCCGGAGAATTTCGAATTTGAATACTTTTCAATTGTCGCGCCAAAAGTAGTCGACTGCCGAATGTTCAAAATATCTCTCGTTCGTTAAATTTCAACGTTATTGTATTATTAATTATTAGAAATGGAAATTAACGAAACTGAGAAATAGGTATTACATGATTTATTATGGTACAAATGGAGTTTTTGTACTTTAAAAACATCAAATGAATTTAATACAAGTCTTTTATTATTTTAACGCTGCTACGTCATTAAAGTTTGGTTATATTATTGATTACTGGAAATTGGCGAAATAAATATTACGCGCATTGTTATTGGAAATGGAAATTTGCCCTTGAGAAACATTAAATTTGCACTTGAGAAACATGCTGAACGTAATGAAATGCAAGATTTTTTTATTACTTCGTCTGAATATGAATGTAAAGTCTTGAACGAGCCTCGGAATTTGCTATTTAAATATGTGTGAATAAATATTGCGAAACAAAAATAAATTGGTTTTCAAAACATGTCTTCAACAGAGAGATAATATTTTACGTACCATTTTTCCAAGATATATGGAAAGAACGCGGAATCGCGTGACCGAAAAACTCAATGGCCGAATTCAAACTGTTCAAGAGTGGCTAAAACACTCTTTAGTGGGACTTTTCGCCATCTTTAGCCCAATTGTAGCATTAATATTTTAATCGAAAATTTAAAATTAAAAAATTTCAAATGATATTTAAATTATGTTTTGATCAAGCCTTTTCGTTGAGTAAATTAGCTAATTTCAAAATCAACATTTATTATTATGATACTTTGTTATTAATACTTGTATCATTAAATAAACTTATATTTTACAGATATTATTTTAAATAACATGTATATAATTTTAGTTTTTATATTTTAGTTAATTAGTCAATTAGGTTTTATATATTTGTTTCAATTTAATATAATTAATTTAATTCATATAATTCTCGATTCAAATAATTTTTCTCTATTTTAATTTATATTATTTATATACATCACATTTTGTTCATCATCATCAATGTAATTTTTTTGAATGGAACTTTAAAAATGTGACATAACAAAACATTTGTAAAATAATAAGTATAGAAACATTTTTTACTTTTTTATCTTTGTATAAAGTATGCAATGAAAGTGAATATAAATGAAATGAACAAGTTTATGTATAATGTTTATACAACTTTCATCAATAGCAAACTTATTAATAACTAATAAATATTTATTGCCATCTCGTGACAAATGTTTTTTTATCTTTATAAATGAAATAGTATTTATTTTATAACATAAAACAGAGTTGAATTTTAAACCAAATGAAAATATGAAAGATTGTAAAAAAAATATTTAGTACTCTCAATATGTACAAACTAAAGTAAATATTTTTAAAAAATGAGTAAGGAATTATATTGCTAGACTAAGAAATTTTATTGAATGAATAATTATCAGAGCTAAAGATAAACCAAATTAAATTTAGAAGAAAGAAACTATAAAGTATAGTATTAGCAAAAATTATAGAAGTTCGTTTTAAATGTATTGCAGTGAAAAATTTTAGGGACAGGATACAAGAACATATTAAGTCATTTCAACAGATTCGACAAATTACGTAGAAAAGAAATATTCAGATTTTAGATTAAATATAACTGCTATGTTTTGTTTCAAAATAATGAAATAGAATGATTTTACATATATCGTAGTATAAAAATTATATTTCTTATTACACTTTCTGTAGTCTTCATAAAAAATTTGTTACCAAGAAATTTAGAACATTTACGTTAAAAACATAAACATAAAAATGTCACATATTTATATATATTTTTACACACTTTCATTATAAAATATGCTACCGTGAAAAAATAACAGATCTACTTTTAAGCGTTGCGCTTTAAAGGTACAACAATAATTTTAACATTTACCAGTTTAAAAGAATTATGTACAAAATATACAAAATATTCTTCAAAAAATTACATTACATATTTCTTATAAAACATGACAATTATGAAATTATACAGTGTAGTATTACTATGGTTTACTTTCTTTTCTACGATATTAATAATTACAGCAATGCTTTTCTATTTTCCTCGTTTGTTCTTTTTTTTTTAACTATTACCACTTAAATTTTATTTCAATCAATTTAATTTTTCTCTGAAAGTGAACTAACTTCCTTGCATCGCTTCGTTGCTGCTTCAACTGCTCCTATTATAGCTGACCTTAGTCCGTGATCTTCTAGATAATGTATTCCAGTTATCGTAGATCCTACATAGAATAACAATAAATAATACATGAACGATTGATAACAAGATGAAAAAACAAGTTTGGTTTTTCAAACCTGCTGGCGATGCTACGTCATCTTTAAGTTGTCCTGGATGTGTATTCGTATCTCGAACCATAGTACCAGCTCCAAGAACTGTTTGTGCAGCTAATTTATACGCGATTGGTCTCATGAGACCCATTTTGACACCTCCATCGGCTAAAGCTTCTATCATCATATATACCTATATTAATAAAAAAAAAATATACATTTTTTTTAACGAAAAACATTAATATATAAAGAGTTTTGAAAGTATATCGAGATTTTGTTACATACATATGCAGGACCTGAACCTGCTAAAGCCGTAACGGGGTCAATTAAATTTTCAGATACTTCTTCGCATAAACCCACAGAGGAAAATAATTTCTCTGTTATTTCAGCTTCTTTATCGCCAGCATGTTTTCCGCGAGCATATACCGTTGCACCACAACCCACAAGGGCTGGTGTATTGGGCATTACTCTAATTACCGGTGCTCCCTCTGGTAAAGCCTGATATTGAAATTAAACTTGCAAATTAAAAACGATAAAAATGAAGATGAATCAAATTACAAAAAAAAAATTAAATAAAAAAATTGAAACTAACTTTTGTTAAACTGTGATTAAGACTTTACCTTTTCTAATGACGCTAATGGAACACCCATAGCAATAGAAAGTAAAAGTTTTTTATAATTTTTTAAATCTGGAAGAATCATCGGAACCACTTGGGGTTTCACTGATAAAATCAAAACGTCACCATAATCAACTACAGGTGCGTTGGAAAACACAGTATTTGAGCCTATTTCCTGGAATTGAAAATTGATCAAGTATTAATGACATTTAATATAATGACCAATATCAATAAATATCAATTCATAAATATCAAATTTAATACTATCGATAAACATGAAGGATTCAAAGTAAATTTAAATTGTATAGTTGAAATATAATTTATGAAATTATCGCGAAGCGAAGATAAGATGATACGGTATTTGGAAATTTTCCAAAACGTGATAATCAATGTATTAGTGTTGTAGCTTAAAATTTTGTTTACTTCTTAATTTGATAATTAAAGAAACTATTAAATATTGAGATAAACTATCTTTGAATTGCAGACTGAAGCTGTCATTAATGTGAAAATGATCATCTATTCAATAGACTCTATTGAATGCAATTATAATTTAATTTATCTAATCTTGATAATCAATTGTGTAGGAAATATCGATAACTTAAAATGATTCTGATATTTTAAAAAATGATCATTACGATATTGTGCCCAAAGTATCTTTTTTATTTGTCAAGCAAACAAAAAATATTTGTTGTTTTTGAATGTTACTTCGAAGTAAATCCTTCAGACTGATAAAGCTAGTAATCGGATACTTATCTTTTATCACTATTATCCACATATGTAATGATAACGAAATTAATTGACGCAATAAAAAATTATTATTTTTACCTTAAATGCATCTATACTGCCCACATCGTTTGGAAGGCAACTAGCCAGCATCATTTCACCTTTGCTTAATCCTAGATGGTAAAAATAAATCTTATACAAAGATATTTGAATATTACATTACGTGCAAAACACTGCATAAATAATAGCTCTTCTTACCAGCCCGGATGAAACCTCTGGCTAAAGCCTGAGCCATCTTGCCGCCTCCTATGAATCCAATCTTCAACATCTTCGTGTCAATGTTTAAAGCGATCCTTGTTTTCTTTTCCTGACCGTCAGCAAGAAGATGATCACTCACTACACAAAATGGTCTTTCATTAATAAATCACAATCTTAGAAAACAGATTTATGATTACGAATGCGTTTTTTTCTATAATGTTTTCCCCTCGCACTCACATAAGAAACCAAGTTCGAGAAGATAAATTAGAAAAAAATTTGGTTTTTTTGTCCGAAGAAGATACAATACACATGCAAAAATTAAAAGTACGAATTGAAATGTTTCGAATCTGAAGTTAAAAATTTCTCATTCGCACGATACAAAGATGAATACAGTCCGATCGCGACATTTACAAGCAAATCAGTACGATTCTGGTTTCCATTTTCTAATTCCATCTTTCTCAGCACAGAAATGATTTCAGTAGTTTCTTTTTCTTTTTTTTTTTTTTTTTTTTTATGTAATCACGCATGAGATAAGGCCAATATATTTCCTCTATGCGCAATATATTTACGTCCATTACGCATATGCGACGAACGAAACGCGAGTAATAAATGCCTTGAAATGCTTCTATAATCTGACGGTTTTGCTAGTAAATTATTGTTCGCTTCCATTGTCCTTTTGCAGAAAAATTACAAGATGGTATAACTCGTCGTTTTATCACGATTTGCGACAACTGAATGTTTCTTATAAATTGTAGTTGTTATACATCGATAAATGAACGAACATTACATAATTATCGCTGTTTAGAGTACTTTTAATGGAACGAATTGGAGTCCAAATCCAAATAATGGACCACGTTGTATTTTATTTTTCATGCAAGTTATTAATGCAATCACGAATAACAATTTTTTTTAATCAACATTATTAAAAACTGTAATAAAAACTGCATTTAATATATTAAAGTTGAAGTTTAAACAAATGATTTCGTAAACTGATTTCGAAAATATCGAAACAGGTCATATATTAGATCATATTAAACGATAAACAAGTGAAATAATTTGAATAACAATAATAATAATAATAGAATTTTGTTATCATTTTTAAACAAGTTATATAAAAGAAATTTTGCAAACAATTTATAACGTTTAAATTACGAAATTTTTTTCTTTAAGTGAAAAAAGTAGTTTATCCAAATCATGTTTTGCTTTAAGTAAGTACTTTTTTATTTATTTACTTTTTATTATTATACTTTCTCTGGATTTCTGGTTTTAACATTTACGTTGCAACATTTGACTGTGATTGAAAGCCACTCTGTATACTTTTGTTTTATTTTATTTTGGATACTTCTAAGAACAATTCTCTCTTGAATCTTTCATAAGAACTAAAACTTTTCTAAAATTCATGTATATATACATGAGTGATTTAAATCTTCCTCTCTTTCTCTAACTTAAACAAAGGAAAAAAATAACTAAATAATGGTCAAGTTACTTGATAATTCAGTTGACATTTTCCATCAGATATTGAACTTATATTTACATACCTGCACTAAAAATTCACAATGACTTCGTCATCTAATTAGTAGCTCATAAAAACTTGCAAAAACATTTCGTCATGCTATTTTAAGTACTTTGTTTAAAACTTGTAAAAACTTGTAAAAACATTACTTCATGCTATTTTAATTACGACGCATTTAAGACTGCATGCGAACGTGACAATCGTACGATACAAACAATATCACGTGTGGAAGCACTTAGCAATTGATTAAGCAGACTCACGTTTCATACTGTTATCGCAAATCGTTTGATAATATTGCAGTGTACACTAAATTGAAAATGATATTGCGTTTCGGTTACTCACCATTTCGGGCATTTAGGCGTCGACGAACTACTCGTCGGCCTAGTCGTAGAAATTCCATCGTTTTCAGTCTAGTAGTCATTTCTCTTTTCTCTTTTCTTTTTTCTTTTTCTTTTCTTCTTTCTCTTCTTCGCGAAACTTGAAAAGTAATTAATAGATGCAGGATATTGTTGAGATTAAACGTATGGCGCCACAATAAGCTGCAAGCAAATAGAATTATGATTGTTTGCAAGGATTGTTGATAAAGCTCTTGCTTACACTTTCTCAAATGTAATACGCATAAATATATATTTCACTAATTAGAGGTAAATGATCATGAATATTTATATATATTTGCGGATTTAAAAATTTAATAAATTATATATAATTAATAAAATTACAGTACTCGTTATGATATTTAGAGGACGACAAAAATCTCTATATAGGTGCCATTTCATAAAAATGTGGCTTTGCACAAATATTAAGTCGTCGATGGACAACGTGACAAATAAAAACACAAGTAATATATGTAGAACGGAAATCCATTTTTTTTCTTTTTATACTGAATCACGTTAAACTTTATACCAAAACAATGAGTTTTATTATTCGATTCGTTACATAAATTACATAAATTGCATAAATTGCGTTTATTAAAATTGCTAATGCGCGTTTATGTGAAAAACTGAACAGATGAAAATGCAAATTCTTACTAAGCAATTAGCATATCTATCAAATATTCATGGTATACTAAAAATATACTAAAAATATTTTTTTAAATTAACTAAATTATACTACTAAATATTGATGTACAATTAAATCGCATATAAAATGACGAAACGAAGGACCATGTACATGGTAAAGGACACGTAATGCGTGTAACTACGTGAACAATTAGACACATTTATATTTCAATTTATAAACTAATTGTAAAAATGAAGTTAATTTTCATAACTCTGCTTAAAAACGTACTTGTTAAGGTTCCTTTAAAAGTTTGAAAAAGAAAAGAAAGAAAAATACTTACGCGCTTTACATTCTGCAGAAAATGCCCCGTTATAATCTTCTGATGCAATGGTATCTCACTGCGATCGGCAATACGATTGTTCTATACGCGATTGTGTACGGTATTTAATACATATACCGTTTCTTCCCTTCTTTATATACCAACATGGATCACCGCGTTGAGCTGAAATATGACTAACAATTATTGTTCATCAGACACGGAAAACTACCTATTCGGTCGTGGCCAATCACAATCCAAACATAATTGTGTCACCCCTTATCTGATACAGTGTCTTTCCAAGTCAAATGGATAAATCTCAAATTATCTATAGCCAGATATGGCGCCATCCTCGCGTAAAAATTTGCTAAAAAGAGAAAAAGAAAAGAAGAGATAACTTCGTGTCAATGAGACTTATCTCCTAAGTACGAATCTCTCACTTATACGAAATTTTATATACGGCATTTATTTTCAAACGACATATCAGTGACGTTAAAATGCAGCGTATCGATTTGTCAAGTTCAACTGTACCAATTGTACGTCTATAGAACTTAATTATTTAACGAGCTATTCTCGAGACTGTTTAAGCGCTATAAATATTGACGAAATAAATACCCATATCCCGCGATTTACAAGCTACAAAATCCTCCACGTTCCGCTAGTGACATGTAGATGTCAGTGGCAGTGGTAAAACAGTCACGCATCATGCGCGAGTATACACACGCACAGCGTAAAATCGATCTTTCGTATAAAACGGATGAACGAAACACTTCTTTTTTTTCTCTTTTCTCAAACATTGTGGTGTCAAACAAAGTAGCAACGTAATTTAATATTCTTCACCCTGTAGGTCACGTACGACTATACAGAATCTCGCTGATAACCTAGCATTTTGCGGTCGTATTTTTACATTTTCGTACACGACGTTATTTTGCAATTTTCGTACTTACCGAGATGTACGTTCGATTTAGTTTGTTGAGTTCCGAAAGGTATAAGTACGAATCGCTCGAAGAGGAAAGGAAAAAACTTTTTTTTCACGTATCTCAAGTGACGTATTGTCTTGCTGACTGGAGCTGTGCCTTGTTAGATGACCGCCGCTAACCCCGCCATTCTTCGACATGCTTTCGTGCAACGGAATTTCAGCGTGACATATATTTTCTCCGCCAAATCTCGATATTTATAACTAATTGTACAAATTGTTTATTATAAATTCTTAGATATTACTGTCTCACTCCGTCTCTCTGTTGGTCACGTGCCATAATGGAGTTTCTAACATAGGTGCATCTCCTGATAATTAGAGGGGATTTAATCGTAACTCGTGGATAATTAACAACGTAGTATTGTATTTACACTAACCTAAATCTAAAGTGAATCGGAGGACGAATTTATAGGAATTTTTATATCAGTATCCTGTTTTATGTCAATTGTTTGGCAAATGATTTAAATATCGATTTTATTGCAAAATCCCTCATTATCGAATTCGAAAGTTGTACTTTTCGTCGCATAGTACTAGATTTCGACACAGATACCAGAAATTGCGATACACTGACCGATTCTTTTTTTGTTCTTTTCACAATTTTGTTTCCCCGTGTCGTTAATTCAAACCTAGAATCCTTTCACATCAAGTGGATTTATAATAATAGCGCATCGGAAGCGTAATTGGAAAGTTACGGCAAATTATACCATCAACATTACACAATCCGTTTTCAGAATATGAAGCTTAAGCTATTGTATTACTACATTTCTGTCATCAAATCGAGTTAAATTCATTAAATGTCACAATATCACAATTCGATAAACACCTATCCCGGCGATAATGATAAAATCGTTAATTGTGTTCTTCAGCGATTACGAAGTCAATGAAGATAAAAGTCGTAAATAACATTTTGTTTCATTAGTGCGTCGATCTATTGTAATTCACCAAATACAAAATTTAAATGCAGTGATTATAGTGCCAGGTGTAAAGGTCGATCGAAAGCGAGTTTCTGACTTTACGCTCGCTATCCATTCACTCAGTCGATGTCGAGCGGTCGACGAGTCCGCGCGTGTTCATTTGCCTCTGCGAGCATCTCCTTTCGACTTGCAAAACGTGCATATTATACTCAGCTTTCGTATCGAACGTTTCCTAATCTTCGTCGAACAATCCCCGCAAATAAGTAGACTCTTTTGAACAAATAATCCAACCGATACCCCTCACGTTACACGTGTTTTATATAAAAGCCAAAAAAAAGAATGAAATCAACAAAGTGTCCAGCGACATTAAAATAGCTGTCGTATTACGTGACGGAAGAAGTGTCAGCTGTAATTCTTCTCCTTTATGCGACGTTCTCCCGTTGAGTATTGCCTGTTTTTGTAACCAGTAGTTCTGACTTAACGCGAAACTATTTATCACCGAAAAATGCCTGCGCAACTAAGCAAACTCATCAACATACAATGTAAGGAATACTCGCATCACTGGACAGACTCCTGCGCGGCTGCGGCAGTTGGTCTCGGGTTGGATGCTATTCCAGAATGTCTAAAGTTGTATGCCACCGTTTATATAGTACGTTTACCTTTTCGTTTTTTCTTGATTTTTCCCAATGTTTCTTGCATCTTGTCCACGGTGTATCGATCGCGTTATTTTGCATATCCACAATTCACACAGTTGTAAAACATTATTATCAATTTATGAAACATTATAATCGATTTACGTCGTCGAACACATTCTGTGACGAATAACAAAAAAACAACATTGGTAAAAATATATATGTGTGCATATGTAAAATGTAATGTATGCATGACATTGTAATTATTCTACACATGAATTATAAATGATTACATTACGATACGCGAGACATATATATATATATATATATATATATATATATATATGTGTGTGTGTGTTATAGCAGTAACAAAATGTCACATTATCTCTTCTGAATTTTTATCGATATATTTTTTGTTTCGTCACCGGGTTGAATTAACAACGTTCAAATTCTCGCACCGCGCGACTTTCTCTTCGCGTTTCAAGGAATTATTACTTACAAATGATCCCTAGATGCTAATTAAACGAACGAAATTATCGGAATCATAAATGCTGAATTTTTATCTTCTTCTGTTATATTTTTTAGGCCGCACTTTTAATGAAAGGAAAGATACCATCCAAAGAAGATGCTAGAAAAACAATATTAGGCCTTTTGCAATCAACAGCGTTTCTCTCGTGGAGTGCTTTCTCATATTCCGTCTTTATTTGCTTCTTAAGGTTTGCATGAAAAATATCGTACATTGTACAAAGATCCGTTGAATTTGTTGAGTTTTAAGAATCAATTGCAAGTAAACGTTATCTGCTTGATTTCATGCAATTTGTTACTTTCTATGTAATTGCTACGTACTATTTATTTGATGTAACAATGTTTTTTTAATTATGCAGCACGCCTTATATATTTATTTGAAAACTATATATTTCAGACAAATACTTGGCAACTTCAATTTTCTGACTGTATCATTTCTTCCATCCTTTTTATCTAGTATAACAGCTATTGTTATAGAGAGACCATCAAGACGTCCTTTATTAAGTTTATATGTAGCTAATCTTGTGAGTAGATTAATTTCTTTTGTCAAGATGATATGAAATAACATTTTTTTTCTTTTTATATAAATATTTACATAAATCTATAGAATTTGTGATTCTTATACATGCTTCGTATACATAATAAATTACAGTATCTTTTACTAGGCAACAGAAACACTATTTAAAATGGGAGTAGCAAGAGGTTATTACACTCCTGTCCCACAAGGTGCAACATATATTTTTGCTACAAGTATAGCACTACTACTTTATTTTTATCGTTCTAGACCAAATAAAGAACCTTCTATGTATAAGATATTTAGGTATTTATTTATGCAATGCTTTTACTGATAGTTCCAAACAATTTTTAATTAGAAAATTTTTATTAGAATTCTTGTTGGGAAATATGAAGAGTACAATTTTGCTACAAAAAAAGACAATTTACATTGCAATACACAAACATGCTCTGACGATGAAGGCAGTGCTAATAGAAGTTCAATAGAAAATGATGTAAATAAAAGATCTTGTAAAAAAAATCTTAATATATTTATGAAATCCCTTGAAATATATAGCAAAATTATAGAAAGATTAAAACTTCAAGGAAAACATAGTTCCTGCTTACATCCTTTTAGTTGTGCTCATTACATACTAAAGGTATCTATACTAAAAATGAATAAATATTAAAGATTACATATATACAGTGAAATGTATATTATTGATTATCATTTTTATTTATAGGGTGTGATGGAACTATTTAGTTATGCTCTAAGTGCTCAATTAGTAATTAATTTGGTCTTTGGCATTAAGAAATTATTTGCAAACCCACTGTCAATAAAATCAATGATTTTTAAAAAAAGTAATCTAAATCTACCTATATTTTTGGGTGGTTTTGCAGGAATTTATAGGGTATTATACTTTTATTACAAAAAGTAATTCTATTTTTATATCCACTTTCATAATAATTTTCAATTTTTTTAGCTAATATCCTGTTTGCTAAGGAGATTCTTAGAGAAAGATTCTCCTTGTCACGCAATTCCTGCTGGACTCATTAGTGGTTTAACATTTATGTTTTACAGTAGTAATACAATAGCTTTATATTTTATGTGGAAAGCTTTTCAGGTATTTTGATAAATAATTTCTTAATTCTTAAATTTAATATTTCTATTATATATTAAAATTCATACTTGCCTCTTTCATTTAGTTGTCATGGAATGATCTTGTGGAACAAAATATAGTACCTGAAATAAAGTGGTTTGTAATTTTTTTATACTGCTTTTGTACAGCAGTACTCTTCCATGTAGCAATCTTTGAACCACATCTTTTAAGGTCTTCCTATTGGAAATTTTTATATTCTATATCTGGAGGAAGGTAATAGACACAATAGACTTATTATCCATTTAAATTTTTAACGTACATCATATTACACTTTTTTTCTATATAATTTCAGGATAGCAACAATGTCTCGAGTACCGTTAAATGTATTTGGTTTGGAATCAACTAAACATCTTGCAAATGTACTCAAAAAAACTAAAACTACTGATAAGAAAATTTTTGCTTTTTAATTGAAAAAAGAACGTACGAGGAAAGAAGGAAATGTTGATCTTTATTATTATTTGAGTAAAATATCCAATAGCACGATTCAAAATGTTTGTTTTTACGTAAAAAAAATATAAAAGAAACTTCCTTTTTAAGAGTATGCGTGCTATTGAGTACGCGTGTACTGAAGGTCGTGGACCACTCAAGAGGACCATGAGGTAAGGGGAATGCTTCTTGTCTGAAAAGAAAAAAATAAACACACGTACCCGTGTACCGTACCAGTACATCAGTACTGACCGGATTGTTCAAGAATTTGTCAGAGCAAGAACCTTTTTCTGTTTTACTTTTGTGGCATTATATGTTAGTTGATATTGCGTTATATACAAAAATATATGTTAGCATTCTTGCGAGAATTTCTTTCGTACTATGAGCAGATATAACAGAACAAAGTACGAAGTTTTCATCCATGGATAATATTGCCGTAGGCGGAGTCATTTCTATTCCCCTTGCCTCGTGATACCCCGTAAATGCCCGAAATCGTATTTCAGTACGCGTGTACTTGATAAGTATACTGAATTTTTCCAGAAGGAAATAATAAAATATCCTGATATAAATAAGCAAACGATAATTTCATAAAAAGCTGCATTTAAGATTGAGTTTAAATATTTATTAAGGATATTTACACGCGTATAATTGTATAAGTTGAATATCGTGACTTCGCTTACAGTGCATGTCATGCTCTCATCAATATGGAATAGGAAACATTCTTCTGACCTCATAATACTTCAGAAATATCCATCACTATGATCAAGTACACATATACCGAATAAGTACAAAATCGATCTTTATTTTTGTGACTTTATTTTGTGGTTGTATAACATTACCGTTTGATATATTATATAATTACATACCTTGAAAGTATGTATTGATAAAAAATATATTAATACAATATACCAAAGAGAAACGAATACACATAATAAATTTGCAATAGTTACATATAATTCTAAAATTATAGGTCGTTAAATTATATTTGAAATCATTATTTGATAACATTACAAAAATTTGTTATGCAATAGATATTTGTTTATTCTTATTTAATACATCTGTGATGTTATTATAGTATGTTTAATTTATGAATTTTATACATTTGTATTGTGTATATACATATACATAATAAGAAATGCGAAATTATTATTTTATAAATATAAGCTAATACAATGTAATGTAGATATTCTTTCAAGAATGTACAAAAATTTCTCTCCTATGTATAAAATTACATTCAATGTTTGTGATATCGAAATTTTATAAGTGATTGAAAAAGTTTTTATATTGATCGTTTTGATAGAACTAGATAATTTATTTATAAATTACAAAAGAACATTGTTGAATTTTTTTCCTGTTAACATATCAATAATGAATAAAATATTTGAAATATATCAAAGACTGTAATATTCTATTTTTGTTTTTTAACAGTTTCCAATGCTTTATTCATTATAATATTTATATTTCTTCGATTCTGTTTTCGTTTTAGACGTTTCTTTTTTCTCAGAACGTTATTCCAATCAATTCGACCGTGTATTTTTACATTTTTCATATCTATAATTCCAGGAACGATTTCAGAATCTAAAACTGAAACATCGTATTTCTGTACTACCATGTCGAGTGGATTTATAAATTTCAGTGCGTCACTTTGCCATGGAAGTAAACCAATTGGACATTCTGCCCAATTATAAGTTGCTAAAAAAAATTTTGATAACATTTCGTCAATATGTTTTGGAAAACAGAAGTAGGTACTTAAGTTTGTATACTTACCAACTGCGAAGTTCCAATAATTATTTCGAATTTTTTCATCAGCTAAAAAACGAAGTATTTTATGTTCCACTTTATTTTGTTCATTATTTGTGTCTACCAAATATTCATTATCTTTAAGATCACTTAGGGTAAAAATCTTTTCGCACTCGACAGAATTTATATCATTTTTATCAAGTGGTACCATTATAGAAACATTCATTAAATTCAACAATAACTGTTTACTTTCATTATTTATTTTTGGACTTAGTAATTCCAAAATAGGTACAATAAATTTGAGCGAAAATTCATTGATATTTAATATGAGCTTTGAAATAAATTTTATGTCAGTTAAACATGGTAGTACTGTATCTGATAAATTAAACCATAATACACATTTCAAATGTGGATAAATATGATCTACTTTCTCTTTGATTTTAAGTTCAAAAACTTTTGGTGGTAATTTTTTTTGCATCTTTTCTAAATGATATTCTAAAGTTCGACATGTACCATGTGCAATATCTAATTTCAGAAAACTATATAATATAGAACTTATCCATAAAGAAGATAATAATTTTTTTTCTTTATTTACTTCGTTATTGTTTATTAATTCAAGTAATTTTACAATTAACACTTCCATCAAATCTTTTTCACATAATAAAAATATTATGTCTTTCCAAAATTCAACCATGTCTAATGGCAAAACATTCTTCTCCAATTCATTTTCAATATTCTTACTAAAAATTGCTAACATATCTTTACTTGGTAAAAAAACTTCTGAACTGAGTAATGTATTACAGACTATATCTTTTTTGCTAGGTATAGATTTTTTATTAAGAAATCTAGATATTTCAGATAAAAGAACGATTCTTGCAGTTTCTAAGGTGTATTTTTTATCTTTTTTTATGTCATCATTGGCAGCCTCTATGTAATTATCATTTTCCATATCTTTACTATTCTCTTTTAATAAAGAGATAGCATACGAACGCAGATCTTGTAACGTTTCCCTATTAACAGTATCAATTTGTTGTTTGTGTTTTCTATTATTATAATTGAAGTAGTGAATTATACGTACTTCAATTGAAGATCTGGAACATTTGACACTAGATGGTATCCAGCATGAATATATAAACTTACAGAAGTCCAAAGTTCAATTAAATCATCAAAATCTTGTACTTCTTCAGTTTCTTGGACTTCCTTTACAGATTCTTCATTAATTAAATACTCTTCCATTCTTTTGGCTTCAATTTCCCAATATTGTTCCTTTAAATACATATATCACGTGAGAAATATCTTTCTCTTTTGATATTGTGGTTAACATAAAAATAAACTTACATGTAGCCAAACTAGTAATATATTTATAGCTATTCTCAATACACCAATGGATGGTAATTCATATCCATGAGCAGTATCGTGTCTCAAATTCACTATCCATTCAGGAATATTGAGCTGCTTAGCTATCTGAAACAAGGACGTTTGCTTTGTGTGTCCTATGTTAGATATATTGTTTAAAAGTCTCATTATCGTAGTTGAATACATTAAACGCAAGTCATTCTCATAACTGATTGGCAATTCGCCGTTGTTAATTTTGAGAGTCCATTCGTGGTCTCTAGCGCACACTTGCATGATTGAAAGAGTGCAATCAACGCCAACTGGTAATTTTGGTATCCTGAAACGCTTTTAATTAACACTAATTTCATATGTATGTTTTAATAAATGTTTCTTCAAATGGTTACCTTGCTTGCCACACAAGCAGCATTTCATAGCCTTTATTCTGTTCGTTAACATCGTTAGAATAAATCTGTTTGTACACTTGATGCCATTCTGCGCTATATAAATATATGAATGTAACTTAATCTAACATCTTAAAATAAAGAAAAATCTTTGATAACTTTGATACTTACAGAGAAAACCATGGTACTTGCTTTATACCTTCGTGTCTCACGGAGAGCGCCATACTTGACACCACGTGCGATGAGGTCGCTATCGCTATCATTAACTAATTCGTGTTAATGTGTGGGACGAATGAACACGCTTTAACGTATAGAGACACGACATTCGTGTGCGATGTACTTGTAACTGTGGAGTAACGTCGAACGAGCTATAAACGAAATTTTACAAAATATGGCGAAACAAGTAAAAATGGTATTAATAGATCTTAGTGGAACACTGCACATTGATAATTCGGCTATTCCAGGTGCAGTGGAAGCTTTAAACAGGTGGTATTTTTAATTTAATTTCACGAGAATTATTAATTGTTAGCAAACATTATGGCGCCTCTTACATTGCACCGAGACTATTGTTGTCTTTTTTTGTTTTTAAATCGAATGCATCAGTTTTATATTTTAATGTTTAGGTTTAATCCTGTTATTAATGCTTTAATAAGTAAAGTAGTACAATCTAATTCGTAAAACAGGCTCAGGAGCGCTAATATACCGCTTAAATTTGTTACAAACACAACGAAAGAATCCGGCAACTTCCTTTATAACCGATTGGCAAAACTCGGTTTTAACATCAAGAGGGAAGAAATTTTTAGTTCTTTAGCTGCGGCAAGAAAACTGATCATTTCGCGTAAATTAAATCCAATGTTATTCATCGATCCGGCGGCTAATGAAGATTTTGAAGATTTAATAAAAAATGATGATAAAAAGGACGCTGTAGTAATAGGCTTGGCACCAGGCAAATTCAATTATGAAGAATTAACAAAAGCATTCAGGTGTACCTTTTAAGTACCTTACACGTCGAAAGTACCTTACCTTATGTACAAAATTTTTGCTGTACATAATATTTTTTTTACAATGTTTATAGTGTATTTATTTTTGGAATAGATTATTCATCATTCTAGGTTACTCTTAGATGGCGCATCGTTCATAGCCATTCATAAAGCACGATATTATAAAAGACCAGATGGTTTAGCGCTCGGACCAGGCGCATTTATTGCTGGTTTGGAATATTCCGCCAATGTTAAAGCAGAAATTGTTGGAAAACCAACTGCGGAGTTCTTCAAAGCCGCTTTGGGAGCTGTGCCTCCGGAAGAAGCAATTATGATTGGCGATGTAAAATTATTTTACATGATGTTTTAATTATAATGTTTTTTTTTTTCATTTTTAGTTTTTTACTTCGCCAGATTTTCTTTCTAGGACGTTAAAGATGATGTAGCCGGCGCCCAAGCTATCGGTATCAAAGGACTTTTGGTACAGACTGGAAAATATCGAGACGGAGATGAGAATACAATAACACCACCGCCTACAAAAGTATGCAGCTCTTTCGTTCAAGCTGTGGAGTTTATTCTTGAAAAAGAAATATAAATAATATGACTTGGTAACAGTAAAACAGTAGTGTTATGCATATACATATTTATATAAGTTATTCTGTATTAAATTAAATATTTTATTTAAATATTAATAATTCCGTAATGGTGTGTACATGATCTGGAGTTTCACAATATAAAGAAGACTATAATTATAAAGAAACCTAGAGAGCATCTTTTGTGATATGAAACATTACATTACCAAAATTTTCTTTTTTCTAATAATAATAAAAAGTGTAACAGGTATTTTTTTCGACGTATTGGCCGACTAATAGCTGAAGATAGATGACTTTACAAACATTATACGAATACCGTCTCATCGCGCAGTAGGATGTAGAAAATTGTAGAAAATTTCATCTACTATCAATATATGAATGAATTATTTTTATAAATTAGAATGAATCAACATATCGTTCACCATTCGTTTATAGAATTTTCAAGATACGAGACGATATTTCTCAAATTCTTATATCATTCTAAAAACAGAGAAAATAATCGTTGTAATTATGAATTTTTACTAATATACATAATCTTATTGTTAGACAATAAATATTAGAATTATGAAATATAGAACTATAAGTTATTGCTAAAAGCAATTATACAGAAAAAAAATTTTCGTAGTCTTTCTTAAAAGAAATAGGTGCACTGCAAGAATTTTTGTTTAGTATAAAATTTGGCACCATTTCATAATAATTTTTCTCTTTCCTGCTTCCTACTTTTTCTTAAATATGAGAATTAACATTTTATCTTAAGAATGTCGTTTTGTCCCTTACTAAAAAGACAGGGTGTATAATTAGTTTTGATTTAAAATTCTCTTTCACGTTTCAAAAGTGTAATTACAAGCGCTTTTAATACATTAATACTTCCATTAATGAATAATTATTTCTTTAATGAGGAAGGCTCAGTTATAGCTTTTATGAATACTGTATGAAATGCACATTCTGTGTCTAAAACTAATATAATAGTCCCTACAAGTGAAACTATTGAAAAACATAGTAAATCTTTATGAATTTGCAATTAAGAAAATAACATAAAAATTCAATTATAATACGAACGAAAAAAAAAATACGTAAGAATTCTTTTTTACAAAGCAAAATAATAAATTATCAAAAAAAATCTCGTTCAATTGTTACTGCTTAAAACACAATAAATGATCAATCTTGCGCCTAGTATTATATAAATAAACTTATGAACAGAACACTTACAAATATACAACTAAATACTAGATTCTAACGAAATATTTTCTACTATTATGCACCGCAATAGCATTAACTTACAAACCATATTATTTTCAAAAGAGTATTACATCAGTTCATGATTTAAATGCCCTCTACAACTTATAATCTAGGATCAGGCACGTGTTGATTTTCTGTTGCAATAATGAGGGTCATTTTACGAAAATATATTTCAGTTGAAAAATGAATAAAATAATTAAATGTGACATGATTGATACTAGGTCTTCGCAAAAATATACATATAATGCCGATATACAAATATAAAAATGAATCAAACTTAACTGCAAATATACAATATTTTTGGTAGCTATTCTGTTAATTAACGTCCTTAGCTCAAGAAACATTTATCACAGAGCTCTAGAAATTCCTAATAAGAATAAGGAATATAACTAAGCAATAGTAATTATTTGTTTTTATATTATTAAATAAATGTAACAAAAGCTTAGCAAATAAATACTTACACTATATGTAGCATGTTAAAATGTAACAATGACATAATCTCCAGATTTATTAAAAAGTTACTTCTGCGTCAATTTGATAACACAAAAATTACATTTAGGGCCGTATCAATGAAGAATCCCCACTTTTTTTTTTTTTTTAGAAAAGACAAGCATTTATCCCAATTTAATGAAATTGGTGCAAAGGCTTCTATTTTTGATACATCTGCTTCGATTTTATGTATACAGCCCATCACCATGGATAAGGGACGTTACTTACAATCGTATTTGTATGTACAATTTGTAGAATTCTAGTAGAGTAAATATTTTAACGTATGATTAACTACACACTTTTTGTTTTTTATTTATTATAGTTGTCTCCTAAGGTCAAATTCTGCCAATTATATTTCTTTTAATCGACAACTATAATGAATTTATACTTTCTTCTCTCACATGAAACATCATTATATATCTGTGATAAAAATTTAATTATTGGAAGTTCCATTAAAGACAGAATTTGATCTTACTATTACTTACTGAAGACATACACTGTTATTTCCTATATTATTAATAGGAAATATTGAATCGTTAATTTGGCTGTTCAATTTTAATTTGATTAATAGTAAATTGACATTTTCCTCTTCCTTTTATTTAGTTTCTTTTTGGTTTTTTTAAATAACAAGGCAGATGTGTGGAGTACTGTTAATGAGTATGTATCTTTCGTTTGTTCGATTAAATTGTTTGTTTAAATAAAATAGTAATTTATAAATTATAAAAAATAACTATATAGAATTAATAAAGAAAAAATTGAGAAGTATATCAAGAATATAGTATTTAAAAGTACATATATAATTTCCTGGGCCATATGCTTTATCCCTTACTTTTTGTGCTTAACTTTCCTTGTTCGTATTATCGAAGTGGGAAGACTATAAATGGCTGACATTAAATATTTAATACTTCGTACTAGTACAAAAAATGTATGCTTTTAGAAGCAAACTAATTGAAATTATATTGAATTTGGCCTCAGGATATTAATATATAAATATGAGCAATTTATATTAATACTCCAACACATTATTGCCTATCATTCATTTAATTTTAAATATTCTATATATAACCTGGTTTTTACTCGTCTTCAGTTGCAGCATCTAATGAAACATCCACTGAAATTCGATTGAACATTTCATGAAGTGAAGGTAATATGAGATTCCACACTCTGCAACTAGACCACATATCTTCCGTTATTCTGCAATATATTTGTTTTATGTAATTATTTTTAATAAGAATAAGTAAGTGAAAACATTTACTTACTTTATGACGGTAAAAAACCAAGCACACTTTAGAGATTTCTGTTCCGACGTACTTAGCCCTAACTATTTTACTGGCCGATAATGAAGTATTAAGTCTGCTGAACTTTTCCAAATAAAATGTCTGACCTAAAAGAAATAATAAAATAAAGATCATAAATATTTCTTACTATTAAACTAATATAATCATACATAGTATGAAAACATACAGTTCTTAAATCCATAGAAGGATCTAAAACTTGATCATTACATAACAATTCTACTTTTTCTTCGGCCAGCGAAGAATTATCAGCGTTTGAATCCGTATTTGTCCTATCTCCTGCTGGAGATCCTCCAGAAACTGTATTTCCAGCACCTGCTACCGATCCTGAATCACTTCCGGCACCAAGCACTTTATCACAAACATGTTCTGCTACTTTACGAATTTGTATAAAATCGTTTGCGATTAAGCGATCCCTTGAAAAGTACACAACAATTCGACATTACAAAAATGTTATTTGCTTATTTAAAAAATTATTAACTTTTTTACGTACTTTTTTAAACTTTTGACGCCAGATGTAGCATGTGGAAGAAGATAAAATGATATTTTTATGAATTGTGGAAGATTTTTATCCACAACAATATTAACTACCCATGCTGGTACAGTTTCATTTAATAGCACTCCTTCCATTTCTCCAGCAGCATCTCTAACTAACAATCTATACAAAGGTCTGCCTCCTACTTCACTAAAACA
This sequence comes from Tetragonula carbonaria, assembly GCA_032399595.1. NCBI lineage: Eukaryota > Metazoa > Arthropoda > Insecta > Hymenoptera > Apidae > Tetragonula > Tetragonula carbonaria. The sequence continues at coordinate 7,779,230 of JAUCRC010000006.1, read as the reverse complement.
TAATTGTATTTTCATTGTTACAATTGAAAATAAGTAATCAAATTTTTTCCCGTTAAAGAAAATGTTTAGAATACTTTTGTACCTGAATATAACAGGTGTATGAGTTGGTACTGAGAAATACAGATTTCCTCCTCTGGTATGTATAGAACCATTACCATCGTTACTGTTACCTTCATTTTCATCATCAACGTGTAATGGCCTCCACCAATGTTCCAATAATGCTTGCAGCAAAAGATTTCCATAATTCACTGAAAGAAAAAGAAAAAAAAAGATATGATATTGTAAGAGTAGCAAAAAACTAACATATATCTAAAAAAATAAATATTACCTTTTTGATCCACTGCATCATTTTCTGCAAGACCAGTTTCTTTTGCAGAAACCCATGCAGAAAAACAATCATTTTCATCTTGCCCTAAATGGATGGTCAACATCTATAAAAATATATCAAACATTACTTTTACTCTTATACAATTAAATTACAATTAAAATTACAATGTTAACGAATTATGGATTACATACCCCAGTTTTAAGATCTACACTAAACCAGTTTGGAACATACACCATTTTATTTCTTTTTTTTATTTCTTGTTCAAAATCTACTTTCCCTAAATCTTCAACTTTTCGTGCCTTTAATACATCATACAAAGCTACATTTTCTTCTGTATCTTTTGTTAAAACATGTCTTCTATCATTTAAAACGTGACAGTGCCGTATCGCTGGACCACCCAATATCTTTTGTGCAGGCTCTGTATTTCTTACATTAGGGGTTACCCCACTAGCAGAGTCACAATAATCTTCAATTCCTAATTCTTGCCAATCCTTTTGACTTATAGACTACAATAAATTTTTAAAATGTTATTTACTTTATTAACAAATGCTTTTTTTATACAGTGCAAAAGAATACAATGCAATACCCAATTATTTATAGTAGATTCGCTAGTTGCCACCCAAATACTGGACTGATCAGGTGTCATGACCATTTTTAACACAGGCGCTTTTTCTTCACAAATAACTGTGTACCTTTCAGGATAACATGATAATTCAGTCATTACAACTCTTTTGTCTCTACCTCCTGATATTACATGACTGAAAGTATCTGTTGCCTAAGGATGATTTTTCTAATTTAATACAACCATTTGTATTATTTGTATTTGTATCATTTGTATTATTCATCAATTGTATTATAAGATATTAATATAGGAAGATGAATTATAATTACCAACAATGCCCAGACACCTTCCTTATGTACTCTGTAAGTTTGGATACATCTTTGTTGTCCTAATGACCAAAGTTTAATCGTTCCATCAGAACTGGCTGACAAACATTGAGTGCCATCTCTGTTTAGTACTAAAGCTTTAATATTATCCATATGACCACGAAGTTTCATTAGCTTAGTACAGTTCCTTGGATCCCATACCCTTAAAACTTTTTCTGTACTACCACTCACTATAATTGTTCCAATCTGATTCATGGCAAGGCTATATATAGAGTCTTTATTTCCACTAAGAGATGATGCTGTAAATTATTTATATGTTATTTAAATGATTATAAATTACTTACTCATGTACATTATAAACTGAATTTTTACTTGTTACTGTATTGTTGCTCGCTGTAAGAGCAGTTAACGTATTCACATCCCACAGAAAGATTAATTTATCTAAACCTGCACTAGCAACTTGCTCTTTATCTTTTGCATATGCTAGAGCTTTTACATAATCCTTATGTGTCCTTAATGTAGACATGCAGAAACCTTTATGCGCATTCCATACTTTCACTGTCGTGTCAGAACTGGCCGATATTACTGTAAAACAATATTTTCTTTTCTCATTACATAAAAATACAAATACAATATATCATGCTCTTGGATATAATTTTTAATAAATTTTTAATATCGATTTAGAAATATAACAAAAGGTACATACAATTTTTCCCACCGCAACATAATACTATATCATTGACCCAATCTGTATGATGCTCCATCGATTGAATATACGGGTCTTTCATATTTTTGCAATTCCATATCCTTATAATGCTGTCTCTACCCGCAGAGTAAAGCCTGTGCAAAGCTGGATCATATTGCAATGAATTGACTCCAGCTCTATGTTTCTTTTCCACCTCGTCTCTTATAACCATAGATACCTTTATCAAATACACAAAATAACAAAATAATTATCATTCGTATATTATCAACCGTTACATTAAGCATATCGAGTACGGTTTCGTACGCTAAGAAACTTTTTCGTAGGTTTCATTAATAAATTTCATCATTCGAGTAACATCAGTCGAAAGTTGACAAACAGAAAAATTCATTTACGATGTCATTTGTGCAGCATCGAACGTTAGTTATTACGTGACTCGCGGCTCTCGAGGTTTTTATAAGAAAATTATGAATTACGAAATCAATCAATAACTACGTATAACATCAAACGACAGATATAAAAAATATCACAGATCAATCGCGATTCTATTATTCCGTACATCGTCATGTGGCTATTTTAACAGACGGGGCAACGACATTGATCAGAGAGACAGTGAAGTCATTCTCGCAAGAACTGAAACAGTCCAGTCTGAAAGAAACTACGTTTTGAAAAGTAACGACGCATGTTCCTCTTCGACAGAGGAAAGGAAAACATCATGAACAAGTACCTGCACTTTCTTTCGAGCACTTTGCCCGCCTGTCTTGTGAGCTGCCATTATACCGCGAACTGTTCTGTAACTTTACACTCGAAAGTGATAGAGAGATACATTCAAAATGTACGAGAGAATTACGCTGTTGCACTTTCACGTTCCGACGCGTTGTAACCACGCAGTAGTAGTTTCATCGTTGATCGCATGGGAAACCTTACATGATCAGAAGATACATCGATGCTCGTAAAAACAATCCAGTGCACATCACACTGAAGTCTTGAACAGCTGTCAGCCGATCAGACATAAACAGCGATCAGTTCATGACGATCGCATGGGGAAACTGACAATGTCCCAACGCCGGTATCAATACGTTCCGACGTTATACACATAACGTTACATCACGTTTCGAAGCGTCTCACAACGTTTCGACTCCATTGTTGTGATTGAATAAAGCCGGATATATCGTTCAACGTATCTCGTATCTTAGCCGATACACGAGCTATCCGATCTATACGAAACTCGTTGCAGATCTCTAATTCAGGGCTCTGCGTGCAATCGGTTGCCGTAACGCCAAATTGAAATTAAAATTTGGATTCAGAGAATTGGTATCTCAACAGTGATACATCGGCAGCCTCACGACCAATGGTCTTGCAAAACGCAACTGCAAATGTAGATCATTCGCATTAACTAACCAATGAGAAATAACAAATGCATCGTGTTCGGACGTATCGGCGTGTATACAGCTTTCGGAAAATATTCCGATTGGCGACGTATTAATCTTGCGCCAATCAAAAAATTTCGACCGATTACGATTGAGAACTACCTTGAAGCGCAACAAACACGCTACTGCCTGCTTTCATAGGTTTGAGAACGCGTGGAAATGATTTTTAGAGATCGGCAATATGGAATCTTTGAATCTTCGCGTTTTAATTGAAAGCGCGAATAAGATCGCATCTACCTGTGCATAGTTTAAGAAATTTGGCGATTCCAGACGTTCTTCTGTTTCTTTTTTACGTCTTATTTCGCGCGAGACTCGAACGCGTTCCGAAACTCATCGAAGCAAAGTGGTGAAGATATCCTTCATTAATCCTGTCCAGAAAGACAGCATCTCCGATACGCCCATGAAAGAAGCGAAGGTGTCCGTCAGTTGAATGCCGCCATTTTCCTAGTGTACGAACGATCTGTTGATTTTAGTTGAACAATCGGGTGCCACTGCGCATACAACGTGTCCCGGCGTGTTGTACGTCCCCGGCTAGCTCTGCGTTATGAATCAGTCACGGAATTTCACATCGTTGTTGAACCCGAGTTATTTACAAAACGCCCAACAAAATGCTGCGACTGCGAACGCGGCTGCTGCTGCGGCTGCAGCAGCTGCCGCGGTGAGCGCAGCGATTGCTAACGGAACGCAGCTTAACTCCAATTCCAATCCCACGACGAATAACACGAGGAAACGCGAAGCAGAAAGTATGTCCGATTATTGATATCCTTGTTACGCCACATTGATTTCATTCTAGCATCGTATCACGCGACCTGGTTTCTCGCGTGCAATTTACCTAAGGTAGGATTTCTTGTAAGAAAGTTTGGACATTTCGAAAGGATTTACAAGTATGTTTCTCTGATATGTTGGTAATTGATGTAAGAAAAAATTTGGACGTCTACTTTCCTGATATATCGGTACATAACATATGTAAGAAATAATGTGAACACTTATAGGAAATCTTATCTTTGGTGGTTTTGCATATTTTAGTATATCCTATGTATGCGTTATATTGCTTGTAGTCATTGGTTTTTCCATGTAACATGTACACCAAACTGTTTGATTTACATATAAAAGGAAGAAAACAAAATGTATAAATGATACAAAATTGAACGTCAAATGTTTTGTTATAGAGTTATGAACAAATATTTAAGTAAATAGTAACGCGTTTTTCTTACGCGTTAGCAGACGACATTCTTCGAGATATATACTTTTTCATTAATCGTAATAATATGATCAAAAATAATTTTTCATTTCATTAAGCTTGATATTAGTGAATAATAGACTTAATAACACCATAAAGTTACTGAGAATTTTGCTGAGTTTCAATAAAATCACAAATTTTAATACTTTGCACTAGTTCTCCGTGTAAAGTTACACTTCCGTTGAATAAATTTTTTGTTTTTAATACTACATAAATATAAATCAAATGGTAGAAAAATACATATCTATATCTACTTATTTCATATATACAATATTTGTTTATAAGTCTGTAATAAGGCATTTTCTGACAAACTTTATAAAAAAATTTTTTATTCTTTTTATGTGTTAATCAAGCTTGTACGCTTTAGCCGTTTAAGTTCAAGATACCTTGTATGTTGTGTAGAAAATGATTTTGTTTAGATTTTAAGAATATTCATAAAAGAATTTAAATTTATTTAGAGTCAAATTTTTAAGTGTACACATTGAATCTTTTAGATGAAGGTAAACAGGAAAAAGAGACGAAAGAGGAACGCAGGAAGAGGAGAAAAACTAGATGGAGCGGTAGTGAACATGACAAAACTTTTATACCAGGCATGCCTACGGTTCTACCAACAAACCTGACTCCTGAACAGGAGAAAGCGTATCTCTGTAAGTTTATTTTCTATATTTTAGCCATCATTTTTCTTTAATTACGTATTATACACACACATATATGAGCAGGATATGATTCAAGAATCATGCTTCTGCGTACAAATTTCTAAGATTTAATTTTGTAGTACAATAAAAGATGTAAGTATGTATGTATAAAAATAGTTGCCAGAGGTAATTGCCCTTTTAAGTACTTTCAACGAGTTTGGCAATAGGAATTGCCAATTTTGCTGAATGATGAATATTGAGTTATCAAATTTCTTAGACGGTCTAAATCAATCGTGAAGTTCCTCTTAGTTGAAGTTTCTCATATATTTCTAAAAGACTTAATTCTCATTTACACTTAATAAATCACGAGCAAAACTGTTGATATATTCTCGTAATTAACTGAAAGAGAAGTAAGAACTTATTAGAGAATTTAGAAGAATTAAACAAAATATTAAACTTAGGTGAATATTCTACACTTTTAAGACATGCTTACATTATAGAATGTATATGGTTATAGCAAATTGGCAATATCTAACTGTTGGGGTTTCCGCCCCCTCTAACCCGTTGGTTTACAGTTCAGCTGCAGATTGAGGAAATCAGCAGGAAGCTACGCACTGGAGACCTTGGAATTCCACTTAACCCAGAGGAAAGGTTTGAACGAAACTTACATACCAAAAATGACCATAACATATCTACAATACCTATCTACTGACCATTCAGCAGCCCATAAATACAGGGGCCTTATGATATGGCTCCAATACAGTTAGTGTGGGATACTGATGTCTGTTTGAAAAGATTGGGCTTGATTAAAGCCACCACGCAGCACAGAAGATGAATTTTGATAATATTGGTTTGCCCTAAACAATTTCTTTTACTAATTCATTTTTTATTAAACACTGCTACAAAACTCTTGGTTAGTAAATCTAACAGAAATAATTTGGGGCAATAATTAAAGTGACAATATATTAATATTAATACTTAAGTACAAAGAAAATATATGTTTTTGTTTTAAACATACTTGTTCTGTTTTGAAAATAAAAATTTTATAAATTCATTATATAGTCAGTAATAACATTTGACATGTAACATTTGATACAATTAGATGTATAGATCAAATAATGATCATAGTAGCAGTGTTTAACACACAGTGGGTATTCTAGTCCATATATCTTTTTAAATAGTTATATTTTTGCACATGTAGGGAAATTCAGAGGTGTTCCTATGCAGACTGCTTTATTGAAGTTAATAGGCTGTATTTATCATTATTATACGCATTATTGCGAGTTATTCAATATCGATCGATTCTTTTCGTAGGATAATGAAAATTTTGTGCATAGGGCACCTTAATAGACATTTTTATTAGGCTGCCGTGATTTGCACGGCATTTTATATCTGGTTAATATTATAATGCCACAGGAACATTTATTGTTAATTAACTAAAATAGAATTTTATCTTTAATCACAACTTAATGAGAGATTTCAGGCAAATAATGAGATTCATAAAATTTTAATTGCTAATATAAGCATAATACTGTAAAGATCAATATTACGTTACTTTCAGGTACAACTTAAATAAACACACGTTAATTTTTCTAATAAATTAATTTACTCCAATAGGTTTAACTTTTCTGATTTTAGCTGGAACCATTATTTTATATCATTGTGTTTCATTAGTATTATACAATATAGTAAGATATACAAACTATTATTGACTAACCCAAAAAAATTATTTCCTAATAATCACAGGATTTATCTTAGCAGCTGACATCATACCGATTTCTGCCGTGCACAAACGCGCAGTCTTCCAGTGGTTACCTACTGAATAGACTAATAGCAATATTACATTTAACAATTATTATTTAATTTTTTACTTTTTATTTTAACATTTTGACACTGTTGGAAAACTTCAAAAACTAATTTTTCCTTAAATCTATAAGTGCAATATTTTACAACAATTAACAATTTTATCAATAGGAATTTTGGCATCTATTTTATTCCTTTATAAAATTTGGTTTAAAATTAACAGATACATACGTCCCTTAAACATAAGTAGCAATTAACTCTTTTAAAATTTTATATTATCTTTTTTAGTACGTTACCTCACCTTGAGCAAAAATGTTAGGTACATAATATTAAGAAAATGTTCATATATAATTTATATAGGAGTGTACTTAATAGATCTTTTTAATTTTTATTTTAGTTTTTTAATACAAAAACTTACATTTGGTTTATTTAAGGAAATATGTTATGTTTAGCAATACTTTCTTAATTTTTAAATTTTCCAACATGGTCAGAATCTACTTTATTTGTTAAAAAGAGAAGGAAGGAATATATGTTAAGAAAAGATTTATGACTAAAGCCTAATAACTTTGAAAATCAATTAAAATGTTATCTCAGTTTCCAACTTTCTGCTAATTAGCAGTTCTTTTCTCACTTAATCACACAATCATAGTAGGATCAGGTTGCTTGTATGCTAGTACATCTTAATATAAACTTTGTTTCTTGACAAAATTGTATTTTTTTATTTTGCAGATCTCCATCTCCAGAACCCATATATAGTAGTGATGGTAAACGGTTGAATACAAGAGAATATCGAACTAGACGTAAATTGGAGGAAGAACGTCACAATCTTATTCAGAAGATTCTCAAAATTAATCCAGAATTCAAACCTCCACCAGATTATAAGTAATTAAAAAAAAAAAACGTTTTTTTTTACGCATACTTTAAGATTCTGCATCTAAAATACTATTTTTAGGCCACCAATAATACGAGTACATGATAAAGTAATGATTCCTCAAGAAGAACATCCAGATATTAATTTTGTAGGCCTTTTAATTGGCCCACGTGGGAATACATTGAAATGTATGTGAAAATAATTTAAGATATTCATAAAATATATAAATTTCATGCAAGTTATGTACTACTGTTGTCTGTTTTAACATTATAGCAATGGAAAAGGAAACTGGAGCAAAAATAATAATTCGCGGTAAAGGTTCTGTAAAAGAAGGAAAAGTTGGGAGGAAAGATGGACAACCCTTACCTGGTGAAGATGAACCTTTGCATGCATATATTACTGCTAACAATTTGGATGCCGTAAAAAAGGCTGTAGAAAGAGTATGTAGCATTTTCGTACATTATAATGTATATAATCAACATAATTGTATTATTAAAATATTTTTTTTCAATAGATTCATGAAATTATACGACAAGGTGTTGAAGTACCCGAAGGGCAAAACGATTTACGACGCAATCAACTTAGAGAATTGGCTTTATTGAATGGAACATTACGCGAAAATGATGGACCGCGTTGTACTAATTGTGGTGCATCTGATCATAAATCATGGCTGGTCAGTATATTGACGTTCAAATATTAATAATTTTAATGTTAGTTTATAGACAAATAGATTAATTCTCATTTCAATTATTACAGTGTCCAGATAAACCCAACGTAACAAATAATATAGTATGCTCGAGTTGCGGTGGAGCAGGTCATATTGCACGCGATTGTAGATCTAAGAGACCCGGGCAGGGTGGACCCGCTGCCGCAGGTATGGGAGGAATGGGACCAGGTGGAGATAAAGCCAAAATAGACGAAGAATATATGTCCCTTATGGCAGAATTGGGTGAAGGTCCACCACCTGATCGATCTAAAACCGGACAGCCGCGTCAACCAAATCCAAATCCCAATTATCCTGGTCTTTTTGATAGGTAAATTCTATTTGTTTCTTTTCTTTGATAGGTTGATTAGATTTTTTTTATGCGAAACGTATATATATGTATATATGTATAATAACCATCATTTAATCTGTTCAGACAACAAGCACCTCGTGCTTTAATGGCAGCACCTGCACATCCACCGCCACAAATGATGCAAGGTGGTCCAATGATGCCTCCACCAGGAATGGCTCCGCCACCATGGAGTCAAGGTGAAGTGAACAACATGAATGGAATGAACATGCAATGGCAACCTCCAGTTAGTATGCCTCCTCCACCTGGTGTGATGCAACCACCTCCTCCACCTCCTGGCTCTACATCTCAACCAAATATTCCACCACTGATGCCTTGGATGGCTGGAAATAATCAACCACCGCCACCAGGACAAATGCCACCAACACAAATTCCACCGCCTGGAATGGGTATACCGCCATGGCAGCAAGGTCAACAAGGGCCAATGCGTCCACCTCCACCCGGAACTGCTCCACCACCAGGATTTCCAGGATGGCAACCGCAACAGATGGGTGGATGGCCACCAGCAGCTCCTGTTCCTCCTCCACCTCAACAACAAACGCCAGCTCCTCCTGGCATAGATCTCAATACTTTACCTACGTTATTGGCACAACCACCTCCACCACCGCCACCAACTAGTTAGTGCAAAGAATCGTCAAATTGTCTAATCAGATCTTCTTTATTCGTACAATAGAGGGATATTATCGGTCGTGTCAGTAAATAGATTATAATATTGGACTGAAGACAGTTAATTATTATTTAGTTGAAATAATTCGCGATTTTAATTAGTTCGTTCGTCATCTATGATTTTGTTTTCTGTAAGTGGGAAAGTATGTGTTAGTTAGATGAACATTTTTCAATCCACTCATTCAACAAGTATGCAATGTCTTAGGTTTGCGATATATTTTCGGATCTCTGAATATGTATTATACTTGACGCATGAAAAATCTATTAAGTTTTGGTTACCATTATCTTTCGAACTTGTTCTATGTACCTAAAGTTGTCTTATAAATGCAAATGTAAGTGATATGCCAAACACCTTTTTATAATGTTAGTTCAAGCACTTCATAATTTCTATGTAAATGTTTCTGTAAACGTAATATCATACATTATGAACAAGTTTACTTGTACTTTAAGTAGTATGCATAATATGTATTATGTATACCGTAGTAACGTTGTTACTCTGGTACAAGTGTTATAATCAACTTTCGCTTCATTATATTATCTAGTATTAAAACGAGCATTATGCAATAAACGTTTTAAAAACGAAATCATGTTTTGCAACATTTTGTTCTTGCAACATTTAATGATGCTTAAGGTATTGTGACTCCCGTGAATAATTTCACATTTCACCAACTTCAACGAATGTAGCTTGTGATCGAATATTAGATGATATAATGAAAGATCAGAATTGTTGCTTACATAGGCAATGAAACTTTAAATGCATCTTACGTTATTTAAATGTTAGCTATAATTTCTCTAAAAAGAGATGTCTATTTTACTTCACATGTCTTCATTGGTCACCGGAATACTGCAAACGTCCAAGCGCAATAATTTCGTATCACTGTTTTACTATTTAGTAAGAAATAAATTTGTCGAGATCTTAAATTATACGAAATCTTCGCTTTATATATAAAATAATATTAGTATTGCGTGTTACGTTTAGGACACAGAATGATAGTTTGTGAAACTTTATTATAGCTTAATGTGTATGGTAATTACACAATAAAGATATATCATATTAAAATATATATATATATATATATATATATACACATATACATATACATATATATGTACATATATGTAGGTATACTTATCTTTTTTAAACGTATTTTCGAAGTAGATAAATTTATTTATTTATGGAGAAGGAATAATTTTAAAACAATTGTTGGAAATTTGTTTTTCTTAATTATAATTTCATAATTGGAAGTCATCTGATTACAATTTGTAAAATCTTTGTGCATACATATTATAAAGTGGTAAATAGCAAGAGAACTGAGAACGTAATTATGAAGATGCAGTTAGTTCACGAAGAATTAATTCTCTTAATTTTCTTTCTTTGTTTTTTTGCAGGTGAAAATTGGTCACTGAAATAGTAGCGCCACACCGTGGTGAGATGACGGAATTAATCATCTCACATTACATTAGATTGATTAATTTTTAACTTCTCTAAACTACGTTCGAAATTTGGATCAAATTTATTCGTGAGAATAGAAGTGGGAATACACAATTTTTTGGATATAAGTTTTTATTTAATCAATTTTAGTTATCGTGATTCAAAGGACTTAAAATGTTGGAAGAAATAACAAGCAGTTGGATGATCGGTCTGTATTCGTTTCTCGAGATTTCCCAATTTACTCCAAAGGTTCCGAATTTATGGGATAAAGAATCATTCAACGTGCAGCCTATAAATGGCACGAGAATTAAAAGGTCCGACGTGCTGCTCGGATATTTAATTATGTTTTGGGTTGTTTTGTATTTTATGTACGAAAAGTGCCTTAATGTAAGTTTCAACATTTTATTTTACACCTTTACACGTTACCACGTTAGCGTGTCGATTAATGAACTTGTCCGGTATTTCTTTCTTTTTTTTTGGGCATTTATTTGCAAAGAGTGCAGATAAAGGATAACAGAGCTTAATGACTGTACATTTGATAATTTTCGTTTATTAACACAGTCGTTACTTCGACGTATGCGCATTCCATTGATGCAGAGAAACAGAATAATCAAAGCTGTATGGGAATGTGGATTTTGCTTTGGCAGTGTTTGTTATCTAAAGTCACCAACCATTAAAACATTAAGCTTCTTCACTGGAGAACGGGAAGTGACACACGAGGAATTGGGTGTCATTCTACATAAAAGCTTTTACTTTCATCGGGCAGGAATAGAGATTTTATGTCACGGAGCATGGGTAAAAGGCTGGGTCAATTTGTTGTTCGTGTCTTTCATCATGAACCCATACCAAGAAAAGTAAAACAGCTTCTACCTTAAGATTTGGCACATGCCTTATACCATTCTTTATACAACTTCACATGCTGACATTGCAACTTAATTTTTAAGTAAATTTCAATAATGCTGATTTTATTGTATGATCTTTTATAATTTTTTTTATAGATGGTGTACAGTAGTGAGCACTTTTCTATTCTACAAGGCAATTGATACCATTATAATAAATATTTGTAGAATCTTATTATGCGGCTCTCACAATGCTGGAAGAAAATTGTCCAAATTATTTTTTTACTTTCATTGCCTTAGCTGGTTGGTATATTAAAAATTTCATGTACTTTTAATTGTAACATCTTTATGATACATGTCTGTTTCAGGATATACTTGTATGTATTATTCGTACCAAAGTTGATGTTATGGCCGGAAAATATGGAACACATAAGAGCACAGTTTGGTTTGTGGTTGTGGTTCATAGTAGAGTGCCTAGATTCTGTAATTTTGTTAAATAGTTTATTTATGAATTTATTTATTAAATGACATTTACTTTATTTTAACAATTTGTTTTTTAATGTCATTTTTAGGTGTGGTTTAGATTTTTAGGATGCGCAAAAGCTACGCATTGGTTAGAAATTTGTTTATTTCCCTCGCCAACACGGGAAGCGATTGAATTGGCAGGAATACAAAAACGGCATAGAGAATCCTTAAAAAAGTTAGTTAACAAAACATCAAAAAGGGCTGAACTTTGGCAGACTCTGTTCTGTAAGTATATTCAAATGAAGTATTTACGCACTGACGTTAATCGTGATCTTTCAAATGAAACTAGGTGCTATGGCTATTAAAAAAAAAATTAAAAGAATCCGACAAGCAAAAGAAAATGATTCCATGTCGGATGATAATTTTATAGAAGGAAAATTAATTAAAACAGAGGAAACAAAAGAGATAAATGAAGAACAAAAAGATGAGATTATAAAATATGATCAAATTGAAAATGAATAAATTATTTAGATGATTTACGAATCATCAATTACAAACTCCATTTATAAATGTTGAAAAATGTTAAAAAAACAAAAGCATGCACAAAATCTCTTAATTTTTTAGTATAAAAATCAAGTTTATTTAAGACTTTTATAGATACACACCTATTTACGTAGAAAATTCTGTTATTTATATACTTGCAAATTAAGGATGCATTTCGCAAATAACGATATATCTCTTAAGACTTGTGAGATTAATTAAATCTTTTAGTTAACGTTAGAATCGAATTTATTTTGTTTATATTTATACAAGCACGAGTACTTAAAAAATTATGCCATTATCTTAATTAATTATGAATTTAAATTCAGGTCTTTAATGATTATTATTATCGAATAATAATTTAATATAAATTGAATGTTTAAGAAATAATTTAAAGTGTCGTGATAATGCAACTATAGTTACTTTTACAATTTTATCATTTACTTTTTAAATATTAAGCTACAGGCATGATATGACAAAGTATGCCTTAATAACGATAGTTATATTTATATTTATACTCGCCTTAATATTACTCGCTATTAATATTGCCTTCATTCGATGTTGCGAGGTATACGTATGATAATAGAGGATAATGTGATAAATGAATTTTTTATCTAGAAACTAAAAATTGAAGACTATGAGATAAAGCAGCACATCTTGAAACAATAAAATTGTTATTTGGAAAACAACTTAATATTGCCTCTCAAGGCTAGTTATATTCTAAATGATATTCGATGCTTGATTCTTTTATTTAAAATATAAAGAAATACATAATTTTTTGTTTGTATATAAATGTAAATACATGAATTGCAGTATGTAGATACTGATCCAAGAATGTAAAAGGATCATTTATAATTTTTTAATTTGATATTCAATAACTGCAACTCCTTTAATTGAAGTACAAGAAGGAATAATAGTTGTCTTTCAAATTATTTTGCTGGTAATTAGAATTATTTATATAGAAAAAAATTATTTAAAGAAAAAAAGATTATTATAATTATAATAGATTATGTAAAAGTTAAAAATTGAGCATAAAAACTTAAATGTTATTGAAACAAACTAGAGTATCTTGTTCCTGTACGTATTTTACTAGAAAGAAAGTATTTAAGTGACACGTTGTTCCTAGATATATAAAGTTTTATTTTCGATCATTTTGGACTGTGTCAATAAAATATAGTACATGTATTTAGGCTGAATTGTTCCACGATGTTATACAGTTCAATTAAAAATATTATAAACGAATATTCGAATAAAATTGTATTCAATATACCGGCAGCGTTGTATGCCTTGATAATATCGTATTCCTAAAAATTGTTAAAATATTCGGTTTAGAAACTTATACATAAAATGTTGTATCATACAAATGCATAATACATTCTTTTCAACTTGACAACAATCAATAATAAAATTATTCAAGCGACCGTATTTTTATATGTACCTGAAGGGAGTTTCTATTCTTTTTTCCAAATATGCAAATACATGTTTGCTTTTCAATACAATTAAAAAATTATTCTTTTTTTTTCGTTTGCAAATGGATACTGGATAGGATAACTCAAATTGAGTGTCACATGAAATAGTTTAGTCTAGTCACATGAAGTACTATTATCAAGGCTAAGTACAATGGATCTTTTTATTTAAAATTTGTGGCCATTAAAAAAGAGTTAAAATAGTATATCATTGAATTAATATAAAATCATTTTCAAACAGTCTAAGATTACAGAAAAGTAGAAGTTACAAGAACCAAGGTGTTGGTACTTTATTTACAGGACATTTTCAAGTTACACCTCAGTTTCTTAAACATAGTTAATTTTTCTATACCTTAGATTGTTTGGAAATCATTACTTGTAGATTTATTAAACTTGATCTTTTCAAGTTAAGATATCAAAATAGTGTTGCGAAATTTTGCTAAAAAAAGTGTGAAAAAAACTAAATTTCCACATTTCTTTTATAGATAACTATTTCATTTGACACTTAACTTGAGATATCTTATACAAGCCCGATGCCTTACTGTAATATCTCAAGCAATATTTTTTTTTTAAAAGAGAACTTATTTTAGTATAATACTAATAGTTAAAAATTAAATTTGTCGCTATTCTGACAATTCATTCGAGCAATGAATACATTGTTCCGTATTTAACAAATGAAAATCACGTATAAAGTGAAAGTACATAATCGTACATGATCAAACATTCAATCAATAGGTTGATTGATTATGCGCTACGCACAATCCGACGAGTAAAACTACATTTAATATAGCAACACTTCTCTCCCTGAATGCGTTGTGAGTCCGAGTGCTGAATATAAGGCCATTTCATGTGAATGACGACCGTTAAAAGTTCAACACACCATTTATAAAATCTCTTCCTCTATTGGAACAACATCTTCGATTTCGTGAATGAAGATAAACTGTCTGCTTAATTTACGTAGGTTTTATAATCGAGACTTATAGACACACTCACAAAATATCTTGCCATATTACTTTTATCGTGTGTGGTAATGGTTATTTATAATATTTATATTTATATATAATATATATATATATATATATATATATATATATATCGTTAAATTGTTTTGTAACTTACGTTGAGTAACTATCACTGCGCTTACTTCCTCGTAATAACGTGTAATCAGTTTCTCTTTTCTTTTTTTTCTACTTTTTGTTTTTTGTTTCATTAATATTTCATTCACGCTGATAGCTTTCACGCTCTCTCTCTCTCTCTCTCTCAAATGACAAACAATTAAAATAAAAAAAATATTAATAAACACAGGGTCCACATGTAAAATCCATACCTATGCGATGACCGCGCGCGCAAACCACAAGCTAATTTCTTTTGTTTCTTTCTTCGCTTTTTTCTCGAAACATCTTTTTTCTTTTCCTAACTTTATCGTTTCCGAAAGAAACTCTCGCGCATTACAAACGATAATAACAATAAAACTCGCTAGAAGAGATTTGTATCGTCGAGTAATTCATCGATTAGTTTTCTCGGAGTAGTGCATACAAAATTGTCAAAATGTTCTTCTTTCTTCTCAGTGTGTCTGTCGACTACTGGTGGCAGGCATTCGTGGTTCGTCGTGATACACACACGAACGAGCCGAGGTTTTTTTTTTTTTGTCAAATGTAGGACTGGTTGAAAAGTCTACGATCAGCGGCCAAAAAGAATCTCGTCGAAAAGGATTTTTAAGCAGCGGATCGTTGCTTCGTTCTTTAAGACATAAATAGTCTTGGCTATTCATATATGCTTATATATATATCTATATATATATAATAACTAATAATTTTGCCAATTACTCGGCTCTACTTATTTACCACCTTTTTTTTCAATCACCTTCTTTTCTTTTCTCTCTTTCTTTTCGTTTGTTTCACGCGTGTTCATTGAGAGCAACAGCGAACCGGTAACGCGTGACTGTTGCCCATCGAAAGTAAGTCATAAATTTTTCGTTACAGCTTAGGAAGACAATAAATTATTCGGAACGCGATTGCAATAATAAACAGTTGCAACGTTTTTTCATATTTTTTTCTCTCTTCGTGCATTTCACCTTTGTTCTCCATGTGTCATGCACTTCATGCACTTCACGCTATGTTAATATACGTCTAATAAACGTCTCACACGGTCCACATCGGTGATGCTGGAACGAACGTAATTACGAAAGTATCTTATTACGAACATATTACGTTATTTATGAGCAATAAAAGATGAGTCGGTGAAACTTTCTTAGGCCCAACGCTTTTTCTTCTCTTATACGCCATTTTGCGCACCGTACACGTGGAGATACAGATAGATTTAGAATTTACAGCTTCACACAACTAGAGAGACACGCGGCTTTGTTCTCTATTTCTTTTTCCCCCCCTCCCCGTTTTTATTATTATTATTATTTTTTTTGTTTTGTTTTTTTAGTTTGTGAAAATATTATGGCCCCACATGTTACAGGCTCGATGTAAACTTTGGAAAATGTTCAATATCTTTTTCTTTCAATTATTTCTTCTTTCCCCTTCTTCCTGAGTCTGCAACAAGCTTCATCGAATTCCATGCCACCTACATCGACGATTGTGATCCTTTTTCACTATTCTTTTCTTTTTTTTCTCTACAATTTTTACGATTGCTTTGATCCGTCGTTGATCGTTTCCCGCTTTGTCAGATCTTGCTTTCGATTCGAAAATACGTCGTGTCTAAAATATAACACTTCTTCGGTTCACCACTTCCCTTTTTTTCTTTTTCCTTCGCAACGAAACACTTCAATGCGATCGAATGTGTAAAAAAAATGTGTTCTTCACGGAACATTTTCAACTGTGTTCAAACGGAACAGCGTTTTCTTTGAACAGTTAAATGCTAAATTAACGTTACGGCTATTGTTAGAAATGACTTGGCGAAATGTAATTCGTTTGTCAATTTACACCCTTAAAGAATCACAATTATGCAACTGGCATAAAATCGAACCCATTTTCTTCTTTCTTTTTTTTTTTTTTTTTTTAGGTCTCTCCGTATTTAATCCTATGTTGCGTACACGTTTCGACAACACTGATCACCCTACGTATAAAACCACGAGTCAAAAACCGTTTGCTTTCAAAACACGTTCATGCAAAAATATATTTCTTGCCTCTCGCATCTCGTTTTCGCTCGTATGTTTTTACGGTGGGAAACGGAAGGGTAAAACGTAACGTCATCGTTTGGAAATGGTGGACACGTCCAGGAGAGTGCGACCAGGGGCGAAGAAATACATTTAATTACATTTAATTACACCTCGCTTCCATCTCGTCTAATTTTCGTTCCATGTTCGTTAGTGTTTATTCCTACGTTCTGATCGTTGATGTGCGTATGATTTGAGAATCCTCGCCTTGAGCAGGGAAGTAGCAGTTAATTGGCCGTTAGTCGTACAACACCACGCCGAAAAGTCGAAGACGCTCTCTCTCTCTCTCTCTCTCTCTCTTTCACCGAGGCTTCAGTCTTTCAGTCGTTTACGCCAAGGACGAGAGAAACCTCTGTTTCAATTCGAATGAAATCGAACAACACCTGGGACACATTTACCAATGTATCTTACTGGAAACAATGTATATTTGATCGTTATCGTTATTACAAACCAATCAATCTCCCCTCGATAGAAACAGAAACGATCGTAAAACATAAGCGAACGCACCTCACGAGAAATCAAAGAACTATTAACACCCGGTAAACGAATCAATCCGATTCAAGCGACGAAAGTACATATTTTATAATATATATATATTATATATATATATATATATATATATATATATATATATATATATATATCAATGACAGGACTAGAAATAATGGAACGATACCAGGCCCCTTCGGATCTAGCAAAATGGCGATCGAAGGTTATCGATGTCGATTAACGCTAACAGACTTTCCGTACAACCTATATAAGTACCATCGGAATGATTGACAGCACAGTGAATAATTCTTCGCAATATGAGTCCCTGGGGAGTCAATGTGTGCAACTCATTTCATAGTTTAAGTTCTCACGTTGTTGCGTAGTACATTGTATACGTGTGTACGCGTGCACGCGCGTGTGTGCGATGCGTGAAGGTAACGAAATTGAACAATTGTCTCTCAGAGGCTTGTGACGATGTGTGGCTTGGCAGTGGTGGAAGCGATCTCGGACAGCCGCACGTCAATGGGCGTGCGATCGTCGTACAGCGTTGGTGCCTGCAGGATGATGCCTGCCGTGCCGACGAATACAGCCAGTGTAAAAATCCACAGGAATAGCCTGTCAAGCACCATCGCGACGTACTTCCAATCTTCCTTGACCTGAACACAGTTTACAACAATTAGATAGTTCCAGTAATTTCAAGCTTCGGCTATCCGTGAGGTATCGTCTTAGTTTTCTTAGTTTTCTTAGTTTTCTTAGTTACACGACAAAGTAAAGTTAAAGGGAAAGCTTTGCGTACTCTGGTAGAGTCCTCTTCTCTCTTCGTGTGGTCAGCAATGAAACGAATCCCTTCGATAGCCTTATACAGTTCTGGGCAGTGATGCCAATGATGAAGAGTGTTGCAGAGAGCGTCCACGCTCTCCTCGGTCGGCAGTTGCGGTGGAGGAGCAGCCGTGGCCGCTGGTGAACCGTGAATGCGACACGCGCTTCCTAAATTCACAGCTTCTAATTCCCTGATAATAATCACACATTCGTTTTTTTTCTTTCCTTTTCTTTTTTTTTTCTTTTTTTTCTTTCTTTCTTTCTAAGACAAACAACACATATTTTACTTGTCTCTCGCTTTGAAAAATATTCCTCATCTGTGTTTCTCTCTGTGTCATGCCTATAAAAAGTATGAGTTTGCCTTCCACGAAATTAATTAATCAATAATTCAAAGAGGAAGATGAAAAGAATGTAATAATGTAATAATTCAACGAAGAAGATAAAAGAGAAAGTTTCAGCCTCTGTTTCAGCCTGTGTTTCGAGTGTTGATTGCCAATTGAGAATTTTACGTACCGAGGGTGTAATTCGTCCCGCGAATCGAGACTCGGGAACAAAACGGAGGACTCGACCAGCTCCGAGGCCGAGGTCTCTACGAAGAGAGATGGGTCTCGTAACTCGAGGCCGTTGCACGTTCTGACCATCACACGTTGGCCGTGATGGCCACTCATGCTACGTTTGTCTATCTGGTACTGCGGCCTGCCAAATAGAAAAGTACAATTACATTATCGAACAATTTAAAGGCCAACAATATCGAGTAAAGTATAACTGAAATATTTCAACTTTTTTAACTATCTTTAACTATCTTTAACTATCTTCACTATATCAGTGAGTATTAACAAGCAGTCGCCACATAGGAAATTGAAAACTAATTTTGAACGGTACATATGCATTTACAATGTAGTTTGTAAAGTATGTATTTACAAGCCTTTTTTTCTTTAAGATTGTCTCACTATTAACAATGAAATATATATTCACGTTAAGCTCGTGAAACTTAAGCTCTATACTATATCACAATTAATGGAATGATATGGTTGTCGTAAGGGAATGGTGTCAAGCACATCGGTGTGTGACGGCGGCAATTTATTAGAATCGAGTCAATTACTTGAAACGTACGCAAGTAAGTGTGAGATAGAAAATTTCAACAAGGTGCTGCACAACGTGTGAAAACTGTAGTGCTGAAACTGTGCATAACCATTGTGTGAAGATGATCGAGCAACTGCGCGTGTTTGCATTTACAGTGATTAATGTGCAATGGACTCGGAATCGTTTCGAACGAAATCGAATGGATCGAATGGATCGAATTTTCAATCCTTGCCCTTGTGCAAATCTCTTCTTCACCGACGATCAGCTCTCTCAAGTTTCAGAGTTCGAGCAACACGATCGATCAATTTCGAATATAATATTTGTCATTCTTTCTTCGTTCTTCTCGTATTCTTCTCGTTTTCAAAGGAATTTCGATTTCAACTTCATTGCATTTGTTCGTTTGCAAACTGGCGATCGGTAAAATACAAATTCAATCCCAGTTTGGTGGACAGAGAAAGAGAAAAGGAGAGAGAGAGAAAACAGAGATAGAGATAGATAGATAGATAGATAGAGAGAGAGAGAGAGAGAGAATGGTGGATTGTGCTAATGGTTGCAGACACGACGTGACACTAACGTCACGTGCGAGGCCACTAATGAACGTTCTAATGCTGCTTGGCATAGACCCAACGGCTGGTCCAAATGCTCGGTAAAATCATATCTTGCCTGGAATCGTAATTGGATCTCTTCGAAGACGTATTATACCTGCGCATCACCAGTAGTCTTGGCAGAACATGGATAAAAACACGACGGACCCACGGTGCCATCACGTGCGTCTGTGGCGACCGGAAGTGAACATTGAGGACTACCACGGTTACGCATATACTGAAAATAGACGTTACATTACATCGTGCTGCTTATTCGCTAAAAGAAAAAAAAAAAGCGTCGAACGTGAATCGAAGTCGAACGCAGAGAGTCGAATCGTGATAATAAATTTTTGGATAAATTTTGGAAACCCGTGGAATCATCGTTCGAACGAATCAACTGCGAATCAAGAGGCGAGAAACACGATGATTCCTTCGCACGTACAACTTATTCGCAATCTTGTTAAACATTTCATATATTCGCGAATGGAACATATTGAAATACTTGTCGATGGTTATACCTGAAGGTGTCTAGGATCATGGTGAAAAGGACGAATTTACCGAGAAGCGGTACCACGAGCGATGTGGGCGGGATAATTTCGGCCAGCAGGAGGAAGAACACAGTCAGCGACAGTAAAATCGAAATTGATAGGCTGACCTGCAAAAAATTAAATACGAGTCAGTCGTGTCAGTTACATCGCAATACCTCGATACCTTTTCTTTTTCTTTTTCTTTTTTCAAACCAAGAAAAGATACCTTCGTCGAACACGAACGAAACAAGAAGAGGAGAGAGAGGGGGGCGGGGAAGAAACAGGAGGAACAAGATTGAAAAAGAAGAAAGAAAAGAAGAAAACGAAAGAGAGAAGGAAACAATCGAAGACAATGTAAATTCCGATTCGATTCAGAATTCTCCGAGAGCGGAGCGTGACTTTGCCGCAAAGAGCCCTCGAGGTTACGTGCGAAGAACAAAATGTCCCTTTCGTTCGTTCACGACGCGATATTGTATCTCGAACACGTGTCGTTACTTGTGATACCCCGTCCAATTGCATGCCAATTAGAAGAAGACCAACTCGACGATAAAGAAGTTCTTATCGATAGAAAAAAAAAAAAAAAAAAAGAAAGAAAAAAAGAGAAACAAAACAAGGATTCGCTTTTAATTGGAAACACGACGACACACTTTCGAGACACTTTATTTCTTTCGAACGTTATTTCGCGAATCTTCTTGATCCCCGAGGCGAGGGATGTGTATTTCTTTCAAGGTAAACCGCAAGCTTTCAAACGCGAACCTGTGTTACAGGAACACGCTAAGATACACGCGAAGATAAACGTGACCAAGCGGGGGATATTTCGCGATAGGTCGGTGTAGGTTTCAAATCAGTAGGCAAACCAGAAGCGAGGAAACAAAGCCCGATTCGAGAGGGCATTGTTTCACCCGGGGCTGGCAGCATTCGTCTAAAGTAGCTAGCAGATTTGCAGTTCCAAGCCCTGGGGGATCCACCCCTTTTCAAACGGGATTCACCGCGAAATTTTTCTGTGTGTGTGTGTGTGCGCGCGCGCGCGCGTGTGTGTGTGTGTTTAGAAGTCGTTTCGACTTGGTGATACGCGATATCAAGGAGTATGGAGAGGGATGAATCGTTATTTAGATACCAAGTCTCTGCTTTAAGCGCTACGGCGACTGAAAGTACAACAAAGGTAGAAAATGGCTGCGAGCCTAAATGTCGGAACGTTTAAAGAAAGGAAAAAAAAGAGGGATCGACTCGTCCTTTTTTTGAAAAAAGTAGATTCCCCCTTTGAAGGACAGAGACACGAGATCCCCATTCTAAAAAATTTTGAGAGAATAGAATTATATTAATTATAGCAATATTAATATTTCTGTGTGTAATTATTTGTCCATATCAGTGTACATTTTTCTTCTTCTAATTTAATATTTAATACACGTATAATATCATTAATACGTATTATATATATATATATATATATATATATATATATATATGTATACATTAATGATATTATAAATATCAATGTTAATATATAAATATTATACGCATATGCGTATGTATACCATATAATTATATATTAATATGTACATATTAAATATTGAATTTTACGTCGATGATACACGATTATCACGATTAAATTGTCATATAACAATTCTGTGATATACATACACATTTGATTTAAAAACACAGATATTTATCGTCAATGTTTCTCCAAGATTTTTAGTTATTTAATTACATCTCGCGATACTCGTAAATAGTTACCGCAATATTGCAATATTTTTGTTCATTTGTATTTTGTATTTCGTATTCAAAATGAAGAGAATGCTGCCATTTTAGATTAGAAACGGAAGATACGCGAGTTCTATCACGGGGGAGGGGGACAGACTTAAGAAGAAAAAGAAGGACGAGTCTTTGGGACGGTGTTCTTATTCGCCAACGAATCGAAGTGTCGATGAGCGACTGCGGATGACACGCTCGCTGACATCTGACCTTCTCCTAATTTTTTTTTTCCTTCCTTTCTTTCTTTCTTTTTCGCCACGTTCCCCCCTGCCCCCTCTTTACTCTTTTGCCCGGCTGTTCCCGGAGCCAGAACAATACGACTGAATTATAGAGGCGCGCACGGCGTCAAGTGGGTATCGGCTCGAGGTCAAGAGTCTACGAGGAATGGAGGCCGAAGAGGCATTTAGAGGTTTGCATTCCGACGATGGATTTTGATATTCGACCCTTCCCGCCCGGAATTTCGATCGAACGAACCGACTTTACCCCACCGTGACTTCAATCCCCCTCCCGCGCGACACGTCGTGCGACTGATATTTCCAATTTTCTCCTCGATACGCCGGAGTTCGTACTTGAAAAACTTTAAGTTTCACTTTTTACCGGGGGACTGGGCGTCGTGACGAGAGATTTCAACAATGTGTTTCTGAAACACATTTTTCTTTCAATCTGAATCTCGTCTCTTGGAACGAGAAGTTGATTGTCAAGCTTGATTTCGTTAATTCTTCGAAAGTCACTGATGACTGGCAATGGTGAATTGTCAAGTGAAATTGATGAACTCGTTGAGCGGACTTTCAAAATTTCAGTTCGATAGCTGAGGTTCATGTTTAATTTATACCGAGGCGAAGCCAAAATTTTCCGTCTTCTCTAAATCGTTAGAAACACAGAAGGAGGCATTAGGAAATTGTAGAAATCTTTAAACGGTGGTAGAAAGGTAGTTTATTTCTTATAGAATATATTTTATATTATATATAATTCATATATAGTTTATTTTTTAAAGAACACGACAACTTTCATGACGTTTAAATTATATTTGCAGTATTAAAAGAAAATAAAATAAAATCGACAATCAGTGAAGAACGATAAAGATAATTCATTGCCTTTCCTGTCACGTGTAATAATCGTCGAGAAACGATACAGATTATTAATTCAAAAATTAAAATTCCCAAAATTAAGGGTTAAGTATCAGATAAACAGGCACTTCTCTGGCACTTCAAATTTTCCACGGAAAATTCCCAAGCATTTCAACAAAAATCCCGTGTTCGTTAATAAAATCAGCAATTTTACTGTCAATTTTCAATGAAATCGTTGTTCTTACTATAGTCAGGATTTTTACGCATCAATAAAATCGCGAACGACTCTAACAGTTAACGTATATATTATACTACAGAAATATCTCTACGCTCGTCACTTGTCGATGAAAATTCAAATACAGGCAAAAACGCCTGTTAGATGTAGATAGATTTTAAGAAGCGAAGGATTTCAAGGAGCTCTTTCAAGGATTTAAGGGAGTCTTTTCACCCGGAAATGGAAATGGAAAGAACGCTTCTCGTTTCATCCCCAACCCCCCGGTCACGTGGAACGGCGACGAATTTAATATTCCTTATTGGCTTTACCTTACTCTCGAATCGGCCGCGCACCAACGAAATTTATCGATACACTTTTCAACCTCGGGCCGCGGTTCTTTATATTAAAACTCGCGACGAGCTAAATCGCCACGAACGATCGGTCACGCGCCACTCTGTGATTTAACGTCAGAACTACCGAATCGAAGAAAAGAAAAATACCAACTCGTAACTTTTGCAGAGGGATATATTCTGCCGATTTGCAAAAATATCGAGCGTTTCTTGGAACTTTTGTAAAATACAAGCGTTGCAAATTTTTCTTCCTGTGTCTCGAAACTCCGATCTCTTTGTGGAAGCTTCTTTATTGTTGAACTCCTGTCCAACCCGTACCAGACCCTTTCAGGATGCAATTTTTATAATAAAACGTAATTTTTGAAATTTCACAACACTGTACATTAACACTGTACACTGTAGCTTCTCAAATTTTTTTGGAAATTTCTTTGGAAATTTAGTTACGCAAAATTAAAAAAATTAGTACGAGCGTGTGTCTTTAACACATGGTAAAATTATATTCGCACGTATATCAAAGAATTGTTTTCGAGTAAATTTTCTTTATGATTTATTATCAGTAAATCAGTTGCAATTCGTATTCCTTTAAGTTTACATTACCCAGGATCGCGAAAAATAGTTGCTCTAGGTAACTATAACTCGGGTGTACTATAGTACACGGTGTCACGAGACAGTGAACGTGTTTGATGATTAACAAATGTTTTACAAAATTTCATCGGAAATATTGTAAAAATTCTTTCTTATTTTCTTCTCCGTGAGACCGCGAAACGAATATTAAAAATCAAACAGAGAGAGAGAGAGAGAGAGAGAGAGAGAGGGATAGTATCACTTTGACCCTTTCTCGCTGCGTTATTTTTTTTCGAAAAAAAGAGAAAGGCTCTATCAATCTTTTCGCGTCGCACAATGAAACATCGTTCACGGTACAGGCATAACTTACTACGCTTTATCTCGTAAACTCCCGAAGCATCCACCACGCCAAACTTTCTCAAAAGCTTGACGATAACTTTGTATCCCGTGTCTAGTGACTCACAACAAGTAAGTAACATGGGAACGTCTATCACGTCTATCAAGATAGAAGGAAGGTGTACAAGGTGGAAAAATAATGTTTAAACAACCAGGTAGAGAAGAAAAATAGAGAAAAGAAACTAAAGAGGGGAAGACAAAGGGTATTATATCATATTATTTGCCGAATTGAACGAATACAGCTCACCTTCTCGCCACTGTCGCTTGGCAGATAGAAGACCAACACCGTGAGAAACGAGATGCCCATGCACGGTATTATAAGGTTGACGGTGTAAAACAAAGTCTTCCGTCTCATGGTGATGTTGAACGTGATGTCGAGGTAGGGCTCGTCGCAGCACGTGTAAAATTTTTCATTCCTACGAAACGAAATCGTATCGGCGTAATCGATTAGCGAGCGCGTGCACGTCCCTAAATATATAACGCGATGAAATCTCATCTCGCGGGACATTCCCTCACTGTGAACGCGTGCACGTTCCATTTCCCTCTGTTACGAATACAGATCTGGGGTGTTTTTGAAGAGTTTTTCAAATTATTCCTAAATTGCTTCTCGGAGTTTATTTAAAAACTGGTCGATTTGTAAAGTAACGAAATCACATTGTTACCGTGTATTTCGTAGAAAGATTTATTAAATTTAATTTATTTCCAGTTTAAATCATCTGTCTGTTATTTCGTGCAAATGAAATTATTCACTACTTGCCAGGATCCAGGATTTCTTTCTCCCGTGATAAATTATTCTATTATTTCTTTTCATTTTCGGTTTCATCGTTATTCTTTTCTCGAGCGTAATTTCAATGACAAATTTCCAATTATTAGCATCAGCCTCAAATTCCTTTAACCAAATGAGCTACATCGACCATTAATTGAAGTCCATAATTCGCCAAATGCTAAATGAAAATTGTTTCCAAAAGAGTTCACCTACAAATTATATCATTCGAGAATAAATTTCGTTTGTCGTGCACACGTTTCACGTTTATACTTGGAGAAAAACTCGGACGAACGAGGCGCGATCTCCGGGTTGCAAAATTCCGTCAATCCGCCTGATTATATTTTCGTTGCGTTTTCGCTAGGTGGATTGCCAGTTTCTCGAGGATTGGCCGGAATTTGGCGCAGGAGCTCCAGGAAAACAGGTCCTTTGGTCCTTGGGGAGCGTTTTAGGCTGGTCGTTCGTTTAGGCGATGTCTTACCTCACGGCTGGGACTTCGAGGATGTCCCACTCGACGGAAGTGTAAAACTCCGACAGATCGACGCCAATGTCGACGACGTTGCTGTTATCGATCTCGTCGATGTGTCGCAGATCGACCTGGAAATGTTTCGGCGAGACATACATATTACATTTGTTGCGAAAATTGTTCACTCATGGCAGAAGCTGGAAATACGTAATCAATTTTAATTATATAAATATATTTGTACATTGTCGAGTTCACGCTATCAATTCGCTGAATATTTACACACGCACAAACTTGCTGAGTATTTGTACAAATATATTTATATAATTAAAATTGATTACGTTTGATTTTCACCCTCTATACGTAGAAATTCGTAAAACATTACTTCTCCTATTATTAAACATTTCAAGAAACTGAATTCTATTTTATGTCGCTGCAATAGATCTTTTTTTCAAATTATTAGATTCTTTCTTTCTCGTGCTGTGCCCAGTGTCGAATAACATTTTTCTCAAAAATCATTTCTCACGTTTTCTTCTGATCGTGATCGCGAAAGACAGAGAAAAAACGTTATAGAAAACGGTTCGTCCAATATTCCTGCAATATCCATCAAGACCAAACTGTGCAGAATTTAACGCAGCACTCGAACCGATACTATCGATTGAAAAATCTTCAAACTCTTTTATGAAATCTTCGTCTCTCTTTTTACTTTCGCTTCACTTTTATTCTTTTTATCCTGTTGCATTCTGTGTATTAGAAATATTCTCGTATTTGCACAATTTTCTACGAGTTCAACTCGTTGTTGTTGTCTGACCTGTGCTGCCTTGACGAAAGAATTCTCAGCGAATTCGTGATACAATACCGTGAAAACACGAGTATGTCCATGTATCAGTCAGGTTAATAGAGGAAACGCGAGGCATTACGGTAGAGATAGGTTTGATCCACTTGAGGGATGGAATGCAATTCGATGTTCCTGATATTTACGTCCATTTCTGCCCGTTAAGTCGGAGTTAACGAGATTCCCCGGCGCAACCGCGCCGGAATCCTCGATTATTACTTCGAGACAACGATTCGGGGCGAAACACCGGGGGCTCGGGCAAGATTTGACGCTCTGAAATCGCCACTCGACACAGAAACTTCGGCCAAAATGCTTCAGAAGAATACACGGTGTTCCTTCTCTCGTGAAGGCGAAAATTAACGAATCTTTCGAAGCAAAACCACGCGAAGCATTATTAAATTAAATATTACTTAACCTTCGTCCGTTCCTTGTGTCGATTTTTGTTTGTAAAATATTATAATATATATATATGGTATTGTAATATAATATATATAATACGGTATTATAGTATAATATATATGGTATTATAATATATATATATATATAATATTATGTATATTGTAATAAATATATATATGTATAATATCAGTATATCATAATATAATAATATATTATATTATAATACACATAATACAATATAATATTATAATATAGTACTATTTTACAACACATAGGTACACACTTTATTTTTCTAACGTACATATTTTTGATAACAAAATAAATTACCAGAGTTTGTAAATATTTGCCTTCAAGCTCCATACAACAGGCAACATATTGTCTTGTAATTGTGTTTTTAATTAATTATCAGTTTGTTGAAGATACGCGTGGACATCTAATAATTTTCAATGTAGCTGTAACAAGCGAAACAAATTCGAAACAAATGATCGAACTAGAGATTCTCGTGCGTGAGAATAGGAATTATGTCAATTGCTTACGTGCAATTGAATGGATAATTCATTATACGTTCATTGATAACGAAAGAATCTGCGAATTTAATCATTTATCTTTTCATTGTAGACGTCGATTTTTTTACCAATTGTGCTCAATTTAACATCAAGGGACAAACTAAGTTAATGATCGTCCATTTCAAATGTGTTACAATTTTTGTAACAGTAGCAGAATTATAAATTGTTTAACTTTTTAAGTAACTTTTTCATCCAATTTTTCATCCAACGTTTGTTGCTTGAGAAACTTCCGAAATTACCTTCCGAGAAACCTTCGATCAGTTAGAATTAAAACCAGCTATGAACGCCAATAATACACGTTGTCCACGATCGTCCATTTCAAATATTTCACAATTTTTATAACATAAATTGTATTTTCTGAATAATTTTTCCACGTTTGTTGTTTGAGAAACTTCCGAAATTGCTTGATGAAACTTTCGATCGGTTGAAGTTAAAACGATGATGATCAGCCATAAACGCTAATAAAAGAAAACACGTTATCCATTTCAAATATTTCGCAATATTTTATAACAGCGTCAGAATCATAAACTGCATTTTTTGAATAGTTTTTCCAACGTTTGTTATTTGAGAAACTTCCGAAATTATTTGGTGAAACCTTCGATCGGTTGGAGTTAAAACGATGATGACCAGCCATAAACGCTAATAATAGGAAACACGTTATCCATTTCAAATATTTCGCAATATTTTATAACAGCGTCAGAATCATAAACTGCATTTTTTGAATAGTTTTTCCAACGTTTGTTATTTGAGAAACTTCCGAAATTATTTGGTGAAACCTTCGATCGGTTGGAGTTAAAACGATGATGACCAGCCATAAACGCTAATAATAGGAAACACGTTATCCATTTCAAATATTTCGCAATATTTTATAACAGCGTCAGAATCATAAACTGCATTTTTTGAATAGTTTTTCCAACGTTTGTTATTTGAGAAACTTCCGAAATTATTTGGTGAAACCTTCGATCGGTTGGAGTTAAAACGATGATGACCAGCCATAAACGCTAATAATAGGAAACACGTTATCCATCTTAAATATTTCGCAATATTTTATAACAGTGACAGAATCATAAACTGTATTTTTCAAGTAATTTTTTCAACGTTCGTTGCTCGAGAAACCTGCGGAATTACTTGGTGAAACCTTCGATCGGTTGGAGTTAAAACGATGATGACCAGCCATAAACGGTAATAAAAGGAAA
The DNA here is from genome assembly GCA_032399595.1 of Tetragonula carbonaria. NCBI lineage: Eukaryota > Metazoa > Arthropoda > Insecta > Hymenoptera > Apidae > Tetragonula > Tetragonula carbonaria. The sequence continues at coordinate 7,749,621 of JAUCRC010000006.1, read as the reverse complement.
CACGTTGTTCGACGACAGAAATTGACGATCCTAGAAATTCACATCGCGACGGCGGCGGATCGTTAAAAGCATCTCACATAATCATCGCTTGCAGAACGTCCATTACGTATCCTCCCGTAAGTATATAAAGGCTGATCGATCGGGCTATGTGTTTCTTATTAAATGAACCTGATGGATATCCCGTCGTCGCGTCTGATGACGTATGGACAACGTATCGCGTACACACACACACACACACACACACACACACACACACACGTATATATACGATATGCATTATTCATCAACCGGTACAGATATTTTACGCGATACTACTTGTGCCGCATGCACGACAATCGTCCAGGAATAATGACGCGAAACGATCTTGTCCTGCCCACTTGTGGCTTCGTTACACGTGAATTGCTCTTCCGTACGATGAGCCCGATGATTTTCTAGAATTCCGTCAACGTCGACAAAGTCCTTTCATTTACTTTTCGATCTGATGTCAAGGTGAAATTTGAACGCCATTGGCAAAAAGTTATTCAACGCTGAATAGTCGTCAACGACCTATTAGCGTACTTTTCGAAATTCTCCGTAAAATGTGTAACGAATAAATTCTCGTTTTGTTCTCCAACAGGTCGGCAATTTTAGTACGAATAATTTTTAACCCTGGGTAACCATAGTTGTCGATACTTGCAGCGCAACAATTTTCGTGAAACAAAGAACTGAACGAAAAGTACAACGATAATTCTGGTTTCGTTATGAAGCTTTCGAAGCCTCCGCATTCAAAATGCACCGTTCATTTTACTCTAAGATGTTTCTACGGCACGCATTGAGTGAAAAAAAAAAACGAAGACACTTTCCTTCACAGAAATTTATAATTATAAACTTTCTTATGTCATAACATACACTGAAAAGTTTTCTTCGTTGCTTTAGTTTACAAAAAGGGATATAAAGATCGAATCCTCGCCAAAAAATTTAACGCGCGAGTCGAATGAGATTTCTCTCCTTCAGAGATAGAAAATCAGGAAGTTCGTCTCTAGCAACTGAGGCTAAAGTGGGGGAGATCGACGCAGTGGAGGGGATCGCTGAAGAGAGTGGGGGCACGGCCCACGGGCCGCCAGTTTGCCACCACGCTACTAATTAGTGCACGCTACTGATCGCGAGATATACGCGCGGATATAACTTCCTCCAGTTCTACAGAGCTAGCAACTGTCCTCACGCTAGGCTTTTCTCTTCAAAAATAGCAGGAAACCGCGCCATAAATCACGACGCCGCTCGAACAATTTCACTGCTGTTTCATTTCGCTGCTGTTTGCTTTCGTTGATATCGAGCCAAAGAAAACCTGGTAGGAGCTGACCGATCGAGGAAGTAATCGGCGTCGAAAGCGGGCGGCAGCACTGGCGTGTAATAAACAATTCCGTGTGTCATACGGTGGATGAAGTACTACGTACTATGAATCACTGGAAATTTATGTGTGTTTCGCTCGGCGTACATCCGTGACCGCGGCGCACCGTTCTCATGAATAGTGATAAGACAAACCGAGCTTTTCGTACGAGGCGCGCGATAACGTGCAAATAAACAAATACGTGGGACGTCGAACGACTCGCTCGCCGTGTTAATTAACACTTTCTTAATCTAATTTCCGGCCGCGCGTACATCCGCATACTGTTCGACCGCACCGACGCGCCCAAATTTTGCTGTTACGAAACCACGTGGGCACTTCACGATTATTAAATATTCTTCTCATCTTCGTAATTGAAAATTGCACAACAATCGGGGATTAACGATGGTTTATCACAGAAACGATGTTACTTCGTTCAACTTGAATGAGAAAGAAGTATGTTCGGTATTACAAAGAAATTAGACAGCATCGTGAAATGTACGTTGAAACTAAACGAAGATCTTCGATTAATTATTTTTTTTTTCTCTTTGTATAAAACGAATTAAATTTGAAACTGAAAGAAAAACTATTAAAATTGAAAGAAGGTTTGTTGTTAATTTTCTTTTTAGTATAGATTTAGTATAGAATTTATAATTCTGCATAGTTTTTGTTCGTAATCGATCAATTCCTCGAGCCAATAATCTTCTTAATTCTTGAATATATAAGTGCAAAATGTATCGAAAAGGAAGATATAGTTTTCATAATTTTTCATTTATAATTGGTTTCTTTTTAATTCTCGAAGATATAACTGCAATGTATTTGAAAAAAAAATATATATATACAAAAATTTGCATAATTTTCTGCCTATAATCAATATCTTTCTTGAGTGAATAATACCTTTCTAATTCTTGAAAATATAATCGTAAACGCATCCGAAACGAAGATGTCATTTTGCATAATTTTTGCTCATAAGCCAACATCTTTCTTGAATCAATAATGTTTCCTTCTTTTTTTTCAATTCTTAGAGAGACAAGACAATTGCAACTAACGTGTCCAAAGGAAAAAGATACGCAACTTTCCATAACCGTTCATCAACAATCGATCATTCTCTCGAGCCAACGACATCTTTCAATCCTTGAGAAATATAATCGCGGTCTGTCCGAACAAAAGAAGTCCAAGCAACATTTGCAAACTGCGAAAACTCTCATCGTTGCTAATCACGTATTATTATTATTAGCATATTTAATTTTATTATTAATATTATTATTAGCATATTTTCATATTATTAGCATAATTTTATCAAAAGTTTCCCCTCTTGTCTTCCCTAGAAATTTTTAACACGCCCGCGGTTGGCCGTGCCGTGCGTAAAGACGAGGTGTCTCCTCCAGGTAGCGGAGGAAAATATGGGGAAAACGTCGTCGAAGGAAGATCGTTACCTGGAAGCCATCGTAAGTCCACGAGCCGAATTTCATCACGCACGTCTGCTCGTCGAACGGGAAATATTCTACGTCGATCTCGCAGGAAGACTTGTATATGGCCGGTGGCTTCCATTCGACTCTCCCTGTGTAATTCAGCGTCGCCTTCGTTGCCAGCGTCACCTCGAAATTACCGTCGGCACTGTTCGAAATTCAAACAAATCGATCGATTATTATTTCTTTCCTTTTTAATTCGAACAATTTCAAACGAAATCAATTAATCTTTATTCTCCCTTTTTTTGTTCGAACTCGAACGAACCGATCAATCGTTATTTCTTTCCTTTTTGTTCGAACCAAATCAATTGATCGTTATTTTTTTTTTTTCTTTTTTTATTCGAATTCAAACAAATCAATCAATTATTATCTTTTTCCTCTTTGTTCAAACAGTTTCAAACCAAATCAATTAATCGTTATTCCCCTTTTTTTGTTCGAACTCGAACGAATCGATCAATCGTTATTTCTTTCCTTTTGTTCAAACAGTTTCAAACCAAATCAATTGATCGTTATTTTTTCTTTTTGTTCGAATTCAAACAAATCAATCAATCGTTATTTCTTTTCTTTCATTCAAACAAATCAATTAACCATTACGTCTTTTCTCTTGTTCGAGTTCAGGCAATCAATTAATCGCTATTTCTTTCTTCTTTCGTTCAAACAAATTCAAACAAACCAATTAATCGTTATTTTTCTTCTTTTTTGTTCGAAATCAATCGATCATCATTTCTTTTCTTTTATTCGAGCAAATTCAAACAAATCAATCAATCGTTATATCTCTTCTTTTGTTCGAACAAATTCAAACAAGCCAATTGATCGTTATTTTTCTTCTTTTCGTTCGAACTTAAGGAAATCAATTACTTCTTTTCTTTTCGTTCGAATTTAAATAAATCAATTAATTGTTGTTCCTTTCTTCTGTTCGAATTCAAACAAATCAATCGATTGTTATTTCTTTTCTTTTCTCTCGCGAGACTTTCTCGACGGCGACTGTTCTTCGAACATTTTTCAAAGTTAGCTCCTTAATGGGTCGTTACGTTGGAAATTATAAACGGGGGGATTAATAACGGGGAGTTCTTATTAAATTTTTCACCTTCCGGGTCCTTTGTGCTTTACACACGTGAATTTCTTCAAAGCGAATTTTCATTCGCGCCGAGAGACCTCTAAAAAAATTCGAAAATTTTAGTAAAAATTTCATTAACCGACGGCTTTTTCACATCACGTTTGAAAGCACGAGGACAACGAGGAAATTAACCGTGGACACGGAGGAGACTCGGTTTTCCTGTAAATAGTGCGACAAACACGTTTCTTAACGCAGACAGGGATCTAACACAATAATCTTGATTTACCAGAAATTTGAGAAATTTCACTCTCCACTCCTATGTAAATTGTACTATTGGAACTATGCGAACGTTTGATACCAATAACCGTAACTCACAGTCAGATAACACGTTAATTATATAACAAAGAGATATTATTAAGAAAGATATCGTTAAGAGATATATTATTCAGAAATATGATTAAGAAACGGAAGTTTTCAAACACTTCGCTAGAAATAAATTTAAGGTTCTTTTTCCATTCAACAGTGTAATAAGTATAGTATAAAAAGTCTGCGAATTCTTGGCAATTACACGATATTAAATATTCGTCGTAAACATTAGCCAATATGAATACGAGTAGAATATCGCAAGGGGCGGGAGGAGGATAAATCGAGTTTGCCCCCCCCCTCCCTCCCCGCCCCCGGTATGAAAATTTCCAAAACTAGGAGATTACTGTTGGCAGTTCGCCAACATAATTCTGGATGGTCTCTTACGCTCTCACTCCGCGAAGTTAGACCCATTAGGAGGAACGGCACTAGAAATTAACGTAATATCCGACGGTGATGAAAAGATGGTCTTACTTGTTGTACAAAACTATATCGGGCCTCCATATATGATCGGATGGCACGTGCAACATCTCCACCCCACCATATTCCTTTGGATCCCATTTTAACTTGTAATCGTACCATGACTGCAACAACAAGAAAAGGTATCGTCAATGATTTTGCGAAACATAACGGACGATATTCATATTCGTGGAACAAAATAATGATATATAATGATATATAACGAGGTGTTGAAGTCTCGCAGATTTTGAGATTTAACCTCGAAACTGATTTTATATGACTGATATCGTTCGTTCGATGCTCGAAGCTTTCGATGTCAGAAGCTTCGAGACTTACAATTACCTCTCAGACTTGCCAAACTCTTATGGTGTTATTTTGTATAATGTATAATAATAGTATTGACTATACTTGTATGTGATATATATTATACTATATTATACTACTTGTATATACTACACTGCACTATTATATTATATTATATATATGTAATATATTATATTATATTATATTATATTATATTATATTATATTATATATATTATACTGTATTATACTCTATGTATATGATATATGCTATACTGATATATATATTGATATCTATACATACAGTATACTATATATGTATCACTGTATCACTATATTGATTATACTTGTATATGATATACTATTATACTATTTTGATATATTATATATATATATATATATATATATATATATATATTGATATGTAATATATAGTATTGATGTAATATAATATATATAGTATTATGTAGTATTGACATAATATACTGATTAATATTTTTTTTCTATCAAGGCAGTTTTGCCCTCCTTGATGTGGGTATTCTGCAACTGATTAATATTATACATATAATAATATTATACTATATATACCACGTGGCCACTGAAAAACTGAAGGAATTTGAAAAAATCACAGCTTGTTTTCTAATTTCTTTTCTCCAGCGTTTCACACATAATAAATTGAGGAAAATCCGTTAATTATATTTCCAAGTGAAATAATAAAAGAACTAAAGAAAAGAAACACGTGTAATTTGTTTGATATCGTACGCTATATAGTGGCCATCGCTATATATTGTAAAATGTTTTAACAATCTCCAGAAACAGTACGGAGATATTCAAACGCTAATTCTTATCCATCTTAACACTTTACCGACCGATAGCGGTAAGTAATAGACGATTAATAGGCTACCGGTCGGTAAAGTGTTAATATCGTGTAAATAATTATCGTGTATATTTGTATATATTAATATACGATATTACCGGTTGGTAAAGCTGAATGGCTTAAAGCTGAAATTCTCTTCTGTTTTTTCTTTCCTTTTTTTCTTTCTCTCTGTTAACACTTTACCGACCGGTAGCCTATTAATCGACTAACATATTTTAATATTTTACCGACCAGTAGCTTATTAATCGGCTAACATATTTTAATACTTTACCGACCAGTAACCTATTAATCGGCTAACTAACATATTTTAACACTTTACCGACCGACAGCGGTAAATAGTAGATATCGATTAATAGCCGATTAATAGGCTACCGGTCGGTAAAGTGTTAACCATCTCTGTCTGTATATACATTTACAGATTCAAAGTGACTCGAAATCCCATCAGAACGCCTTCAACATCAGAGCACAAGAATAAAGATCCTTGATGAAGAAAGAAGAGAGGAGAAAAAAGAAAGAAAGAAAGAGAGAGAGAGAGAGAGAGAAATGAGAGCGCGATGAAATTAAGCGCAACAAGGGTCTAAAAATATTCGACGGGCAAATTACGGGAACGAGAGGGGTAGTTGAAGGGGACAGAGGGGAGGACGTGTCCCAGAATTGTATTTCCCGTATCGTTCGCGTGCGCGGCCCGATTATCGCGCGGCCGTTTGTTCTTTTCAGCCACGTTTCCACGACGAATTGTTTTTTTCGCGGATCGGTGACTACTCCGCCTGCAGGCTTACTTTGTTCAGTCGACGTTGAACAGTTTTGACGTCTGTCAGCATCCCCGCTCAGGACCAGATCCCGGGATGAAATTAATTAAAAGCGAAACGGAATGATAAAACGCGCTGATGGGGTTTTGTAAGGAAACGTTCCAGGTTTCCTTCAGGTGTTCGTTACCTTCCGGATGTCACGCTGAACGCGGGTGACAAAATAAAAAAACAGCGGCGCCGCTAACGAAGCCGCTTCAAGACAAATATATCCAGAGGTAAAAATGTCGGACTGTTCCTATTAAGGAAACGTATCACGTTGGACAGAAAGTAACTGCGCCGATCAGTTCCTCACGACGAAAGAATTTTGTTAATATATCGTTTCACGAGAAACGACTTTATCAATATATATATATATCTATATATGGTCTTTCGCCATCTTTTAGGCAACTTTGTGATTCGAAGACAGTCTTCTTATCTTTCCGCGACAAGAAAAAGTTCTAAGAACGATTTCGTATCGTCAGTAGCGACATTTGGCAAACTGATTCTAATGCTGCGGTATCATTTTTTTTTTTTTACCATACACGTTAGATAATTTCTCTACGAGCGTTTTTCTTTCCTTTTTCGGAAATATGATGAAAACGTCCCTTTTTCACGAGATCGTGCATTTCTTTTTTTTCTTCTAAAACAATTGTTGAACAATCATGTATTAGATCATGGAATGAAAAAACTTTAGTTATCACTGCTAACTGTTAGAAAAAAAACTTTAGGAATCACTTTTTGGCCAACTCGATGCATGTTAAAACACTTAGGCTACTCGTAGAGAGCTTCGCTCAAGAATTCCAGAACAAAACTTGTTTTAAACGCAGAAGAAATTAAATAACAGGGCTACGTCTGTACTGCGAATGAAACTTTTCCCGAGTTTTATATTTATTTTTGATATACGAGAGAGGATGCAAAGTTGAGAGATGAATTTTCGTTTACTGAAAATAAATGTTGAAACTCATGCTTTACGCAACAGAGAATACGTAAAGTGTTAACATTCTATTATAAAGTCTTAACATTCTATTATACTGGTTGTTAAAAAAAAAATGAAATAAGTCGCCGTATCATTGAAAGTGACAAAATTCTCTAAATTCTAGACAAGTATTTGTCCCTTCTTTCTTTTTTTTTTTTTTTTTTTTGAAAAAAACACCGTGCCATTTTTCCACTGAACAAACACTCTTCGGTTGCAAGCGAACTGCAAATTTCCGTAAGATTTATGGGAAATATAAGAGTCAAAAACGTGCAGAAAAGTATAGAGTTTTACAAGCAGTTAACTGTTCCGATTTATTATACATTTAACAGAGCGAAGCAAATTTCTCCATCGTTCGTGGAAAATGTAGGACACGTTATCCTAAAAATATAATGCAAATGTAAAATTCGTAACTGCATAAATCTGACTGTCTGATTAGAAAGAGAAATCTCTCGCCGAACCGATCGAACGACCACACGAGGCGAGGCTTTACACGAGTCGGAGATTTATTTCGAGCCGCGAGTGAAAATATTCCCAACGTTCGCGAAATGTCTCTCGCGTATCTCTGCGTCAGAGAAGGGGGCGAAAAAAAGGCATAATGAGGGAAACGATAGGAAGGGCAAAAGCGATTGTATGGGATTGTGTCGTTGACAGAGAGAGGAGGGGGGAGGGAGAGGGATCGCGGAGAGCATGCGACAGAATGTTAATTAACACGAAGCGGGGGAAGCTTTCTTCGGATCTACCTCATTTGTGACAAAAAAAAAAGAAAAAAAAAAAAAAAAAGGAAGAAAGAAACAGCGCGACGGGAAAATACAAATCGGCGAAAAACAAAATGTTCGTTTGCCGATGGGTCTGGGGAAAAAAATTGTTTCCCGTAAAATTCTTTCCCTTTGTACGCGTTCTGTTTGTTTGTTTCGTCAAATACGGTATCTGATCAAAAAATTACTCGCGCACAATTTCGATGTTGACGAAGTTTCTGTCGCTCGCAATTTCGACATCTTTCGGTGCTTCTGGTAAATTTTGAAAGGTCTAAATAAAAAAAAAAAGAAAATAATATTATGAAATTATTTCAATTAAATTGAATTGTTAAATTATTTTATTTGAATTTAACTTGAATTGAATTGTCGAAATGATTTAATGTATCTTACAAATACACGTAACATTTCATTACTTTTTTATTATTGAGTGTGTGTAGCGACAGAGCACAAAATAAATATCCAATCGTGACGAGCTGTTCAGGAGCGAGTGAATTTTTATGCTAGAATATTAGTTACAAATTAAGCAAATAATTAAATATCGTTCACAATAAATCCAGTTCATCCGAAAATAAAGAACGTGATAAAAAATACAATCAAAGGGGCGAAACACGAATTTTTAATTATTGAAAAATTAATATCATTATATATATTTGAATGCAATGTATATTATATGAATTCATATACATCATTATTAAATTATTGTACATTACATAAAAACTGCATCGATATGATGCACGATCGAAATGAAAAATATTCAAAATAAAACTGCGATATAATCATACAACTGTACAAAATTATAACAAAGTTAGCAAAAATTAATTGTCAAAAATTACATTTGAAAATTATTATTAAAAACTTAAGGTTCGCTCACAAGTGCAAAAGATGTCAAGGATTGTAAGTGGAGCGTAATTCAACGAATTAGAAGTCACGTGACGTTCATCAACGGAACAGAAATACAATGAAATTAACAATGAATGACGACCGAGAGAACGAAAACTGTGTGTCTGACCGATGCGACGTCTGATCACTGAACGCCTGACCTATATTATCTGATTCCACTTAATTCCTCAAGCTCCTTATTTCTACATCGTGCCCTCTGGACAGAACGTTAAATCTTTCCAACTTGTCTGCTTCCCCTGCAACTTACTTAAAGCCCTAAATGCTTGTGCCACGCGGGGAAACATCACCGACATTATCGACAGATAAATACACTGCGCTTTCTGCCATTTCTCGATACCTATCGCTTTTTGGCCATTTAATGGCGTTCCGTAAGCTACCTTTTTAAAGTAGATATCGCGAGCTTTTAACGTGGAGCAACACGGTCTGAGAAAAAAAGAAAAAAAGACGAAGCTCATTTTTACTTTTTTTTTTATCGCATCGTTCTCGTTATCCTGCCTGTGCTCAACAATTCTTCTTAACTTCTTAACTTGTTATTAATTTCGTTGCAAATCTTGTTGTACAATTTCATTATAAAAATCCATTGTTGTTATCCGTCGTTATTAAGGTCTCGTGAGATTTCGTTAAGAGCAACGTATATTGGATAAATTTTCCATCGCAACGCAATACCGACATCGAGTTTGTTAGACTTTACGTTATTGAAAAAGGCAACGTATTGAAAATTAATCCCAAGTTCTACGAAGAATCGATCGTAGAAGATAATGTTGAATTTTTGGTCACAGAAGAGGGCTCGGAGGTCCGATCCATTAAAAGTTGTGTAATTGTATAATTTTCCATTGAAAATAGCTCGCGTCTACAAACGTACTTTTTCTTATTAAAACAATAATTTAGTTTCGTACGGCAGAAATTGTTTTTAATAGAAGAAACAAAAAGCGACATCCACCGATTGACTTCTGAGCTTTTCGATTAAAAAATTAGTTCCATGCTACGATCTTTTGAAAAAACAATGTACACATAAAAATGTAAGATTATTTAGTATTTGAATATATCACCTAGAATTTTTTAGAAATGTAGAAAAATTTCTATCGATGTTCAAAAGTTGTTCAGTATAGAAATATTCGGAGTACGGTAATAATTTTTTTGTAGTTAGAAGGTAGATCATCTCCATTTTTTTTTTCTTTTTAAACATACATTTCTTTAATTCCGTTAATCGACATTCGATACACATCGACATTCTCTGTAAAAAAAGTATCGACCTATATGTGTCAAAAAAGTTACTAATCCGAGAGATATTTTAACATTAAAAATTTCGTAAAATTCATCGTATGGAAGACAGAAATTTATCCTATCCTTGTTTCTCGTGCACAATAGATTTTATAAAATTAGAAGTTAAGATATCTCTTAAACTATATAGATAATTTTTTGATACGCAAATATTAATATTTTCTTTTTTCTTTTAAATGGAAAATGTTGAGCAGTATTGATCAATTCACGAAGAAATACATGACTGAAGAAAGTTCAAAAAAATCGAAGTGTCCTCGAAATCTCCGAAATCTCACGATACTGCAGATTCTTCTGTACTGAATGACTTCTGTTAACAAAATTTTCTCGTATCACCAAAAACCAAGGGAAATGTTCCAAGCACTGATTCTTGCCAGACAAAGCAACGACTTTATCTTGTTCGTCCAAAAATCAGACAAAATCATTCCCAAATAATTTCGAACGATAAATCCAACGATTGAAACGAAACAACGAACATAATCCCAATAAAGCGCGAAATTTGCACACGGTTTGCGAATAATTATTCGAAGAGACAGAGGGATGCAAAATGCAAAATCGAAAGAAGAAATTTTTCACGTTCGGTGATCGAACAATCGAGAAATCCAAACGAATTAACCCAGATTTATTATTATTATTATTATTATTATTACTATGTTATTATTTCAAGATTATTATCATTATTTCAAGATCATTGTTACTACCATTATTTCAGATTGTTATCAAATAAAGACAAATTACTGCGAAAATATGATACAATAGTCGCGAGTCACTGGAAATGTGAATTTCGCGCACGGGGGGAGAGACAGCATTGCGCTGGAATTTGCGACGAGATCGATCGATCGTAGAAACGGGCGGTTGTCGAAGGTAAACTGAAAAGCGTGCCGATATTCGACGGGACGCCGGCAACTCCTTTTCGAGCCCGAGCTTTAGTTCGTGTTTAGTTCGCACGCGGCCATTAATATATGCGGGATCGTCGAGTCTCGACGGGCCACCAATATTTGAACAGATTATACGTGCTCTTGGTCTTTATGTACTCACCAGGTCGTTACCTGGTGACGCTGTCTAACAGATTAATGGGCCACAAGCACCGAGCGCGTATCCCATCGACCGTCGTCCATCGAGGCGGTCGCCGAAATTCAATTAAAGGAAATTGATCGTCAAAAATGGTCGGGCGTGAAAGCGAAGTTAAATACCACGCTCTCTCGATTGTTTCGCGTGTTACAAAATATTCCGATTGAACGTGTTGTTCGCCGATTTCTGCGAAAGTGCCCTTTGTTCACTTTCATCTGCACCTCGCGCCTCGCGTGTCGTTTTTATCTCCATCGATCGATTCGGTTGACAAAACCGAATGTCGAAAGCGTTCGATTCGGTAATATCATCGTACACGCGAGATATGTAAAAGTGTGTGTTACTTTCTAATTAAATATACTTGAGGTCGACGAATGATTTTTCGCGGTGCGAATAAGCCATTACAGCTTAAAGCTGTTGCACACTGTACTGAATCGACGAATTCATTCGTTCTGATTGTCAGAGAGAGAGAAACAATGCAAAATACAGACATGCGTGAACGCTGTTTTCGACTTTTGCAGCCAATTAACGATACGGTTTCTTTTGACCGATTCGATCGATCTGACGAAGAACGAAACGAGATTTTACAAAATTTAAGCATTTTTTTTTCATATCTGTGTGACTGACTCTTTAATAATTAGATAATAAAGAATAAAATTAAAAGAATAAATATCGAAAAAGAATAAATGTCGAAAACGATTGAATTGGTAATTTCGCGAAATATTTACAAGTATGCATTACAATACTCGAGTCGGCAAACGAACGATTTGTCGCAGCGTAAATAAGCCATAATACAGTAATAAAAGCTGTTACACACTGTACTGACCCGACGAATTCATTCGTTCTGATTGTCAGAGTCGAAACAATGAAAGGCGAAAATACTGATATGTATGAACGCTGTTTTCGATTTTTGCAGCCAATTAACAATACGGTTTCTTTTGACCGATTCGATCGACATTTTACAAACTTTAAGCATTTTCTTTTTTATATCTGTGAGACTGATTCTTTTATAAACAGAATAAAGGAAAATGCATAGATTAAACGACAAAATCAAAATGTCGAAAACGATTGAATTGGTAATTTCGCGAAATATTTACAAGTATGCATTACAACACTCGGCGAACGAACGACTTGTCGCGGCGTAAATAAGCCATAATGCAGTAGTAAAAGCTGTTGCACACTGTGCTGAATCGACGAATTCATTCGTTTGAAAATGTGTTTGAACGAGTGGTGAAAATACACGCATGTGTGAATACTGCTTTCGGCTCTTGCTGACTCAGCAAACGACTGAATTGGTCAGAAAATCGTATCGTGTGAAAATTAACAAAGTCTTAAAAAGATATATTTTCTTAAAAAAAAAAAAAAAAAAAAAAAAAAATAGAATTTCAAACAGTATAACGAAATATGTTATAGGATTTATGTTACAGGATCTATTTATTTATATAAGAGATCATCTGTGAAATATGTACACGTACCTGTTCGACCCAGAGATTCGTCGTCATGATTTGATTCTTGAGATTCTGCAATGAAACAAGAAGAATAATTATGGTTGTAAAATATGCAATAGTAATCTAGGGAGTGTAACTGTGCAATACATCCCCATATGAGCGAATATGTAAAAGAGTTATCAAGTCGACGTGATTTTAAATAAATAAATTGAAAAAATAATTCTTCTTTTATATTCTAAAAGAATACTTTAATACGTGTTGCATAAGTAAGATTAGAACTAAACAGATATTTAAACATCAGCGTGAAACTAGCAGAGAAGTGAATTTTTGAAATATAATTCTGGTATTAAATTTGGTTCGTCAAATGATATTAAAAAGGTGACATTTTTGGGAGATTAACGTCAATCGAGCAAACTTTTGGTATTAATTTAAAATCAGTAAATTTCAATAGTATAATACTCTTCATTCGAAAAGATTTCTCACGAGCAAATTTTTTAAAATGAATGAATTTTATTCAGATTCCTAACTATCTATAGAACATAGCTCTAGAATTTTAGCAAATGGTATATTTTTATTAGACGTGGAAATTAATTCACTGTCTATTTTAGATGAATCCAGCGCTTATGTATTGGTTTTGCTTTAGATTTATATTAACAGGAAACTGTTAATTGTAATAAATGTCAATAGTGACAAATAATTAACAATAATAAATATCAAATATTATAATAAATAAATAATAAATTTCTTCTTGCATTTAAGGGAGAGCTTCCACCCGAGTGATATATATATATATATATATATATATATATATACATATAAAATCGCTCAAGTTCTTCGAATTTTCAATTTTCAAATTTTCATCGAAATGTTTCTGGCTGATAAGATACGTCTAAATTGTTACTGAAAAATCCCTAATTAAAAAAAAATCAAAAAACCCTCCAGAAACGCACTGTTTTGCAAACGTGACGATTTATATAGGGTGGGCCAAATTTTCTTCCCACCTATTTTTTTTCTTTTTCTTCGATAAAATATCGAAATAAGAGAGAAAATTTCATTAATTAATTTCATTAATTTTAAAATTAAATTTAAGTTCAAACATGATTCTTTTCATTACGTATCGAAAATTATTTCTCTCAAATGTTGACCGTCGGTCAGAGTGTTCACAAATTTGTGCTCCAGTAGGAAGCACTTGTCTTTTTGATAATAATCATATACTTTCAAATAAGTAACAGATTAGAAATTAAAAACAATAGGTATGAAAAAGACAATAAATTATTAAACTTTGATATATCATGTATCAAATTTCATTTAATTATAAATCTTATTAATAGAGGTAGTATAGAGTAAATAACTATCCATATCTTAAATAGATACCTTGCAGCTTTAAAACCAAACAACAAGAAAAGTTTTCTACAGTTAAATTTGATTAGTATTGAAGTTAAAGAGTATAATGAAATTGAATATAAAATACAATGAATATAAAATTACAAATAAAATAAGCTGTTTTAAATTAAGAATAAATATAAAAATTAGTAAGAAGTTATTGAAAGGCGTTGAGCATGCAAGTAACTTTTTAAAGGAAAAGCTAATGCTAATGTAAACAGACATGAAAATTCTATTCATAATTAACAAAAGAAGTATATTATTTCATAGATTGACAAAATGACAAAAGAATGAGATTGGAATAAACTTTATAATTGAGGATTTTCGGCCCACCCAAAAATCCAAAGGCACCGAATGTCTATTCTATACGTGCAACGTTCGTAAAACTCGTGTGAAACTCACAACATCGATCAACTGCGAGAGTTTGAGCTTGATTTTAACGGTGAGGGCGTCTGTGACGTTGACCACTGGACGAACCAGCTTGTTGTAGTTCGACAGGAGGTCGTCGTACAGTCGCTTCGCATCCGGATTTCCTGAGCATCCTGCAACAGACAGGAAACAACACAGGTGAAAAAGGAGAAAGGACAGACGAGTCGGCTGGGGAGGGGGAAAAATCGATTTCCCCGCGAAAATTTATCAATCCGGCCGAGAATTATACACTTTTCAGCAGGGGGGGAAATTCGTTGACAACGAGGATCGGGGAACAACGATGTATCGATAAAAGGCTCGGACTGGTTTAACGCGTTTTTTTCCAGAGAATGGCCGATCTATCTTCCCACGCAGAAGGACAAACAGGCCGCAGTTTGGGTTTCGAACGAGCTGATACGAGCAGTTCGACTGGACAGCGGAAAGGGGGATGGGGGCGGGGGTGGACAATTTCGACCGCTTAATACGCGAAACGCAATTCTGTATCGGCTGTAGCTATTATTCTCGAATCTTCCGAGGTGGTTGTGGTTTAAATCGTTTCGATACTAAATCGCAAAAATCGCTACGTTGAATTCTCCATCGCCGGTGAAATCGCCTTTTTTAGTTAGCGTTGACGATCAATATTCACACGAGCAGATATTGTATCATTCGTTTCTGCTTCTGTTATGTAAGGGTGTTGTCGAAATCGTGGCACGAACAGACAGAGTGTGATTTTCCCGCACGTAATAGGCCGGAAAAAGAATGGGAATAAAATTTTCCCGCCACGCTTTCGATAAAATCAAGTCCGAGAATTTTCTCGAGTACGCTTGTTAAATTTAGTTAATTCTAGACAGGACCGGGGAAAAAATAATTAACAGGAGATTACTTTAACTGCAAAAATAAGTAAAAATGTAGAAATGAAATAATCGTATATCGGACTGATTCTATTTGGAATGCCCGACCATGAACTGACCAGTACCACTACTTTGAACGAGATCGACAACATACAGACCTATTCTACTTAAGGATATCTGACCACACTACGGAGCTATTCTACCTAAGAATGTCTGATCTCATATGGGCCGATTCTATTTCAAATAACTGACCACATATAGAGCTATTCTACTTAAAGATGTCTGCCTATATACGGACCTGTTTTAATTAAGAATGTCTGACCTCACACGGGTCTATTCTATTTAAAATATCTGATCACATAGGGACTTATTCTACTTAAGGGTGTCTGTCTACGTACGAAGCTATTCTGCTTAAGGATATATGACCACTATTCTACTTAATATGTCTGACCATATGCGGACCTATCTTCCTTTCACACCAATCCCTTAAAACTTGCTACAAACGATATTTCTTTTCGTCATTTTATCGTCGGCCAGACCGAACGACAAAAATTCCAGAAATCAACGAGAAATCCCCTCATTTTAACCCAACTGTCCGAAGTTCAATATACTCGCGAAAAGAAAAAATCGTACAGCGAGTTCGAGCTGGTCGTCGCAAAGAGCAGACGGCGACTATTTAAGATTTAGTCTGTGGAGACGATTTTTTTCCAGAGGCGTTTGAATTTTTGATACACACAGTTTCGAGAACAAAGTTAGCCACGCTCCTTACCCACTTGTTACGCGATGTAAAAGCTGCTTCGAAAGGAACTAACTTGGAGGAGCTAACTTCGCTCTTTAAAATCAGACCAACTGGATTTTTGTCACGCGATTTTTTCTTTTCTTTTTCTTTTTCTTTTTTTTTCAATCGAAGTATATAAATAATGGTTTAAAATATTTTTTTAAAATTTTCCATCGACCGCGCCGAACATTTTCGTACGTCTCTGTTCGACGAGGGACGATTATCAACGTTTATCGACGATTACGCTTCACGATGAAATTCTCTGGATAGCCAAACAGCGATCTCTTCGATGTTACCATTAATTTTATAATAGATTTCGCTGGCACGACCCTCCTCCCCCCTCTCCTCGGTAGATGTTATTTATCATTTCCGAACATTATATTACCGATGTTTTACGAGCTTCCTGGAGCGATACCAGGATAGTTCATGATGCGGTGTAGGGACCGAACCCTGGCTACAATTTCAGCTTTGAAACGGTGCCAGAGTGTTTACGATACACCTTGCACGCGCTCGACAATCTTTGTGATGCATTGTTTCACTATGTTCCTTGAAACCATGCTGCCGGGCGTTCTCCCCATTTTATCTTGTTAAAAAAAAAAAAAAAAAAAAAACGCGACATTCCTTCGTCGATCCTTTTTTGATTTATGATTATATCTTTTTAATGTTCTGAGGTCTGCGACTTTGTATTTTAATTGTATTTCACATCTAAACAATATCTTTGTATTTTAATATTTTATTTAATATCATATTTCATGCCTAAGTGATATTTTTGTACTTTAATATTTTAATATTTCATTTCATGTTTTATATTTTAATTATGCCTAAGTAATATTTTTAGCGTTTCAATATTTTCTATTTTAATATTTTATTTATTTCTATTTCATATTTTAATTATACTTCACATCTGAATAATATCTTTGTATTTTAATATTTTATTTAATATCATATTTCATACCTAATATATGATATTTTTGTACTTTAATATTTCAATATTTCATTTCATGTTTTATATTTTAATTATGCCTAAGTAATGTTTTTAGCGTTTCAATATTTTCTATTTTAATATTTTATTTATTTCTATTCTATATTTTAATCATACTTTTTATCTAAATTATATATTTTCATATTCCGATTATATGTATTATTTTGTGTTATTATTGTATTAATTATACGTGTTATTTTTAGTTTTGTATTTTAGTTTGATTATTGCAATTACAGAGATATATACAGGGTGAACCAGTCAAATATTTCTACTGTTTTCGGATCATCTTTTTAATCCTTTGATAATTGTGACGCTTGACAGATTTTTAATTTTAATTACTAATTGCAGACGTTCGTGATATTAGAGAGAAAAATATCTACGCTGTTTCTGGATCATTTCTCTAAGATCTACGCCTGTGTTATTAGCTGTCTGTACTTTACATTTCAATTATTAATTGTAGATGTTCAAACTATTAGAGAAATATATCGAGTGAATCAATAACTATGACCATTTCAAATAAATCCTAAATTCTCTGTTGTTCGTCGAGATTTGGAAAAACTTTGTTAACGTAACAACAAACATATAATACACAAACATGCATACACAAATTTGTTATCCAATGCGTTATATGTTTGTCGATCCATTAATCGAAATATTCGATACCTTTGCAAAAAAGTGTCGACTCGCGTGTATTAAAAAATTATTCATTATAAGTTTAGGAGATATTTCAAAAAACACGTGTTGTTCCTCGGATCATTCAAGAACTTTATTTGTCACTGTATTATAAAAATTACTCTGAGAGCAAAGATTCTTTTTTGGAAAACAAATGAAATCTCTGACGAGTAATTGCGCGATCTTCGATCACAAATACAGTAAAAGTGGGGTAAAAAGTTTCCTGGGAGGAATATTCTCTGATAATTCTCTGTCAATTTGATTCTTCGGTCGGTTTCAAGATCAACGGTTTTAAAGATCGTAAAATGTACGCGCGCACGTATCTCTGCAAACGACGCGACGAAAATCGAACGGGTTTGCAGAGAGAGAAACTTACTTGCACACGATATCTGAGACGCATACTCGCGGAAATATCATCTCTGGTAAGCGGAAAACGCGATATCTGAAGAATATGCCTGGAAGAAATCGCGGACAGAATGCGGGAGAGGTCGATACGATATCGATCGAAAATCATTTACGCGTCATCATTACGCGGAGTGCAACGAAATAAATTTCAACGATTATTAATCAAGATTATTATTTATGTAATAAACGAATATTTTATTTTCAGTAATTATTTTCAACACAAACGGACGATCCTGTTTCTCGAAGTGAAGGCATGAAATTTAGGAGTTTTCTTTTCGGATTCCAATGAATAAAATTTCACTTCGCCAATTATATATTCCTCGGCTTTCTATCTTAATCTGCGATAATAAATATTTGCTTCATCAACGGCTCCGTCAATTTTTAATATTCTGTCGATACGACACGATATCAATCGAAAATCATTTACGCGTCATCATTACGCGGAGTGCAACGAAATAAATTTCAACGATTATTAATCAAGATTATTATTTATGTAATAAACGAATATTTTATTTTCAACACAAAACGATCCTGTTTCTCGAAGTGAAGGCATGAAATTTAGGAGTTTTCTTTTCGGATTCCAATGAATAAAATTTCACTTCGCCAATTATATATTTCTCGGCTTTCTATCTTAATCTGCGATAATAAATATTTGCTTCATCAACGGCTCAATTTTTAATATTCTGTCGCTGCACGATTTATTTACAGGCATGGCTACCGAACTCCTCGTGTGAATCATTATAAAAGTTACATGAATCATGTAAATTACGAAATGATTTGATAAATGAGAACATGTCTCTGTCCTATGATTCTCGACGCTCAATTTGATTTTCTAGGCGAGCAATTTCGACAATGAGTTGTTAATAGCGAGTGAAAATTTAATTTTTTTCTCTTTCACGTTCTTAAAAGATGTCCTTTCATTTTCATTGATTCAGACCAAGTTAATGGTCTTTTGGGCCATTCCTTTACGTCAAAAATTCACTTTTTTTTAACAATAACAATTTATTTGCTCCAGGTATCAGTTAGGAACCACTGAATGAATTTCTAAACACAGAAATCAGTATGAATCTCAGCGAAGGATCGTGACAATATTGTAAAGAAAGAAAATCCGAAATCTTGAGCCACGCTGACGAGTATTATTTTCTAGCGATAAACGAACATTTCCAAGCATTTTTCCACGGGGACGTTTATTACACAGCTCTCTGAAGCAGCTGTTCGTTCGAGAACGCTTTTCAAAGAACTTGTCACTCGCGAACAACTGTTCGTTTTTCTTTCTTCAGAAAAAATTCCCAGAACGCACGAAAGAATTATTTTCTTAAACGAAGCACAAAGCTGTATCGAGCTGTGTTTGAAATTCTTTCGAACAACCGAAATCGGTAATGATAACCGTTGCCTAAAAAAAAAGGGACGAAAAGAACGTAACGCATTTGCGGAAATTTCACGGCCACGGTGGCAAGAAAAATCGGTTACCAATACCGATGTACAGAGATAACGTGTTTCGATGACAGTTTCCGAGGGATTGGAAACGGCATCGGTAACCCGAAAACGACGAGGCCAAACGAGATAATACGTTATAATACGAGTGAGTTACTCGTAAATAATATATTCACGATGACGTTTCCATTCGAAACGAAATCGCTGGCTCCGATCGGTATATGCCGAGAATCGCATAGGTGTGCTGATACGCTGGATCAGAGATATACAGTGATAATCCGCGATGGAACGAACGGATGGCCATCGATTCGATCGCAATCTTTCCGTGAGTAATCGGTTAACTAGCCGGAAATTACGTGCGCCGAGGAAGGCTCGCGAGGAAGCGGATGCAGGCCGCATGAATCGCCGGGGCTGCGTCGGGCTTGCACGAGCGAGTTTTCAACGTTTCAATCGTTCGCCGTGCCGGGAAACAGGCAGATTGATGAAAGTGGAAGAACATGAACTTAAACGCTCGATCGAGAGTTTTCGAGAGAGACTCCTCGAAATTCGCGCGGGAAAGTTTTTCGAAAAATCTCGAGAGCTCGAAGCGTCGTTTCTGCGTTTCTACGCGAGTGTGTTTCTCGTTTCAAGAGCCAGAGCTGACACTTTTTTATTACCGACTGAGTTTGCAACTTGATCGGCGAAAGTTACAACACTAAGTTTCCATTGGTCACGGTTAAATACGAGCGAAAATATATTTGATCCGATATTTTCGTTAGACGAAATTGTTTGATTCGTTAGTTTGAGACGTTAATTTGATCCGATATTTTTTTTATGTTGAATAATCGAGTTCAATTTCAATTTATTCACGAAATACAGTGGACAGCATCATGGATAGCAAGTAACACTGAATAAACAAGAAAGACGCGTAGAAATAAAAAAAAAAAAAATACAAAAAAACGAAAGAATACATCGATATTTGTCGAATAAACTAGTCGATGCCAAGACAATAATGACAATTTTACTTTTCATTGAAACGAATTTGAGTTGAATAATATATAACAATTAATGCTTTCCCTATTTTTACAATTTCATCGAACACGGTGAGAAGTCTTCTTCTTCTTATTTTTTTTTTTTTTTTTCGTTTTTCCTTCGAATCCCATTCGTACAAACACGAGAGCGAGGCGACGCGTCAACGGAGCAAAGAACCATTCGTTATCGACACTGCGACGACGAGTAAAAATTTGCTCTGTTCCCTTTGGAGCATTTGCATCCCGACGAATGGCGCGAGCGTTAATGGAATCAGACGGACGTACAAAGTAGCTTTCTTTCTTTTTCTTTTTCTTTTTTTTTCCTCTGCCGGCGAGCAGGAGAGGAAAGAAGAGCAGCCGGAACAGCGTTGGGGGATTTTTGACTGTGGAGCACAAAGCTCCTTTTGGTGTCTGGCCAATCGGAAGAGAGAAAGACACTCTACTTTCCGTCAGTCGGAATCCAGTAACTCGCGTCCCTCCTGTTTTCTCGTCGAAGGTTTCCCCTTTAAAAACAGCTGCTCGATAAAACGGTATCCTAAAACGGCCACTCTCTCTCTCTCTCTCTCTCTCGTTTGTCAGTTACGGGCTCGATTGTGTCCGATGCCTCTTGCCAACATAAATATCGATGGCGGTGTTTCGACGTACAAAAGGGCACGGGTTTTATATTTATATTTTGACGTTTCGTAAAAGAGGTGCACGGGCAGAAAATATTTCGCACGGATACGGATAAGAAATATTTCGATAACAGAGAATATTTTCTCGACGAAATCTCGGCGAAAGAGAATTGTCAACGATCTCACTTTGAGCTCACGTTTCAAAGAGCGGTAGCTTTTCTCTTTCGCGATGATCAGTTCGCTTCTCTCAAACATGGTTTCATCGTTTTTAGAGGGGAGTAGGTAAAGATACAAATTCGAAATTTTTTTCTTTTTTTTCTTCCTACAACTGCACACAATTCTCCACGTTCTTTTTTGTACAAATTTTTCAATTTTTTTCTCTATCTTGAGAATCTTCCTTTTTTTCTCTCCCTTTTCTCTTTTCTTTTCCGTGTTCCATCTATCTAATTATATTAACAACAATTATTACTAATATCTATATTACTCTATATTAACAACGATTACTAATTTATCTGACTAATGATTAACTGACCAACGATTACGATTACTGTAATTATTATTTAGTCACTGATTACAGAAATGCTTACAAATCGATTGTTGTCCAACTTTGGTGCCAAACGTAGTCAAACCACTCTGTCTTCTCTTCTCCTTTGCTTTCCTTTTTTTTTTTTTTTTTTTTAATAGATTCTTCTACAACTATATACGATACTCTATATTCTTTTCTACAAATACAAATTTCAAATTTCTCTCTCCCTTAACTCTTTTTCATCATCCCTCTATCTGATTATATTAACAACAATGATTACTAATATCGTTATTCTATACTGACAACGATTACCAATTTATTTTAATAATGATTAATTAATTAACGAGCCACTGTGACTACTATTTAGTAATTGATTACAAAAATGATTACAAAGTATCAAACGTAGTTAAACCACCCCGTTTTCTCTCCCCCCTCCTTTCTTTTTCTTTCTCTACGATTGCAACTATATTCTTTTTTTCAAATACAAATTTCAAAGTTCTCTCTCCCTTTTCTCTTTTCCATCATCCCTCTATCTGATTATATTAACAACAACGATTACCAATTTATTTTAACAATGATTAATTGATTAACGAGCCATTGCGACTACTATTTAGTAATTGATTACAGAAATGATTACAAAGTATCAAACGTAGTTAAACCACCCCGTTTTTCCTCCCCCCCTCCTTTCTTTTTCTTTCTCCACGATTGCAAGTATATTCTTTTTTCTACAAATACAAATTTCAAATTTTCCTCTCTATCTTGTTTCTCCTCTTTTCCTTTGCAATTTTTCTCCGTCCATTCGCGCTCTTTGTTCTCTCGTTCTTGTCCCCATCCCCTCATCGTCCAATCCCAGGTGATCATCAGCTTTTCCATTCATCTTGAAACAACTTTCACCAATTTGGCCGGTTTGGAAGTTTCGCCCGTCTCGAGAAAATTTAGGTTCGCAGACTCGAACCAGCCAAGGAACTTGGGTAGTCGATTGATCGAGCATCTTCTTCAGGTAGCTTCTTCGCGCGATTATCCGCGGACGGAGGCAGGGCTCGTTCTTTGTGGATCATCGGGTTTAATCGTCGCGATTGCGGCAGAGGGAGAGAAACGGGCGTGAAACGAGAGACGAAAGAAAAGTATCGGTGTCGGTGGTCCGTGAAATCGTCGATCCGCTGCCTTATCGTATCTATCTGCCTAGATCGGCCAATGAGAACAAGATATCGCGTTTCTCGCGCGATCGAGACGCGATTGCTCGATGAGCCAGACACATCATCGAGAAATATCGAGGCGGATGTTTTAAAAGACGGTCTCTCGGTTTACGTATGGACTCGAGAGAGAGAGAGAGAGAGCGCTTATCCAGCTGTTTATTTCCCAGATGGGAGTGGAAGAAAAAAAGAAAAAAAGAGAAAAAAACAAGAAACGCCGACAACTTTTCCCAGCCGAGATTTTTCAACGAGGGAACGACGCGCCCGATCGATACGAGACAAAGGAGAACGGAGCCGAGTTACCGATACGCTACGGCGAAGTGGGTTTCCACGTTTTTTTGTACTCCTTGTCCGATGAACTACCGCGATCCTCGCGTACGCGTGCTTCCCAGTCGGAGCTTTATTGTTTCTGATTAGTCCTCGGCGATTCTATCAACTCTGGTAAGCTCGATGGTTTACTACGTTGTCTCGATTGTTCCTTCGAGTTTGACACTCGAACAATAAAGAAAAAAAAAAACAAGAAAAAGAGCAACAGAGATTCCATTTGTTGAGCATTGATAGATATCCAGCTCTGGGAGCGTCTACCACGCGCGGAACAATATTTACGTAAGATCTCGACTCGTTCAGTGTCGTCGATGATAAAAAAGGCTGGCAATAAAAATGGCAGTAGTAGAAAAAAAAAATACTTATCACGACGAGGTAAATAAGTCTAACGCGAATACGATTCGCTCATTTGCATTAATATCCAGACACTGAATATTGAAACTCCTATATATGTATATATATATATATATATTAATTTATTTATATATATATATTAATTTAATTAATTTATTATTATTTATTATATATATATAAATTTATATATATATATTAATTTATTTATTTATTAATATATATATATAAATTTATTTATATATATACATATAATATTATGCAAATAAATGAATTAATACAAAACTCAATATTAAATATATAAACTCATTTAATGTTGAAGAAAAAAAATAAAATATTGTAATATAAATACATATTTCAAAATATTAATTTAACAATATAAATTTATTAAATTTGAGATATGTAATTACATATTATAATATCCTGGGAAACATTAATAATATATATATATATAGAGAGACAGAGAGATCGATAAGAAGATCGAAAAAATGATTTTGAATGATTTTCGATTTTGAAAGAAGAATGATGAAGAATGATTTTCGATTTTGAAAGAACAACACGCATATTTTCAATATGTTTACTCTGTACCATAGAGATCTAATAAAAGCTGAACGAGATAAAAGCTGATAATCTTCATTGCGAATTTTGATATTTAAACGAAAGATACGAATCTTTACTTTCGAAAACGCGGTCTATCCTTGATTAAGTTAGAAAAAAACTCGATTTTAAAATAATTTAACATTGACCGATCTCTCCCGGTGATTGAACTATCCTGGACCGACGCCATATTGAATATAAAGTGGGGAGAAGGTATCGGCCTTTATCACCGTGACTCGAAGGGTCTTTCCATTGAAATTTTCGACTTAGCCAAGATAAATCGTTGTTGGTTTTACTACATTGGCTCGTCTTCGGTTATCGATGAGCGAGTCGCTCGTTTGGTTACCCAACCGTGCTAATATTAGTGCGAAGTCATCAAAAATTTATCACTTTTCAATTGTAATTTTCATAATTCTTCAATCTCTGTAAATGTAAAACGTCCTTGGACGATTTAGACGATTTTTTGCAAAAATAAAATAAATAAAATACTCCTGTACTGTAATGTTTTTCCTACTTTTTCCTTTTTCTTCTTTTACTTCAGTGTCTGTGAATGGAAATTTTATGACGGCTTATAGTCGTCAATAGTACTAGCGTTAACAGACAGAAAGCAACGTATTATTTGAAAACAATTCACAATACGAAAAGTCATCAAGGAGCAGCGGTGCGTACGTATCTAGTTCGATAAGTAGTACCAGTCAACGTGTGGTCAGACAAGTAAGTGGTATACACGTACCGAGCAAACTAGCTAAGTAGAATGGGATCGTGTTTGCACGGACAACCGGCGCTTACATAGAGAAGTGGAACGAGTATGAGATTGTTCGGACAGATAGAACACGATTGTTTCTCTGACGATAAATGCAATAAAATAAATATAACTTAATTAACAACTGAACAACAAACAGAAGTAACATCCCACGCATAAAATACAGAGGATTTAGCTTAACAATCAAAGTATTGTTAAACTAGAATAGACTGTATACTGCATAATTTCTTTTTGTGAAATTTTTTACTCATAATTCGTCTAGATACAATACATATTATAATACATACAAAACGAGAGTCTACGTGAGAAAGGTGCTACGAGTATCTCGTGATTAAAGATTGAGCGATAATTTGTCATCACGTTAAAAGCAATTCAATTTCTTGGAATTTCGTGAAATTACGAAATTTAGATAAAAAGACGCAACGATGAAAGATCATGGAAATTTCCTTCCCTGGTTTGTTATTATTATTATATTATAAGATTATAAAAAACATTATTATTGAAAGCAAAATTCGACTACAAATAGCAATTATAAAATTGTCGTACTATAAAATTTTATACTATAAAAAAAAAACACTTATATAAAATTGTTTGTTTCATTTATTAATTATGATACGTAAAAAGCAGAACTTTAACAGTATAAATTGATCGAAAAGAATTGCAAGGGAACGTCGACTTACCTTAATGGTAATAAAGAATGTAAAAATTCTGAAGTGAAACGCGCGAGTCGATACTACTCGGTCATTCACACGCAGGTTAACTCGACTTCTCTTCGCTTCCATCGAACTAAATTACGCGACTAAGTCCGTGTCGACGATCATGAACAGGACATCAATTCCCACAAACGGAGCAACATTGTTCCAACACCTGTACCGCTGCCTGGTTCAACACGAATCGCATATTAAGCGCGTGTATTATATATACGAGGCTCGTGTTACGCCCCTGCGCGCATGCGCGTGCGCCATTTCGCGCGAATGCCGCGAAAATTTCGAACCGGCCTCGTACATAACTTTTCTTTTTCTCTTTTCTTCTGTTTTTTTTTTCTCCAGCATAATTCGTTTCTAAGTTATAGTCTGTTGTAGTTATAGTCTGTCCGGTTAGATGTTTTCTATTTTTAAACATAGACGCGAAGGGATAATTGATTTGAGTACTTTATTCTAACAAAATTGAATCATTTAACACGTTGTTGACCACTGACGAATTAACTCGTGTTTTTATACGCAAAAAATGCATTGACAAAGTATATACGTATTTTGTTTTTTTCTTTCATCCTTCTCAAGCACGCGTGTTCGTTAGATTTTGTTTGAAACGATGTCTTGTAAGTTTCAAAGCTGAGTTTTCAACTCAAGCTTTAAGATTTAACCCATAAAGTTCGCAACTACCAAAGTGATCAAAATAATTAATTTATAATTTCTGCTAGATGTATATTGTAGATGTAGACAGACTTAACCAGATTTTTCGTAAAAATGTACAAATAACCGTTGTATTATAAAATTTTCCTGTCAACGTTTCCGATGGAAATTTCTTGTCTTCTACGACGATAGTTCTAGTATTAAGGCTAGATAACATTTATCATCGACTTTGATAGCCAATTTAACAATTCAGGCAGCTGAAGCCTTCGAGTTCGAAGGTTAAGGTTAGGTTTAGGTTAGGATAAGAACTTTCGTGGTTAGGTTCAACTTTCGTAAAAATTAAACTTTAGGTTAGATTCAACTTTCGAAAAAGTTGAACTTTAGGTTAGGTTCAACATTCGTAAAAGTTGAACTTTAGGTTAGGTTCAACTTTCCAAAAAGGTGAATTTTAGGTTATGTTCGACATTCGTAAAAGTTGAACTTTAGGTTACGTTCAACATTCGTAAATGTTAAACTTTAGGTTAGCTTCAACATTCGTAAAAGTTGAACTTTAGGTTAGCTTCAACATTCGTAAAAGTTGAACTTTAGGTTACGTTCAACTTTCGTAAAAGTTGAACTTTAGCTTAGGTTTCAACTTTCGTAAAAGCTAAGACTACGACTTGGCATATTTAAGCTTGCTGACTCGAAGTTTATTTTCTGGGAATGAGTGACGGTAGATTCTTCTCTCGTATGTTCGTCTATGTATATTTCCGCGAATTCGATGGGAATCTTCTCGCCGCTGGAAAAATGGCTGGGCGTTGATAGCCGCCATTGTTACTGCGTCGTGGATCATTTACATGCGAATGGGAGCCAAGTGAGTAAGGCTGATGCATATGCAATAAACGTCGTGTCTTATACCATGGTTATTCGTCGCCGGTTATATTTGGCGGTTTATTGTCTAGAGATGATAGGCTTCGCGCCTCGCCGGGTCTCGGACTTTGCAATTGGATCGCTTGGCCTGCTGCTACGCGAATTCCATTACCGATCGTTGGATACCGCGGATAATTCAATTCCGAATTTTGATATTTTTGAAACGTTACGATTGGACTGAGGACTTTCGTACGGACAGATTTACATTGTCGCGGATGTGGTTAAACAAACGAAAAAAATCGGCAAAAATCTGTTTTATGCATTAAGTTTTCCACGAAACGCTGAATATCTCTGGGTGTTTTGTTGCGTTTTTCAATCTGTTTGAAATTTCTTATAATTGTATTACAGTATATGCCATAATGATAATATAATAATAATATATAGTGTGTTATATCTTTTATATTATTTTTACACGTTATGTGCAATAATAATATTATAACGTGCATATATTATATTAATAACAATAATGTAACATAATATAATAGTAGTACGTATATTATAATATAATTATAAGAAATTTCCTTAATTTTCCAATTGTATTATATTTTTAAAAAATCCCAAGTATCTCGTTGAATTTTCATCGAGCGACTCTCGACACTCGAAGCTTAACAAAATAGCGAGGAAAAAATGTTGCGGCAAATTTTGTCCTCGGGATCGTTGTAAAGAAAAGAACTTGAATCTTTTTGAAAAAGAAAAATAAAAAAATAAAGACCTTTCTCGTCTTTCCATTTTCTATGGGATTTCTTCGAGAGAAACCCCAGGCCAGGATTGTGAAGCTTCACGCGTGAAAGAAAAGTGGATTGCTGTACGATTTTTTTTTATACTAACAATAAAGTTACGACGGTGAGATGTCGTGAATTATCGAGCGTGTAAATACTTTGCTGCACTTTGTCGCGCATACATTGAAAATTCGAACGAACAACGCGTTCTTCTCGCGTTTCGATAGGGAGACAGAAGCGAGCACGGAAACACTGAATCATTTACGGCTGCCAGTGCGTATTTCTATGGATCGACTATGGCGGCCCATAAACCGCGGCTGAATACGTCAACGTCCACCTTGACTTTGCCCCGATGATATAATAGCGACGAACAACGAAACGCGATTGCCTTATTGTCGGATAGATTTATTGAACTTACCTGATATGAGCACCAACACTATCCACATGATCCCCACCAGGCTCTTCATCATGTCATTGTGTCACGTCCAACTCATTTCTTCTCGCCTTCGTGCACTGCGGACCCTTCAGTTCTAGCACTGAAACAGGGAGAACAGGTTGTTCGATTGAGTGCAACGATGCGCCTTGAATAAGCGTTCGCAATTAGAGCCACGGGAGGACACGTATTCTCTTGATTTACGACCGAGACTTCGACCAATCGATATTAAATTTCTTCGCAATCTCTTTGGAAATTATTATTCGCTCGTGTCACCGACGAACTACAACCACGTACCTCGGAGGCGGATTAAACATTGATATTTGTGCCTCGAACGCGTGACTCACAGAGACAAATTCAAATTTAGACCCCGAGGAAAATTTATTATTAATGTTCGAATCGCACTTCTGTTCGTTTGATTACAATATTTCAATTTGTTCCCCAGACTGATGTGCAAACTAATAGTTGGTGGTTATCGGTACTGGAAATTTATCTTAAAAATTTGAATTGTTAGGAGTGTTATTTTTTTATCTCTGTTGTAAAATTTCAATTAACTACAGCCGTGAAATATGACTGAAATTTGCTTTCGGAATTCTTTTTTTATCTTACAACAAAATTTTAATTCTAGTCTAGAGACCGTGCACAGAAGAGAGAAATTTAGAACTGAAAATTAGAATTTCTATCTCGTTATGAAATTTCAATTTGCCTAGAAATTTTGCACTCTTTAGAACTCTATTATTTTGTGAAACTTCAAAATTTTGTTTAGAAACTATGCATGAAATACGGCTGCTCGTGGGTACCTAAAATTTATCATGGAAATTTAAAATTAGAATCGTTACTTTTATCTCGTTACGAAAATTTCAATTCCGTCCAGAAAATATGGTCGAGTATATTTAGAATTTATCCTCGAAATTTAAAACTGCATTATTTTCGTCTCATTACGAAATTTCAATGCTGTCCAAAAAAATATGGCATCATTTAACAAAGTTTACCTTCGAAATTCAGAATTTGAATTGTATCAATTTTTATCTTATTACAAACGAAATTTCAGATTTCCTACGTAGAAGTACCTTAGTAATTCTACGGTCCTAAAGAAAAAAAAAAAAAGAAAAAAAAAACAAAAGAAAAAAGAAATTATGAAGAGACTGTATAAGTCAATATCGAAACATCGTCACTATTTTTGTTCTTGTGACGTGCTCGCGTTATACACGCACCAGCGATTAATCTTGTTCAAGCGAATAAACGAGTCAATTTTCTTTCTCGATTAATTTTACCTACCGAGCGAACGCCACGCTCCTTGACGAACGAAAAGATACAAGACTTTTTAATAGGTATCCGTTATTGAATCCACTAATTGTACCTCTGATCTTCTATCCTAACAGGGAAAAAAAAACCCGAGACCACGATTGAATGATTCAGAGCGATCACATCTTTTATTCATAAATCTCTTTGTGACACTTCTATGAAAATTGTATCACACTTTTACGCTCTGATACTCTGCCAATGCTCTCGCAGAAATTTCAATTAAAATTGTCGATATTTTAGATTGTTATAACTTTGTAAAAATGAACAATCGTATGATAATTTATTTAGTCTCACCTTAAAGTAATAAAGCCTCTATTTTGACAGTCTTAAGTGTGTTTTCCTTTTTCTTTTTCTTTTCAAAGATATTTTTGACACAGTAAGTGGAAAAGTGAGGATACTTCTTTTCTTCGACATTGTAAAGATTTGAAACGTCTCTGAGAAATTATTTACACAACTAGATCCATCGCGATCTTTACGTTTGAAGATTGAGGTTTTCACTTTACAATGATCTCTCGAAACTTGCTTTTTAGTAGGATCTTTTTTGAATTCTTCGTCTAGACGACGAAATGTCTTGAATTTTCTGAATTTTAATAATATTCAAGTTAGCAATTAAAAAGGGGGAACAATTTTCAATGATCGTGCATGGATCTAGCAACGAGAAAAATTTTTCAATATTTCTAGAAACACTCAAACTTTTACAACGTGGAAACACCTTTATATTTCTACTCGTTGCATGTTCTAAAGAAATCTTTGGGAAAAAAAAAACGAACTGTTCCGTCAAAGTAGAACCTTGACGCTTCAAAATGTGACTAAGTAAATTGTTATTTGACTTTCTCTCTTTTTCTTTTTTTAAAACCAAGTTGTAACAATTCGAAGAATCGAGAATTTTTCATCATCAGCGGCACGGTTGTGTTGTTCCTTCCACCGTGGCTGACAGGTTACATCTCGAGCAATTTTCGTCGGGAGGAATTTATGCCGGTCATAAGGCCTGGCGATTACGCGATTTCGGATGCCGGGGCTGAAATTTTCGCGTCGGGATCTCGTAAATCTCTCTTAGTTAGGCGAGCGGAAACGCGATGGCGTATCTCTTGAAATATCGTTGAATCTGCAACTCGGATACATAAGCAGCTTCCACCCCGCTTCACCTCCCCCAGGGTTGCCAACCAACGCTCGTTCGTAACTTTAAAACAGGAGAAAACTCGAAAACTGCCGAGATTCCCGTGGATTCTCGCGGATTTCCACCGATCGAACGTGCATAGGAAGAAAAGATGCAAAAATGATGCATCCTTTTGGTTGAAACATCGAAGAGAAGGCGACAATGGACAATGTGCCACGATCGAAAAAAAAAAAAAAAAAATTCAAAAAGTCTCGAGATCGCGAGAATCAAGAATTAACACGTCATGCGAGTTTTTCTTTAGGAATTTACCGGAGAATTAGTGGATTTTCATGCATTCTCAAACATTCGAAGACGATGATTAAACAAATAATTCTAAATAGGAATTTGATTCTTTTACTGATTGTGAATATTATGGTAAATACACTATTTTGGATATTTTATATATATATATATATATATATATATTTGCGTGTTGTGTGCATTCTTGCAGTTTGAAATTTTAATTAAATGCGGAAAGATGGTCTAGAAATGACTATAGCTTGAAAATCTCTTAGCGCTCTTGAATTTATTTTACTTTGACACATTTCAATTTTCTTATCTTTTAATTTCAATTCTCCTGTTTTTTCTTTTTCCTTTTTTACTTCTTGATACTAAAAAAAAAATTAAAAGTAATCTCGGTCATCGTGGAGGCTATGTTCTCCATTTTGAGAAAATTATGGAAAAATATCACGAATTATTAAGTTAAACGAAGCTGAATTTTATATACAGACACTTTCGCTCCTTTTATTCTTGTTATTACAAACACATTTGAAAAATATTACGACGTTCGTAACAGTAGCAACTTGTTAGAACATTTGTTAATATTTAGCAATAATAATATTATAAATATTACTAATTTAATATTATTATATTATAAATATTAATATTATTTTATATTAATATTATTAATATTATAAATATTAATATTAATATATTATAAATATTTAATATTATAATTTTATAAATATTACTAATTTACATAATAATATTATAAATATTACTTAAATATTATTCATTACTGTCGCTTGCGTTTTTCAATCATGCCGTTAAAAAAAATTCGTCGTCTCAATGGCATCACGTGCAAAGTGTCACGCTACAGCTAAAATCCATCGCGAGTAAAAATAACTTTCGCTACGATATAATAATATAATAACAATGCAAGATAATACAGATAATACAAATAACTATGAATGTAGTATAAAATTTGCAAAATAACACATTTTATCTTAAACTCGTTGAAAAGGCTACTCCTATTGTCAGTCCTGACGCTGATATTGAAAGTATTTACATTTTCAATTTCTTCTTCAATTTCAGCTGACAAAAAAAAAAAAAAACAAAAGAAAGAGAAGTAAAAAGAAAAGTGGGGAAAAAACAAGGGAAGAAACAAGGCTGGCAAGTCGATTTGCAATGGGATTTGCTAAGATTCGCCAACGAACGGTCGCGTAATCGGTAATAATCGGTTCGCTCGGTCCGTTTTTCAAGTTGCCGCATTCATGCCGCGCAGAACGTGGACCGCAGAACTGCGTTTTGCACCGGCCGCAGCATACTATAGCGTGATGACGCAGCGCAAGGTGCATCGCCGAGAATCCGGTGCATCGATGCTGCACCGATCGCCTCGATTTTTCGCTCGCGTCCGCTTACTTTAACGCAAGCGAACAAATAATCAGGCAATTACGATAAATAGGCGGAGAAGATTGATATTTTTGTTTCGATTTCATCTACTCTACGATTTACTCTACCGCGAATATTGTAAATTGAATAAGTATCAATCGGGAAAATATTGTTATTGAATGAACATTATAATTTGGCACAATTCCATGAAAAGATTGAGCATTTTTAAGTTAACACACACTTTACCTCGATAAAAGAATTAAAGAAAAGAAACACGTGTAATTTGTAAGAGTTACTTTTGTTTGATATCGTACGCTATATAGTGGCCACCACTATATATTGTAAAATGTTTTACAATCTCCAGAAACAGTACGGAGATATTCAAACGCTAATTCTTATCCATCTTAACATTTTACCGACCGATAGCGGTAAGTAATAGATGATTAATAGGCCACCGGTCGGTAAAGTGTTAATATCGTATAATAATATATTTGTATATATTAATATACGATATTACCGGTTGGTAAAGTGTTAAAATATCTAAATATATTATTATACGATATCTACACTTTACCGACCGATAGCGGTAAATAGTAGATATCGATTAATAGCCGATTAATAGGCTACCTGTCGGTAAAGTGTTAAGTTTCGACAGGCCTCCTTTTTTTTTTATCCTAATCGAAGCATCTCTAACGCCCCACCCCTATGTCAAATAATTCTTATTATTATATTATTATTATTATTATTATTATTATATTATTATTAATTTATTGTTATTATATTATTATTAATATTATTATTAATAATTAATTTATATTATTAATATATTATTATTATTATTATTATTCAAAAAGTGAATTTTTTTACATGGAGGGAGCCTATAGGCCATTAACATGGTCTAGACAAGCTTCCAACAAAACATGACATCCATGAAAGAGAAAAATCAGAAAGTTAAATTGCCCGCCCTGTGGAAATAATTTATTAAATTAGACCGTGGATTTTCACGTGAATTCGCGTTGTTTTTTTTTGGAATGCAGGTGATAAAAGGCAATAAAAGAGATTTGAGATTTTGTTTGTAGTAGATTTTTTTCATATTGCGCGCGTTGCGCGTGATGAAAGTTTCTTGTAAATAGAGTAAAGTCCCCGGTTCTGATGAGTCTTCTTCGATCATTCGAGTTTCCACATTTATTCCGCGTGATCGTTTTCATTTGATCTTCTTTCGCGCGACGAAAGCGTTTTCCTCGATGCAGACATCGCGACCTTGATTTCTGGACAGTTGCCTCCTCCTCGTGCGCGTTTGCATGATTATTCCCAAGCCTTTTCTAAGATTTTTAAGAACACCAAAATGAAATTCCCAATACTAAAAATTAAGCTTTGAAATGCCTAAATGGATTTCGTAATGCTAGAAAAATGAAATTTTCAACTAACTAAAGCAAGGAAAGGAAAGAAAGGAAAAGGAAAGTAGCAGATGTCAAGCATATATGCTCGTTCCGCCTTATATAATCCTTTCCTTCGGTTATGGCAGACGATTATGGGAGACGACGAGCTGTTAAGCTTGTGTTCGCCAGGAACGGTTCAAAAACCGCTGGGAATTGTCTGTTTGTCCGGACTTGAAAGTCGTTGACGGTAATTGTTCAGTCGCGGAATGATCCCTATAAAGTAACTAAAAGCGGCTAGTTGCGGACGACACGTAGTACCATCGTTAATGCTTTGCAGCCCCATTGCCGGTGAATGGTCCCTCTGCTATGAACAGGCAAAGTTTACAACTTCCGTCTATTAAGACAGGTAGCCACCGCCACGCGGAAAGGATTTATTCGATTTATTACGAGGTAACTCGTAACTTTGATGAATTTCGTTTCGGTATTGTTACCTTTATAAACAATTTTATAGTGGTTCTCGTATAAACAGTGTCAGTGATTTTAATAATAATAACGTATGTAAAATACTACGATAGAAAGATAATAGAAAATACAGGGTGGACCAAAAGTTTCTTTCCACTTATTTTTTTTTAATAAAACATCAAAGAACAAGAATAATAAAGGTAGCAAGTGATTTTTGACCCATCCTAGATGTAAATGATGTAAATAATAAATAAACAAATAATTAACAGTGTCTCGTATGACTAGTATTAGTAGTTTTTTTAATGATAATACAATATAAGTAGTTTTAATATAAAATATGTAAAATGGTAAACATAATGATAGATACTAGAAATAATAAATATAATAGTATTAATACTAATAGTAATATAATACATAATATAAATTAGTGGATATAAATAATAAATAACACATAATTAACAACTAGTATTAGTAATTTTTAATATATATAAAATAATATAATATATACTAATATACTACTAATATATAAAATTATAAGTATATTATGAATACATATATATGTATGTTAGTAATTTTTTATTAGTACGTATAAATAGTATTATAATAGTATAAGTATCATTAATCATTCTCATATAAGTAATATTACTCTTCTCTAGTGTCAACAGTTAACTCGTACGAACTTCAAATTAATTTACCTTGTAATTGTAATTGAAAGGAATTTTCGATCTATAATGCTTTAAGGTACGAATACATTAGGCATAGAACTTTGAATTGAATTTTAAATTACAAATCGTCGCACGGTGTAGATCAAAGGAAACGATCTCCTCCCGATTCTCAGTTGAAGATTTCTCAACAATAATTTAAACAACTCACTTGGAAATTTAAAGTTCGAAGGAGAACCCGTGTGAACAATGAGAAACAATTGGCGAAGTGAAAAAAAAAAAATACAAATGACCAGAAAATGGCACCGAGTTGTAATATTCCACTCCTAGTATTTCTAAATCTCAGAAGCGGAAACAAAGTTCAATCGAATTGAACGAGCGATCGTTTCTCTATATATTTAAATTAAAACTGATCAACATTCGTTTGGATTGAAACACCTGTCATCAACATTCGTCCCTGATCTTCAACTTTTCGTCACGGTTCGGAACTTCTCGATATTTCGCACGTTTCATGCTCTTTTCGTCGCACGGTGTAGATCAAAGGAAACGATTCTCAGTTGAAGATTTCTCAACAATAATTTCAGCAACTCATTTGGAAATTTAA
The DNA here is from genome assembly GCA_032399595.1 of Tetragonula carbonaria. Taxonomy (NCBI): domain Eukaryota; kingdom Metazoa; phylum Arthropoda; class Insecta; order Hymenoptera; family Apidae; genus Tetragonula; species Tetragonula carbonaria. The sequence continues at coordinate 7,713,635 of JAUCRC010000006.1, read as the reverse complement.
AGTTCGAAGGAGAACCCGTGTGAACAATGAGAAACAATTAGCAAAGTAAAAAAAAAAAAAATACAAATGACCAGAAAATGGCACCGCAAACAAAGTTCAATGAAATTGAACGAGCGATCGTTTCTCTATATTCTCTGATCTTCAACTTTTCGGAACATCTCGAAATTTCGCACGTTTCATGCTCAATGTTCGCGACTGACTCGCGCGAGACATTTCGTAGAATTTTCGAAGGAACGAGCGAGTTGTCGTTGCGATTTCTCTGTAGTCGCACGGTGGCACGAGCGAACGCGGCGAATAATTAGCCAATCTGGAGGCACAATATGTGGTGACGGAACCACGAGTACTTCCCCGCATCGATCCGCAAGAAATAAGCTTTCGGCTTGGGAATAATAGTCGAACAACTCTCGTCAAGTGTATTCGTCGTCTACGACGCGCGAGCGAACGATGACACGGCCGCGATCAACCTCTCGAAACCGAATACTCCACCGGGGTGTATTCGAGGGGAAAAAAACAATGGTCGAAAGAATTTTAGGAAGATCTTCTCTGGCAAATTTCTCTCCCATTTCTGTCTTTATTTCTCCTGCGTTGTTATTTCTCTGACCGTGTCCCGAGCAGTTGTTTCGTTTCATTCCCATTCGTGTCCCATTTCTTCTTGCTACTTGTGGACAAAACGCCACAGCGTTTTATGGTAATTAGCCGTTTGAATTCGTTTCGCTGGAAACGAGCGTAATCTTATTTATCAGGCCAGTTACGGTCTGTTTGTCGGTAAGAGCGCGTGGAGACGCCTCCCTTTGAAACGGATGAGAAACCTCCACGACGATTATCTTTGCTCTGTTCGAATATACATCTTTTTTAATTAGCCTGTTGGCTGGTGAGCGAGAATTTCACTTTACGTCACATGCTATATATGTATATATACACTGTGCAAATTCACATTTCTGTGAAATAAATAACTTACGGAAGCGGAATGCTCGTCTCATTAAATGCATTGGCAAACAAATCTCTATCTTGGATATTTTTACGTATCTTTCTTCTCAAATTGTGCGCATTCTATGCATTTTCCCGTAAAAAGTCCAATAACAAACGAATCTGTTTGAGAGGGAATACTCAACTTCGATGAAAGTTGCGATACAACTGATTAACACCTGTTGTGTCGAAACGAAAAACTGTTGGACAAACGTAAAGTTATTGACTCTTTAAATAACGATCGAGAGCAAAAAAACATTTGTGTTAACTAATTTTTCAGACAACAAAGTCATCGGTACGTTCAATAATCTAACCGAAGGTACTTACCATTTTGTTAAAAGCTAACTTAAATTTTAACTTTTCATTCCATGTATATTTACTCTCTTGCTATGTGCTCGATTTCATATATCACGCGAGCAGATCACACACCCAGAACCAGTGATAAGTATGCCAATGGCGAGTGTCAAAAGAGAAAAAAAAGGTAAAACTTGCCAATCTTGACGAGAAAAGTCACAGTTCCCGTTAACGATCGCTCGAGAAGATCGGACGAAGTCTGATGGACTTCCACCGGAAGTGGAACACGATTAATCTTCATAAATTCTCCCGTCGGCCAATGGATCGTCGGGCCTTAATTTTCCAGCGATAAACCTGTTGGACCAGCGCTCATCGATCGCGAATTATTCGAGATCCATTCAACTAAAAGCGTTCGCCCGTCCGCGCTATTAACTCGTTCACACAACGATTCACAGAGAGCCGATTCAACGCGGCGTCGTTGCACCTTTGTATCACGCGGCGATGAATGCGTTTCCGACGGCGAGGATCGCGGGCAACTTGTTGCTGAATAAATCCACCGGCTTGCTTCATTAATTTTAATACGCCTTTTCTACGAACCCGCTGGCCATTTTCATTCCTATCTCGCCCCACTCCGATTTGTTCGAACGAAAATTTCGATTATTTGACGATTGAAGTTTTTCTCCAATGACGATTTCATATCGTATAACGATTGGATAGGTAAACTGAGAAAGTAAGCAAAGAAATTCAAGAAATTTTTCTTTCGTCGCTACATCCGCCATCGTCTCGAAAATTGAAGTCTCCCCTACGATTTTACGATCTCTTCTCACGCCATTTCATCAAACTGCCAACCAAGCTGGATTTATACGACAAAAATTCAAGAAAATCCTGACATTTAACCAGTGTTCGTCGAAACGGTACAGAAATGTAGAGCAAGTTCTAGGAGATGGATTCGTGGATTCTCGACAATCGCCAAAAGAAAAAGAAATTTTTTTCAGCATTCTCAAACTGACGTTTGAATTTTTATAATAAAGTATCTCGATAAAGTATCGTTCGAAGTGGAGGTTCTACGCTTCGAAATGCAGCTTCAAGCGAACTGTTATACGATCGTTTACTTTTTCAAAGTTGTAATTTAATTTGACGACAATTTTCCGTCGTTCTCGGCTCGTTCCACGCTATTCACAGAGTGGAAAGAAAAGTTTCTCTACGCTTAGAGAAAACTTAAATAATCTAATTTAAATAATCGACAGTTTCTCGTCGTTATCGGTTCAATTATGCTCTTCGCATCTCGTTGGAAAGAAATTTATATATTTCGTAGAGTTTTTCGAATCTTTGAAAAACTGAAATTCATTATGGAGAAATTTAAAACGAAGTTTGACAAGTTTAAAAAACGAAGAATCAGAAAGATTTGCCTTGGAGAAGAGTTAACGTTGAACGAATTTATTGTTTCATAAATTCCATTTTTCTTTTTTTTTTTTTTTTACTGACGAAACAAACTCTATATTAAATTCCAATTGAAAAAAATGAAAAAAAGTTTATTTAATTCGCTTAAATAGATAAACATGATTTCTTTGAATTATATTAACTTTATTTCATGGTGTTCCTTTAAATTAATAAAATTTGTACGATAAGATTCATTCAACGCCGATCGTACGAGAACGTGGATCATATCACGTATGATCTAGGAAAAAACGAACATGTTAATCAAATAAGAAAAATGTAGGTATAGTTCGACAAACGAATTGATTTCTCTCTCTCTCGCAATCAGTTAAACGAGAATTGAAATCCATTCGAGGGAAATCCCCTTTTAAGTTTAAGATTAAAAAGAGTCTTAATCGATGTTATCAATTAATTTTTTTCTTTTTTGGACGAAGAATCAATCTCAACCAATTAATTAATAAGAACAGTGCATCAAAATTCAACCACGTGCTCGTTACATAAAATCGTCGAAGCGACTCGAAATCTCGTTAACTCACCGACGAAGTCAGATTTGTGAATTTTAATAATGGCCACGCATCGTCGCCAGGAGACAATTGAATAGTCGAATAGTCGAATTGCGAACACGATATTGCGGTTATTCGACGCTTCAAATAAAAGATACGAGAGAGAAAAAAAACGCGAGGTGAGAAAATTTGTCGCCACGTGAATCAAAAAGCCTCGTGAATTTTCGTGCAACTTTCGCGAAATTTCCTGAAATTTCCACCGAGCCGAATATCAACGAATCTTCGATCGTGAGATGATTTCAGCCGATGATCGAATCGATCGATCTTAGAAATTATTTCGATCAACGATTCAATCGGCCAATGCTGAAATTATTTCAAGCGAAAACGATTAATTAATCAATCTTGAAATTAACTTCAGTCAACGATTAATTAGTCAATCTTGAAATTAATTTCGGTCAACGATTGATCGGTCGATTTTGCAATTACTTCAGCCAACGCGATTGAATTATTCAAACTCGAAATAATTTCAGCCGGCGATTAATTAGTCAATCTTGATTACTGAGCAACAATCGGTTAATATCAATAAATAAACTCTACGCTACGATACTGAAATCTTCTTCAAAATCAACGGCCGAATCTCGCCAACAGGGACAGCAAAAATTCATCCAAAAATTAGAAGAAAAAAATAAATACATTCGATTCCTTGTCAGTGTTTCCGCCGCGAGATCTCACAAAATAAAATGGCGGTCTTAAATGACGGTCGTAACAAGTTTTTGGCCGTGTCGTCTTCAGCGAGATTCGATTCGTTTAAAAAGCACGAGTGGCCCCGGCGAGCAGCTTGTAATCACGACGACCTAAACCGAGCATCGACAAGTTGCGGTCGATAACCTTCTTTTTCCCCTATACTTCCCCCCTCCCCTCCTTCTCACCATCTCGCGGACACTGATGGATGAAGGAGCCTTAGGAGCCTAAGTAATAAATCATCGAGGATCGGCCGGTGAATCGACCGATCTCGATGATAAGACGATCGTGGAGGAGACGATCCTCCCCCCGATCGTGGTTTCCCCGATTGTCATACAAATTCAGCGTGCGATCTTGCACGTTGCAAGGGATTACACCCTTGACTGGTATATCACTGGTTCCTCTCGCACATTAGGCTCGCGTTGCTGCCCTGTCGCCGCGCATTTGCAAGTTTGATTTACAACGTCCGGTGCTGACGTTGACTGGCAAAAGTCTGTTTACACAGTTGGAGAAAAGTCTCCGCCACTATGGGAGGAGGAGGAGGACGAGTGTTGTCGAGAGCGGGAAGAGACAGAGGGAATAATTCAGGGCAAGAGGATTGCTCCCCTGGTCGTTTATGCTTATGTTAGCAGCCTGGCTCGGGGCGAATTTTTCTTGAGAAACTTGAGATTGACAAAAAAATTAACGTTATCTGATGTAACGAGACGTTGCAATGTAACGTTCTCTACTTTTAAAATTTCTACTAATTTTTCGTTTTTTTCATTTGGAAAATAAAAGCGACTTCATCTTGGGTCGATGAATCTTTTTACACGAGTTGACTCGTTCGAGTGAGATCATCCAAAGACAAATAATATCAATGGAGGACGAATTAGAAAAGCTGTCTGCGAAAATTATTTGAAGAAACTTGGTAGAAAATACAAAATGGTTGTTCTTTTTTTTGGTTAAATAATTTAGACAGGAATCATTCGTTTGTTCAAACAAACTAGGATTGATTCATTTCAAGATAAACGTCGTGTGTTATTTAAACGATCATTTTGAAGATTTTATTCAAATAATACGCTCGAGTCTCAATCCGAGATCTAAGATACAAGGACACGGATAAGATTTATGGGACAAAAAAATCATGACATCATATACGTAAACATAATCTTAATATTAAAAATGATAGGTCTTTTTAAGAATCTTAATCCGAGCACGAACAGGAAAAGGAATATGAATTAAAAATTTAATACTTTAATATATTATAACATATTATTTAAACATACGTGTAACATACTAAATATTTTAATATGCCCTAAAAATCTTAATCCACCCTGAGATCTGTACGTTGAAATTTATGGGACATAACTAGCGTAATATTTTCTCTTCGGATATAAAACTGCAAACTTTGGATAAAATATTGGCAATCATGACGAATGTTCTTTCAGCGTTCGATTACAAATTCCTCGCGTGAAAATTGCTGAATTATGCGAGCTAATGAATAGGAAGAATCGTGATAGATCCTGATTGGATAAGTTCTTTCATTAAAGATACTAGTTTTTTGGACCAGCGAATTTTAAGAGAAGTTCAAGCGATCGATATCGTTATTTGTCGATACTCGATTCTTCTTTCTGCGAAAGGCGTCTTTCACAGGCGACTAATTAAATAGCCATTCGATCGAATTTCGCTGAATTTTAATTAAACGCCAGTGTCGTTTGAAAGCAAACTGACATCGACGATTATTGACAATTATTCCCCCCCCCCCCCGATCTCACATAAACTGAACTGAATTTGGTCTTATCTTTTTAAATAGTTGCATGTCCAATTTATCACATTCTTATTCTTGTTTATATTTTTTTTCTTTATTTTCGTTACATTAAACGACTAATATTATTTCACCGTTCCACAGACTTTATTATCTCTCTATAAATAAATTGTCTCTGCAATCAAAAAAGACGCACAATGCTTTCTATTCAGTTCAATTGTTCAATCCTTAAAAAAATATGAATTTACGTATAAAATGATAAAAAAATCATTCCTCTATTGAGAAAAAAGAAAATAACCAAACTACAGTATATTATATTATATTAGCTCGCAGTTTTAGTTTAATTTACATCAAAACAATGATGAGAAGTACATTTTTCTTTCGCACGGTCGAAGTATCGGATATTTATGAATTTACGAGAATTTCGAGTGAGGGAAAATGTACACCGAATGCACACAATACGCCGAACCTGAATATAGAAGAACATGTGAAACATTCAAAGTACATACAGCGTTTTCTGTTCAATTCAATCATTGTTGCATATATATATTTTTTTTTTTAATTAAATCCTTAACAGTACGAACAACCATGAGCAAAAATAAAACTGCAATGCAATCGTTAATTCTCACTTTCCTACACATGATTCTCAAACAATTGATTTCATATTTTCAGACTGAATTAAGTAATGATTTAATTACAAGCCAAGGGGAAGGAAGACTCGAAGCGAGATTTATTAAAAATAATAGTATATAAACAGAATTAGAAATTAATTCGCTATATCGTACAATATACCGCACGATATATTGGAAACTATTTTTGAAAAATAATTCGAAGAAACAGTCAAAGAATACAAACGTGTAACAATGCAATATGAAATAAGAAATTATTTCATTCGATGATCGCCGAATGATTAATTAAATAATTTAAAAAAAAACACTCGCTTGTTTAAATAAACTAACGCAGGATCAAATAAAACGACATGATCACTTAAATGATCATCTTTCAAATATTTCGTTCAAACGATGCACATGCCTGTTTTCATGGTAACAATACGATGTGTCTCCGAAAATTTAAATATTCCGCTCAATAGGTGAAGTGAGTGAATTTCGCGTGGCAGTCAACGTGTTACATGTTACAGCATAATTTCGATTATCCGGCATTGCCGGAACCGAGGCAGCGCCGGATAATCAAATATGTCGGATAATTGGATCACACTCACGGAGCGATAAAAACGAAGGAAATAATTTAAAAAAAAAAAAAGGACCATGCGTAACACGTACGGAAATGCAACTTCTCAAAACAAAAATAAAACGATGTAGAATATATGAAATATAGATATAACATAGAATGTAGAATATATGAAATATAGATGTAATATAGAATTTAGAATATATGAAATATAGATATAATATAGAAATAATATAGAATGTAGAATATATGAAATGTAGATATAATATAGAATGTAGAATATATGAAATATAGATGTAATATAGAATTTAGAATATATGAAATATACATATAATATAAAATATAGATATAATATAAATATAAATATAACATAGATATAATTGTTGTTAATTTAATTTTCTTTTTTTTTATATTTAAATACAATTACACTTGATACATACCAATTAATCGCCACGATTTATATAAGTAATTAATTTATAATGACACTTCTATCGTATGATATTTACACTCACGATCCTCGAATTCTCCATTGACTTCCCAATACCGAACGATGACGAATACTACGAGTAATAGTGAAATGAAAAAAAAAAATAAGGTTCACAGCATCTCGCCGATCTTTACGTCTGCTGTTTTCCAACCCTTACTTTCTACGAACGTACATTTAAACTCGTTGAACGAGAACATCGTCTGAAACGCGCAACCTCTAGCAACCGTTTGAAAAAAAGGAAAATAACCGGAAGTAAAAAATTTGCCGTTTCATTGTCGCCTATGCCGTGTTGGAATCACGGGTGTGCACCGAGCCCGAGTAAATTCATTTGGTTTATCTTCCCCTGTTAACGCTCCATGTAGCGGAAAAAAAATACTGGAAACGACTGCAATTATCTCTGTTTTTTAAATACAGATACTCCTCCCGCGAAAATTCTCGCAATTTTTTTTGCGAGAAATCTCCCGAACTTTTGTCGAAATTTCCCGTGAAATTCCACGACCGAAGTTCTCGTCGAGAGACGTAATCAGAGAGAGACGACGAAATCGAGATCTTCCAAGTTTTTCGTGGCTCGGAAAGTTTCAAATTCCCCGAAATTGAAAAAAAACACTGTAATAATAATAATGATAATAATAGCATTCCCCAAGTGTTCGAATGTTTCGTCAATTTCATAATACAAGAACGCTCTTCAATTTTATCGACGAGTAAATATTCGCTGCAGTCGGTCAGAATTTTTTCGAACATCTTTTTCTTGTAACACACAGTGGGGAGTATCGACGAGAAATTGTCGATAATTTCAAGAAATTCGACAACTTTGTTCGAAGAAAGAACAGAGAATTTTCACTTGAAAGCCTAGGGTGTGTCACTTCCGCACAGTCTCGAGTTTGTTTTCACCAAAGGAGACACCTTGCAAGTGTTAAAAATGCATATGCTCAAAAATTGTAAAAGTCCAAAGAATTTTTTCTCTAAAGACGGCAGGAAATTTTTTTTTTTCACGACTGAACTTCTCTCGCCTCAAATATGAATTCAGCATTCGATAAAAATGTTAAAAAGAAAAAAAAGATAAATCTAAAAGGCTTCGATCTCCAAAATCATCACTAATTTAAACGCAAAAGAATCTTTTTTTTTTAGAAACTTTCTAAACACGATCTTTCTTCGAAGATAAGTATACACTTTCTTTCCGTTCGCGTGGCGAAGTATCGTTTAGAAAAAAACTCTTGATCTCAGGTCAGAAACAGAGGGTTCTACGATTTCGAATAAGATCGAGCGAATTCGTCTCGTACGATTTTATTCTGTAAAAATTCATCGATAACATTTTTCATCGTTACGCTCGCGTAGAAGATGACAGAAAGAGAGAACATCTTCTCGACGAGAGAACGGACGTTTTCGTTCGGTCAGGCGTGTTTTACGGCGGACTTCCGGTCTACAAGCCGCAGCCTGTGTAAACAGCTCGACACGTTCGAGAAAAGCTGGTTCATGCAGTATGCAAGTATCCATCATGGCCGGAGGCAGACGCCACGGGAACACGTACCGCATCCATTTGCCTCATGGAAAATTAATTGTCATCCGTTGCCGCTGACGCTCGCTTGTTCTCTCGAATTTGAAATTTTTCTGCCGGTCGCACGTCGCAGAAAAGCGAGCTTTCTTCCTCTCCTCAAAGACGCGAGCCAGTCGGCTTCTTTTCCATTGTTCGACGCTCGCGAACGCGAACACTTGCGTGATTTGAAAATCGCGTCGATTCTGATCGACAAAATTGTCTCGTGGATCGGAATCGGAAAAAATTGTACGATAATCGTTATTTTTTTTTTTCTTTTTATTTCGCTGAAATGATTGTCTAGAACTATTTTTGATTAAAACACAGAACGACTGCAAGTTTGAAGAAAAATCCTGCCGTTGCCAACAACCATCATCGACGAGAGAGAAATTCATTTCGATTACGACTGGACTGCGGATCTCTGATAACAAATTCGTATATTTACGAATAAAATTTAGAAACGAGAAACCGGAGAGACAATTTCAGACTTTTAGAAAGGATCTTGGAAAATTCTCGGAATTTTTAGGAAAAATCTTTTTAACAGGAAATCTATTGATTGCACTTTGAATACGTTTTCTTTTTTTAATACTCTTCTGCGTATATTGCATTTTCGAATTTCTTATAAATTTCTTAACCCCATAAGCATTTACGTCGAGTATACATGTCACGTAGAAAAGAAATTCGCTTCTGCTATTCATTGTAAAAGAATTATATATATATATATAAAATTCATAACTTTAGTATATATATATATATATATATATATATATATATATATTCATAACTTTTAATATCCTAAGGCCTCGAGACAAACAAATAAAATGAAACCAATAAAATTAAAAATTCTTCATAGAAGCACCAAAAAAGAATTTGTCATAATTTAATTCGACAGCAAGCAATAATTTAAATCTTCGAGTATACTCGTCGTCGCCTCAGAAACAATCAAGCACGCCAGTGCACATTTCTCGAAGTAAAACAAAAACGTTTGACCTGTTAAAAATCGGTGGCCATTGAAAGACCGAGTGACATTAAACAAGAATAACTTTTACGAACACATATTTTTTCCAAATTTCTTGTTACTTTACTTGGAAATATAATTAATGGATTTTGCAACCTGCAGGGAAAGAAACCAAAAAAAAAAAAAAAATATAAAAAAAGTAAAAAAGATCGAAAACAAACAAGTTCTGAATTTTTTAAACCCTTCAGTTTTTCAGCGGCCACCCTGTAGCAAGCATCGTTAGATGCTGAATCTAAAATAGCCGTGACGAGTGTACAAGTTTTCACAGCGAGACCCGAGATCACCGAGTTTCTCCGCCTCCCGATTGAAAGCTCTCCCAGTTAACCAGGATCCGTAGTTACGCTAGACACTCGATCAAGTCTAATAGACTGTTTCACCCTTGTTGGAAACGTAAGCTTCCAGCCAGTGGAAGAAACATAATCCAAGACAGAGTCGAGAACAGGGACGATACTGGTGGCAAATTTCCAAGGGAGACAACGCGTCGCGTCGCATGTGTGTCACGCAGGTTGCAAGAGGGTTGGTTGCTCGACTGCGTCCGAAGTGGCGCAGAGACCTGTTCAACCGTAAAAGATGCGACAACCACGCGATATTCCGCGATACATGAAAATTCTGTCTCGCACTGATTGGCGGGCCAACATTTTCTCGGAGACTCGTTCTTCTCCAACGAGATCGAAATGTTGCTCGACAATTGCCAGATGCTTCGATCTCTCTGTTTCGTTCCGACACCTCCTCGATTTTTATTAATTTTTTATTAGCTATATATTGGTTTATACATGTAAAAATAACGGCGTTTTTTTGAAGTGAAAACTTCTTTAGGCGTCAATGACTTAATGCGCTTGGCCAGCAGTGAAAGCACATATATATATATATATGTATATACCATAAATTGAATTTTTGAATGAAGCATTAGGTTTGACTATGTCCAATGATCGAAAACACAGTACTACAAAATATAAAACGACGATGGATGCGGTTTTTACACGATATTTACATAAATTCCAATCAAAACATTTTTGTTTCTTACGTCAGTTACCATAAGCCTATTGTATCCTTTTTAGAATATAACGAAATGAGTATTGTTGAAATTAATGACGATAATGAAAATGCAAACAATGAAAATAATGTTGAAAATTAAGTTCATTGGAATTTATGTAAATACAAATACTATGTGTAAATAATATAAGTGTATATTAATTATTTCAATTAAGTTGTATTTATATTTTGTACTCGGCTTGCGCAGCCCATCGTATGTTTTGACTAATAAATACGTATAAAAATGTATATAATTGTTGCTCGGAGTGCCGATAGATGTGAAAACCAGACTAAAATGTTAATTTTAATTTACAAATTATGAAATTTTAATTTTTGATACTACAATTAATTTGAAAATCCAAAACCACTGTTATTTCATAGTTTCAAGTTTTCACTTCTGTCCGACAGTTCCCATGACTGTTTTCTTTTTTTTTTTCTTTTTTTTTTTGGTGCATAAATGAGAGAGGCAAACTTTTCGATATATTGACTCTCCCTTTTTTTTTTTAATTCTCGAAGCGTTTTCGTGAAACTTGGAATCGGTGAAAAATGAATTTCACGTTTTCAGGTAAATTAATAATCTTCGAAGTGTTATTACGAAAAGTCATGAAGTTGAAGTTGTTGAAGATGATATGTTTTGAGAACATCTAAAAGATTAAATCATCCGTGGGTCATAGACGACAGTGATCTTTTTTCTTTCTAGATTTCTGTAAATTTGAATTGCAAATTTGCAGTCTTGCAAGCTTCAAGAAAATAATTTCTCCGACACTTGCAACGATTCCAACTCACAGTGATCCATTTCTCAAGCCAGCTCGTCTATTTTTTCGTAAACTTTCCCTTCTTTGTAATTATAGCGTGGAAAAAAAAAAGGAAAGAAAAAGAAGAAGTTACAATGTCACATAACTCGAATTAGAATTTTACAATTTAAAAATTAATTTTAATTTAAATTCTCTATTTCGAAGATTTGAAGATACAATGTTCTTTGCATCTAATACAACATTTAAAGACCTATCGAAGAAGTTTGGAAAGAACATTACAATACAGGTTCACTTTTCACCGAAATCTGTAATTATATTTGTAATTATATTTATATTATACTTCTATATTAAATATTTTTTTCATTCACATTCATTCTTTTATACCTTTCACTTTGAACTTGACTTTGATTCAAAACCAATGAAACCAGCAATTTCTTATATTCTGTTGAAAAGAAATTTCATTTTGTTAAGTTGATTTAGAAAAGAATTTAATTTTCTAAATTAAATTCTAACCTAGAAAAATATCTCGTTTTGTTAAAAAACAAAAAAGGGAAGAAACTTTCGGCCCACCCAACTTTTTCCTAAATTCCTATCAAATTTAAATCGCACGTCTCACAGAAAAGAAAACAACCCTCCCCGAGGAAATAATTCCATAATTCGAATGATTCCAATGAATTCGCGGTAAAATTCATCTCTCAAGTCGCCTCTTCCGTTTTCCACGCGAGTTCACGAAGGATTTCCGAGGCAGTCGATGAAAAATGAATCTCATTCAACCGGCTGTCTATCCATTTATTTGTCCATTAGACGCAGCGACGAAAGCGCCCTTCTCTCCTCTCCCGCCCCTCCCGGAAGTCACACTCGCCTCGCTCTCCTCCAGGATTTACGATTTTTCCGTAAATTGAGTTCCCGAGCCGGTGGACGGTGCTCCGCGACAGATCGTCCGGATGGAAATGGAAATGTCGATGAAAAATACGTCGGGATCAGCCCTCAAACTGGAAACAAACGCGACGCCACCCTATCGTTGTCCTTCGACGTCAGGGATTGCACAGTCCTTTTTTGATAAAAAAAAGGAAAGTAAAAAAAAAAGAGAATAATGTCCGCTCGCCATTTTCTCTTGTATTTTCTTGAAGATATTCGCATGAAAATGTACATGAGGATTCAAGTTTGGTCATAACCTCGAGTATCCTCCGTTGCAAAATAAAAAAAAAAGAAAAAATTTTGTCAGGTTGTTTTTTTTTATAGTTGATTTGAAAGATTGTTTGGTACAGAGGGGACCATAGTGTGGTACAGTGATAGTATGGGTTCAAGGTCATCCGCATTTTTTTTCAAGTATAGATATAATTTTCTTTTTGTTTCGTTACTCGATGCACTTCGGCACTTCTTTGCTTGAAAGAAAACTATGTATTAATCTCTCGTCTAACTTGACCATATGTATCACGAACACATATAAGGAGAATCGTATTCGCGTTCTGAATTCGAAAAGTTTTACTTAAGAAGTAAGCTAAAAAAAATAAAATCCACATCTGTCTGGAGAATAATTTCCATCGCTTTGTACGGGGCAAGTGTCAAAATATTAAAATATTTAGATTAAATTACCTTAGGTATAACAGCGTTATATTTTTTTATAGATCGTATAGAAAAAAATGATTGCGACCTCGATGTTGAATTAAGATAAATTTTAAATGCAGGAGTTTAATAATTAAGTCTGTACGACTTTTGAAATCTTACATGATTTAAGTTCAAATCGATTGGTTTCTATCTATAAAAACCTTTAAATTATTTGTACGAAAGGACTATAATTTACAAAACATTTGTTAATAATTCTTAATAAATAACTATTCTATTATTTTGGCAGATCAGTGCAACAAATTTAGAATTTAAATTAGATTATACTATGTACAATAAATAATAATTTTTTAAATAATTAATTTAACAATTACAATTCTTATAGTTATATTGAGAGTTGCCTTCTTAACTTTGTTTGAACGAAAGATTCTTAGATATATACAGTATCGAAAAGGTCCAAACAAAATTTCTTTCAAAGGACTCTTACAACCATTTAGAGATATACTAAAATTATTATCTAAGGAGATATTTTATTTGAGTATAAATTATATATTTTACTACAGCCCTATGCTGATGTTTGTAATTTCATCAGTTTCGTGAATTTTATATCCTTGAATTCAGAATAATTTAAGTTTAAATTACAGCATGCTAATAATAATAATAATTCTTGTTATCAGAATAAATGTATACCAAATTTTAATGATTAAATGAATTTCAATTAACAATTACTCTATATTGAGAATAATACGAATAATTTCTCAAACAATCTCTTTTGAAGTGTTAATGTACATAATTTTATTTCTAGTTATAATATTATCCAATAGTTATGAAATAATAAATGTAATAAATGTAATCAAGCAACTTTAGAAAAAAACTTTCGGAAAAAAAAGCAAACTTATTAGCTTGACTCGGAAAAAAGTGCAACGAAAGCGGATTTTTCAATTTCGTGTCGCAAAACTGTTCGCGATAAATCGCAGTGCGAACTCGAACGACAGGATGAAGAAAAAAAACAGAAAAAAAAAAAACGTGGAATTCACTTCGTCGAGTACGTCGATAATTACCGATGGATGTTGTCTTTGCTGAAAATTGGACGAGGCGGATCGCGGAAGAAAAACACGCTGCTTCTCCCGACAAACCCGGAGAAACTTCGCGGAAAACTCGCGGGAAAGAACTCGAGAGGCAGACAAGGAACGAGGAGAAATCGAATCATGCGCGGTAATTCCATCAGGCATCTTCCTTTGCTGTTCTCTCGTTTCGAGATTCGAGAAACTGAGGAGGCCGAAGTTAAATGGAAGTTCTTCCCCCCATACACGCTATGGGGATACGCGGAAGCAAATCTGTTGGGAAATAATAATAATTAACAAAACGAAAAAAAAAAAGAAAGAAATTATCTACGATCATTGTAGATACATCAGTTCACCTCGATGACGAAGTTTAATTTTTTCAATTGAATTCTCGCAGGTAAATTTAGATTTTTAAAACTTTTTAAATCTTTTAGAATTTGCATTTTTCTGTTGCAGTTAATTTTGTTGTACGAACAGATTATGCGGTTCCCACGCATTTACAGAGAACTCGAACATGCAGAATTGCACAGAGTGCTACTAGTACGATATACAACGCGACGTACAACAGTGTATCAAAATCGGTATATTAAAATCAAAACTGTCTTCGAACAGATTCAAAATCTTCAAAATCAGCTGTCTCGTGTTTTTGATTCTACGAAATCTTTTGGACAAAATTATCGTCTACAGTCTGTAGAGTTCCGACGCGAAATATGAAAATAGTTAAATGTAATAATAAATAAAATTACATAAAATAATAAACAAAGTTACAGTTAAGTTGCAACGTTTTAGTTGCAACAAATGAAATTAACAGCGATTCCATTCGATTTCCATTCGATTCAACGGAAGAAAATCATCTGAAATCGTTGGAACTTGGATCGATCTGCAACACCGACTCTCTCTCTCTCTCTCTCTCTCTCTTCTGTGACATTCTTACTATCGTCCTCGCCAAAAATCCAGCCAGCAAAGGCTTTGAAGGGTTCAAAGTGCTCAGGGCTAGCCCCATCAACGTTATCGATGGACGTTGCTCCATCGAGTATAGACCGAATCGGTGAAATATCTACGAAGCGACAGAGACAACCGAAACGGTGGATGTTTAATTTTCCATGAGCTGAACCAGCCGATAGTTTGAATCGATTACGCTGAAGGAGAGCGTTCTCTCTCGTTGCGAAATCGGCAACGGATCGGTTGATCCTACGATACGTCAGAGTATCACTCTGTCTCGTCGATATTCGAGGCTTCGAGGCTGATATTCAATTATCTGTGAATAAATGAGAAATCGCGGCTGAAGAACGTAGATTTTTGTCTCTGTTTCGCGTGATTTTCAAATATTTTTCTTTCTTTTTGCTCCTTCGATTTTTTCCCCTTTCAAGCGATTCTTACCGAGAACTCGGCAAAGAATTAATTTTACGATTAACGTATCGAATTCTTCGAATATTTTTTGAATCGCAGTCGATGGTTACAATCCAAATTCAGTAGTTGATCATAAATAAAATTCCACTTTAATCGTTCGTTGCGACGAGTTATCTTTTATCGTTAATCACAGTTGTCGTTTTAATCGTTATTCCTAAAATTCTTAAAATTTTCATTTCGTTCTCAACGATTAAGTTTCTTTCAATTTTAATCGTCAGTTAAATATCATTAACGATTAACCGTTGAAGTTCTTTTTTGCAATGGAATTCATTAGGTTTTCTATGTGTCTTTTTGTTTCGTGATTAGGGGTTGAGACACTTTACAATGATTTATAGATGATAAAGTCCACGATAATGAATTATGAATGATATACAAATAATATTTAAATAAATAATACAAATAATAACATACAAATAATATTTAAATAAATAATACAAATAATGCCCAATGCAACGAAATTTTTTTTTTATTATTGCTAATTTATTTGACAAATTTTTGAAGGAGTTTGAAAGACATATATCAGAAATACGTTTCATTTCAATTAATTATCTTAACGCTTAATTCCAATTTCAAAGTATATTAAAACATAATAAAATTCCATTTGACAACAACACTATATCCAATGATTAATTTCATCTAATTAACAATTTACGATTAATTTTATTCATCGGCTGAATCGATCAGTTCCTTTCGACGATTAATTTCCTTCAACGACGATCAATTTCATCGACCGGAAATATCAATCATGCGATGTGAACTAAAAATCTCAATCGATCATATTGAATATCGCGCACATAAATGCAGAAACATGCTCCTCCAACGCAGCCTAAACACACTCGTTCTCGAATTGTTGCCCCTTTCACAATTTTCCTTGCTCGATACACGTCGCGATTCAACGATTCGTCCCTTCGTCGTATGCATTAGAAAAAAAAAAAAAAAAAAAAGAAAACAGGGTTGCGCAAAGGTCGCGAAACGGTGTGTGTTGTGTTTAAAATTTTCAATTTCGGTGTCGCGAAACAAAGCGTTGCTGTTCCAGTTTACAAAGCGAAAGCCGGACCACCCCTGCATTATGGATTAGGGAAACGGCTACGAGTACAAGCGCAAATATTGCCCGCGCGATTGAAATGGCGATCGAATGACGATGATATATGCAGAAAGAGAGAGAGAGAGAGAGAGAGAGGGGCGAGGTGTCGCTAAGGAGAGGCGGTGGTAAAAACACGAACGGCCTGAAGGAAGGATGAAGGGAAAAGGTAAGGGTAGAAACTCGGTTCGGTCTCTGCTCGGTTTGCAAGTAGGTCGCATCTCACGGCTCAATATCACCGAATACTCTTTTGTGTCCTCTTCTAAATTGGGTTACGAGGGTGCCGCAACCGTTAGCTGCTTGCTAGCTGGCTGCGGCTTCCTTCTTCTTCCATCGAGCCGCCGCTACCAGAAGAATTTCAATATGCCAATTTTTCCCTTAGACCCGGCCCTTGTGCACATTGTCTTCCCTCCCCCGAAAGGAATCAGCGAGCCTCACGTCGCCTAACGTCGTCGTTAATTCTACGGTCAATTGTAATTATCCTTTAAGATCTAGATCACCACACGTTACATTCCTTTGTCAGATCGATCGTCAATGTTTGTAACACGCGTGTAATCTTTTTACTGCCTTTGCCACGGGAGAAAATGTAAGTCCTCGAAAAAAAAAAAGGACCGAAACTTTCGAGGTATTTCACAGGTATTTTATACGAAATGAAAAATGACAAAATAGGAGGAGACAAGTTTTGCAGCCTCCAAGGCGTTGATTTTCAATTGATATTGATATCGGGGGAGGGGGGGGGTCATAATTTATGGCTTACGTTGTATCGTTATACAAGTAATACACATATATCGTGCACAGAAACAAAACTCTAAAATTACGTGATTCATCTGCAATCCAATCATACTCCGAATAAAAAGAATGTCTATTTCTATCGTTTACGAACACGTTCCAAAACCTACAATGAAAGACCATTGTAACCAACGCGAAACGCAAAGAAGCAAAAAGTTCATTCCTTCAGGCAACAGGAGACTGTTGAAATCAATTGTTAAACGACACCAACGAGCATAAGTTACATCACCGATTAACGTTACGACTGCCAATTCAGTTTCAAAAATTGAAACAAAATCTCCCCAAAATCCCGGTGATCTGACATAGTCCAGGAATCTAGGTAATCCAGGAATACACCACCGACCGGTTAGATTTAAAATCCCGCCAGCGGGAAACCACGAAACATTTAGCACAACGAGTGACGCACGAATACGATTAGGGGAGACGGAGAGACGTTTCATTTTGCAACGGGCGTCGTCGCCGTCGTCGTCGTCGTTGCGAAAAAGCCTGGGGACACGGATAATCGCGGCAGGCACCGTCATCAATGATTCAGGGGAACCCGGTGGCCCCGAAAGCACCGCCTCGGTCCGCTCTCCTCCTTCTTCTTCACTCTTTATTTCGGGACGCGGGTATTTCGATCGCGGCTCGACTCATTAAAATAAGATTCTATTTGGCGGCGAGGGTATGATCTCGCGAGGGCGGACAAGATAGATGGATGGATGGCGTATATTCAAAATATTATAATATATTCATAATATTATAATATTCAAAATTGAATTCGACGACGCGTCATGCTCTCGTGGAATTTCCCGCGTGCGGCAACGCTAATTGGACGCTGGCAAACGAAATCGATCTGATCACCCCCGACACGCCGATTTCACGATTTCTACACCCGTCTCCATATTTAACTTTGCAAGTTAAACTTCGCGCGACTAATTGTACATCCGTACGCGATTGTGACATTTCAAAACTCCAGATAACAACAGCATAAACCATCGGCCTTATCACCGGATGCGAACAAGACATCCTTTGTTACCGACGGCCAGAAACAAACAACGATAAGCTTTAGTATAAGTAGTATAATCCTCCAGCCGCCTAAAGCAGTCTTGATTTCGTCTTGATTCAGTACCAACCTTTGACCAACGTTGACATTCTATACCTACGGGTATATAAGTATATTTTGCACATTGTAACCAGTTCTGTATTAAATAAAGTCGGTCTAACAGCTTCGGCTGTTCGACAATTTTTTTTTATATCAAAGTCTCGATTATTACGTGACACGATCCTCAACGTCCACGCCTCCCTCAAACCTCCCTCGAGGTGGAACACATACCGACGTGGAAAAAAAACTGAGTTTTCCAATTCGATCGAATTTGCCCGTTTCGGCTCAGCGAGCTCAAGTGATTCGAAATCATGGCGCTGATGAATTATCGATCGAAATGAGAAATTATAAAAATTCGCGGGTAATTCGAATTGTTTCTGGGTTTCGTGATCAGGATGCTAATTGAATTAGGATGCCTGTATTACATTCGTCGGGCGAGATCTTTCGTTGTGATTTCCCTCGAAATTGTTGGAAATATCACTGGCGTGACACAATTGGATAGTTATTTACTGGCAATTTGTTGTAATTGCTTGTTGCGTTTGTTTGGAGGGTGGCAATTTGAGTCGTTCCTGGAGTTTTGATGTACTATTTAAGTTTTTTGAGTGTACACCGAATTACGGCCAATTACCAATAAATAACTGTATGTCCAATAAATAATTTTTACTTTATATTGATATATTATTATACAATATTGATATATATATATATTCAGTATCAATTACTTTGATGTTATATCACATTTGGATATTATATTTGTAAAGAAGATATATTGATCTTTCTTTATAAATAGTTGAATAATTATTTGTTTTAATTCAATGCTGTGCTTGAAGAAAAAAAAATCAACCGGTGGTAATTCGAATTGTTTCTGATTTTAATTCGCTTCAGTATCGATTACTGGGTATTATATTTGTTAAAAAGAGATATCGATATAATTGTTTGAAAATATCGATTAAATTGTTGGATACATTTCAATGATGCAATTAAATAACTATTTACTGGCAATTTAGTGTCTGCCCGAGAAAAAAGAAATTCAATCAGTGCGAAGATAACAATCGTTTCTAGTTTCCATCAGCAAATAAATATATCATTGTTAGAGTGATATCGATCTCTCTTTATGGATCTTTGTTTTTTCCTCGAAATTTCTAATTTGTAAATTGTTGGAAATACTCGAACGATTATTTACTACAATTCAATGTTTCCCTTATGTAAAAAACTCATGAATATTACATTATACTTAAACTGTATTTACAGAAAATTTGAAAGTACGAAAAAATAAAAAAGAAAAACATACAAACCATATCATTTTATTCCAAATTCTATTTTCTAATCGAGGTGATAATGAGTTTGCCTAAATGTCCTGTAAATCTAGTCACGCGTGAAAGATCACGTCATAAATGGAAACCTAAACGAAGCTTGCGCGACGAATTTGGGAATTGAAAAGACACGAAGTTGAAAAAGCGTGACGAGACTTTCGACGAAATGAGTATCCCTCTGATCGCGATGATCATCTTTCCTGCCAAAAAATTCCATTCAACAATGATTACATACGAATTCGAAAGAATTGTCCGCACAAAGGCTGCCAAAAGATGCCACGTCAGATTTCTTCAATATCAGCAACAACGTGCCCCGCGAGAGTTTTCCATATCTCAGCACAGCGAAAACGCATCGTCTTTGTACTCCCGGTTACGTTTTATCATTCATGACGGCTCTTTTCAAGCAACGCGTCCCCCCCGCCCCCGCTTTCCGGTCGATGGGAACACACGTTGCAAAAAGCGTCCTCTCCTCTCGCATTGCCTGATCTGTTCGTAAATTATGAAAGAATTTAAAACGACTGTGAGAGAGTTCAACAACCGAGAGCGTGTTCGCGAGGCCATTCTTCATCAAAGTACATAGTATGGCTTAAATAGATTCAAAGGACGGTCGGCGACACACGCGAACGTAACTGAAATCCATACAACGTATGGAGAATAAGGGGCGGCAAATGAAGAAACGGAGGTACAAAGCAACCCGTTGAGGGTTTCAAAGAAGAGAAGAGAGAGAGAGAGAGAGAGAGAGAGAGAGAGCGAAAGATGTTTGAAACGAAAGCGCGCAGGAAATTGTAGCTTGCAAAGATGTACTTGGGGGCGTTTTCACACAGGATTTTTATTATTCATTATTTTCTTATTATTATTTGTATTTCTATTTTCATTCTATATATTTTATATATGTTTCTATTTTTATTCTACGTACTTTATATTATTATTTATACTTCTATCTTTTTTCTATATATTTCTATATTTGTATTTCTATTTTCTCTTGTATAATTTATATGTTTTATTTCCTTAAAAAAGAAAGAAAAATGTCGGAAGGAAATATTGTACGCGACACTGTCGATGAATAACAGTGCTCAACGTAGCATGTGAGACGATTTGTAGAACAGGGGATGATCCCTCGCGAAACAACAAGTCATTTAGCGTGGAATAAAATTCTATCATTCGAAAGCTACGAATTCTATTTCGAGAAAGTTTCATCCGAGAGCTCTTACCAATATTCAAGAGATCTATTTTGTCGGAAACGAAGCTTCGAAATGGAAAAATCTTATTCTACGTTTCTGCAATAATTAATAGCACGTACATGGGACTTATATATTAATTGTCACTCTTCGGCACGTCCGCAATTAGCCAAATTCAAGCATAACTTGATAAACTTTCGAACTTTCGAATGTTTTCTCGGAAACGAAAAAATTCTGTTCGAATGGAATCATCCCACACGCTACAGAACGCGCGCGAGAGTGGTTTGAAATAAAAAAAGAAAAAAATCAAAGTAAACCTACGAATTTTTTTCACTTGAAAAAATCGAATTACGAACGCGTGTTAAAATCTATTAACAATTCGATGATGTAAACTTCCAATGACTAATTAAAATAATTGAACTGTTATGTCAGAAGGAATTGTCGAAGCAACGGGGGATGAAAAAGAATTTTGTAATACGACGATCAAATCCGTGTGGAAGATGCGTCTTCGAAACATTCGCGAATCCAGCAGAATTTAGAAACAGATTTTTCACGATAAGCAGTGGAAAACCGAGGGGTAGAGAGGAAGTCGAGCCATGTGCAGAGAAACGAGAAGAGAAACGAGTTTTTCGCCGAGTCCCGGCCCGTGCACTTTTCTCGTTTATAACAATAAGCGAGGCGTTAGGGTCCTCGAAAGTTGCGACTCCGCTCGCGAGTCAGAAAAATCTGCCGTGCCTTTGTGTGTCCCCCGTATCGCGATGCACTCATAACGATGCTAAACTCGACGACACAGGCCAAAGAATACGCCTGTCTTTTTCCTTTTTTCTCTTTTTTGTTTCGTTTTACTTTTCCTCCGCGGCGACATTTTTTTCAAAACTTTCACCCGGCCGACTCTCTCGTCTCTCTCTTCGCTCGCCGCTTGCTCGTTTAATGAATTTTCCCTCCGGCGAGAAATTTTAGAGGCCAAGACGAGAATTCGAACACGCGTTTGTTCAGATTCGATTCGGAAAACAAGCAAAGAAAATTTCATTATTCTTACGTACTTGATTCAATGGCCCGTCGATTACAATATGCATTGAATTTTGATCCAACTCGATCTATCCTGTTGGAGAACTCGTGTCAAGATAAATGCAACACAACTTCCTTTCGTTTTCTTTTCACTCACTTTCGTGCGAGTCCTAGTGTGAAAAAGACACGCGATTGGTATACATCTTGATCAAATATAATATAAATAAAATAAAATGAAATATCGTGAAATATAATCTCGAGAAGATAATCCCAAGTTCTATCCATTAACAGTAAAACTACCGACAGTTAAGACGAAGTTATTTCTGCCAAAATTATTTTGATGTCTAATAAATAAAAATAGAATAAAATTCATTATATTATTTCTTTAGTTATCACTGTAAAAGTCGTTGCATCGTTGCGGGGAAAAAAATTGTAACATGAAGTAGAAATTTTAAAATAAAATTGTAAAACCAGTCATTTCGACATTGGTGTGGTAGTTCTAGTGTTAAAAAAGATTTCCGAGTTGAGTACTTTTTACAAAGAACGAGATATCATTTATCAACTTATTCATCGATTATCGTCGAATATCGCGTGTGAGAAGGCATTTCCAAACGATGAGGTAAAGTTCAAGCGAAACTCATTCCCTCTCTTGAACTATCCTCTGGGAAAAAAAGTTGCCCTTCGCAAGTGGTGCAACTCGAAGTCGAGTCAAACTACCCTCCGGCGGTCGTCGAACAGGCCTTTGTTCATCGAACATCTCGCGAGAAATGAAACGAGAGTTTCATTTGCTTAACAAATTTTCACTCTGAATAGCGAACGAGTAAATTTCGAGTATCTCTCTCGTTTGAGAAATATTTCAATGAATATACACGCGAATATATTCGAAAGTACACGTGCTTTTCGTAATTGTTTGCTGAAAAAATAATTTTCTTACCTTCGGTTCGATTCTTCCTATCAATTATATTCGCGATTATATGATTTTGCACAAAAATGCTGCTGTCCAATAACAAGCAGCAATATTTTATGTATTTTTTTGCACATTATGTTCAATATATTTATCCGTGTTTTATACGAGTTCAATGCACATTTCGCACAAGACAAGTTCAGTCTGTCTATGTATCGTATTTCATAAGTAATAATATTTGAAAGTAAAACTGTTGCAATCTTGCAACAATTGGTGCGATTTTTTTTGCACATGGATACCTGTTGTATTCCTGTGTGTACGTGTATTTTTGCTTCACACATGTACACTTCCGCTCGAAAATCTCAAGGTACTTTTTATTTTTAATATTTAATACTTATTGTTGATTTTATAATACGACATAATACAATATATAATATTTAATAAAATATATATTATATTATACAATATATATTATATAATACATATATATATAATAAATATATTAATATGTTAATAGAATCTGTTTTGTATTTAATTGTAATACTGTATATAATTTATAATTTATAATTTATATTATCGTATATTATACTTATCGTACTATTTTCTAAAATTTCTGAGCAGCAGAGAAACAGCCAAAATTGAAAAAAAAAACCGCTAAACTAGAAATTTACTAATTTTCGTTGTCACTGAACCGAATTTTAAAAGCAAGAATCTGTTAGATCGACGAAACTTTCTGTTATATTAAAAATTTCGCTGACCTATACGACACGACGTATAATAAAGATTAATAATTTAAAAATGCACATAATGTGCAAAAAAATACATAAAATATTGCTGCTTGTTATTGGACAGCATTTTTGTGCAAAATCATATAATCGCAAATATAATTGATAAGAAGAATCGAACCGAAGGTAAGAAAATTAGTTTTCCAGCAAACGATTACGAAAAGCACGTGTGCTTTCGAATACTTTATACATTTCTTCGTTATTACAAGCACTCTGTGTCTTTAAATATCTCACAAATGCAAAAGGTCTGCTCTATTAAGGTAGAACCTAACCTCAATTGCGTGAAAATGGACAAGCTGCGCACCGGTGAACCGATTTCACGCGTCAACTTCAAAATTTTCACTGGTCGTCGAAATTTATCAGCTTCTTTTAAGTTTTCTTAACTTTCGAATTTTTGCGTCGGAAAAAAATTGACCTTGGTAACGTGAGGCCGGCGCAAAACAAAAAAAGAAAATTATTTTTCCAGCAAACAATTACACGTGTGCTTTCGAATACTTTATACATTTCTTCGCACTCTGTGCCTTTAAATATCTCACAAATGCAAAACGATCTGCTCGATTAAGGTAGAACCTAACCTCAATTGCGTGAAAATGGACAAGCTGCGCACCGGTGAACCGATTTCACGCGTCAACTTCAAAATTTTCACTGGTCGTCGAAATTTTCCAGCTTCTTTTAAGTTTTCTTAACTTTCGAATTTTTGCGTCGGTAAAAAAATTGTCCTTGATAACGTATGGCCGGCGCAAACGGCACCAATTGCATCAGAGAAACGATGTCTGCCCTCCCCCTCTGCCCACCCTCCGTACCGGTATGTCCCGAGGCCCGGAAATAAAGAAGATGAAAGGTTAACGGGTAAATCCAGCCATTCGCCCGCGTTTTCCAGCCGATGCATTATCCAAAGTTCAAAGAGGAAACGCCTCGGCTCGGCGAAAGGGCACGCACTCCGTGTGTCTCCCCCGGATGTTCCATTATTCGTCCGCTCACGGCGAATGGATTTTCGCCTCTTACCGGTGAACAGGGGGTCGGGGATAAGGATTTCGTATCAAATATTTACAGCGATACGGACGATAAGGCGACGAAGTTCGCCGCGAGGACGCGAGAACGCGTCACGTTCGCACGAAGCTTAAACTTTCAAACGTGCGACGATTGCAACATCGGGAAACGAAGAAGACTTTCTGCCTTCTCCGACGTATTTTTCTGTTTCTCTTTTCTTTCATCCTATCTTCACGAGAGAGAGAGAGAGAGAGAGAGAGAGTAACGAGGAGGAGGGAGAGAATGACGAAGAATTTACACATGTTCAGGAGAGGATCTTGGGAATTGGGTTCGCGATATGTACAGGGTGTTCCGTTTAACACACGTCGATCGCCACGATTTTAATTCTAAATTTTCTTCACGAGGCAAGGAAAGATGTAATGTAGTATCGAAATCATTGTGTATAGTTATATATTTAGTTTTATTTTTACTT
Source organism: Tetragonula carbonaria (assembly GCA_032399595.1). Lineage (NCBI taxonomy): Eukaryota > Metazoa > Arthropoda > Insecta > Hymenoptera > Apidae > Tetragonula > Tetragonula carbonaria. The sequence continues at coordinate 7,688,298 of JAUCRC010000006.1, read as the reverse complement.
TTAATAGATAGCCTGTTTGCTGAAGATACACGAATGAAAATTATGAATGTGATGTCGAAAAAGAGTGTTGAATGAGCGTGGTCAAAAGAGTAATTTGTGTTGTATATTAATTGTGTCGTTTAAGTTTATTCGAATTATTGTTGTTTGAGTTGTCTATCTTGTATTTATCATTTGTTGTTTTGTTTCCGTTTTCTTTATTATTTAATATAATAAATCATCTAAATTATATCCCTACAGTAATAATAGAAAAGTGAGTTTTCTTCGATGGCAAATCATTTTCAAGTTTAAACGAGTTAAATTATCAAACAACGACGTAACAATAATATAGTACATTGTTAAATTATTCTGAAGAAGTCGTAACTATTTTGTTCATACAAAAATACATAATACCGTGACAGTTCGTGATACGTTGGGAAACATTTTGAAACGAAATTAACTGAGATTTAGGGGCCTCGTTGTAAGTTCTCTATACTTGATCTATACTTGAGTGATGCAGAAAATGTGTAATAACCTCCAATTTGACAAGCTAACACTGTAGAGCACGTTCATGTCGTAAACTTAACAAAAGAATAAGAAACGAGAGCATAAAGAGAGAAGAGTAAGGAACATAAAAAAAGAGCATAAAACAATACTTAAGGGAAGTCAGCTTGGATTCGTAGCCTTGTGAAATCATCTGAATATCTTCTCGAATTGCGACGACGCAAAAAATATTTTTCACATAACGCCAGAATGGTATCGAGAGACCAATAACTTGGAAGAATATTTCTTTCTCCAAGGTCATCTTTTCCGAGTTTTCAAAGTCATCGATGTTTTTTCTTTTTTAATAATATAACTATGTATTTTTTTGTTACACCGTGTAGCTGGTAAAAAAATACAGTCAGACATGTAAATGGCATGATATTGAAAAATAACACCGACGTCTAAAAATTTAATTTTCACTTGTATATGAACCACCCTATACACGACGAAGAAACATAATGGCAATGAAACGTTGTCGATATCTTCAACTGCTACAACTTCGTGAACATAAAAATCGTACAACTTGAGGCTTGAGGGCCTCGTAGCTTTAAAACGAGACCAAGTTACGAAGTATATACTGATTTATATTGATTTAAATCATCGACCAATTTTTCATTCACAATCACGCTCTTCACTGTATACGTGATTGTTATACATCACGTTATTTTCGAGCTCGAAACTTGAAATTTTACAGACGAATTATAATTTCCGAGGGGAAATTCTCGCGTTCATCTCAGGACTTCTGCGAGAATTTCCCGAGTTTTTCTCAATGGTAAATTGACATATCGAAAATCTCACGTGACACAGAACAAACGAGACTGAGGAGGAATCGCGGGTTGAATTTTTCCGACTTTGCGTCTCTCCACGACGTCTCGAGGGCTTCTCGTCGGATTTTTGAAAGAAACTACATCCTCCCCCTCCCCCCCCCCCGACTTCTCATTGGCACGTTCGCTGACCAAGCAGAATATTTTTGCTCTTCCTTTTTGATAATGGGAGATCTTCAAAGGGCGTGTATCGAGAGAACTCGAGGAATTTCAGTCGGAATTTTTGAACGAACGTCGAACTTTTTATTGGACTTTGGACTTTGGCACGATTTTACTAGAATTTCATTTAGAATTATCTGTATCACACTTCTATCTGTTATATCTATTATATTGTGTATCTATTATATCTATTGTGTTATATTGACTCTATTATATTGTTGCAAACATTAACTCAATCGAGAAGCTATTGCTGAATTCTGAACAGTGTAGAATAATATTTATACGTATACATGTATATATTTAATTTTTTATTATTATAATATATATATATATAATAATAATATAATATTTATATATATAGTAATATTTATATACATATAATACAGTGCAATATACTAATATACATAATATAATAATACTAATATATTAAGTATAGAATAATATACTAATATATTATATATTATATACTATTCTATAATACTAATATATTCTATACTAATATACTAATATATTCTATACTGTCATAGAATAATTATCCAAAACAGTAGTATCTCAGAGGAATAACTCCGATGAATAAAGTAGAATCGTATTTTACAAAGTGAAGCAAGTGGAACAAGTGAAGCTGTGCGATAAGAAAATTTCGACGAGTATTCCAAGAATGCGGAGCTGACAATGACGCGGATAACGCTCTGGAAATCAAATTAATTCAATCTTGCTATCGAGAACGAGCGTGGCTCGCAAAAATTTCAATCGAGCTCAACGTCGTCAGAGAGACGTAGTTACAGAGACTATATATCACCGAATCGACAGAAGTGTTCATATACATTTATTATTCTCGATTTGGATAACCTGATTAGCAGTCTGACGACCTTCGTTGATCGAACTTTGCCCGCTCTTTCGATCGAATTACAAAATGTAGCGAGAGCAAAGGGACGTTAATTCGCCAGGGCAAATATCAATTATCAAAACTAACTATCTTCTCGAATTCAATTATCAAACAAAAAAAAAACGATCCCGTATATGTGTATGTATTTTCTGAGATATCGAGCAGCTAAAACGGAAAATAATGTCCTTGCTGGAACATAGCATACCCATAAGTAACTTGACACTATACGGAATTTTATTTTATTCAAGACTTAATACAGTTTTCTTTCAATCTACAATATAACTTAACAATAGAAGCACGCTAAATGTATCGATATATTTAAACCAGGTTATAATAAGTTAAACGATTGCCATCAGATATGGCAAATGTACATTAAATTCGAAGGGAACAGGGGCATTACTTATGGACTAACCCCGGGAACGCAAACGACATCCACGCATAATCGCGATAAAAAAACCTGCAAGTGACCCGAGGATCACGATGCTTGCCAACCGCGGCGGTGGCAAAGGTCATTCATTCCGTCGCGAGGATTACTTCATTCCTCGTCGACTTTCCAGGCGCACGCGAATTCCACGACGTTCCATGTCCGTTCAATTGAAAATCCCGATAGGTTCGCGGCGCGCCCCATCGACACCGAGAGAACGTATTCGAAGGTGACCTCCCCCCACCCCTCCTCCCCCTTTAACCTATTCATCGTCATGCCCCGGTACCATGATTCCGCCCTGGAATCCGAAGGCCATTCTGAACATGCACACACGTGCATGCACGCCCCGATCCAATAAACGAGCACCGGAGTCAATTGTGTATGTTAAAATATTCCGCGTGCCCGGCTTTCAACACAGGCTTTCAACAGAGCTGAGCTCGAAGATGGTGAAAGAAGGGCGCAACGAAGGGTGAAAGACGTACAGTTTGACGTACAGCGAGCGGAAGAATTGCTTGCGACGATTACGTGTTTCACCCTATATATATATATTTTTACTATATTCGACGCGGTTGTTGAACGAAGACGTAAATTTTCACGGGCATTTTTAGGGATCGAGATTTCGCCGAGTCTTTCGATGACAGCGAAGGTTGATATTAATCCTCTCTCGGTGCCTCTCGTTATTATGTTTGTCACCTGGACGAGGAATCTCGTCGCAGCGATGTTGGTTGCATCAGGTGTCATGGACGAAAAATTCCACCTTTCAATGGGACGCGAGATATCTCGGCCCAATGGTGCTGCAGGAATGACAACCATGATAGCGAGGTTTCTCGTTTCATGGTTATACTACAAATGGGATAAACACGTGGTATTTCGTCCATGGGGTAGCGAAGGGATTAAATGAAACTTAGAGATGAATTAGATAAAATGATACGATGCGATTTGTATGACATTTGTCTGATTGTGGGGGGTGGTTTTCGAAGGAATGTTTGATGCGTATATGTTGATTGAGTGTGTATTGTATTATCGAAGTGAAGAAGTGCGAACAGAAATTAATATCTTGTTAATTATTGTATACACATGTGATTTCATAATAAGATTAAAAAAATGTATATTGTAGAAATGAACTGTGGATTAACAATACGATCGAAGAAAATATGTATTGTAAAATACTTATTGCATTGCAATGTATTATAAAACATGTATTGTATATTATATTGTATATTATATACATTGTATTGCAACGTATTGCATGTATCGTGGTGTATTATACGTACTGTAAAATATGTATTGTATTATGTATATATTCTGTATTATATCCTGTACATATACATGTGGGATGTAATACATATTTTATAATGTGTATAACATTACGATACATTACATATACAATATACATACATATATAAAATACAATATATATTTTATATATCTTGAACATTTAAAAAGTTGGCGCTTCAAACATGGCGGAATGAATCGCACTATCTCCGATTCACAAAAGCAAATTTAAACTGCGGTACACTGTAAATGTTTCGACGGTCAAGAAATTTATCATACGACACTGCAAGCTTGCATATTCTAACAAAAGTCACCCTTACTATACACTGGCAACAATAAATTCAGGAATAAAATACACATGCAAACTCACCTAACCTCCATCAACTTCTTCCACTCTAAAAGACACTGCCAAAGATATTTCTCTCTTCGAAGCAAGGACTCGGCAGTACATTTAACCTCCATCGTGTTCACAAACGCGAAGCAACATTAACAGTTGTCACAGTTGTACACAAAAATTTCACAACGAAGGCAATAATTCACTCGACTGTCGGTCACGTGACAGTCTCCCTCTCGCGAGACACGTTGTCACATTGCGCGCCAAATTCGAATTCGAATCGCAACGCTAGCGACAATTCGGCGACGCGGATGATATTTTGTTCGCGATCGGAAGGCGTTTCTCGATCGATTGATCTCGACGATCGCGCGAATCGAGCGAATTGGACACAACGTGACCGTGACGAGGGCAGGAAACTTGCCAAAACGGTTCGTCGAATCGGCAAGCCCGAAACAGGGCGAAAGTGACGTGTGCCAGGGAAACAACGGCGTCGCCAGCGACGTTTAATTGGACACGATATTTGCGATAGAACGCGTGCGATCACCTGTTGCACCGAGACCAGCAGAGACACGCGCTAATAGCGGCCGAGGTGAAATAAATTCACTCGTCAAGACAGACTTGACGCGGAATATTTGCTTTGCGCGACAAGTTTAGAGTTTGAAACTCGTCGTTCGAGAAACAACGACGCGACGCGAGTGAAGGACGCGGATTAACTGACTTGGCGAGCACTCGATAAGGGTTGTCGTACGTACGTGTTGAAAATTGGGTGGGGAGCCCCCGGCTGATCGAAGGGGAATGACGGAAGGGGTGACTCTGGCGGATTATAATTTATTTACGATTACCGGTTCTACATGATTCTATTATTCTTTCCATTAATTGATGACATACGCGATATTAATTGTTGAATTTTTTACAAAACAAAGGCTGTGCAGCATGTTAAGTTACTCACAAAAGTACTCGAACATTCAAGAACTTTTTATAAATATATATCACCCATTGTCATGTGAAACATTGGTAGACCGTGGATTTTTGATACGTTTAATAAAAAATTTGAAGATACAAGAATGTACAGAATGGAAAGGTGTGTAATATCTTTGAGATACATTATTTTTTGTAATATCTAATAGGTAAAATTATTCTTCACCTTGGTTTCATTTTTCTTTTACAATAAATATATGTAATATATGTAATACAAATTTGTACAAACATCCGCTGTTTAATAATGAAAATCAAATCACGATTACATCAGAAATTAAAAGTTTATATATATATATATATTGCGATTAAAAAAGGATTTCAACAACCACTATCTATTTGATCATTCCTCAATGTTCAAAGAACATTTTAATTTGAGATGGTTTCATGCTGTATACTAATTTTTTACTAAATATATACTTGCAATAAATATCTTGTAATATCTTATAATTACAATCATAAAAGTTGTCTCTCATTACAATGTTAACGAAATCTTAACATCTTTTACACAACGCACATGCATAAAAAAGTTCGAGTATTTTACAAGCAAAAATTATTTTACCATTTTCCTTGAACTTCTTCCAAACAGTCATATGCTAACCAGTATTTTGTCTCATAGTATTGTCAGTATTTTGTCACTGGTATTCATAAGCAAAAATTATTCTACCATTTTCCTTGAACTTCTCCCAAACAGTCATATGCTAACCAGTATTTTGTCTCATAGTATTGTCAGTATTTTGTCACTGGTATTCATAAGCAAAAATTATCCTACCATTTTCCTTGAACTTCTTCCAAACAGTCATATGGTAACCAGTATTTTGTCTCATAGTATTGTCAGTATTTTGTCACTGGTATTCATAAGCAAAAATTATCCTACCATTTTCCTTGAACTTCTTCCAAACAGTCATATGCTAACCAGTATTTTGTCTCATAGTATTGTCAGTATTTTGTCACTGGTATTCATAAGCAAAAATTATTCTACCATTTTCCTTGAACTTCTTCCAAACAGTCATATGCTAACCAGTATTTTGTCTCATAGTATTGTCAGTATTTTGTCACTGGTATTCATAAGCAAAAATTATTCTACCATTTTCCTTGAACTTCTTCTAAACAGTCATATGCTAACCAGTATTTTGTCTCATAGTATTGTCAGTATTTTGTCACTGGTATTCATAAGCAAAAATTATCCTACCATTTTCCTTGAACTTCTTCCAAACAGTCATATGGTAACCAGTATTTTGTCTCATAGTATTGTGTTTTTGTCAGTAGTATCTAATCTCATGTGAAATATCCGAAAAGAATCGTACCATTAATTTTCTTCTGTGCGTCAACCTCTTTACATCACCACCTGTTGTCCAGATTCTTTTAACTGTCCCAATGAAAAGCAAAGTTTCGGGAACCAACGCCGATCGATACGGAGAACGATCGACAATTCTCATCGGGACGACGATGGAATTAGAAAAAGGCGTGGTGGACAAATGGTTGGTGGAACACCCTTTGGATCGCGTCCCCCGTGTTGCCATAGTAGACGTTAAGGGGACGTATTTCTTAATTAGCGGCTCGCCTCGAAAAACGAGGTGTTTCGAGCCAAGTTAGCCGCTCCCTCGATGCGCCAAGCCCCTTACAAGCGTCTCGTAGATCACGATTTGCTTTAAGTGCCTTGAGGTTTCTTAAGATCGATCGAGACGAGAGCAGGTCGTTTCGAACGCGTCGCCCGATTTAGATGTTGAACGAAGATGCGCACTGGTAAACAAATTACCAGCGGTGTGTTTTTTCAAATAAATACGGCGGAGATACGATGAATTTAAGCAGGAAGAACGAAACGTTCGAAATCATTTCAAATATTCTATCTAATATTTTTAAACGTAGAATCATTGAATTGTCTTTCAAGTTACTGAAGAAATAATTTAAATGTACAATATTATAATTATTTCAGTGCAACCTTTTTTTTTTTTTGACAAGTCGACTGATGTAGAAATAGTCATGAAATTTCAGTACGAACGTTCAAAATCATTTTAAATATTCTATCGAATATTCTTAAACATAAAATTATTAAATTGTCTTTCAAGTTACTAAGGAAATAATTTAAATGTACAATATTACAACTATTTCAGTGCAACTTTTTTTTTTTTGACAAGTTGACTGATGTAGAAATTGTCATAAAATTTCAGTACAAATATTTAAAATCATTTTAAATATTTTATCTACTATTCTTAAACATATAATTATTAAATTGCCTTTGAAGTTATTAAGGAAATAATTTAAATGTACAATATTACAACTATTTCGGTGCAACCTTTTTTTTTGACAAGTTGACTGATGTAGAAATTGTCATAAAATTTTAGTACGTACGTTCAAAATCATTTTAAATATTCTTAAACGTAGAATTATTAAATTGTCTTTCAAGTTACTGAGGAAATAATTTAAATGTACAATATTATAATTATTTCAGCCTTTTTTTTTAACAAGTTGACTGATGTAGAAATTGTTATGAAATTTCAGTACGTACGTTCAAAATCATTTCAAATATTCTATTTAATATTCTTAAACATGTCTTTGAAGTTAATACAATACAATATAATGATTTTTTCAGTGTTTAACTTGTTTTTCTTTCTTTTTTTTTTTGACGTAGAAATTATCGTTTAGCTTCTGATTATTAATAGCGTGACGATGTTTATTACTTGCAGAGAGACATTACCGTGAATTTAATAGAACCCGTGCACAGATAGCCCGATCAGAATCGAATCGAATCGAATACCACGGGTAAATGTAGCAAGATAGCAGTTCGCTAAGTAAACGGAGATGTACTTGATGATCACCAGGAAATAAATAGCCCGGGTTACGGAAATTACGAAGATCCTCGGCAGGAATTCAACGTTATCCGTATATTAACCACGGAAAATCGACCGGCAAACGAAGGAACTTCTTGATAAAACGTATCCATTTCGCTCGCGGAAACGTCGGCATTTGTCTTATCAGGAAATTGTGATTTCTCGTGTAGTATATAGTCGACTAACGACGACAAATTCAAACGACGAGAAAGATTGAAAAGCACATTACACGCAGTGCCTGAAATGCAGAAGTATTATATTTCTTGACCAGTGAAATGTCTCGAAAGTTTGCACTTTGTTACTTTCAAATATACGTTAGATGATATTGCGTTCCATCATCGCGTTTTCACGATTATTGTTTCTGTTAGTTTAAAACCACCATGGAAACCCCTGACATGAGGGGAAGCTGATTGTTCTCAAACGGGTAAAAATGGTAAAAAAAATTTTAACTGCGACTTATTATGATTTCTTATTGAAATCGTTTCTTACTCCATTTCACGTGAAAGTTGTATGCAATGCAATAGCAATTTATTCCAAGCTAGGTTACAAATTAAAAATAAATATGCCTCGTAAGTTCCCTTAAGTTTTCTTATTTTCTAACAGCATCCATTTCGTTTTCGCTTCCGAGAAAGAACGAATTTTCAACTTACGTAACGAAACATTCTACAAGTTTCGATAAGTTCGATTCGAAAGCACGTTAGTGTTTCTAGTATGGGTAGACTGAAGTGTCAAACGATATTAATGAATATTTATACAACCGTTTCGTTGTTCTTCTTCGTTCGAAAGATAACAAGAAAGTATGTTCCGTCAGTTTGAGTCAGTCTCAGGCGCGAGATACACATGAGAAAAGAAAAAGAAAAGGCAGTCGAACGGAAACATCGAAATCGCGAACAGAGAATCTATTTCGACGAGTCGAAATCGAGGATCGATGGAGAGGCGGAGGTTAAAGGGGGGGAGGGCGCGATAATGAAAATCCATCCTTTCAATATCTCTTCGATGGATATCGACGGGGGGAGAAAGTTCAGAGGAGTGGGCGAAAAAAAAGAAAAAAAAACTGCCTGGAAACGAGAAACGACGAGGCTTCGTGTCGAAGCGGAAAATGGAATGCAGCAGCTTTGTATTCAATTGTTTCGCCTAAATTTATTTCCGACGAGGAAAAAAAAAAGGAGAAAGGAAAAAGAAAAAGTTACCTCGCCGAAGCAAAACTGAAATCTAGGAAAAAAAAGAAAAAAAGAAAAAAATAAAAGAGCGAAACCTAAAAAAAAACAGAACACGCGGGAAAGGAAGTTGGAATGAGAATGGAGAAAGGGATGAAAATGGCAACTCCTAGAAAACTCATCGACCTGTATACACTAACAAGTGCACGAGTATTATTTGGAAAGTTTCTAAATTATTATTGCGGTATTGAAGTGTAATTTAAACGAATCTCTTTGACACCCTAGAACAATCAATCTTATATATCACACGTGTAAATCATTATAATTTGAAATGAAACGGAACAAATAGGTTCATATTTGCGTTTATCGTATCTTTGTCATATCAAGGAGAAATCAATATTGATTTTTTGCAAAAAGAACCCGTATCTCGAAATTCATTATATCGATTCGATAGAAGTTTCAGTAAATTTTAACATAACACACACTACAGTTAATAAACATTGACAGAAAAAAAGTGGCTGATATTACAACAATTACATGGCTAAAGACTGCAGAGCGATTTTAAGCATGTCGTGTTCATTGTTGAAAATTTTGGAAAACGATTGAAATAAAATCGTGTTTCTGGTCTAAAACCACCATTGAAGAGCTTTATATTATAGATTTTATGAGTGCATCAGTTGCGTCGAATTAATAGTAAAAAAAAGAAAAAAAAAAAGAAAAAGAAACGTTTATCGATTGAACAAAAATATCATCAACAAGCTGTTAAGCTATTAAGATTAATAAGCTGTTAAACAATTATTTGCGCACAATTATAGTGTACATTAACCTCTTGCCTTGTGACAAACTATTTTATACTGTTCAACATTTGTCGAATTGTCTCCAATAACAGTCGAGTTTCGATAAATCGCGAAACGAAAGTTAATTTTTCTAAAAAAAAAAAAAAAAAAGGAAAAAGAAACGAAATACGAAAAACAGATGAAAAAGATCAAATCGAGACACGTGGAATAATTATGGTGACTAGTGGCTTCCGTTTGGCTCGCGCACGGTATCGGTTTCCGGCTTTGTTTCCACGTTCGACTCTCTCGCTTACCTTTTTTTTTTCTTTTTTTTTTTATTTTCCCTTTTTTTTCGGCCTCATGGGTCGTCGATTGCTCGGCAATTTTGCATATCGAGCGCCGCGGGCTATTATTTGAGCGTCGACACCGAAAAGCTCGTTTTTCCAGACTCTCAATGATGGACAATCGATCAGTCACCGTGCACCGTCGATGTGACGAAACGTGAAACTTCCTTTCATAAACACTTGTTATTTTTTCCCACCCGCTTTTCTCGTTACGACGAAACAGAACTCGTTCACGGAATTTTTTCCCCCAGTTTCCAGCGTTCATTTGCACGAACTCCTTCTTAACTGCCGTCAATTTTTATTAAACGGTTCGATGGATTCCTTTATCCTTTCTTCTTTCTTTTTTTTTTTTTTTAATTATCGAAGGGACGATTCGAAAGGAGAAATAAACTTCCACTGCGCTCTCATTCCCGTGAGATTTCATTTTCATTTTTTTTTTTTTTCCTCAACGGAGCCTCCAGCTAAGAGAAAATTATCCTCTCGCGAGGATATTTCCAAAGAAACAGAAGCTTCAAGAACTCGCCAAAATATTCTCAATAGAAGTGTAAAATGCAAATTCGTACAATTCTCGCCTTTTTCAGAATGAATGGAACTTCGTAACCTTCGTTTCACGATTAATCACCGTACCGTGTCGATTTGTGTCTGCAATTCGTGCTTGTTTTCTAAAATGCAGATCACGACGAGCAAATCTATCTGACCGGTCAATTTTATTATTATTATCTTGCTTTCGCAGTGCGAAAGCAAAATCAAAAAAATGTCGTCGTCGTCGTCAATTGTATAATACATTGAGATACATTCGATTTTTCCATACAGAGGTAACGATAAGGATCTAAGAAGATCTTAGAAGAGGATTTACAAAGAGAAGAAGAACGGGTACACAGATATCGGTGTGCATTTTTTCTTTTTTTCTTTTTTTTTTTTTTTCAGTCGAATACTCGGAGTTAACCGATAAGGTTGTGCTGACGTCGAGATAAGGAGGCCCCGATTGGGCAGAGATCGCGTGCTCGACAGAATACGGGCCACGAAACGTAATGTTATCAGGGGACCGTACAACAGCTGCACTAAATTTTTTTTCGCCGACAGTTCTACTTTTCGAACGATAAGTTCGTGGCCCGTGGTGCGCGCTCAGCTCCGCGATCAACCTGATGCCCTTATTAAATTCCCACATTTCTGTGATTCGTCACATTCTCTGTGAGAATGCGAAATATTTTCAAATGCCACGACAACTATTTGAAAAACTGTGGATACTTAAAAAAAAAAGAAAAAGAAAAATCATGCAACGATCGATTACAATTTCAGCGAATTTATAATCGACGAAAATTAAAGAAAAAAAAAAACTGCGAATGCACGGAGACGAGAGTGAAATTGCAAAGATTCGAACATCCTGAGAAATTTTTGTCCCTCGAATGACTTGAAGATTGGAATTTTCAGTTTTCAAAATATCCGAGAGATCCTAATCTCGATGAGATGGCTTCGAGAAAAATGCTGCTCACTGTGTGCACGTATTTTCAAAAGTCTCTTTTGTAAATTAATTAATTACTTTAAATTTATACTTTAAAAAAATAATACTTTAAAATATAATATATACTTTAAAATAACAATTATACTTTAAAAAAAGAAGAAGAAAAATCATGCAACGATCGGTTACAATTTCAGCGAATTTATAATCGACGAAAATTAAAGAAAAAAAAGAACTGCGAATGCACGGAGACGAGAGTGAAATTGCAAAGATTCGATCATCCTGAGAAACTTTTGTCCCTCGAACGACTTGAAGATTGGAATTTTCAGTTTTCGAAATATTCGAGAGATCCTAATCTCGATATTCGAAGCTCGACGAGATGGCTTCGAGAAAAATGCTGCTCACTGTACGCACGTATTTTCAAAAGTCTCTTTTGTAAATTAATTGATCGATTTTCCTGTAAAAAGGGCAAAGGAATTCATCTCTCGTAACTTTAATATTTTCACAAAGATCTGAATTTTATTTCATACTTTCTGCATTTTTGCGCGGTAACTGTTAGCTCCTGGACTTCACATTTGAAAAGAAAAAAAAAAAAATTGAAAGAACTCCGAAAAATACACGCGGTACAGAATTTACAGAGCAAATACCTTCTCTAAAATATAAATGTTTTCTATCCGCGAAGATCTTTTATTCAACGCTCGTTTTGCATTTGTTGCATTAACGTTGCAAATATGCTAATACGCAGCTGGTAGAAGTGCAGCTGGTGAAAGTTCGTACAAAAATCGGCTGGTATCAAGCTGGCAATTCGCTGCTCCTAATACAGCCACTTCCTGGTTGTGTAAATGTGTTATTAATGAATTTATTAAGGTTATTGAATTTGCCGTGGAATTTATGCACATACCAATTGATCTCAACATATAATCAAAATGTATGCATTTATTAGCGCACGTGTGTACGTATGTATGGCCACTATTAACGTGACCTCGAATCAAAAGCTTCCATTTACCCCTCTCCATATTCCAGCAATATTCGAACAATATAAAATTTTATAATCAATTTCATCTTTTAAGGTGAAAATTTCATAATCAATTTCATCTTTTAAGGTGAAAATTTCATAATCAATTTCACCTTTTTTAACATCATTCATTTGTCATAGGACGAACCAGGCTTTGGGCATTATTAAAAATAGTTATTTAAACAATATATCACGTGTGTTTGTAATAATACTTATTGTAATAATTTTTTCTTTTATTTCATTCCATATCTTTATATTCGTTTCTACAAATAATTTCTAATTCTCTATTGTACGAATCTCACCTTCTATTGGGATTATTTCAACGAAGTCGCCCGAATAAAAGATCATTTGCAATTAATTTTATCCGGTTTGGAGCCAAGATAGAGTTGCCTCTCTCCTCCTTTAAATTGTTATTTTCTATTTTCTTTTTTTTTTTTCTTCTTCTTATTTCAGATAAAATTCTGGCCTGTAAACATGTTCGAACGCACGATGAAAACTTGTCGATACTTGGACGGTTGTAACTTCGTCGAAGAAAATCGTACGGTAGTCTACCTAGGCTCGTTTGAAGCACCAGGTCTCTGCCTCGACGTTTCCGAGTTTGTTTCTTTCAAAGATATTTTAACATCGTGCAATGGATAAAAAAGTGGAGCTACATTTCCTCGAAGAAGAAAAGAAAAAGAATTTTTCGTAAAAGATTCACACGACTGTAGAAAACAGTGAAAAATTTTTTTCATGACTAAATCTCTGCAATGATTTCGAAGATCGAAGCCTCCACTTTACAACGATCCCTTAGAATTTGCGGTACGATTTTCTCTCGCAATTTTTTTACTGAATTTCGAGTGATTCGACGAAGTAGTAGGATTTTTGAAATTTCCGTCGGAACGTTCGAAGCTCAATAAAATAACAAAGAAAAAATGGTATATTAATCAAGTTTTTAAGGGGTCGGTGTAAAGAGAAAATTTTGAATCTTCGAAATCGTGATGGATTCGGGTCGTAAGAACCATTTTTCAGCGTTTCTACAAACGTTTGAATTTTTACAGAAAAAGAATACCTCGATTTTTCCATTCGTTGCGTGATGTTACGATATCTTAAAAAAAAAAAAGACTCTGGACTGTCAAAGTAGAAACTTCACGCTTTGAAATGAACGTGAAAATGGATTGTCGAGCGATTTTTATGCAAAGTTGCAACAGCTTAAGTCGTCAACAAGTTTTCCATCGAGTGTTCCAATACTTTTGCAAACGTATTTCGATTGTTTTTACTCGCAAATTTAGCAAGAGTAAAGAACAGCGAATTACAGAGAGAGAAAGGGAGAGAGAGAGAGAGAGAGAGAGAGACGAGAATGTTGGCTCGCTACAGAAGAGAAAAGAAATTGCCCAGAAGCAATCTCTTGATGGATTTTCTGATTAAATGTCCCACACAGGGAAGCACTCGCGGAGATGCATATTTTTATCGCGTAATATTCGATAATTCTGGCCAACAATTTCCTTCCGGTCGTCTTTTGTGGCCGTCTCTCGCGTTAGACGACGTTTCCGCTTACTTCATCCCGGGAGGAAATAAGTAACATAGGGAAATAAAAATAACGCAAGGCGAAATATGGCCGTTTTCTGGCCAATAATTTTCTCCCGGCAATTACGACTGGCCATTTTAGTCATTAATTACAGTAGAAACAGAGCGGAGAGATAATTTTCAAAAGGGAGTTTCTAATTTTAATTCGTACGACCTTGTCCGTGTTTCTCGGTATTTTTTCTTTCTTTTCTCTTTTTCTTTCCTTTCTCTTCAATTCGAAACTTTTCATTCGATATTTAATTCTAACATCGACGATTCAGAATATACAACTGACGAATTATTCACAAGTTCAATCGCAAAGCGAATAGAATGCAGAGTGTGATCGAATGAACGTTGTTGTGAGTAAATTATATGGTTTCTTGCGCGCATATTAATTTAGAGGTTAGAACGGACAAGAAACCTCGAGAATATTATTGACAATATTATTCTCCATGATTCCATGTGCCTCCGTGGCGCAATTGGTTAGCGCGTTCGGCTGTTAACCGAAAGGTTGGTGGTTCGAGCCCACCCGGGGGCGGATTTATTTTTTCTCAATTCTTTGTTTACAAACAAATTAACCGGGCAATTTTACAATTACTCGTCGTGCAACGTTTATCTTAATTTACTGCAAATATATATCGTGTATAGTACGTATCCTCAATGTGCATCTTGCGTGAATGTAATCACTATGCATCCGAGTATTAATGTAAGAAAAAAATTATTCCGGCAAATTCTTTCTTTTGTATCAGAACGTTGGAAACTTGGAAAAATAATAACAATGGAAAAAACCGTGATACTTTTTGTCTAAATTCTGTAAATCACTCGAAATGTGAAATCATTTCGTTGTTCGCTGATAATATTTTGCAACAGAAAGTAATATGAAAATGTTAACATCAATGATGGTTATCTGCAATAAGTAAGTTCCTTCAGTATCCACTAGGTGTCTACGAATGTCTAGTTGTTCTCGCATTTGAAGTTAGAAGGACGAGGTTATATCCGAAAAGAGAGACCGAGCATCGCCAGTCAATCAGTAGCGTTTAACTGATCGATTTAGCAGATGATGATTGTCGGAGATGATCATCCTTGATTAAACTCCACTCCCTGGCATTCATCACGCAACGACGGATGTCAGTGGAAAATCTGATGCTAAATCATGACTCCTTTTTTTTTAAAGCAATTAGCAAATCTAAATGTGATGAAAAAGGAAAAAATATAATGAAATCTTCGAGAAATAAAATTGGAGAAAAATCCCCGCTAAATAATTTTGTACATCGGGACACGTAAACGAGGAAAATAATGCACTGTGCAACACTGTTGTTCTTCGGAAACGACGAGAATTATTCGTAACAAGGCAAAAGAAGTAGTCAATCATGGCCAACCGGATGATTAAGTAATAAAGAGGAGGAGGGAGGAAGAAAACGATGAGAAGGCAAAGCGAACCTGACAATTTCGAGGCGTCGCGAAGTAACGTGTGTCAGATTCATCGGTCCCGCGAATTTGTTGCCACAGAGTATCACGGGGTTATGGGTACACGTTCGCGACCTCATTTAACTTTGAACTGCGTCGAGAACGACGCTGTACAAGCGCGGAACATCTGCCGTTGGCGCGTGTTGGAACTTCGTTTCCAGCTCCTCTCCCCTCCACCAATTCGCGCTATACTTCTCCGCTCCAACTCGTTCGTTTCCCTTCCACTCGAGGATCACTGCGTCTCCGCGATAACCCGCAGATCGGTGAGAACACGTGCGTATTACTCCGTTCGTGTCCCGGCAAGATACGCGAAATTCGGAGAACGAATGGAGAAGAAGAAAAGAAAAGAAAAGAGGGAGAACGAAGGCAGATTAGGGACTGTTTCGTTGAGCAGAGCGTTGAAAAAAAAAGATAATAAAAAATGCGAAAAAAGAAGAAAATTCGAACTACAAGATAGTGTATATTAGTATTATGACATAACCTCAAACTCGCCATTGTAAAACATTAAAAAACGTCTTTGCTCGTGACTTATTTTTTCCACGGCGAGACAAGATCATCCGGAATTCGAACTACAAGACAGTGTGTATTAATATTATGACATAACCTCAAACTCGCCATTGTAAAACATTAAAAAACGTCTTTGCTCGCGACTTATTTTTTTTCCACGACGAGACAAGATCATTCGGGAGTCGATTTTCGAGGGGCGGATTTTCAGGTGTAGATTAGGGGATTGATTCGAGGCCCGAGATGAACGGAGATTGAACGGAGCGGTTCGGGGCGTCCGCCATATTGGAATATTAGGCTCAGAGAGTCTACAAGAGGGAGGCGAATTGAATCGGTGAATTCTACCTATCCTCTGCAATTCGATCGGCTTTCGGCAATTCTCCCTCCTCGCTACCGGGGATATAAGAAAGGATATATCCGCAATGCGATAGTTTTTTTTTTTTTTTCAATGGCGCCGGTAAAAGGTGAGGAATGTAGATTAGGACCACGGGGAGGGAAATTTAAAATAGATCCATTGGAAATTAACTTCTGACGAATAATAGAAGTTTAGTTCAGAAGTTAAAACGAAAAGGGAAAAAAAGAACCGCTGTAAAAATTATAAAAATGAACGTGAAAAACTGACACATTTACAAACAAAAAAGAAGAAGAAAAAAAGAAGAAAATTCGAAGTGTATATTAGTATTATGACATAACTTCAAACTCGCCATTGCAAGACACTACAAAAACGTCGTTTATTTTTTTCTCGCGACTTATTTTTTTCCACGGACAAATTCATATCCGGTTCGAAGCGACTGCTTCCGGGTTAATTAGCAAAAAAGTCCATCAACAGCCTCGGCCTTTTCAACGCGGCGGCGATCGATACTAATTAACACTTTACAGCCCTCCTCGGCCCCCTCGTGCGGCTGGATTTTTTTCGGCGGGAAAGATGATAAGGAGAGCGATGGCGGATGGTCGATGCTCGAAGAAAGAGACGCGCGGACAAGTGAAAAGTCATTATCGTGACAAAGACGATCGAGACGATCGCGGTGGACTTGGAGAAGCCTATCAGTTCGCCGCAGGCGGAATCGGAGGAAGCCTCTGGCCCGTTTCTGGCGGTACATCCACCGAGGAAGTACAGCGGCTGGCGACTCTCTTTCTCTCTTTCTCCCACGTCTCTACCACGCCTTTTGTTCGTTCTCACGAGAAAGCCGCTGGAAAGCCGTGCGGCGGCTGGCCGAGGTAATTCCCTTCCGAGGAACGTTGATTCCACCGTTGCTCGACCGTGAGTTCGATCAACTTATCACCCGTGTTCCTTCGACCCTCTTCTATTCGGGTGGAGAGATGGGGGGGAAAAGTCGAGCTTAAAGCGGACGATTTATTCTGATGGACCTGTGATAAAAGTTTTCGTTTCCTTTTTTTTTTTTTTTTTTTTTTTGACAATTTATCGTGCCGTGTTGTAAATATGTGTATCTCTATCGACTTCTGTCGAGTCCCCGGCGACTAAACTGACTTAAATCTGTAAGAAAGAATTCGATCGATATTCAAAGAGAAACGAATTTTTGTAATTTGTTCCGGCCAACTGCAGACTCATTTTTTTCGTTCTTCCATTTATAGCGGGCGATTTTCATTTTTCAATCGTCAAAAAAAAAAAAAAAATCAAATGTCAATGGAATTAACGCCCGATTAATTGATATTCTCGCCGGTGACGTTCTGAACGCGGATTTTGTCGCGTGAACGAAAAAAAAAAACAACAGATATACAAATGATTTGTTTAATTCTCACTTCAGTAATATTAGAAGATTCTTAGAAGAGTTATTTATCGATAAATTTATCGATCAATTTCATTATTGTCACCTCGATACCTCGACCTGAGATATCTTTGAGTAAATTCAATCAGAGCCAGAGGAAAGAAAGAATAAAGAATCATCATCGCGATCGTTTCAGGAAATTTCACGCTCGATCGTCATTCGGGGTTGGCAAACCCAGCCAAGATCGATTCTTCCAATTTTTCTTTTTTTCGTTTTTCTTTCTTTCTTCCTTTCTTTTTTTTTGGCACTGCCTCGGGGCCTTTGCGGCTAATTTGCACTTCGAAAGATCCTCAAGATCTCTCTTTTTTTTTTTTTTTTTTTGAGGCCGAGCAGCAAGATTATCGAACGATCGGCTCGTTTCCTGCTCGAACGGCTCGATAATGCGATCATCTTGCTCGCGGTGCTTGCCACGAAAATGCAGATTTTCCGCAGATTCGAGCCCTCTCTCCGACGCGACCGCTTCATTTCACCAGCAAAATGCCAGGAGAAAAATGAGAGGAGAAGGATCCTTCTGTTTACGATGCTGGTCGTCGAAGTCTGACGATGAGATCGCAGGATTATACTGATTTCACAAGTGAAATTGTTGGAAGAGTTCTGTGACACGTAGATAAATATCGAAGAATTTGTAGATAATAAATTTATAAATATGTCGTGTATTTTGTACACACATATATATATATAAATATTTTATTATAATTGTAGATATATATATATATTTATTTATTTATTTATTAAATATTTGTTACCGATATTTTTTCTCCGTAGTTTCTCGTTGAAATTCGTCGTTCAAAGAGACAACTGCGTTTTTCGAAATTTCACGTCAACGTTTCAGTATCCGTGGATTTGTCATACATTCGTTAGGCAAAATAAAATTCGTGATGCCGATATATATAAGAATATATAAAGAAAGACTCCACTCTCTCAATTACAATACATTCCAAAAAAGTCCGTAGTCCTGTTTATCACTAGTAAAAATTACTGAGCCGCGTATATATAAATTGCTGGCCTGAGATTAATTACCAGCGCTCGATAATTGGCGAACAGACAAACACGTACGTTTCGAGAATCGAATCGTACGTTTCCTAAACAGGATCCACTGCTCGCAGGCAATGACCCAAAAAGGGCCAAAAAGAAAGTTCTTCGCCCAGGCGAAAGAATTCAAGCTTCGTCGATAAAGCACTTCGCACGCCTGTTCACAGTCACGTATCGAACGTACGGCCGAAATTACCACGAAGAGACAAGGCAGAGAAGAGAATTGCGACTTCAGGTGACCCACGTGGCTCGTAATTGTGTGTTTTTCGTCGACCGTGAAACAATAACTCTCGCCGGAGCACGCCGGCGTTTTTCTCGAACGTGGCCGTGGAAATGACTTTAATCGCGTCTGCCGGCCGCCTCTCCCTCGGTGGCTCTACTGCTCTACTAGCCCCCCCCCCCCGGGGATACCATTATCGTAAATTAGCTCGCTTCAAAGTTGCTTCAAACAGCGAGAGCGGGCTTATTGTTGGGATCGGCCCCGTCCCGGGGTCGTTGTCTTAATTTCGTTCTAGTTTCTTTGTGCGCATGCAGGAACTAATTATCGATACTTGGCGAGTTTCCAAACTACCCGCACAATAAGCCCGAGTTATGCTTATATTCTTGTAAATTTATTTGTACAACGGCGGAGAAGAGAGGGGGTGAAAGAAACATGGAAGAGTCTCTGCCATCTCCTTCGAGGGGACTTCGAGCGAACGAAGTAAAAAAAAAACAGCCATTGGTACGTGAACGAGGTGTTTTTTTTTCGGTGGAAATTCCATTTGGGAAAATCAGAAGATCCGTTAACGCGGCTCGCCTTTCGACGCGTGATTCGATTCTTCCGTGTGTGGCTGTTCAGAGGCAGATGGGATTTCGTTTCCACGTTGCAGAAGCTAATTTGATGAGAGAAGCACGTGATGAAGCTCGAGGGAACATCACTTTCCTGAGGAGAAGTTTAAAAAAAAAAAAAAGAAGAAAAGAACACAACAGCAGGAGAGGAGAGTGGAAAATTATTGTATTGCCAATTACGTATCACGTTTCGTGCTTCGTTCGATGATCGTCGATGATGATTCGAGAAGTTTCATTGGTTTCATTTGAAGAACCAGAGGAGACTCCAGTGTTTATTCTCATAATACTGGGGAAATTTAATGCAGATTTCCTAGAGCCAAGTTTTCCTTCTATTACGGCAGGAAGAAACGAAAGGAAAATATTCGACGAATAATGTATTTCTCTCTCTCTCTCTCTCTCTCTCTTTCTTTCTTTTCGAGCAAAAAGAAAGTTTCCAACAGACTCGATTTAACCAGAGGGTGCTCACTTTCCGACACACGTTGTACATAAACTTCCAACTCGATTACACCCCGTTTTTCCCCATTTCCAGCTATTTCCAACGCGCGAAAACGGGCAAAATTCTCCGACCGCATTAAGGTGAAATTTCATGTAAGTGTCAGACACAATCGCGGCAAACGTATTTGTATTAATACAACACAACAGTCGAAACAGTCGAGAAATCTCTATCGCGCTAAAAATCTGTAACATTCTGTAATACCCGAATATTCTCCTAATTAAAAGCTGTTCTACAATCAACAATTTTATTTTCTTTATTAATTACTTAGAGATTTACTTTGTAAAAATCCGGCACAAAAAGACTTGATTTTTTTTTAATTATTAATTTACCAAGAGAGTGATTAGAATAAAAAAAAAAAACAATATAGTCGATGTTTGATCGTGTAAATGCAGTCAGTTTCGTGTAAATTTGATCGATTAATAGGATCGAGTCGACTACAGTAAGAATCATTTTGTATAAAATCGAACACGATCTCGCCGATTCGAAGAAATTGTCCTTAAGTAATCAATCGTCAGATTAAGAAATCGTCCATTATAAGTGCGAGACGCATGCGCCGTGAGAAATATGCGCGTGAGACATGCGCGTCTACGCACCGCCTAATACAAATTTTTGAAAACAAAGGAAAAAAGGAAAAAAAAGAAACAAGAATACAGGCTTCATCCTGAAAAAATGTATCGATCGAAACCCTGAAGATCCCTTTTAAGACATTTTCATTCAGTTACGTACACGGTTCAATTTAGATAAAGGGACAAAAAAAAAAACAGAAAGAGAGAGAAGGTTGATGAACGATGGCAGCTCTGGCTTGGTCCAACAAGGAATCCAGAAGGTGCAACTCTGCCAACAAATTGAGTTTTCGAATCTTCAAGCATTTTCCCTCGAGAAATTCCCCTCTGTACACCTCGGATACGGCGGATTTTTCCACAGGGTCAATGGAAAATACTCGAACTCGATCCCCTTATCCGACACGATAAACGTCCACGTGTGGCCAAGACGTCCCTTCACGGGAGAAAAACGTAGGGGGAAAAAAAAAGGACGAAGTCGATGGCCTTTTTCCACGATATAAAGGTACACCGACACGGACCTTTTCCCCCATTCGGTCTTACGTAATCTATCCGGCGTTCTGATATCGGTGAAAAGGGAAGGGGAAAATGTCTGGGAATTGCGATGTTGCGGTGCCACCTCCGGGGAACGATCTCTTTGGTTATATCTTCGACCGAGGGTTATATCGTCGATGCGGGTTCATCGATTGAACGAAGCTGCGTGTATTCTGAGAGCGGTGTAAATTAGATAGAAACTCACTCGAGGCGATTTATATTTTACACTTAGATTTTCATGTAGGACTCGCGCCTGGCGAGAAGAATTAAACGAACGGGAGAACTGGATCCGAATGTGTTTCTTTAATTTTCAGGTAGAGGACGATAGAAAAGGAAAAACTGGAGATAAAAATTCAGCTTTCTGGAATATCATGCGAATGATGGTTTTTTTCTTTTTAAATTGTAGAATTTTTATCGGTGCAGTTGTTCCATAACTGTGAGTGGTTGAACAGTGACAGAAATCCAGGTCTCAACCGGAAGGTAGTTTCCGGTACATCGAGCTTAAAATAACGAAATACACGCAAAATGAAGCAAATAACGAGACAGACTGACGCGGAGATGAGCAAATTAATCGTTAAACAGTTACTAAGTTATCTTCTACGTGTCGTATATCTAACCTGAATCCATCTAAAACTGAAACATCAATCTAGAAAAGTAACTACCAATACACTCGCAGCACGGGGACATGATTTTTCTTCTAGCCATTTGACAAACGTTTATTTGACTCATTTCTCAAACTTAAGAGAAAATAACCATTAAACCGCTAGGATATTTATGCAATTTTATATTCTTACTGTAAGATTAATTAAAAAAAGACTGGACAGAAGATTGGACAAAAAATGATTTTCGTTATTAAATGTTATTCTTCTTTCTTTCACTTTTTATGCCTACGAAAGAAAGTTTTTTTTAATTCAATGCCTTTTATGTTCA
Organism: Tetragonula carbonaria; assembly: GCA_032399595.1. Taxonomy (NCBI): domain Eukaryota; kingdom Metazoa; phylum Arthropoda; class Insecta; order Hymenoptera; family Apidae; genus Tetragonula; species Tetragonula carbonaria. The sequence goes on along the minus strand of JAUCRC010000006.1, from coordinate 7,665,637 downwards.
TTTTATTGCTTTTGCGTTATTTATGTACATACACTAGTCCGCAAATGTGTTCGAGTGTTAAATGAAAATGTGTAGAGACGTGATTGAAATGCATTGAATTAAAAAAAACAATCATATCCGATTGAAGATGTAAATTCAACATATACAACATATATACTACGAAGCCTGCACGTTTCATCGGAGAAACATTCTCCAGATTAAATACCAAGCACGATCGTCGAAAGCTAAACCCACGCGAAGATGTTCGTTTAATAAAAAGAATCTAGATAATGGTGCAGAGTGCCATATCTTGCTTTAAGAAACATCATTCTGAAAGTGTAGATTAAATTTCCAATTCCTTCTAAATGTTTGATCTCTATTTCGTTCGAACAAGAAGAACAACCACGAACGTTCAAGTTTTGCAAATAATATCAATCAAGTTAAATTATCGATTTTCAACAGAAAAAAAGAGGAAAGTGTCGTTTCCTTGTAATTTAATTACAAGCAGCTCTCCACGTGTTCCGAGTATAATCGTCAAATTGGCGTCGTTCTAGCGACCAAAAAAAATATAGACACACACACACACACACACACACACGCTTTTTAAAAAAACGGCACCGCAGTTGTTAAGAGGTTAACGAGCCCGTTTTGAAACCGAGGAGGAACTTACCACCCTCTCGCAACCCGTCGTTGGACGAGAAGCCCACGAGTGAACATCACTCGTCAACGAAACGAACCGCAGCGAGTTCGCTCGTTCCACTGATAACGAGACGAAACTTTCGGCTACTCGGCAGGTAGTCTAGGTGATACATGGATCATTAAGGAAACTAGTTTCACCGGTTATCATCGGTTTTCGCCGTGATAATACCGCTCGCAGCGTCGTCACTCGGTTTGACCTCGTTCCCCTATCAGTCATCGCCCGCCATTGCCTCCCCCTAATCCCACGGCGGAATAAAGAAACGGAAGTGAACGAAGAAACGCGGCTAGATCGACCGTGAAACGTGTCGAGTCGTAGTACGAGAAGGTGGAGAAATGCGAGGCGAGAGAGGAAACGCACCGAACATCAGGTAACGAAGAGAGGAGAATAAAAGAGTGAAACGTGTGAAACGAAGACGACATTATTCCGTGGATGATAGGAGTAGTTGAACTAAGCAACTAAGAAAAAAAAAAAGAAGGTAATCCAGGAATAATTTGACAAATCGAATGAGAAAATAATCGATGACAATATTTAATCGATGACGAACAATGAAATTAAATTAAATTAAATTAAAATATTGTGTCGTGGAAAAAAAATGGAAAGGAAATTAGCTAGAAAGATAAAAGGATGAAATGAGAGAGAGAGAGAGAGAAACAATGGTTAAAAGAAAGAGATCTGTATTTCGTAAACGGAAAGATTCGCGTTTCAGAGGCCGGCTGGTAGAGTGAATTAGGCTATGACTGTTTTCTGGATGAGAAATCCGAGGTATATCTCGGGTATACTACACCGAGACAGCTCGTTTCTCTCCCTGCCAACCGCGGGAAAATACACTTTCGAAATGTACAGGGGGATTTTGAGTGAAAATAATAAAAAAAAAAAAAAAGCGAAATTAAGCGAGTGAAACACGCGCGGGGGAAAAACAAGCGATAAGGAAGCACGAAATAAGGATTAAAGAGAACATTAATAAGGTGGTGACAAGAGATTGTGACAAGAATAAAAGAGAGAGAGAGACACTCTCCGCGTGAAAACTCTTTGAAAGCGTTAGAAAAAGAACACCGATGGCGAAAAACAGATCTGAGAAATGAAACGGAAAAGGGACACGTATAGAAAAAAAAACAAATTACACACAACGAGAGAGAGAGAGAGAGAGGAAAGTAAAATAGACTCTACACGAGGAAAAAAACGGTGAGGAGGGAATACAAACCTGGGGGGAATGGGGGGAAGGAGAGAGGAAATTGAACGAGAAAAGCGAGATAATCGTGAAAAAGAAGCGGACAGAGAGAGGGATTAACCGCGTAATTGCGCACAGTTATTCGAGCGTCCGTCGCGCAATTAACGCACCCTATTAACACTGTACGTACACAGCCTCTCACCCCCTGGAATTAACTGCAAAGCGGGTTGGAACTAAACTTACAAACACACAGATGGAAACTCCTTTGGAAAACAACCTCGCCGGATTCACGCGAGAACGTAAGCTGCCGTCGTGTATATATATATCCTCTTCCGTGAAATATCCTCCACGAAGAGAGATCATTAAGAAGAGCAATCACTTTGAAATTGTCGTATTATCACGTTGAAAGAAAGAACAGATTGCTGTCAGAAAGCTATTTGTGGCATACAAATATGTTAACACTTTACCGACCGGTAGCCTATTAATCGGCTACTATTTATCGACGACATCAATCGTTCATCGATCGTTTGCTTTTTAGCAAACAGCAATATTATGATGAAATAATCGACGAAATATTACTCGGGGGGGGAGAAATACATTGTGAATTTTAGTTATTAATTAATGCGAATGGCGTGTCGATTTATTTCCTCGATTCTTTCATGCTATTAACACTTTACCGACCGATAGCCTATTAATCGGCTACTATTTACCGCTATCGGTCGGTAAAGTGTCGATATCGTGTAATAATATATTTATATATTTTAACATTTTACCGACCGGTAATATCGTATATTAATATATATAAATATATTGTTATACGATATTAACACTTTACCGACCGTGTATTAGCGGCGAATAGTTAGCCGATTAATAGGCTACCGGTCGGTAAAGTGTTAATATTAGAAATTAGTTAATACACGCCCGAGAGTGCTTCATACTTTATATTTTATCATTTGTTTTTCACATTATACGTAAGTCAATATCTTACGAAACTGACGCTGCCTGTTTAATGTATTACTTTGATTTTTAATAGGAAATACTATCTTTGGTATACAGACATTGACGCTAGAATTAATATACGCAATGAAGCGTACATTTTTATATTTTTAACATTGCATTAGTTTTTTTTTTATTAGGGTATTAAATTAATATATCGCGTTATAATATATTCCACCAAACTAATGCTTCCTGAATGCATATAATACATAACTTCAATTTTTAATAATATCACACTGGTGAGAAAATTATTAATACTACTTTATTATACAACATAAACATGAACACTGAAATTAATTATATACCCCGAGTGTTACAAATTTTATATTTATCTTGTTGTTATTATTATTGCAAATACTTCTCGTAAAATGAACGCTGTTTAATACACGTGAAACAACAGTCCGTTTAACGTGCTATTTAAATTTTTAATTTTTAAGCATCGCATTGGTCAAAAACCTGTTTACAACGTATAAATATTAATACCAGAGTTAATATACCTCTCCAGTGTCTCGTATTTTATATTATTGATATTGCACCGTTGATACTTCCCAGTGAAATTGATGCTTTTTGTTTCACGTGTCGCCTTTAATTTTTAATCACGTTGGTCAGAAATGCATTGGCGGTACACACACGTCAATATTAACACTAGAATTAACACACACACGCCTCGGGTGTGTTCGTATTATTTTGCTATTCTGCCGCGGTAGTATCAGAATAACTTCAACGTAACTACAACGTGCCACTTTAATTTTCAATAACGTCACGTGTACTCGTATATCTGTTCGTAGCGTGTAAATATTAACGCTAGAATCGATACATTTCTCCGAGTGCTTCGCATTTTCTACGTACTCTTCTTTTTGCTATTATATTCGCAAAATGAGCAAATACCATCCACTGGAAATTGGTGCTTTCCACTCGGGCGCCGGCACTTTAATCTCTTTCCCCTGCCGCTGTAATTTCTCCCATGCTCGTCGTTCAGACGAAAATCACGCGAAAATTACTGAAACACCGAACGCGCGATTTCCATTCAATAACCATTCGCGTAGCTTCGAATTGGAAGTATTATCGAACTTTCACGCTGCGAACGTGTGATCCTCAATCTCGCCCAGCTCCGCGTGTCTCGCTAAATATCGCGACAGTTTGATCGACGATAATCGTACACCGATGTGTTTCACGCGTGTTCGACCGCTCGCTCGATCGTTCGATGGCTCTCGATCGTTCATTCGAAACATTCAACAGCTACGCAGAGGAGGAACAAGCTGGACAGCTCGAGTCGGTATTCCACGCGGAGCTGTTTCTTCTCCTGCAAGCCGCTCGTCAATTACACGACGTTTCCGATAAAAGGAAACGAAATAATTGTTGCTGCAGGTCGATAGCTCGCACTCGACGTTTCTCCCAGGTAATTTCAGCGCCGCCCCAATGCCTGCCTCGCCCGAGAGAGAGAGAGAGAACTCCTGGCCAGCCAGCCTCGTTCTAATTTCGATTCCCCGCTGTTTCTTCCGATAGCGCGGGGGCGAAAACGGGAAACTGACTCGAGAAACGCGGACTTCGACGCCCAGTAGCCTCGCTCTTCCTCTTCCTCTTCCTCGTCGCCGATCTTCCAGTTCTCGCGACGCGACGTTCCATGGAAATTCCCATTATTTCGACCCGCGAAACACAGCCACGGAAATTCTACCCTTTATTTTATATTATATTATATTATATTATATTATATTATATTATATATATATATAAATGTGTATACAATATATATATATATATATATATATATATATATGTCAAATATTAATGTATATATATATATATATATCAATATGTATATACATCAATATATATGTAAATCAATATACAATATATATATATATATGTATGTATGTATATATACACACACACATTACATCACATCATTATATATTATATAATCATTATATCATTATATCATTATATATATTATATATATATTATATATATCATTATATCATTATATATATTATATCATACTACGTCACATCATTATACATATATTACATTATATTATATTATTATCATTAATACTGAATATATATACTCAATATAAAATATATCAATATTAATATCAATATCAATATCACTCTCAATATATATATATACATATATATATATATATATATATATATATATATATGTAGGGTGGCCACTGAAAAACTGAAAGACTATATTAAACAAAAATAATTTTTACAAACACGTGTTTTTCTTCAATTTTTTATTACTCTATATGGAAATATAATCAATGGATTTTTTGCAGTACTATGTGTGAGAAACTAAACGAAGGAAAATAAAAAAGATTGAAAACGAACAAGTTTTTTGACTTTTTCAAACCCTTCAGTTTTTCAGTGGCCTATATAAATATTACGTAATATATTATGATGTATATATAAAGTATTATATTATATTATAATATATTAATATTTACATCAATATTTGATATATTATATCATATTACATTATTATTTGATATATAAATATATATATATAGAAACTTTACATATTATAATTTAATATTACATTTCAATGTAATTATCATTATAAATATATAAAATTGATTATATTGATTAAATTAATTTTCCAACATCAACATTGGAAATTATATATGTTCTTTTCAACGAGGAAACAGAAAACGGAGAATAATCCTTGTTTTTCCGTGGGTATCTGTTCAGCTTGGCGATGTTTCATTTTGAATAAAGGAAGATAATTTATGAACGAGACGAGATATTAGAGTGGTTTCGGATTTCCTGTTGAGATGTTTCAGTCATCTCTGTTACCGGTTTCATCGCCGGAAAGTTCAAGCATTGAGGCCGGTTTCGTTATTCTCTTCATGAAATCCTAATGTTGTTCAACACCCTTTGAAAGATGTTAAATTTCCGCCACGTTTAAACGTAAACACGCCAACTTATTCAACATATCGAATTAAGCGCGTTTTAACGCGGCAGCGAGGCGATATATTTTCTATAAAACTTCTGTGACTTTAAACATTAAATTAACTATAAAATTTTAACTGTAAAATTTTAATAAAATCGATAACTCGAAAGTAATACAGCCCTCCCCCCTCTTTCCCCGCCTCGTTGGAATATCAGGAGTAATCGGCGTCGAATAAATTTCCAATATATTCCGATTTCGATAAATCGATTCCGGCGGGCGATCCCTGAGCTCGTTCGAGAACACTCGAAAACCGAGGGCTTTCGTCAAGAAAGTAAGGAATAAAGAATGTCTAGAGAGAAAAGAAAGACGAGAAAGAGAGAAAGAACGAACGATCGAAGAAAGATCCGCACTTTGGACACCCATGAAATAATTATGACCTATTCCAACCTTTGCCATCCCGAATTCATGCGACCCCGAACGATTCTCCCCTGCGTTGAAAGGATCCCGGCTTCGACTTTTAAATCACCATCACCCGCCGGTTCTTCTGTTTCCGGACAAATCGTTTCCATCGTTTCCCTGCGACCAGCGAAAAACGTTCATCCTCGCCAGCCTCGTTTTATCCATTCCCAAAGAAAACTATCCCACACGTGGTAAACGAATTCGAACTGCAGTTTTGTAATACTTTGTTTCGCAATTTTTAACGACGCTCAAAAATCTCAAGACTGTTTATTTTTTTAATACTCGCTCAAAAATCTCAAGACTGTTTATTTTTTTAATACTCGGCGCTTATTGTGTACGCGTATTTGTATTATCATATAATACATATATTACAATAATACAATAATACGATATATCAATACATTAACAGAGTCTTTGATTATATCGTACGCACTTGTATTTATTGTAAATACAATAATTTATGTTGTTACACTTTTTGCAATAATTCGTCAAGTCTCAAGAGAGTTTATCTTTTAATATTCAGCGCTTATTGTGTACGCGTATTTGTACTATCATATAATACATATATTATAATAATACAATAATACGATATATCAATACATTAACAGAGTCTTTGATTATATCGTACGCACTTGTATTTATTGTAAATACAACAATTTATGTTGTTACACTTTTTTCAATAATACATTTTTCCAATAATTCATCAAGTCTCAAGAGGGTTTATCTTTTAATATTCAGCGCTTATTGTGTACGCGTATTTGTATTATAATATAATACATATATTACAATAATACAATAATACGATATATCAATACATTAACAGAGTCTTTGATTATATCGTACGCACTTGTATTTATTGTAAATACAATAATTTATGTTGTTACACTTTTTACAATAATTCGTCATTTATACTTATATTTGTATCGTGTAAATGTCGTATTTATTGTATACAAGATTTATATAAATAATTCACATTTTTATAGTTCTACTGTCATTTAATTTATAATTTATTATTTTCATCGCACAAATATAGTACAACTGGTTCACTCTGTCGAGATTCAAAGAGGACGAAATAGTTTTTACAACGCGTCAAAAATCCACCCATTTAATAAATCAATGCATTCTGAATATTTGCCAGCATGCTGCTCGTATACATATTGTAACACTGAAACTTTTGGAAATTCTAAATTCCCTAAAACACGTTTTAATACACGTTTTTAACGTGTCACGCGCACGTTGAAAACCGCGCGATCTCTATTAGAAACCCTCCCGTTGGACAGACAGAACTGTGGAGCAGAAACTTCCAAACCTGCCGGGCTAAATTTCAGCCACGGCTCGATATATCGATCGTTATAATTTCGCAAATTATTCGCGCCTCGATGCACGCGATCGAACGTCGGGGCAAATTATTTCCGCTCGCGGGTGGAGGATCGCGATTTAAATCCGGGGGAGAGACGCGACGAAATTTTCACTCCGGCCCATTTTATCGCTTCTAGAGGGAGGGGGGAGAGAGAGAGGTCTTTGAACCTTTTTTGGACTTTCGGGCCAATAAAACACAAACCGGACAGAGCCACGGGGCTCAAATTATTCCCGCGAGTCACGAAAGAAAGAGAGAGAGAGAAAAAAATCACGAGAGTCCGCACGGAAGAGCACTGCGCCTGACAAGTGATTAATTCTTTCGACCGCGGCAAGAAACGTTCCCGTGACAGGGAATCCCTAAGAGTCCCGGGGTCGAAACGATCCCGGGATATTCCCGGTCCCTCCTCAACCCCTCTCGTCCGTCCCAACTCCCACGTTGCTCGTCGATTTATGAAACTTTATCCCGCGATTTTCCAACGATCCGGCCATTTTTTTTTTTCCCCGCCTGCAAATTGAAACCACCACTTTATACCCTCTTTCTTCGACCCTTCGTTTCCCCTCCCCCCTCTGTATTTCATTACGCGTGTTCTCTCCCTTTTGTTTTTTCTGTGAATGATCATTCGTTTCTTTCCTTTTCTAAATTGGGAAACTTTTTCCGCAAACAATTTGCGATCTTCAATTTTTTCTTTTTTTTTTAAGACTTATACTGTTTCACGAAATGATTACAAATTACGATCTAAGGGTCTTTTTAAAGACACGCGTTTTAAGAATTATGAATTACGAACGTTTCTTATGTTTCTTATGTACCAATGATTTTCAGACACATTAGTAGATCGATCACGAGTTAATCCTAGATAGGGCAATTGTAAAGAAAATTGTAAGATGGGAAATATATTTCCTTCGAGTTCTAATATTTTCTAAATATCTTTTTGATTATTTATATGATGCGTCTTTGTTCATAATTTACTTATAATATAATGTATTTTTACTTGTAATAATATAAATTTATAATATAAATATTTACAATATAATACAATATATTCATTCGTAACATAACATAATTATGACAGCATGTTTGTCCGAAGATGACAAATATTTAGAAATATTCGCCATTTGCATCGCAGGTGCAGACACTGACCATAGTAGATGATACTAACAGCCAGCAGCCTATCAAGGATTAATTAACGATTAAATTAATTAATTTTCCCGCGCGTTCGAAAATTGCCCATCGGACGATGCGTTAATTTCTATTGCCTCGAGAGAGATAAAAGAAACGATGAAAAATTGCTGGGAAACAGAGGAAACGATCGAGAATTTATATCGTCTGTCTCCCTCTCTTTCTCGCTGCGTCATTCCTCGCCGCAGAAAGAAGAATGAACATCCATTTTTCGCCCCCGGTTACCCGCCATTCCTCGCAATTTCGACTGATCAGACAACCGACCCCGGTCGACGTGAACAGATGAAGACCAATCCCAAAGATTCGCATGCACTTTCAGCTGTCTCACCCTCCCATGTTCGACTTCACCCTTGAAATTCTGTTACCGATAAGATTTGTCGATCGAGACGACAACGAGCAGTGGTCGGTTCCTTATCGAACGAAGGTAACTTTCAACCACGTTTACCCGGGATGATAAGTTTCTGCTGGTAAAGATAAATATTTTTCAACAGCGAAATCACATCGAGTTCGTACACATTCGCGAGAGGAGATAAGTCGAGGCCCTCTCCCACTCCTCTCGGTAAAATTACCCTTTCCTCGAATAAAGAAGTACCTCGAAGTACTTTGTGAGAAGCGTTTCGAAGCGCGCGAGATCGAATGCTGAAATTCACGAACATCGACATTATCGCGACGCGCGTTATCGGTTCACTTCCAGGGACTTCGAGGAAGTTCAAATTGCACGAAATGGTAGACCTGTCGGAGCGAAAGGGTGTGTCTGCAACGTTAGCTTAAATCGAGTTCATTAATCCCAAATAATAAAATAGTCTGTGTAATATATATAAATATCTATATTATATATATATTATATATATACTATATTATATATCTATATAATATATATAATATATTATACATAATATATATATATATAATTATACTATATTATATAATATCTATAATATATATAATATATATATATATACACATATATATACAATATACGAGAAGGAAGAATATATATTATAAGATATTATAATATATTATAAGAAACTGATAATATATCATAGATAATATATTATAAGAAACTGCATTGAAGTTGAGGGTGTGACAATTCGTATCTTATATTATAATCAATACTGATAAATTCTGAAAGCTTTCTTGTTTTTTTCATCAGCAGTCGTTCGCCTGGTCAGATACGCCGATATTATAAGCGGCAGAAATATAAATTGATAAAAATTGAATACATTGAATAATTTCTAAAGTAAACGCTCTTTGTAAGAAGGAACTTTTCGCACGAAAGTGTAGGAGAGACGCGTGTATATTTTCTTCACAAGCGGAGACGTTTCGAAAATTTCGAACAAATTACCTCGATATTATCTCATCGATGAATCAAAGAATCAAATGACTTCGAGTGAGAAAAAAAATCATCTATCTGTTCAAATAAAACTAGCGTAGAATACTTGGAGTATTTAGACAATTTCAAGATAACATCCAGTAACATCACCTTTCAAACATTTTTGTCAAATATTTTTATTTAGACTCCAGATATTTTTCATTGCCTCGACCGGGGGCAACGATTAATCGTCGAACGGCTTGCGAAATGGCAATTTCGTTTGCCTCCTTTAAGGCAAATTGCCTTTATGAGTGTTAACGTTCTAACAGGCACGTTCTAACGCGTGTAACGACCTCTGGTCATTACGCGGCTTCGCCCCCGGGGACTCCGGTAACAAAATGGAGAGCCGGACGACTCGATTTAACGAACGAAGACAAAATATATTCGTCCCTCTCTAACCCTCCCTGAATAACGCTCTCGTCGTTACAAACGAGCCATCGGTTCGATCCGATTGCGAAAACAACCGCTCGAGACTCGTGTCTGTTTCGTCGTTTCGCGGTTAAACGAGCTTCGGTGAGAAAAATCGAGCAGAAACGGGACGAGAAAAAAAAAACAAATAAAAGAGATCGAAGGTGAATAAAATAAAGTAGATTAAATTGAAAAATAAATGTCCATCGATTTGTTGTGCAATTTACATTTTTCCCCGCCGTTAATGATGTTCCGCCGATTACTTCAGATTGACATCAATCGTTCGTCGATCGTTTGCTTTTTAGCAAACGGCAATATTATGATGAGATAATCGACGAAATATTACTCGGGGGGAAAAATATATTGTGTAATTTTAATTATTAATTAATGCGAATGGCGTGTCGATTTATTTCCTCGATTCTTTCATGCTATTAACACTTTACCGACCGGTAGCCTATTAATCGGCTACTATTTATCGCTATCGGTCGGTAAAATGTGGATATCGTGTAATAGTATATTTATATATTTTAACACTTTACCGACCGGTAATATCGTATATTAATATATACAAATATATTATTATACGATATTAACACTTTACCGACCGGTAGCCTATTAATCGTCTATTACTTACCGCTATCGGTCGGTAAAGTGTTAACACTAGAATTACAAAAACACCCGATTTCTCGATTACTCTTACAAAAACTCGATTTCAGATTTTCCTTTTTTCACAAACGTCGATGCAACGCATGCTTGTTAAGATTAACGTTAATTTCTTAGCTGCATAGATCTGTTTATCTTAATTATCAGTTACTGACATGTTATCATTTACTATACCATTGCGTCACCATCATTTATTATTATACTATTATATTATTATCATTTATTATTACTATCATCTAAATTATAATGATTTATAACGTAGAGTATTTCGATACTTTGTGTCTATCAACAGACATTTATCAACTCTATTTTGTTTATTTTATATACGTTCCAATGAATCGCATTGCTGGTATAATAAACGAATAAAATCAACTCGAGTTAACTTCTTCGCTGATCGAAATCTCTTGCGAAACTTTATATTTTATTAGTGGTATGAAAGAGCGTAAGATTAGCGTTGATTTCACGACAGCGATAAGAGTAATTACAACGCAGCACAAGCTAGTATAGATTTTTAACCAGATCACGAATATTGGATGAAAAAAAAAAAAAAAGAAAAGATTTCTTCCTGCTTCGTCGAATTACAAATTTGGAGGAAGGCTGGCGAGTAATTCCAAAAGTATCGTTTTAATCAATCCTTTCAGTGATGTGTTTAATAATATCGACGAACTAGCAATTGACAACGTCATCTCGCACGAGATAATCAGGCGAATCGTAATTTATAAAATTCAATCGATCTTTCCAACGATATCCCCCTAATATAATATCAGCGAATTAACAGCTGACAAATTGCAACAGGATGTTATAACGTGAAACCTTTCGGGGAAACTCGTAAATTTATTTATAAAATTCAATCAATCCTCTCAAGGATATGCTTAACAACGTCAACGAATTATCCGGCACTGTGACAGACGGCAACGTGCACCTCGCGCACGCGATAATCAGGCGACTACGGAATTTTATAAAATCTCAGCCTGTTTTGCAGCGGCAAATTTCTCTGCTGAGAACGAGAGTAGTGGTCCGGTGTCGATGGAAAATTCTCGCCATCCGCGGTGAAATACCCGGGGATCCGCAATCGTAAAAATGTCCTTACTTGCCTAATTTCCGCGGTGAGAACGCCGCCGCCCTGTCACACGGAACTCGTGATATTGCAATTTTTTCTCTTCTTTTCTTTTTTTCTCTTTTTTGGAGAACGCGGCTCGAGTCCGGGCGCAATTTGCCTTAACGACCCCGGCTCGGAATATTTCGCCGAGCACCGAACCAACCTGAACAACCAACACCTCGAAATCCTGGCCCCGTAATTCTTGCATTACATAGAATGCGGGAACGGCACCACCACAGTTTCCCAGCGGGATTGAACTTACACCTTTAATATGCCCCCGCCAATCCCCTTCTCCTTTCATTTAGGTTTCATTAAATTTCTCAAACGCGATCACCTCGAACCTCCCCTCCCCGTGCTTCACCTGCCACATGCTCTAATACGTGCGAAAGAATGGCGAACAGAATTCGCCACCCTGTTCGCCCTTCCTCGTTATCGATCACTTCTGCTCTAATAGGAAGGTTCAAAAAAGAAAAAGAAAAAGAAAATAGCCGGGGAAAAATATCTGAAAATCCATCGTCGTTGACGATGATGAAAAAAAAAAAAAAAAATTGAAATCGTTCGCCGGTGAATCGGTGAACTTTACGTCCGAATTCGTTCATCTGCCAAGCGTGAACTCGAGAGGCAGCTTTCAAAGTATCTTTGCATGTACAGGGTGGCCAGGAAGGACCGAATGATATATTAAACAAAAATAAGTTTCACAAACGCGTGTTTTTTCTTTTTGATTTTTCATTGTTTTACTTGGAAATACGATTAATCGATCTTCTTCAGTACTACGTGTGAAAAATTAGAAAGAAACGTTTTTCAGTGGCCACCCTATGTAACGTCAAATTTCAAAAATTGTATAATGAACATGCTGTACAGAGGGTGTACAAAAAAGTTGGGGGACAGCTTTTAGGAGTGTACTTCTTGCTGCATGCTTTTTTATAACTTTCTTGTACACCTGAATGCTACATGTTTTTTTTATAACTTTCTTGTATATCGTGTATAATATAAGTAATAACAATATAATAATAATATAATAATAATATATTATAATAATAATAAAATAATATAATATAATAATAATAATATGTAAGTGAATTAGAACAATTCTTTCGTTGTTTCAACGAAGTCATTCTCTTCGTTGGTCTCTTTTATTTTTTTCCACGATATATTGTTTCTCGCATCCTTTGGAAACGATTGGAAATAATCTGCAACAAGATTCTCAACGAACTGAAGAGTGAATACACATCAATCGTGAATATCTGAGAATATTGTATACTACATACGGAGAATAATGCATTTTAGCCTGTACTCTCGACCTTTCAATCCGCGAGATAACTCGTTAATGGAAAATTGAAGAGCCATTTTCCACGACGTGTCCGAGTCGTGAAATTTCACGTGAAAAAAGAAAAGAAAAGAACAAGTAAAACGTTGAAGAGAAGAGAGAGAAAAATATAACAGAGCAAATGTAATTCAACGGCCATAAACTATAGTTTTAACGCGAAAACGTGTAAAAAGTCGAATAGTTTCGACGATTTATGCGGGACTTTTAACGAATGTTATTCCCGACGGTGTCGCGCATCACGATTAGCAGATTTCATCAATATCGCGAAGTAACATTTCCCAAACTTGTTGTATATCGCCACCGATATTCCAGACAGAGATCCCCTCTCGTAAAAGGAATACAACGTTCATTAAAAACCAATTTACCAAAGTTCACCGACATCGATTACACGAAACCGAACGATGCCGATCTGTATATGTATCTCTCGTTCGCAATCGCTGAAATTCCAACGTAACCTTTAAATATCATCTCTCTCTCTCTCTCTCTCTCTCTCTCTTTCTATCCCAACAGATAGAAACTCTTGGAAACAGCTTGCTTGAAAAACAGAAAACAGAGACCGCAGAAATACAGAGAAGAGTGAGAGTACACCGCAAACCGTGCGGCCACGTAGCATCATTCGTTCAAACAAACGATCGAAAAGGCCGAAACTCAATCAAGACGTTGATTTATTTTTCCATCGGCCACCGGGTCAGATAACGTTTCATACAAACGGGAGGGGGGGAGAGAGAGAATCGATCTTTCATCGATGGCCGGAGAGTCGGTGGCAATTATTCCCAACGAAGTAGCACGTTTCCGGCAATTTTCGTCGACTGGTACGCCGTCTCGGATCGGAGCAGCGTGGCCTGATGACTCGTACCTCTCTCTCTCTCTCTCTCTCTCTATATACATACATATATATATATATATATATATATATCACCTATATGAGTATATAGGTGCATTGCCTGTGTGTCGGTATACCACGTGTATATACGTATATGTATATATATATATATATATATATATATATATATGTATATATGTATATATATATATATATATATAAGTGTGGAGGTGTGTGTGTGTGTGTGCGTGCGAGCGGGGAGGCCCGATGGGGGTGGAGGGTCGCTGGTGTAAAAGCAACGACCGGAGCTGACCTGAATCCACGGCCGGGGCGATGAAAAGGGAGCAACAAAAGCTGCGCGCGGGACGAGGACGAGAGTGAAAATACGGAAAATAGGCCGTTGTGCAGGGCCACCTTGTGGAACTATTTTGCGGAACGTCGATTCCTGAGCCCTACTACCTGCCGAACAAACCGACGAAAAATCTGTAGGCCCTTGGCTGGAGACGGCCAATCGAATATCTCGCAGGTTTCGCCACATTTTCACCGTTTCACAGTTTGGACACGAATCCGTTTTTACCGAGTGTTACCGAGCGGCAATTTCCACGTACGTTCTCAGATCTGGTAAGCAGGATAGTTTTCGAATGTTTCACGAAAATGTGATATATATATATATATATATATATATATATATATATATATATTTCGAAATGTAATAGATTCGAACAGATTGGATAAAAATTGACGATCTGAACAAGTTGAGCTTGAAAACCTTTGGTGGCTTAGATTCGAATATCTCCAATGGTATTTCCAAGTGAGATAGTGCTCAGAGTGTTTCGTGAAGACGATACTGCCAATATAATATGAGATTCGAACATTCGCAAATACTATCTCGCAAGAAAGTTTCAACCTCTGGTCGTTAAGTTCGAATTATTCACGAATATTTTCAGTGATATTCTCAAGTGTGCTCAGTTCGAAGTAGTTTAGAGTGTTTCATGGAAACGATTTATTATACTTTCAAGTATACAATAAATTTGAATACTAGCAAATAATTTTGAACTTTTAATCGTTCGATTTGAATCCTTCGTGAGTGTTCCCAGTGATATTTCCAAGTATAATAAATTTCAAGTAAGATAGAGTGTTTCATGAAAACGATACTTTCAAGTATAATAAATTTGAATACTAGCAAATTTTGAACTTTTAATCGTTCGATATGAATCCTTCGTGAGTGTTCCCAGTGATATTTCCAAGTATAGTCAATTCCAAGTAGGATAGTTAGAGTGTTTCGTGAATTTCAAGCAAGATAGAGTGTTTCATGAAAACGATACTTTCAAGTGTAATAAATTTGAATACTAGCAAATATTATCTCACAAATAATTTTGAACTTTCAATCGTTCGATTTGAATCCTTCGTGAGTGTTCCCAGTAATATTTCCAGTAATATACTCAAACCTAAGTGGGATAATTTCGAATGTTTCGTGAAAACATACACGCCGAAACTTCCAAGTACGATGTGGATATTTCCAACGCTAGCGGATAGAGACGGGGTTCAGTGCTTTACAAATAAGCTCGAAGCTCTTCAAGGCTGAATATTATGAGAAGTTAAGTTAATATGTACGACTTCAAACATTTGAAAATCTCACGTGCATACGTGAGAGCTAAAAAAGAAACAAAATCTCCTTTCAAACGTGTACATACACTTTCACAAGCTGTATCACTTTCATGCTCGAGCTTCTGTGTCTCCTCTTCTAAAATCTGGGCTCTGAGAGCTTCTCGTCGAGAGCACGATCTACGAATCACTCCGATTTCCACGATTCGAGTACCATTTGTGAATGTTTCGAATCTTGCAAACATCGAACAACTTCGGCTTCGAAACGCAACTTGTACAAACTAACGAACACATCGCGGGTGAATTTTCATTTTCGAATTTCGAAAACCCATGATTTCGAAATATGAATTAACTCAATTATTACAAGCCATTTCGTTCTTAATAATCCTTTTTTTATAGTTATACCTTTCATAATTGGAGGATTTGGAAATTTTTTAATTCCATTCATATTAGGATCACCAGATATAGAATTTCCACGAATAAATAAACATTACTTTTTGACTATCACCTCCATCATTATTATTGCTTTTATAATGAATAATTTATTTTTTCTTAATTCAGAAACTGAATGAACTGTATACCCTCCTCTATAATTGTATTTGCACCATTCTTCTCCATTTGTAGATTTCACTATTTTTTTTTTTTTTTTTTCTATTCATATGACTGGAATTTCATCAATTTTAGAATCACTAAATTCCTAAAATTGTCCTATATAAAATTTATACTGAACCTGTGATGAATATATATACATTTCTTGTACATTATATTTAAATTCGTAAACATTGATCTGCCGATTTGTATAAAATTCGTACGAAAGTCTAACTGACACTTTTGCATTTTCTCTTCGTCCTCGCTAGCGTCGATAATCGCGATCTCTTCTTCTATCGGCTAGATAAATGGGACTATAAGCTTCCATCGCCGTTTCTTACCGTGCCTTCTCGTATTTCGTAAAGAACGTCTACGTCTAAGACGACGTTCTACTTTCCGACGGTTTTCAGGTTATAGTCGATCGCGGAGAACCAGCGATTTCTAGGGACTCGTTGAAATTTATTTTCAACACCAAATAAAGAACAGACTAAAAGTACTAGGTAATAAGCAAATTTGTAATTTCTCGTGGATATTTTCATATATTTACAAACAGATAAATTTTTTCAAACATCTGTGTCTCAGACTCTTTGTTGCATTGTTCCTTACAAACTTTTTCACTTCTCCGAGACGAATTTTATGCTCAGCGTCGATATTAACCTGTTTTTCATCTCACTTCGAGAACTTGCTGCTTAATTATTTTTGAGTCCGAGAACATCGACAGAAGTTTCCTTTCGTTCTCTAAAATTGTATTTTATTGTAAATATTTCTTGTAAAATTGAATTACTCCGTTGCATTATTTCGTAAAAAATCATACATAATTACAACTGACAACAATTTTCTTTTTTTTTTCTTTTTTTTTTTTTGATCCAGAGTATTCGAAAATGTATTCTTGTGTTCCACCTCAATTTTTTTGCTTTAATAGCAAACGCAAATTTTTTTTTTTTTTTTTGACGTCATGATGTAAACATCGCTTTATATTTCTAAATTTTGCTTCGATATAAAATACACGAAGCTACGTATTTTCAAAGTCGCGGGTTATTCGCAAGCTTTCGAACTACTAAATATTAAGAAAAAGACTCTGCGAAAGAAAAAAGAAACACAAACGAAACACCTGCACGTAATTTTGAATAAAAATTCCAATTATCCCCGAAAGACACAAAATGTTTGTCACGTTTTCGAATCACGGGAAGCTCGATGGGATTCACGTGGAAACCGGAAACGTACGGGGCCCCCTTGGGACAAACGAGGAAGCCTGAAGTCCAGCGTACATATAACAACGATGTAATCCTCCGATGGAAATTGCGTAATTAATATGTGCTCCAATTAAGTGCACGACTCTGCTCGAGAGTTTCCATACTCGATGAACCCATTTGTCCATTTCGACACGCTTCGTGGATAATTATTTCCAGCCGGGAATCATCGTTACCGTCCATCGTCGTTATCGTCCCTTTCCATCGTCCACCAGTCGATATATATCTCGGAATAATCATCCTCTATCGGACGACAGCGTCGAATCAACGCGTTTTCGTCCCTTTCTATTATGTATTAACCCTTTCATTCAAGATCCTTATCGAGAAATAAAATACTGACGAAATGTAATCATCCCTTATTACGTAATTAACTCTTTTCATTCGAAATTCTTACCGAGAGGTAAATTTGAGAAAATGTAAACCATCCTTTATTACATAATTAACCCTTTCATACCAAATTCTTATCGAGAAATAAAATACTGAGGAAATGCAAATCATCCCTTATTACATAATTAAACCTTTCATTCGAAATTCTTACCGAGAAATAAATTTGAGAAAATGTAAACCATCCTTTATTACATAATTAACCCTTTCATACCAAATTCTTATCGAGAAATAAAATACTGAAGAAATGCAAATCATCCCTTATTACATACTTAAACCTTTCATTCGAAATTCTTACCGAGAAATAAATTTGAGAAAATGTAAGCCATTCTTTATTGCATAATTAATTCTCCTATTCAAAAAAATAGAACTGAGAAAATGTTCTTATGAAAAAATAGAACTGAGAAAATGTAAATCATCCCTTGTTATTTAATTAACCCTTTCATTCAAAATTCTTATCGAGAAGTAAAACTGAAGAAACTATGAATCGTTTCGTTCCAACGTTTGTTAAATCGGCATCTCCGAGATTACTGAATTTTCTAAAACTCAATTTCCCACGGAAATTTCGTGAATTTTGTATTTTTAGAGAAACCAATGATTTCTCGGTATGATATATGAATAAAAGTTTTTGTCGTCCGTTTTACTGTAAATTTCTTCTACTTTTTACACTTTCGACGTACCTCGCAGAGACCTTGTACAATAGAACGTCGATCATCCGAATTAATTGAGATACAAATCCGTTCGAGTAGGCTGGTTTCTCGGACAATCGATTCGGAAGGATCAGATTTGCGATCGTGTCACAAGTCAGCTAGAAATTAAACAGTTTTTAAGCACGTGTGTTTATTACGTGGAAGAATGCATGTCTGACAATGAGCAGACGCTGTAAAGTTTTCATTATCTCTTCACCTAGTATGCAATTCAAGAGCTTCCTCTTGAATTAATGCAAGATCCATTTGCGCGTGCACAGCTCGATCTAATTATCATCATTCGGTATTTTCAAGCTTCCGTACCGATGAAAATTTCTCCCATTGTCTAAGCTATTTTGAAATTCTAATAATATTGATTCGCTGTTTTGTTACGTAGCCGATCGTACATTTCCCGACGTTGTATTCTACTAAACTAAATCACGCGTCTAATTTTCGCTTCTTTTTTTCTTCAAACGTTCGATAATACTTAATTTGTCTTTTAGCTTCAGTCACCGCTATTTTTCGCTCAACGGTATCTTCGCGGCACGAATGAAAGGCAGTTTACCTAGATAGAATAATTTGAGGCGAGAAACGAGTGTTTCGAAATGATAAACATTGCCCGACACGTAATTTAAACGTATAATTACCCGGTATTATTCCGATAGTCGAAAATTCGGATCATCAACGTTCTGTACTTCGATCGTCGTAATGTCGAAAGAAATATTGCAGGATCGAATGATTTAATCGGAAATCAAGCGACCGAAGCTAAATGGAGTAAATTCACTGTGAAACTGCGTAACTATACTTTAAATGCTCTCCTCCTCGGACTGTTGCTCGTTATTTAAACTGACGTTTGAACAGGAAACAATGGAAGTTTAAACGACGAAGAAGAGAAAGAAAGAGAAAGAGAAAGGAGGGTTGGAAATCTGTCAAAGTACTTAATAATTGCCAACGAACGATAGTCTAGTTTTTTTCGTGAAAGATGTCGGATGAAACGAGCTGCTTCGTGGAAAACTGGTACAAGTACGGTTCGTTTTTTTTTTTTTTTTTTATTAAAACGAAATAACCGAATAAATAAAAATTTCAGTGTACTACCTTACACGATCTTACAACTAGTGGCCTTGCAACAGCGACCAATTACGTTTATTGTCGGGAGATATTTGCACGTGGGATTACGCGGAAAGAAATTATTCAAAATGCTCGTACCGCCCGTGTTTATTTTAAACTTCGCGGTTTTTCCCGGCCTCTCGGTTTGTTTTCTGTTCAACTCGGTTTGTTACAAAGAATTTCAACGCCAAAGGCGGATGCAGAAATAAGCTGAATGTATATTTGACATTCTTCTGGATATATTTTAGAAATCTCGCCGAGATTGTCTCCGTGGTGAAAACAAGATCGAAAGCGAAACAACAACGCGATTTAAAATTATTCCATTTTCGTGAAGCGTCCCTTCTCTCTCGAAAGAGAGAGAACTCGATCTCGTTGAGCTTATCTTCGGACGATTGTTTCCAACTGTGTTCTCGGCTGAACATGGCTGAACGTGGGTCGAATTAGACCGGCGTCCGCGTGTTTAAAGTGCCATGGAAATTTGTCAAAGTAAAACCAGAAAGTTGGTTGTAATGCTTTCATTAATGGCGAAACAACAAATGGGACAAAGGCATTTTGTTAATCTTCCAAACAGTCCAGGAAACGTTTTCCACCTTTTCCGTCGTCAGTCGTCTCACGAAATTCAGGTGACCAACGAACCTGACATCGGGAATTAATAAATTCGCTGTTTAAAACGCTGAAACGATATTTAGAACGATCCGGATCAAGAGCACAGCGAAAGTTTAATAAGAAAGTTGAACAACGAAGTCAAACTCGAGAACTTAATTTCCATCCCTTGCATCCGCCTCGCTTTTCATTCGAAAGTAAATTCGAAAAGAAACCCACGCAGAAGAAGAGACAATTCGTAGCCTTATCGCGAAAGTATGTATTAAAAGTTTTCAGCTCAACGATAAAACTGCGTCGCGTCAACGTTCGAAAGTTGAAAGGGGCTGCTCCGCTGTGGGAATATTCGGTTTATATTACAGAAAATTAGCGACTCCAGGGGATAAAGGCTTATTTATCACAGCCAGCTAGTTTTGGTTAACGCTCGACGTTGTGTTTCATTTAACGGGTGACGTAATCTGAACGAAATCGCTCGGCAATAAATCGATCTTTAATGCCTGACAAACGGATAATTAAATAAATTGAACAAATCGTCAGTAGAACTCTGTAGAAAAAATAAAAACTTATAAGTTATCCTATTAGAAATTAAAAATTCTTCGTGTCTTTCAAGAAATTAAAAAAATTAAATTTAATAAACCTAGATAGAAATCGTCATTCCCCGATTCCCTAAAAAATTTATTTTCGAAAGAAATTAAAGAACTGAACCAACAGCAAATCGTCGCTACGTCATCACAGAAATTAGAACAGTTGAACATAACGGACCTGAAAATAGATTCTGAAAAATTAAACGAATACGACCAAAGAAATCTGAAAATTCCTTAAAAATTCTTTCTATATTTAACTAATTTAAATCTATCTAACAGATCTAACAAGTAAATCATCGCTGTATCCTTCAAGGAATTAAAATATTTAATCTGACAGATCTAATTTCTCTTAAAAAAAAAAAAAAAAGAAAGTAAACCAACAACAAATCATCATTGCATTCTCTGAAAAATAAAAAGAAGAAAAAAAATAGATGCTGAAAAATCGAAAAACCAAGGCTAGATTATCCACTGAAATGGATCTAATCAAAAAATTAAAGATTCACTGTACCCTCCAAGTAATTAAAAAATTTAATCTGACAGACCTAATTTCTCCTAAAAAAAAGAAAAAAAGGTAAACTAAATTAACAACAAATCGTCATTGTGTCCTCTGAAAAATAAAGAGAAGAAAAAAAATAAATGCTGAAAGATCGAAAAACCAAAGATAGATTATCCACTGAAGTCTCTGATCAAAAGATTAAAGAATTAAGTCGAACAATAACCATCTGTGAATTAATCGGCGAAAAAATCGGGAGAATCGAACCGCGTCACGTCAGAGACGTGAGTAAAACCACAGAGAAAGGGAGAAGCACACGATCCGTGTGCCAACCAAACTGGCCTTCCAACTGGTTCTTTCCAAAGCCGTGTGTGTATGTACATTTTCAGCGGTGATACCGGCAGCTCGGACACTTTCCAACGACTATACGCAGCCCGCCATTACGGAAGTACGAGAAACAAAGAGGCACCGCTTCCCTGTTGACCAATCCACTTTCCGCGAGCCATACTCGTGTCTCGTTTAACCAAAGCTTGTGTACCAAACGAATAAGCATCATCGACGCTAGTCCAGTCGCTGCGTAAAGTGGTAATCGATGTTGAACCCGCGGTTGTTTGCTAACCTCCCTGATTACATACGTACATCCACGCGACACACGCACACGCACACACACACACACACACATCGACACACCTTCGTTTTAATACGAAGGCAAACGGCATCCGTTGTGTTGTTCTCTTCGAAACATTGTCCGATCGCGACGACTTCGCAAGAATCGTCGGAGTAGACGACGATCGGTAATTTAATAAAAACGCGCCCCTTCGTCGAGCTTCTTCGTCGATGGGGAATTTTTTTCCAAGCTGAGTGGAATTTGTTCTATGAAAATTGTGTTTCACGGAGCGGGGGAACAAAGTGGGAAGAGCTACGAGCTCTTCGTGGAGGAGAATTTATATTAAAGAAGCATCGGAGTTTAAAAGCATAGTGTACGGCGCAGTACGTTGAAGATAAGAAGTGATCAAAATGGACTTGGACAGTTTCGTTTTGTCGTTTCATTGTTACATTCTGTATGAAAATTCCATAGTTCACGAATATATGTGAAGGGAATGAATGATTATACTTATTTATTATATATTATAGTTAATATTATACTTATTTATTATGTATTATTGTATACTATAAGTTATTATATACCTATATATATATATATGTATGTAATGTATGTAATGTATATATATATAATATATATAATAATGTATATATATTGGTATATAATATGTATATATATATGTATATGTAATATATGTAATGTATATATATAGGTATATAATATGTATGTAATGTATATATATGTATGTGTATGTAATGTATATATATGTATATGTATGTAATGTATATATATGTATATGTAATATATATATAATATATATAGGTACATAATATATATATGTGTGTATATGTATATGTATATATATATAATATATATTGGTATTGAAGATGAAAGTGATCGAAATGGACTCGGACAGTTTTTTTTCGTTTTGTCGTTTCTCATTGTTACATTCTGTATGGAAATTCCATAGTTCACGAATATTTGTGACTAAGGGTACGAATGATTATGTCACGATCTCTAAATATCGCGGGGATATTTTTGAATATTACATACATCTTGATCGACGTGTTCTAAATTAAAGCTCAATAATAAGAAACAATTGACTAATAATTTCAATTAATATGTAATGTACAATATTATATATATATATATATATATATATATATATATATATGGGTGTGTTTCAAAAATAGCAAAGCTTCTAGCTTCTAACTATTACAACCTAAAACCCAATAATAACTGCTCAAATAATCTCAATGCATAAATATACTTTAACTAACCAATATCGTTATCAAATACATCATTCACACTTTATCTAAAAATCAGCTCTCTAATTATTAAGACACAGTAACACGAGATGACTAATTAAATATAATTAAACTAACCAACCAACTTTCAAGCTTCTAACTTAGTCACACAGATTTGCCTCTTTAAATTCTCTCTTAAATTCCTAGATAAGAGGCTCAAATTTTATTCTTCTTCCTCGATGAAAGTGAAACGATCTTCTACATATGTGTTGTTCGGAAAACGAAAGTATCATCAAAAAAAAAAAAAAAAAAAGAAGAAGAAATGTCGAAGAAATGGATGCCACATGTCGCTGACGTGAGATGCCGAAATGAAGGAATTAAAGTTTCGAGGCGAAGGCAACGATCTGGACTTCTAAAGGCACTTTGAAAGTATAATTCCGACGATCCGTAAAATCAAGCTCGGCTCGTTCGGCCTAATGGAGGCATCCACGCTTTTCAATTTGTTCGAGCAATTTCCTTTCCCTGCCCCCTGTCGAACATCCACCCTTATTCGAATAGGTCATCGTAGTTCACCCACGAAACGAGCTGCTCGCGTTAAGACCGATTCCCACCGATTCTTTCAACCCTCCTACGGTAGGCTATTCATATACAATTTCGTTCGAAGCACGATTCGGTTAATTTCGAAGCGTCAACATCTCGGTGAGCGAGAATTTCTTTCTTTCGAACGTACAATACGTATCGCAACTTCGTATATTTTCTAAAAAAATGAACATATACATATACTGTAGGCAATAATTGTAATTTTTAGAACAAATATTAATTTCGAATAAAAATGTAAAATATCGTATGATGAAAATACTCGGAGAAATTTTTATTCGCGCGCACGTGATAAAGGGCACGCACAATGGCGTACGAAAAAAAAAAAAAAAAAAAAAATATTGAACTAAAAACTTGTTAGAATTGATATTCCCCCGTGGACTCTTGTGTTTGCATATTCGTTTGAATGCTGACTCAACGTGGATAGGTTATAGTTATCCAAGATTTTTCTTATTTCTCGTGATCGAAGAGCAAACGTACCGTATTTGAAACGGCGAAGAGCAAAACATTTTTTGGTTAGGTGAACTTCACGTTAAGTAATCTTTTTGGAAACACTTAGAAACTACGTTAGGTAGCCTGAGAAGTTTTTCCAGGGAGTTACTCCACTCGGACTACGGTCTTCAAATTTTTACAGCCCAATCTTACTTTCTCGTCTCGACAAACGAAAAGGCTTTTTAACGTTTTGAAAAGTTACTGACCACGTTTATTGCGTGGTATTCGCAAGCTTGGACAATTTTTTCCAAGATTACGGACTCGACACGTAAAACGTCATCGACAAAATTAAATCGATTTAGAAAATAGAAATTCTGTTAATTTTCCAGATTGGCGAATCGGTTGTTCAATTTTATTCAGTTCAAAGACTAAAACCATGATATGTGATAACGAACGACAAGCGAATAACTATTTAACAATATATTAATGCAATAGAACAAAAGATTTGGGATTTAGAACGGATCGCGAAGATGTAGAAAATGTTCGACTCGGTTTAATTATAAACGTAGCTGCTCGCGTGGATATACACCAAGTCACTTTTATTACTATTAGCCAACCTTTACGATTATGCTTTACGCGCAAAAACATCTAACTAATTGTATCACGAAAGACTGGCTTTCTTACCGTAGGCTGTGTCGACGAATAAACGCCTGGAAGCACCGCTATTGGACGGCTACCTATAAACAGAAAAACGATAAAAATTTAATATGTACGTTCTGATCCTTGTGTTTAATAATGAGGTTATTATTGAAGCATAGAAAGTCAGCGGAGAATAATGAAAAATAAAGAGGAAGAGAGAGAGAGATACGATAGAAAGGCAGATCTCTACTAGATGTTAGAGATTTCTTTTATTAAAAGAAATTTTTATTAAAAGAATATTAAAAGTTCCTGTTTTTTACGCGCGAGTTTCAAACATCGCGGTCGCGTCAGGTGCGCGCGCACGTGTCCCACACGCGCATGCGCAGACGCTTACAGGCATCTCCCACGATTACGAGATGTTACAAATTTCCATTTTTCTTTTTCATTTCACTAAAATCACTCGAACATTAACCTTAACAATTAAAACTCGATCTGACAATTAAAAAAGAAAAGAAATAATACCAAAAACCAACAGACGATACGTTTTTTGAGTTCAGAAAATCCCCGATTATTACAGATGGGCCACGTTCAAGAGTTTATTGACTGAACGAAGCAAGCAGAGGTTTTTTTTTTATTAATCAAAGCACGTTCCTGTTTCTTCGCACGCAATTTTCAAACATCGCGGTTGCGTCAAATGCCTCGCGCGCATGCGCAGACGCTTACAACCTTTTCCCACGATTACAACGAGACGTTACAAATTTCCATTTTTTTTTTTCATTTCACTAAAATCACTCGAACATTAACCTTAACAATTAAAACTCGATCTGACAATTAAAAAAGAAAAGAAATAATACCAAAAACCAACAGACGATACGTTTTTTGAGTTCAGAAAATCCCCGGAATATTACAGATGGGCCACGTTCGACCTGTCGTTTCAGTTCGTTGACTGAAACGAAGCACGTTCCTGTTCTATCACAAACGTTGCGGTTGTTTTTAAAAGCATTAGGAGTTTCTTTTAAAAAAACGCAAGTTTTAAATCCTCCTCTACACACGCCATCATCAACGCGTAAGGAACCACAACAACAGCGTTTCACATCCACCACCGAGTTCACGGGGCTGCGGGCTAAAAGTGTCGGGCGAAAATGAGAAGTTCCAGGGAAATCCATAACAATCCGGACAGGATTACTCCCGCGGCTAAAAGTTTCCCCGCCAGTCGTACGTATTTCCCCGTCGTTCTTAATAAACCACTGCGTCACGAAGGATGCATTACACGAGGCCGGGTGGCGAGGGGTTAACGGCCGGTGAAATTGCGATCGTAACACGGCACGAACATCATCGTTACACGGTCTGTGTTCTCTCACGCCATCGACGATCAAACGTAAATCATGACGGTGGCCCATTCTTGTACACGCGGTTTCGTCGCCATTATTTCGACAGAAGAAACAGATGGATGCTCGGTTGGAGAGGTCTCGGAGAATTATCGTAATTTCTCGGATTCCAAGACGATGAGTTGTAATCTTTGGCGCGGTTCGTACGTGTTCGTATCGAAGACAGAATATGGAAAATCTACTATTATATATAATATAATTATATATAATACTATTATATATAATATTATATATAATATATTTAATACTATTATATATATATATTCATACATATAATATATAATATATAAATATATATTACTATATAGATATATTATATTCATACATATAATATATATGTTACATGTTATATGTTATATATATTATAATATATGTGTTATATTCATTAAAAATAATGTATATTATTACTACATATACTATATGCATTATATTCATTAAAAATAATTTATATTATTACTACATATACTATATACATTATACTCATTAAAAATAATTTATATTATTACTATATATATTATATATATACATTATATTTATCATAAACGATAATTTACATCATTATCGTATATCTTACGTTTTTAATCTTCACCACACATGGCGTGTTGTGGGTCACAATGAATTGATAAAAATTGAATCTATACATTATTTCTTTAGATTGCTCATCTCCGTCGACTATTACGAAACATTCATTCTCAACGCCAACTTTTGTTCACAGTTCGCGTTCAATGCTTGAAAATTCGGATTCGGTTGAACAGAATGTGTCGAATAATCGATCGAACATTTTATTTACGTCTGTATATTCTACGACGATATTAATCAGTCAGATTATCAGCTAATAAAATACAGATAGACTATCTGATAAATTGAAGCGAAAATTATTTCAGTATTCTGCCGCTAAGACAAGAATCGACAGAATGAACTCCCGTTTATTGGTCTACCTCCCCCGTCAAGTTGAAAATCTACCGTACACGACGTCAATTTCCCCGAATGAAAATGTCGCCGGATAAAACAGGATCATTCCTTCGCAGCTTAAGCCAATTTAACATTTTCACCAAGAATTGGTTCTTCCCATATTTTTCTCGACCGTCTCGTCGAAGAGTTTCATTTTAGATCGATTTACGGCGCCAACTTTGGCAAAACTCGAAAATAAGAAATCACGTGGAAAATCAATATTTTCACGAAATTACTAAATAAATGTAAATGTTTGTAAATAATTGTCAAGGATACATGAGAAATTGGCGAGGATATAAATAGCAGTTGTAAAAGAGTTGATCGACATTCTAAAAGTCTACGGGTCAGAAGTGCAAAGTTCGCGATCTGTAGTTATTATTAAATAAGTAATCAAAAGTGTGCAAATAATTAATTATAATAATAAAGTATAATCAAATATTATATATAAAGAATATTAATAATAAAGTATATATAGTTATTCGTGATTTTATTATGTAACGATCATCGTACCTACGTTACGAAGCCGTGTGACGATAATCGAAATTAGCCCGACAAATTCATTTACCATTCGAATGATTTCGAGCCGCGCGTACATAGGACGAGAGTAATTAAAATTGAAACATATGGGACATATGTATCTCGCGTATTTGTAGATTCGCTCGACGCTTTTAATGATATATATCCGGCCTCGAGGATACGAATGTTTCACCAGTGTCGTCGAAAACTGCATCGAGCGAGATATATTTATTTATTTATTTATTTTTTTTTCCTTTTTTCTTTTTTTACGCTGTAAATAAACGCCTACGGCTAAGGCTACTAATGGACGGGAAAGTTTAATTTTTACCATGGAGCACGGCACACACATGCCCACGCATTTCGAAGTAAATTTTATTTTCTGTGTTGTTTCTGTGAAAGCAAGAGGTTATCGATTCGCCAGTCGACGCGAAATAAATAAATAAATATATATATATATAGGATGATTCACCTTGCACATCTGAAATAACTATGAAATTACACGTCTAACGAACAATTGTTTAATACAAAAGGTTTAGGCTAGGTTTCAAAGGAGGCAAAGTATGGCAATTTGTTGCGTCCAATTTTTTTTTTTTTTTTAATTGGACTATTTTTTTTCATCGTGAATCGAAAGAATATGAAATTACCGAGTAAAAAACTATTAAGCCACATTGGTTTACCTAGACCTAATATTTTACCATAATTTATCTGAAGAACGAAAACTGCGTAGTCAGACGTTTATAAACGTCAGTTTCGTCTTCTCTTCTCTCGCAGTGAAAAAAAAAAAAAATAAAGAAGAGCAAAGGTAATTTTAGGACTGGATTACAGAATCTCTCGCGCATTTGTTGGAAATTTAAGAACGCGAAAAATGCGCTGGAAATGCGCGTGACATGTGATATTAAACAAATGTATCGTAATTCAAAAGTATGCATGTAAAAATGAAAAATAAATTAAATACATATAAAATAAATTGAAAAATATATAAAATATAATAAAAAATTGAAATATTTATATATATATATATCAAAAGTAGTGGATTTGTAAGTGATATCTAACAGAGGAAGCAATTTTTTGTTTCCAGCTACACTGCTCATGTTAATTCGTTCAGGAAATCGTACAAAGATCCGCTGCCTGTTTACGACTTTGGCAAATCCAATCGCAAGGTATACACGACATCGCGAGAATGTTTTCTTCTCCCTACTGTCGTGTTCCACGCGACGCGAAAGTAGAAAAAAAGGAAATGAAAAAAAAAGATAATAAACTGCAAGTGATTTCGTACGTGCGCTTCGAATCTGACACGCGACACATCTTCATCCCCCGATCAAGAGGGGGAGCAAGCTTATATTTACTGTACGAACAGTGGAGAGAGAGATGAAGAGAGAGAGAGAGAGAGAGAGAGAAGAGGATAGTACGAATCAAATCGAACCAGTTCCCGATACTCGAGCCGACTTTATATTCAAGAACATGCATGCGCAGCTCTACTCACCCTGATACAGCCCTAGTGTGTCAGATCCGACTGCGTCGTGGATAACGCGTACCACCTCGACACCACTGATCGATATTTTTCATTTTCTTTTACATCTCCCTTGAAAATCTGTTTTCTTTTCTTCTTCTTCTTCTTCTTCTTTTTTTTTCCATATATATGGAAAGGATCGAGAGCGTTCTTTACCAGACACTCGCCCTCGAGCATGGGAGTTCCGTCGTAAAAAACGAAGGGGGAAAAATACGAAGTCAGGTTTTACACGTGTTGTAAATTCTACATTTCATTCATTTCTTTTTCTTTTTTTTTTCGTCCACGTATTCCAATCACAAGGACGTATGTAGTTTGTAAAAAGCGCGTGAAAGGGGGTTTGGAAAATCGTGAAAACTCGAGAAATTAACGTAACTGTACAATTGTACTAACTGCGAGGAGGGATGGATTTTCTGTATCAGTTTGATAATGTCTACTACTTTTCTATTTAAATTCTACATTCAGTAGGCTGATTATTCCGTATATTCGGGTGTATTCTACTTTCCAAAGAATATCGACAAAGTGAAATGTCTTTCGATAAGTATTATGACGAGGATTTTGTAAAATCCTGGAACAGCTAATGTATAACACGTGTAATTCATTCAGTTTATTATATAATTTAATGTACTAGCCCAATAGTTAACTAACTGTTGTACATTATTAATTAATATATATTAACAGTTAATACGTAGATTCGTATGTCTTTAACAAAACACCAGTTCGCAGTTCTTCGATCAGTTTACTATTTCGTCACTCAAAGAAAAACCTCAAGGTGCAACTCTAGAAGAACGGTGACTCTCCTCGATCGAAAGAAAGTTCAAAAAAAGAAAACGCTGGAAAAAGTGTGTCTTCCAATTAAAGAGTATGAAACTTTGAGCGCTGAAAACAGGTCCTTGCCTCTAAAAAAAAAAAACCACCTCGCTCGACTGACGAAAAAAATCAAAGAAAAGAAAAATCTCTCCCCTCCCCCCTCCCCCCCAAAAAAAGAAGAAGAAGCACCGCGAAAAATCTACCGTTCGCGCTTCACGCGAAACTCCAATAAAAAAAAGAAAAAAATCGTAGCTTTGAATGCTGTTCCACCGTATTCCACACGAGATATCGATCGCGTTCTCAACGCGACGAAAGAGATCTCCTCGTCGAAAGGCCTTCGCGAGTCCTTCGTTCGCCGAGGGAAGTCTGCGACGATTCTACCTAGCTCTTTCAATCGTTCGTCAAAGGATCAAGCGACAGCAGGCGCAAAAAGCACGCGAGCCAATAATTCCAAGTCCCCGGTCTCGCTTTGAGACCGGGGCCGGTCAATACGCTTTGAATCCCTGCCTCCTTAATCTCCTGCAGCGACGTTATATTTCGGGGTCAAATTTGCCCGGTCCGGCGGATCTCGACGCGACGCCGTGAACTTTCTCAAAGTCCCAGTTCTTCCGCTTACTCGCGCGCTGACTATCGCGATGCTATCTCCCAAAATGTATATATATATATATTTCAGCAGTGTGGCGGTTCTCTCTCTCTCTCTCTCTTTCTCTATACACACACATACACACACACACGTATATATCTGTGACGTGGCGGTTCTCTCTCTCTCTCTCTCTCTATATATATATATATATATATATATATATATATACCGCCACACCGCTGAAATTCGATATTTCTCCCGGCAACTTTTCAAAATTCCCGCGAGATTTAGCACGAAGGCGATACCGCCCGCCCGGCGCGATAAATTCGTCGGTGGGAATTTATCTGGCGGCTTGGTTACCGATAAATTCGCAGCCGCTGCGCCGTTGCGATAAATCCTCCTGTTCATCGAGGATTTTTACGATTCGCTCGATGACTTCGTTGGAACGCGTTTAGTCTTCGCGGGGACGAGTTTGGTGTTTTTTTTTTTTTTTTCAGTAATTGGGGAAGAATAATTATTGCGACTGTCATGTGTTTCCAGTCAAAACGAGAGATTTCGTTGCATTCGCGAATATATTTCGCGATCGATAATCGTATCGAGATCCCCGAAATCGATCGCTGTCAGTCTTTCTAAAAAGACGTAGATATTTTGCATGCATAAGAAGTTCCTTCTCGCCTACTTTTTTTTCTTTTTTTTTTTTCTTTTTTAATAAAACATCGAAATATGAGAAGAGAAACTAGTCTTGTTGATTTTCGATTAAATTCAAGTTCGAACACGGCTTTTCCATCGTGTTGTAAAAAAAATCTGTAAAGAGAAAAGTATTTTCTTAAATGCGTTAAAATAAAAGAAATTACGGATTTATTTTAGCGGGAAGTGATTTTCGATTCGTTTCTGTTCCATCCTTTTTCACGAGCAAGAAGTTCGAACAATCGAGCATCGGACGAGAGTAATGAATTCGCGATTTAAAACGACAGTTAACTACATTCTCTGTCCTGTTCGTTGAACACCACGAGGATTTCAATGCCTTCATCAGACTTCGAGTCGAAGGCGGCCCTCTTTGCCTTACGCGTGATTATGCAAAAAGAAAAAAAAAACGCGCTGGCTGTCCCTTCTGCCTTTCGTCTCTCGTTTGCTTCGATTAAATATCAAACGTGCGAACGTCGGACGAGGACGAGACGTGGAAAAAAAAAACGTACGAGCGAAAAACGTGAAAGAAATTAGGGGGAGAAGGGAGAGAAAACGAATCTGTTCGGGAGGATCCGTTCGGGAATAAACTCCGGGCAAATGCAACGACCGAGCACGGGGAGAGGGGAGAGAAACGCTTTCTCTCCTCGCTGAAATTAAAGTGTTCTCGTTCTCGCGCGGCCGAAGAGAAAAAGCAGAAAGAGATATCCTCCCACCGCGAGCGAGAGAACGTTAAATGGAACAGCGAGCGTATGAAACTCGCTTCGCGAAACATTTGCGTCCCGAGCGGCTGGAAACATCCGTTTCGCGTCCGACGCGTTTCGCGTTTTTCGTTCGTGAGCCACCGTTTCGACGTTATCGGACGGTCGGTAAATAAAACAAATAAAAAAGAAGAAAAAAAAAGAACAAAGCGAACGATACGGAACGAGCAGTACGGGTACGTTCGATTTTTCCACCCCCCCCTCCCTCTGCTTGTTGTTTCTCCTCCGTTTCATTTTTCTTGCTTTTAATTTATTTCATTTTTTCTTGCTTTTAATTTATTTAGCCCTCCTTTGAAACCAAGCAACGCCGGGCAACATTAGTGTTTGAAAAACAAACACGAACGATTTTAATCCTCCAGGACGAACTGTTTCGCAGAAGGGGCAGGAGGATTAAAAATGAGAACTCGGTGGTTTTTTGATAGAAAAAAAAGAAAAAAGAAACGAAGCTGTTTGAGGTACGGAAGATACGAGAACTGGTGAAAACGTCAGGCCCGAATTTAATGTAAATGAGAATCTAGTTCTAGAGATGGTTATGCAGGGCGAGTCCCGAAATAACCTATGTATATAACTTATGTAAATAACTTATGTTTCAAACAAAAGTTTGTCCACGAGGATACGTGCAATATACATGTGCAATCGTTTCGTCATCATTTTGCTTTTTTTTAAAATTTCAATTTTTTTTTTAATTTTTTTTTTTTAAATAGAACGATACAAGTGTAGCTCGACATTCTCTATAAAATAGTACACCCTATATGTATGTACACCCACGCTCAGAAATCTTGGAACAAGTACTATATTTCTACGATAAAAATATAGCACAAATTACAAAATTATAAATTGTTATATTATAAATGTAAATTGTAACAATCGTAGCAAAATACGAATTGTAAATTACACACAATGATACACGATATTTGCAATATAATTCGTGCAATACAAAAGTATGAATTATACGCACAATGTGCAATGTGCAACATGAATTATTGTATTCACAATAAATACAATATATACATACACAATATAATTAAATACGAAGATATATATAATTTTATGATATGTAAAACTTCGATGGTGTCTCGGTCATCAAATTTCGTTGGTCAAATTTTACTCGAAGTAAAGATAAAACATAACAATTTGAAAGAACGAGTCATTTCACTGACGATTCTTAAAATCTCCAAAATTCTTCCATTTACAAAAAAAAAAAAAAAACATAGATTACAGGTCATATCATGGACCTCTCGGTGCTGAATATAATATCATAATAAAATCTTTATTTAAAATGTGAAATCGTTATTGGAACACCCTGTATGATCCAAGCTTATTCGACAAAGCATCAAAATTATTCGGCTTCTTCTCGTTTCAATCTATGAAAGTACATCCCCGGAACATGATCGAAGGATTGTAGAAGTGACGATACACGTGTTCCCTGATACGTCGGATCAATAGAGGATCCATTCCCCTGGAAAACTTAGCGAGCATCGAAGACATTAGGCGAAGCAAATATGGCGGGAGGAGATGCCCTCTAATAAAACACTTGATACTTTGCGTGGCGAGAACTTCCATCCGAACTGGATTTTCCGTTTCGAATTTCCCCCCTCTCTAGAAATGAAACTAACTAGAGCATTCGAAAACAAGATCACCTCACATCGTCGACGCAGAGCCGAACGAACTCATGGTTTTTACGTGACTAAAAAAAAAAAAGAGAGAGAGAGAAATGGTGCAGCCTTTCGCAATCTCCAATTAAATGCGATTAAAATGATCGACTAACTGGAAAACTCTCTTTTATTACATTAAACGAGTGTTACGAGCATGATACGAGTAGAAATGAAAAAGTGAACAAGTAATTCTTCGATTAATCTGAACTGTAGGTGTTAACATAATCTCGCAACATCACGTGTTGTGATTGAAAGACAGAATTGTACCAACGTTTACCAGAGATTATTTCAAGCTCATTGAATCACGTGTAATTATGTATAAACGAAGTCGAATGACGTGGTCGTTTACCAAAAATTATTGTTAATCCTGATAAACGTTATTAATACAATCGATCCTTTTATAACTCGATTTGTTTTCAATGTCGTTGTACTTACTTCGAGCTAACTTTGGTAAATCACAATGCACAAATGAATGGTACAAAAAAGTTAAATTCTTAAATTACAAAAATTATAAAAATATTGCAAAATTAAATTCTTCGTAAATTCCTTGTTAATGTAACTTGTCTTCTCTTTAATTTCATTGCCGTGTGATAATTTCTACAAAGCAATTCATATAAATTTGCATAGCTATATTGCATAGCCATCTCGAGCGTGACACACGAGTTCAAATGGTTAAATGAAAAATAAATTCAAATCGTCAGTATCGAGCGTCGTGTGTCAAACCCTGTTAAAAGTTTCAAGCGCGATGAACGTGAACTCTATCCCACACTCTGTCCCTTCGTCGCCAAGATTTCCCCTCCGCCGAACCAAAGCGCACTCAAATTGTTTTATCTCGAGCCGTTAAAACGCTCCGTGCTCCTTTCTCGAGGGCAGAGGCTCGCTCCGCCGCTTCATAATTAACCAAACTTGTTGATGCCGCGAAGAGGAAAGCGCGACTCTGCCTCGGTTTTAAGGCACTCGTCGTCACTCGTCTCAGTCGCCTTTCTTCTCAGACTTACGAGAAGAGGAGAGACGGCTCGTCCGAAGATAGTGACAGTGATTGCGAAAACATCTAAGGTCAGATGTTAACCTCTTGTGCTGCAGTGACGTGCACGTCGAGAATTTTTCGTCTCAAAATTGCTTCAGTATATTTTGAGTATATTTAAATACAACCCAGGCAAAACAAATAATAAATTTATTACCTCTTAGTAATAATTTCTATCATACCGACGAGTTCAAAAAGAAAGCGACGAATCGTTGTATACGGTTTGGTCACTCGTTATGGTCCGCGAACCATCTGCCAGCGCAAGAGGTTAACTTCAACGTCGATAATTTTTTGTCCCAAAATTGCAATATTTCCTCAGTTTTAAATATATTGAAATATGACCCAGGCAAAACAAATAATAAATTTATTACCTCTTAGTAATAATTTCTATCATACCGACGAGTTCAAAAAGAAAGCGACGAATCGTTGTATACGGTTTGGTCACTCGTTATGGTCCGCGAACCACCTGCCAGCGCAAGAGGTTAAATCAAGATGGCCGACTGTTATCGCAGTTATAGTTTTAGTTATTTTTAGTTATTTCTAGTTGCAACAAATTTGTTGTTTGCCGATCATGGAGATGCGTGAACGAGAAAGTACGAATGTGAGAAGGCACGCAGCGTCGGCGCTTTTCTTTTCGAAAAAAAAGGAGAGTCGTGCGAATTGGAAAACAGAGTCAATCAGAATCGTGCGAAAGCGTTGGAAAGAGAACCGATTTAAAAGAGCCGATTCTGTCGTATAAAAAGAGTTGATCGTGTCGTTTAAAGAGTTTATTTAAATCATTAGTTTGTGTTATTTGTCTTGTGTTAATTATCTGTTGTTTCATTACCGGTTTTGTTACTTAATAAATATCATTTCAAATTATATCTCTATAAATGGCGAGGGGAGGGAGAGAAAATGCGTCGTCGTTGACAATTAATAGCGGAAGTGAAAGCAGCGTGCAACCACCGACTCTCTCTCTCTCTCTCTCTCTCTCTCTCCACCGACGCAGTGGTCTCTCAACAAACTCGAGGAGAATCCGACGGTCTCGCGGTTTCAAGCCTCCGGACGTCTCGACGAGGCTCGCGTGGAAGTTGGCGACGATTCACGGCGAGAAGCGTTTTCCCAGAGAAGTGATTCACATGTTTTATGCATAAGGTGGTGTATACGGCGCGGATGGGAAATTGAAATTTGATCGCGATAACGTTTATTCCATTTTTCAGTGATCCTTTGCCAGGCCGCTTGCGAGAGAGCATGACTTAAGACGCGCGGCGGGAATTAAATTCTTCAGGGATCCAACGACGGAATAGTGGTGAAAATTATGGCGGCCAACTAAACGTGCAGTGTGTGCACATCTACTTGCGGATAAAAGATATACAGCGGATATCGGAGAAACATTAGCATTGAAGAGATATTCGTACTTGTAAGGTTATTGCGAAAACAAACGATGCGTTAAACGACGTCTGTTTGCATAAATGGTTCACCATCGGCGCAACAGTAGCAATTTTCCGATCGAAAATCAAAAATTTCTTCGATTTACTTTCTCGCGGTTTCACCATGCATTCGAACAAAATATAAAATATTATAAAGTATTTTAAAATGTTGTATGATATTACAAAATCATACAAAAATTGCATGATATTATAAAATATTTTAAATAGTTTAACGACGAGTGTCCTTTTTTCATACTGGCACAATTTCATACAAAAAGATATTTTCCTAATAATTTCCCGGTATTAAATGTGGATCGAGGATTGAAATTACAACTGTGTCAATACACCTTTTTGACTCTCGAATTTTTACATTTCTTGCATTATCATCGAATAACTATTTTACATTGCTGCACTGTGCACATTACTTTCAAATGTAATAAACTATTGAAACAGATTTTTGCTTACATATCGTTTGTTTCCACAATGATACTGTCAGAAAGCTAAATGCACCACTACTTTTCACAGTAAAAGATTATTAAAGGACGAATAGTTGTAACTGCTACTATAGAACTTTAGAATATTTCTTTCGTTTTAAACCACTGAATAATCATAAATAACCATTGAATTTTTTAAAATTTTTTAAATAACAATCATCGGTCCGATTCTCTATGCGCATTAACTTGGTATTATAACGCATAAGTGGACAAATAAATTTCGACGCGTTGACCCTCGAATTATTGAATAACGTTGATGAAAAATTAATGAACGCGTAATCGCATCAGTACTTTTTCGATATCAGGCGTAATATATACACCACCGCTTTTACTACTCTATAATCTCTAAATCGATATTCTCGAAATTGAATTAAATTAAATTGTAATGCAATCATTCGAGAAAACATCGTATTATAATGTTGTTTTCAACGAACATACATTATATGTCTAATTGGAAAATCACAAAGCTGCCTAAACAGTAAAATAGAATTAAACGCCCGACCACAACTGCTCCCAGACTACTGGCTGTCACGCTGCAGGTGATGTCTGACCACAACCGGTCAAAACTACTCGACTCGCACCACAATATGTACCCGAGCTAAACGTCCGTCCAAACATTACTTATTCTACTCGATCCTATCGCATTCAACATCTATTATAGTTAAGTCTTCTGTAATGTTACTGATTTTCTTGCACTGCGAAGTCAGTGAGTAACTATGAAATGTTTTCCCTATGAAAAATTGATTGTGACAAATATTATGAAAAAGTACTATATTTCCGTATATTTTTTCATATCGTACGCTCGAAAAACTTTCCTACAAACGCACGAAAGAACAGCAATACAGGGTGGTCACGTTCTTAAAAAATTCCTAAAATTCCTACGAAAATTCTACTTTCTGGAAGAATTAAAGAGTAACAGCGAGACAAATGTCCAGGAATAGAAGAAAGTCTATTGGCAATCTGGCGAAAGGTTTCCAGGCAAATTACTTTAGGTGCAGGTTTGATACCTGAACGCATCGCGAAACTGTTTCCTGGCTCTTCTCCTATCACTTTCTTCTTCTCGCGAGATTTATTAAACCGTTAATTCCACGTGTTCCCCGATTGCAACAGAATTGTTACAGAAATCGACAATCCAACGCAATGAATCAAACAGGAAGTGAGCGCTAATTGGAAGAAAGAAAGAAAGAAAGAAAGAAAGAAAGAAAGAAAGATCTCGCGACAGTTTCATCGACGGGTTATTTCTATGATCGAATGAACCGGCTTTTAATTAAAATCTCTCACAGGTGCTTCCACCTGTGATCATAGATCACGGTTTCACCAACGAATCGCGGACCGTGAACAGAGAGATTTTTATTCGATTGCGCAACTTTCGAGAGAAAGACACAGACGCGTTCGTTCTTCCCTTGAAAACCCTTTTGCTTGAAGCGTTCTTCGCTTCGGTTACGAGATCGTGAAAAGGACTTCAATTATAAAAGAGTAAGTTTATTTTATCAGATCGTTCTTAAAACGATCTTCCGCGATCCCTTTGCGCTCGATCTTTTCTAACTAACTCGTGACTCGCGGAGAGAAAATTTACACTTGTCAGAGTAATTGTCGTTAGAACGCGGATTTCACGCTCGCTGAAAATTTCTCCAACTGTGTTTACACAAGCCGAGTGTTTAGGCACACGTTCCGCAAGTGAAGAAATTTATTTCGAAATTAATGTGAATTAATATGTAATGGATAATTTAATCGAAATATCAATTCGATGGAAATTAATTTAATCTTACAATTATTATAGTATTGGATAGAAAATTGTTCAGTGTCGGACAAGTTTCCCTCCGTGTTTGAGGGGATCTCTCATTTAATGACTCTCTAATCTTCAATTTTCCATCTTCCAAATACAAAGGCATCGAATTAATTTCCTGACAAATGGATTTTTTCAGACACTTTTATCATCAACATGATTAATGATTTCTTCGCGGTAGAATCCAGAATATTCCGGTACATTGTAACAAGAAATGTCCATCTTTGCATGAAAAATGGCCAAAGTCAATCAGGTACAAGGTTAAAAAACAATTTAAACGTTAAAAACAATCTACGCAAATATTCTTCTTTTACTGATAAAAAACCTTCAGTCAGAACTTAACAGAATTTTTATTTGCTTATTTAATTTTTATATAGTTTATTTACTATATCGTAATAATTACCAACTGTGAGAATGTGTAGTTATTTGAAGAAAAAACCTAACCTAAAAATTATTATTATTTGGAAAAAAAAGTAACCTACACCTAACCTAAACCTAACCTAAACCTTCAGAACAACACCTACAGGATACTTATATTACTTAACCATTCAAATTGTGTATATAAAATACATATTTTGCATCCTTGCAATTAAGAAAGATACATGGAAGTCACATTCAAATGAGCCACACTATGTAAAACATAGATTTCTCTACTCATTATTATTTTAATTATTACGACAATTGCTCACTGTTGTTATTACAACATACAAAGCAAAAGTTAAAAAAAAAAAAATCCTGAACACCAATCCTCACCAGAAGCTGCACTAACTCTCAGACGAAGGTTCATCTTTCAATTTCAATTTCAATTATCATACCGTGCAGAGCAGATTAATATCTATCAATAGTTCAAATAACTTTTACAATTAAGAAAGATTATTTGACATGTCTCGCACCGAGGTGAGACACCCTGTATAAGACACAGATCTACTACTCAATTATTATCTCAATTATTATAACAGACACGGCATAAATGAAAGAAGAAAAAAAAAGAAGAGAATCTCGATACGCTACGCTAATTCCCTCAGATGCACGCAAGTTTCCCGACGAGGTTTCACCTTCAATTTCCTCTTTGCACTCAGCGATTCGCTAGCGCCATAACGCCGATCTAATTACTATACCGTGGAGAGCAGACGAAAATTCCAAGGTACAGTCTGGCGAGACGGAAGAGCTGAGGATGCGTTCACACACTCGTTGCTTTTACGCGGCCCTCTATCTGTGTATTCGGAACATTTGTAGCAGATAAACTGCAGACAAGAGCTGACAAGAGAGAGACAAGAGAGACAAGAGAGAGGCCGCGCTAGACTTTCTTCGCGAAAGCTTTGAGCTCTGCTAATGCCGTATCCTCTCTTTCTCTCTCTCACGCGGCTACGCTATTGAGGTGTTCATTGTCACTGGTTGAATTTCTACCTCGGCTCCGCAGTTTACTTGGAACTGAATTAGCTGGGCTAATGGCGGAATTAACCTCGGAGATGTCCTCGAGATACATTCGACAGAGTG
The DNA here is from genome assembly GCA_032399595.1 of Tetragonula carbonaria. Taxonomy (NCBI): domain Eukaryota; kingdom Metazoa; phylum Arthropoda; class Insecta; order Hymenoptera; family Apidae; genus Tetragonula; species Tetragonula carbonaria. The sequence goes on along the minus strand of JAUCRC010000006.1, from coordinate 7,625,328 downwards.
TACAGAAGAAGAGATAAGATAAGTTCCGAAGTGTGTGTGTGTGTATATATATATATACATATGTATATATATATATATATACATATATACTATACCGTGGTATTATATATATATACTAATATATATATTATATATATTTCTGTATATATATATACTATACCGTGGTATATATATATACTAATATATATATATATATTATATATTTCTGTGTATATACATATTATATATATTATATATTTCTGTGTGTGTATATATATATACTATACCGTGGTATATATATACTAATATATATACTAATATATATAATATGTATATATTATATATATATATATATATGATATTGAACTTTCGACATTATTCGATATCATATATATATATATATATATAGTTCAATATCATATATATATATTTATTGATACATTATTGATATTATATATATATATATGATATTGAACTATATATATATATATATATATATATATATGATATATGATATAGATTGAACTTTCGACATTATTCGATATCATATATATATATATATATATATATATATATATATATAAGTTCAATATCATATATATATATATATATATATATGTATAGTTAATATCATATATATATATATTTATTCGATACATTATTCGATATTATATATATATATATATCATATTGAACTATATATATATATATATATATATATATATATATATATATATATATATATATATATATATATATATATAGATATTGACTTTCGAAAAGATGCAAAAACGAAAGATATATATATATATTATATGTATATATAATATGTATATATATATATATATTTCGTTTTTTTTGCATCTTTCTCGAAAGTTCAAACATAATCTGCGAGACAATGCACAATTGCCAACTGCAATCACAATGCCAACGTCAGAGTGAACGTTATCGTTTCGTGAAATCGTGCATGCATTTGTTGTAGAATGAAAATTTACTTATCATTTGCAATACAGAATTTACAGAAAAAGAAGGGAGAAATTCAGAAATGTTCATATGCTCAGTTTCTTTTCACGTGTATTAGCTTCTGGTGCTGAAATCTTTTGCTTCAGGTGATTCCTGAATTTGATATGAAACCTACGAAATTTTCTGACGATATTAAATTTCGAAGAGCAACACCTTAAACCTTTTTACATTCCTAGTCTTCCTTGTGTATTTCTTCTGCATCGTCTTTATATCGAACTCTTTACAACGTGTATAAATCAGTACTGTATCAGCATATATTTTTTGCGCATCTGTGAAAAATTTAGAGAGATGCAGAAGTGGAAGCTACCCTACCTTTCTGGCTGTTCACTTGCAAAATTAAATAATACACGATTACTGTAATTATTGTGATAGCGAGATAACGCTTAAGTAGAACGAGCTTTCACATGGTCAGACATATCCAGTAGAATGAACCGCTACGTGGTCAGGCATATCGAGTCAGTTCAATAAAGTGATGAAAAAGAAAATCCAATCCAATCTATGAGGAAAATTTTTACACATATTTTACACGAAAATTTGTAACATGTTCGTGAATGAAATCACGATAAAATACACCTTGGGATAAAAAAATTTCCTGGAACGAGAAACTTGAAAAAGGGGCCTCGAACCACAAACCTCGATCCAGAGTTATTGTCGTGCGTGTTTGTTTCACGAAATCGCGAATACCTAGTGAATATTAACCATTGCGATTTAATTGAGGAATTTAAAGCCATTATATCCGTGCGAACGAAAGGATCGGAAAGGGAAACAGCCTGGGTGGGAATAAGTTGGCGACATTGTCGGCCTGATACGTTCCTCTCGGCAGTCAGTTCGCTCTCGTAAAAAATTCATGACATTACGGCGCGCCAGTTGGTACTAATATCGTCCATCGGTAGGCCAGACCTCTCATTATCAACACTCCCGAGATTTTTATCATCGTAATGTATTCAACGTTCTCCCTTACTTCGACCAGGGGTACAGTGAAACGAAGAGAGAGAGAGAGAGAGAAAAAAAAGGGAAAGAAGAAAGAGAAAGCATACCTCGTGCAAACATTACCATAAAATTGTTAAACACGTTTGAAACCTTGCCGACGCGTATTTTATAGAAATCTCGGCTGGAAATTATTTAAATTTCATGCAGATGTCCGCTTGAAATTCCATTTCTCGGGGAAAAATAAAAACGTTCTCGTCCGCTGTCTAACAATTTCAATTGCAATTGAATCGAAAGAGGCGTTTCTTGAGAATATTTTTCTAATTTCTACAAAAATCATCCCCCCTTCCCTCTCCCCTGCCGAAATCTTTAGTCTTGACTTTCACGTAGCGTGAAATAACACTCGGAAAAAAATCGAATGTAGAATACAATTACAGTCGAGCAATAATTAATAATTGCAGTAGAATAATTACAGTTGGTCATTCGAACTAATTGGGGGTATCCATACAAATGTATCAAACTAAACAAATGTATCCGTTCGGATAAGCGGTTTCTCGGACAATCGGCCCGGAAGAATGAAATTTACGATCGTGTCACAAATCAGCTGGAAATTAAACAGTTTTTAAGAAATAATTAACCCTTTCATTCGAAATTCTTATCGAGAAATAAAATACTGAGAAAATGTAAATCATCCTTTATTATATAATTAACCCTTTCATATCAAATTCTTATCGAGAAATAAAATACTGAGAAAATGCAAATCATCCCTTATTACATAATTAAACCTTTCATTCGAAATTCTTACCGAGAAATAAATTTGAGAAAATGTAAGCCATTCTTTATTGCATAATTAATCCTCCTATTCAAAAAAATAGAACTGAGAAAATGTTCTTATGAAAAAATAGAACTGAGAAAATGTAAATCATCCCTTGTTATTTAATTAACCCTTTCATTCAAAATTCTTATCGAGAAGTAAAACTGAAGAAACTATGAATCGTTTCGTTCCAACGTTTGTTAAATCGGCATCTCCGAGATTACTGAATTTTCTAAAACTCAATTTCCCACGGAAATTTCGTGAATTTTGTATTTTTAGAGAAACCAATGATTTCTCGGTATGATATATGAATAAAAGTTTTTGTCGTCCGTTTTACTGTAAATTTCTTCTACTTTTTACACTTTCGACGTACCTCGCAGAGACCTTGTACAGTAGAACGTCGATCATCCGAATTAATTGAGATACAAATCCGTTCGAGTAGGCTGGTTTCTCGGACAATCGATTCGGAAGGATCAGATTTGCGATCGTGTCACAAGTCAGCTAGAAATTAAACAGTTTTTAAGCACGTGTGTTTATTACGTGGAAGAATGCATGTCTGACAATGAGCAGACGCTGTAAAGTTTTCATTATCTCTTCACCTAGTATGCAATTCAAGAGCTTCCTCTTGAATTAATGCAAGATCCATTTGCGCGTGCACAGCTCGATCTAATTATCATCATTCGGTATTTTCAAGCTTCCGTACCGATGAAAATTTCTCCCATTGTCTAAGCTATTTTGAAATTCTAATAATATTGATTCGCTGTTTTGTTACGTAGCCGATCGTACATTTCCCGACGTTGTATTCTACTAAACTAAATCACGCGTGTTTTCGCTTCTTTTTTTCTTCAAACGTTCGATAATACTTAATTTGTCTTTTAGCTTCAGTCACCGCTATTTTTCGCTCAACGGTATCTTCGCGGCACGAATGAAAGGCAGTTTACCTAGATAGAATAATTTGAGGCGAGAAACGAGTGTTTCGAAATGATAAACATTGCCCGACACATACGTAATTTATACGTATAATTACCCGGTATTGTTCCGATAGTCGGAAATTCGAATCGTCGACGTCCGTTCGAAAAATCTAAAACACTCGGTCACCTAGGTTAAAAAAAGAAACTTCTAAAGGGAACATATGAGAAAAAGAGGGAAAAAGATATTGAACACACGTGAAACGTAGCTCGTCTCTAAATGGAGCGTCGAGTTTTGCACGAATTTCCCTTCGGTGAAGGAACTCGTAGCTGACGAGCGGTCGAGAATTTGCGAAGACAGGCCGGCGCAAAATGGCCGCGAAAATTGTTAAAAAACAGGTTCCTCATGCGGACGAATCGAATGAAAAATCCCGGGGTGCACTGTGCAACAGCGAAGGGAAAGAGGGAAATTTTATTGCGCCGTTGTGCTTCGCTTCGTGCAATTACGAGTCGTTGCCGGGCCATCGTGAAAAACACGTCGTTCATCTTGTCGTGCCGGCGCATACTTTTACACTCCTCGGTGCTCTCGGTATAACCCAGCAGTTGCTTTTGTACACATTTCAGACGACAAAGCGAACCGCCAGCGGGAAATTGAGACTCCGTTTGATGATTGTTTATTAACTTTCTTTTCGTTTATTAACGCTATATCGCGGTAAAAGAAAGAAAAAAAAGAAGACAGGCCGCGTCGAACAGTTTTTCGCGAAATAAAATGGCACCGAAAATGGTACCTTTTAGCGTATTCTATATACACCGTGCTATTGTAGCATTCTATTGTAATGTAATATATAAATAAACCTAATCCCCTGTCTTACAATAAATCAAGTAATTACAGTAAGTCGCACCATTGCAGTTGGTGCGCAAGTTACGAGTCTCTCGATTGTGAAAGAAAATGCAAACGGCGCGGTCCTATGGGATTTCGAACTCGAATTTTATTCATTAATTCCTTTTAGATCGAATGTTGACAAGTGTACAAAGTGTAAATAACTCGTTCACTTCTATCTACGCTATGTATCTAAAATAAAAGTGTTACAATACTTTGCTTGCTGAAAAAGATCGCAAGGGCAAGTGGTTAAACTAACTTTCAAACACTGTAGACAATAAGATTGCCACGAATTTTTATTCATCCCCAATGTGTTATTTATATATTTTCTGCTATTTATTTTCGTGATCAATTCGTGTTTTCCAAGAACGTAATTAAAAACTCATTCGCAAGTGCAAGAACTTCTTGCCAAGAAACGCGCCAAATGTTACAGAAAGCGCTGCACTCTCGACTTTTTTTTATATTATACTCCCTCTGTCCGAAAATATGGCATGCATTTGAAAGGAAATCTTAGATTATCTAGAGTTTCGCAAGCAACTGGAAATACTCATTATATTGTTTACATTGCATAGCTAAATAACCTAACATATTTGACAGGCGTTGCTTTCGAGTTCAGTTGGAATTTGAAAGCCAAAAATTGTTTTTTTTTTTTTTTTTTTTTTTAAACAGTCACCGCTGTGAATTTCGAAATGGAAAATTTCAACCCAAATAACGCGAATTTACGCAGAAGAGATGCCAAATCGAAGCAGTTGACTAATGAACAACGTCATGGTATCTTGCAACAGCTATTACAGTATATGAAGAACGAAGAAAAATTAGAACACGGTGCTATTAATGAATTGATCGAATGTGTTTGATAGATGCATTTAATAAATTAGAGAGAAATACTCTTGATAACGTTTTCATAGCATTACAAACGCGTATGGAATCAATTATGTCGACAGGAGGGGGGAAATTCCTATAAAACACCTCATATAAATATGATAAAACTTCGTCGTGAGAGTCGATTAGCTCAAAAATATATATATGTTCAGAAGGAACTTGAACTAAATTTCGATTACACTGAAATTATTTGTATTCAGTTATATTGTGATAATAAAGTGAATTTAATACTTTTCTTTATATTTAATCGTCGTTTTATTTGATTTCTTTCGCAAATGTATACCATTATTTTCGGACAAAAGAAAATATTAAAAACGTGTACTATCGAACAGAGGGAGTATGCAATTTCCATGCAACGATCACTCACGCTCTTAGTTATTAATACTACAATTAAATCTCATCTTTATTCACGTATGTCACGTGACAAGCAATTATCAACCGATACGTAATTCAATAACTAAATGCAATATGTGTAACATGAGGGCAATATTAAGGTAAAGTAATGCAATATAATGTAGTGTAATAAAAGATAAACGCTTGAAGTAGAAAACAGAACAGAAGTAGCAAACTCAGTCGTGCAGCAGGCGAAGCGGATAAACGACGAAACGACTGTGCGAACAAGAGCGAAACGCTAACACTCCGGGTAAATCCGATAGAAAAGACGTGAAGGAAGACGCGAAAGAGCGAATTCGCTGGGCCAGCGGGGGAGAAAGGGAAGGTGGAATGACCGATTAAATCTCTGGACTACGAAGCATTCGAATTTCGATCACCGCGATATCCAATTCATCGGCCAGCTATTTCCGGCCGAAGGGGAGGGGAAACGTTTGGAAAACGACCAGCCACCGACGATTTAAGGCCACGAAATGAATTTACCCCCTCCCCAACGCCACGTCGATGAACGATTTCGCGGCACCGTCTCCTGTGTGTGTGTGTGTGTGTGTTTTTTTTCTCCAATTTTCACAAAGCGACCTCCGACATCGGCGATATCCTCTTTCAGCGTCGGTTTCTGCGAACAACGACACGTACGAATGGGAAACAATAGCGAGTAGCCGAATAGAGCGGTGAATAAAATGAAGAGCTGAAAGCGAACGGAGGAAAAGAGGAGAAAAGAAACAGAAGAAAGAAGATGGAAGGTGGAACGCGAATAATAAATACGCGAGAAAGAGAGGGCTAGGGGGAGAGGAGCGAGTGAAAATCATGCATGAAGATGTCAGCGTTCTCCAAACAGCTGTCTCTATTTAATAAAGAAAAAAAAATAAATGTGTCTCTAATTGATAAAGTTTTTATAGAAGAAATAAAAAAATTTTTTCTCTTCATTAACTAACAGAGACATATCTGTCTCTATTTAATAAAGAAAAAGAAAAGAAAAAGCGTGACTATGTAGATGCTGTGACTATACTGCATAGCTACGTGTATATACTATTATTGATATGTCGACGATGTTCTTGGTAATTTAAGAATGAAAAAGCTAAAAACGAACTGCGAATTTGGAAGTTCACTGTTAACGATCTTGGCAATTGCTCGGACACCGTGTACGCAACATCGAACGACAGAAAGAAGCTGATAATTCCTGAAAGAGCTATATAATTTATAGCTCCGTTTGCTCCGCTTGTGGTTAGGTGTGTTTTTATAGTATTCAAAGAATCACGAACAGATCTGTCGTCTTTCAATCGGGCGGGGAAATATTTGACGAGATAAAATGAAAAAAAAAAAAGAACAATTATACTTTGTACTGAACGCGTGTGTGTACAGCCTCGCTCGGAAATCACCGTCAAAATTCCGAGCGAAAAATTGTTTCTTCTACGAAGTGATACACGCGACGAGAAAAATTATCTGTAAAATTATACTTAGAATCGTAATACATTCGTCAAAATTACGAATCGTAGATACGAAAGATCTGTTAATGATACTTAATGATACTTAATGATAAAGATCTAATAAATTAGTAATAACGACACTTGATAATAATGATTCTATTGATGCGAGATATTGGAAATAAATGAGGAAGTTATAGTATTTGACACTGCTTCGTACAATTTCTTACAAATTTCCAGGCACCCAATCTCGCAGCTTATCCCACGTGAAAGCTCGTTTAGGCTAGACAAAACCGCGAATGGCGTACAGGCTACTTGGTGGCCAGCAACACCATCTGTTTACGCGAGTAAATCTCCCCTGTACACGGCACGATGTCCCACCTTCCTGGTGGAATGAGGAATTACGCGTCAAGGAGCCTCCACGCTTGTCCGTCATCCACGCGATTATTGTAGATTTAATTCTGAACGCTTTTGCACGCGGCAGGAATATGTTCGCGAAGCAGAGAAAACACTTCCCACATTAATTACGTATCAAGAGGATTTTAAAAGAAAAAAAAGGAAACATATACGTGTACTTCGAAAAGAAAAACATATACGACGGGGAAAATATCAATTATTGTGTCAAATTATCAATTATTGTGTTAAATTATCAATCACACGAGTCGATGTACTTTGATCAATTTTGTTATTCGTCGCTTCATAATTTTGTGAAATTTTCATTAATTGGAAAATATAAATTATTGCGTTGAATTATCAATCACTCAATGTGCCTTGATCAATGTACCTTGATCAATGTGCCCTGATCAATTTTGTTACTCGTCGATTCACAATTTTGTGAAATTTTCATTAATTGGAAAATATCGATTATTGCGTTGAATTATCAATCACTCGAGTCAATGTGCCCTGATCAATTTTGTTACTCGTCGATTCATAATTTTGTGAAATTTTCATTAATTGGAAAATATCGATTATTGCGTTGAATTATCAATCACTCGAGTCAACGTGCCCTGATCAATTCGTCGATTTATAATTTTTTGAAATTTTCATTAATTGGAAGATATCAATTATTGCGTTGAATTATCAATCACTCAAGTCAATGTGTCTTGATCAATTTTGTTATTCGTCGATTAAAAATTTTCGTGAAATTCTCATTAAACGTATAATTTATCAAATTTCTTAATTTTCAATCAAGTTATTGATTTGTCGTCAATGTTCTCTTCAAATCGGAGAAACAATTGCGAGGAACATTTTAGCGATCGACACTTCAGTGATTCAGCCACGCGATATCTCGCACATACCCATCAAGATTTCCAGGAAATATTATACAGGGTGAATAGGAGAAAATATTCGTGAGAAACATGAAAGAGAGTTCTAGGAAACGAAACAGATGGAAAAATTAATAGTTACGAACGAATTTTTTCTGTTTTTTTTTTTCGACTGAAGAAACGAATCTCTCCGCTTGGAGAGCAATTATACTGTATGTAAGTAGTATAGTTTACTTTCTAATTTTTTTCCCTTCCATTTTTCGTACATGCTTGACATCTATCGAATTACAGAAAATTCCCGGACGTGTTCTAACTTCTTTGCAAGCTCTTCACTTCTCAACCGGAAACGGAAAATCGTCTATAACTTTGGAACTAAATTAATTAACCCAATCACATCGAATGACGAGCTGTAGTCGCATGAAGTTGCTATGGCATTTAACAATCATACTAGTTGCTATGTATATTGCTCAGTTCAATCTTTGCACGCAAAATTTTGGACATTTATCTTTACTCGTTGATTTTATATGATTTTTTAACAAATCATGCTCTCGTCCCCACCGGCAGGGTATTTAAATCCGATTTCACAGCAACTATACCAGTAATTAAATACGATCTTATTGGGTTAATTTTTCGACACGTATTTGTTAGGACTTTTTCTCATGTTTCGGCGAGTATTATCTATCCTGGAAGTTACGAATTTTTTTTCCTTTTTTCCACTCACCCTATATATACGCAATATATCTGCCAACCATCTGTCAGAGTTACGAAAAGATTTCCACGAAACTTACAAGAGAGAAAGAGAGAGAGAAACAGCGAACAATACGACTCGCGTCACCACCGATAAATAACACCGTGAGCTACGAAAGGAGCTCACATTCGCTTGGCCATCAAAGGGCAAAGAGTCTTTCAACCTTCTCCCTCCCCCCATCGAGGAGAATTAATGGTCCACTCGCGGCGAAACACCGCCAAAGACAGAGAAGATCGAAGAGCGAAGATTCTCTACGATCGAGGAGAAGAGAGAAGGATCGACGCGGACGACTCCTTTATGCGGTGATCGACCGATTCTGTGAAAATCGGAAAGGCTCGAATCAGGTGTTATTACGAATTCGGCGCGACGAGAAACGTGGTCGGTAACGACGGTAATTCCAAGCGGTCGATAACCGATTGTACCCTTGCCTTTTAAGGGAAGGAGATAAGCAACACGTGAAAAATCTTTTTAGCGCTTTCACGGCTCCTCCTCTCCCCCCTATTGTTATCGCGAGAATGTTAGGCTTCTTCCTCGAGGAGGAACCTCGATCTGGCCCCTTATCGACCCAGCGAAACGAGGGAAAGATCGAGGAAAAGAAGCTCGATTCGCGTCTGCGTTTTTCGTGGAAATCGTGGAAAGCCGTCTCTCTCGTGCAAGAATATATTTCATTTAAAGAGAGCAGTGAAATATCTGCCTTTGCCCAGTCTATTATTCGACTTCTTTCTTTCTTTTTTTTTTTTCTTCTTTTTTTAGTATCTGCTCGAAAACGTGAGACTACAGAATTCGTATCGGAACTCTCGAGCTCTCGATTGTCGAATTTATACAATCAAATTCTTTATGATCCCTTTTGATCGATTTGTTTTTATTCCTCGTCGAATGACGAGCGATTCGTTGCATCAATTTTTCATTTTCGTTTTTCAACTTCATTTTCTTATCAAAATGATACGTGAAGAAATATAAAGTAATCCGAATTTTCTTTTCGGCCGAATCGCTTAATACTTGAGATGATATTTCATCTAGTTTCAAGAATTTCAACAGCTAAAGCTTGCCGATTCCAACAGCTATCGCGTGGATAAACGCGCCATTTCACCGAGATTCGAGAACATCCGAGACTTACTCGAGACTATATCTTTTTTCTTTTTTTTTTTTTTCAGTCCCTTTGTGCAACGAAATTCGTTTTTCGCGCGCACGTTCCGCCGAAACGTAATCTGGAATATCTTCCCGCCAGCCTAAGCCTCTCGCGAGCTGTCTTTCTTTCAACATCAAAACGAAAGAGAAATATTCCGCGATATTTCCTTTGACGCTACGTTACACGCATTTTCTCTCTCTCTCTCTCTCTCTTTCTCTCTCTTCCCCTTTCTTTCTCTCGATTTGTTTTTTCCCGTAAAAATGAAACACTGACGTCCCGACGATGTTTTCCTCGTCTGTTAAATTGCGTCGATACGGCCGCGATGGTGTCGATGGCGATTCTTTTAGTTAACAATCAACGAGCCGAGAAATTCGAAAAATATCGATAGAAATTATTCCCACCCGCCGGGTATAGCTATTCGCGTGGCTACCCAACCCATTCAGTCGAACAGTGTTTTCAGGTTTGTTGTTATTTTTTTTCACAACGATTTTTTTTTTTTTTACCGAAAAAAAAAAAAGAAAAAAAAGGAAGTTCTACAACCGCGCGTAGCGCACGTGCGTAAACGAATAATCGAATCTGTTCAAAGTGCGAACGAGAATGTGTGACAACAGCGTGCCAATTTCCAGAATGCCAGAATGTTATCGGAATCGAAACGAGAACCAAGCAAACGAGAACAAAGTTATATATAAGAGAAATTAACAGACACAATGATTTCATATTCTCACCGACAGCAAAGAAATCCAAGAAAATCAAACTAGCTAAAATCAAAATCACGTTTCATTAGTTAATGTATAATTGTACAAAAGTCTCGGATATCGATCGAATCAAATAAAACTGAAAAGCACAGTGAAGCACGATTATTTTCTGAATTTACCTAAATCCACCATTGCTTACTCCGCAATTTACTCGCATTTTCGCGCGAATGATAAACATAAAAAAGAGTCAGTCATTTCTCGAAGAATCGAACACTAATCTTGTGTCCACGAGCGCAAAACTTACAGCGAAACGAAAAACTTTGAAATGAAGCAATGGAGTCGATGCAGTTTCTGAGAGTTACGATCATTCTGATTCAATTAACAAAAAAAAAAAAAGAAAAGAAGAAACCTGTGCAATCAATTGCACTTGATCTTCTTGGATCTTGGCAAAGGAAAACTCTCCAGCATTTGCAGAAAATTGAAAGAGAAACGTGCATTATCGAATCGTGATCGTCGCCCGAAAAATTTTCACTCGTAAATCACGACCGCGTGAGAAACCGCGCGGAGTGCAACGCCGGAAGCCCGATACATCGGAGGAAATCAGTACGCAACTGATGTGCTTCCGATTTCGTGGAGTTTCTGCTTCCGAATCCCGGAAATCGTAGCCACCGCCATTGCTTCCGGCACCGTTCGTTAACAGGGTGGATCTTCTCAGGGTGGTGCAGGCTCGCGTGAAACCGTTCGTGCAACCCTGCCGATATACGCTGCCGGAATTGCTAAGTAGGCTGTTAGGCGCAATACGAAAATATATGCGACGCGGTTTGCAGAGTTCCTACTGCGACACCACCATCGGCCGGTCAAAGAAAGAAAATTTTAACTCCTTTTAACCCTTTTTTAACCCTTTCGACTCGAGCGTGTCCCCTTCTGAGGCGGCACGTCTAACCAACAGCACTCGTTATAATTATCATTTATTGACAATCATAACGAACGTATACATTTGGCCTTGTCTACCTTTGCCGATGTATGTATCGATATAATATCTGGACCCCCTAGAGTGAAAGTTATAACATAACGACAGTTACGCGAGAGGAACAGAAAAATTTCGAAAAAAAGAAATTTCTGAAGTCGATTGATTAATTCATATAAACTAGACTTTCTACTGCTTCTTAGGATATTATTGGAATTATTTGGATACCATTGATATCTCGTATATTATACTTGTCCCTTTCTGAAGGCACATCTAACCAACAGCACTCGTTATAATTATCATTTATACAATCATAACGAACGTCATAACATACAATCATAACGTACATTTGGCCTTGTCTATCTTTGCCGATGTACATATTGTAGTATCGAAATTATCGTGTATGGTTATATATTTAGTTATTTTTACTTTTACTATAGATGGCCTGCTTGCTGAAGATGCTTGAATGAAAAGTATGAATGTGATGTGAGTGGCACAGCGTTGGCACTGAGCGCTTTCCTTTTTAAAAAAAAAGAAGAAAGTCATGCGTGTCAGGAGAGAGTCGAAAAAGAGTGTTGAATGAGTGTGGTCAAAAGAGTAATTTGTGTTGTATAATAATTGTGTCGTTATGATTGTCAATAAATGATAATTATAATGAGTGCTGTTGGTTAGATGTGCCTTCAGAAAGGGACAAGTATAATATACGAGATATCAATGGTGTCCAAATAATTCCAATAATATCCTAAGTTTAGTTTATTCGAATTATTGTTGCTCGAGTTGTTTATCTTGTATTTATCATTTGTTGTTTTGTTTCCGTTTTTCTTTATTATTTAATATAATAAATCATCTAAATTATATCCCTGCAATATCGATATAATATCTGAGCCTCTAGAGTGAAAGTTATAACGACAGTTACGCGTGAGGAAAAAAAGAAATTTTTGAAGTCGATTGAATAATTCATATAAACTAGGCTTCTTAATATTATTATATTATTAGTATATTATTTTCCCAGGTGTTGGAACTATTTGGATACCTCGTATTGATATCTCGTATATTATACTTGTCCCCTTCTAAGGGCACATCTAACCAACAGCTCATAATTATCATTCGCTGACAATCATAACGAACGTATACATTTGGCCTTGTCTATCTTTGCCGATGTATATATCGATATAATATCTGGACCCCCTAGAGTGAAAGTTATAACATAACAGTTACGCGAGAGGAACAGAAAAATTTCGAAAAAAAGAAATTTCTGAAGTCGATTGAATAATTCATATAAACTAGGCTTTTTATTGCTTCTTAGGATACATTATTTTCCCAGGTGTTGGAACTATTTGGATACCATTGATATCTCGTATATTATACTTGTCGATGATATAAACTTGCTTAAAATTTAAACGTTAATCGCACGTCGATCAGAAAGATCAAGAAAATTTCACGTTAACACGTTGACTACGAGATAACTCATAGTTTGTGTTATCGCTTAGGACTAAACCAACTACGAGTTATCTCATAGTTTGTTCATTTGCCATATTTGTGCAGCTACAGATGAAATTCGCAGTCTATCAGTGTAGATATGAGTAGACAGCCTCAGGCAAGAGAACAAAAAATCATTCTTGGCTTACACGAACAGAAAATTGATTAACAAATGAATAGAAAATATAATAATACAAAAGTTTATTCAAAATCAACAAGCAAAGGAATATTTTTATTTGTGATAATTCTTTGCAAACAATCTTCCACGCAAAGGGCTGGCTTCTCTTGACAGATTGGGACACTATGAAAATAATGAAACTCTTGCAATCTAATTTTTTTTGGGACTGGTTGAATCTCTTCTCCAATCAACGCGTCGACGAATGCCTCTCTAAACTTTGTGAGTTTTATTTTACAAGAAGTTGTTTTATGAAAAAGTCTGTGTGCATTGTGTGTATATATATATATATATATATATATATATATATATATATGCAATCTTTTTGGGCAATCTAATGGTCTTCCTTTATAAGCCAACTACAAGATAATTCGCAAGATCTTTTTTTTTCAAAAAAAACACATTCCATATGCTTTTTGATGATTACTATGTACCTTAATAGGAGTTTCTAACAATATAACATGATTAAATTAAATTATCCTGAAATGTTAAATACCCATTCGAAGGATTCATTTCATCAGCTATGCTGTGCCATTTTATCTCAAGTGTTACGATGCTACGTAAATAAATTGCCGGATAGATGAAGATACAGAAAAAGAAAGAAAGAAAAAGTTTGTCGAGGGTTAAAAACGCGATAATTAAACCCTCGCTTGGGAACTTCGCAGCGAGTTCTTTCGCCATTTCGTAATTGCCCAGCGGGCAATCCGCTTTGATCCACTCTGTCGAGTTTCGCTCTCTGCAAAAATGGCAAATCGCGAAAACCACGTTCCTCCACGAAATGATAAACCGTTGTCGAAACGCTGAAACTACAAAATTACTTGCTAGAAGAGACTTAGCACTTGGAAACTGTTCCGCTGGATCCGCGATGATGAACAATGTTTCGAGTCGTAGAACGACTCGTAGGCTTTCGGATCGAAACGTTTTCGGATTTGTTTCCAAACGAAGGTTGTTTGAAAGGAGAGTAGTCAAGTTTGGATTTATGGATCTGTTTTGACGACGAAATTTCGGAAGAACGGAATTTCTTTGGTTTCTTTCGAAATTCAAAAATTGCCGCGCAAAGGTGAAAACGTGCGTTTCTTAGATCTGAGAATAATATTCTGAAATTCGACGGACTATATAAAGTAAATAATAAACAGTTTCATTCAAGTCCGTGAGAGTCTATGGAAGAAGTATGCATCATTTAGAAGTGTGAGCTAATATTTCACGTAAAACTCAAAGTGAAATAAATATTCTATCATGGTACAAATTGATTTTTAAACTGTTGTCGAACAAGTCGTAAGAGAAACATGTTCCATCATTAATAATATACAGCGTGTTTCTACTTTTCCCGGCACAACTTTGCCAGTAGATTCAGTACGAGCGAAAATAAGGAAAAGATGTCGTATAAACATATACTCGAAAATCCTTGGTTAAAAAAATAAAAATAAGAGAAATAAAAATTGACGACATTTGCTTAGTTTCGTTTCGAAGTGTTGCTCATTTTTATGAACATGCTTGACACCTGTCAAAAATTCTATCACTTATATTTTCAACTTGACTTGCTCTCGTTTCGTTAAACACATTATAAATTCTTTGCGCTAACTCTTCACGCGTGTTAACATTTTTTATAGCGAACTCTTTCTTTCGATACTCTGCAAGTAAGTAAAAAATCCAATGGCGTGAGATTATAATCTTATAATCTTCGAGGTCAAGGAATTGATCCTCCTCGAGCTGTCCATATTTGCAAATAACGCTGATTCAGTCATTGACCGCACAGTGTGCAGGACAACCTAACTGTGTTCACAGATTTTGTCGAGTGAACAGTGGCCCTAAAATATTCTCTAAAATCTCTGTGTAGAGAAATTTTGTAGAAAAAAAGAACGATCTCCACTGCCAAATACAGCTTGTACAAACAGAATAGATAAATATCGATTCTTTTCCAAGCGAGAACTTATTATGCGAAAACTTGTCTTTGTTATAGTTCCTTGACGATTTTAAAGAATTCTCGAGCGTGTGTTTGTACGTTGACATTTTATCTTTTCTTTTTTATTTTCACTCGTAGAATCTACAGAGAAAAAATAAGGACATACCCGTGCAAGGTATGTATATGTATCTATAATTTTCGAGTATTCGAAGTACTCGAGCTAATGAGATATCTACGAGAGGGAGGCTCGCAATGTTGTACACTTTTTGAGGAAACATCCACGAAAGAACGGCGCTGTTTAAACATTCTAATTGACGCGCTGGCTGAAAAACGCGCCGGAAGGAAATTTGAATTCGAAAGACTTCTTTCGAAAGAATTTTTTTTTTTTGACGAAGAACGGCCCATCCAGTTTCAAAAATCGACGACACTGTCATCGAAGCCGGAAAATTTCTACGGGATTGCAGTGAAATATTTAATAGTATTTAGAATCTTCGTGGATTAGCATAAAATGCCGAAGAAGGATATTCCAACGATACGACGCTATTTCAAAGATCGAAGACCAATTTTGCTCGTTAATTTTCCCTTAACAGTCTCGAGTTTCCAGGTGCAAGCAAATTCTCCTGAATTTGAAAACCTTTCGACAATTATCTTAAAACGAAACTAGATAACGAAAAACAGAAATAACCGAGAATCTGAATAACCGAGATCGATTTCCTTAGAACTTTCGAAAGACGCGAGAGGCAGGTAAAACACTTCTAGTCCAGAAGTAAAAAAAAGAAAAAAAAAAAAAAAAAAAAAGAACTTAAGATCGTATAAAGAGATTGAAGAATTTAATCGCCACAATTAAGTGACGCAAACTGCGTCCAAATGACAGAAAAAGCTTTCGCTTTTCCCTTTAAAACAGATTCTCAGGTGAAATGGAAAGAAAAAAGGGGAGGAATAGGAGCGCAGTAAGAACGGATAAAACGGAACTAGGTTAGATTAGGGTAGTGGTAACGAGGGGTAAAACAATGCTACGAGACCGGAGCTTGGACGGAACCCTTTGATTGTGCGTAGAAAATGTCGTCGATTCGGTTGCGCCTTTATCGATCAAATTTCTCTCGAGCGAACCCTCCAAGCATCGGAGGCCAAAGCGTTCGTGCAACGTTCCACCTCCCCCAACCTCCTCCTCCTCCTCCTCATTCGCTTGCTCCACTCCTTCTCTCAACCAACCGTGCTTGTTTCCCTTTCACCGTGTGTGTATTTCAAACAGTGCATAAAACCGTTATCAGAAACCGTTTCTGCCCGCGTTTATACTCGCGCGAAACTGATAAAAGCCGAGCCTCGAAAATCGTATACCTCCTGCGCGCTTCTTCTGAACTGTTTCTTCTTCATGGATGAGAAGGATAGCTCGGGGAGGGGGGGGGGAGATTCGAGAGAAGATTACGAATACACCGGAAATGCGAAACAGCGCGAGATGGTGGTTGAAAAAAACGTTCAACGAGCCGGGCCCCCAAGCAAGCGACGACAAATCAAGCTAGGAGATCGTCGCTGCCGTTTCGACAATCGGACGACGATAAATAACTGAAAATGATATCACGCCGCTCGAGTTAGTAGTGATAATTAATAATTCTAGCAATAAATCCGACAATGCCGCTTAACCAATCATCGTGAGCGTCGCCTAGGGAATCGGGGGATTACGGTTAAACGGCACGCGGTTGAGCAGCCAATCACGCGTGTCTAATATTTACCACGTACGCGGGTTAGAACGACGGAGTGACCTAACCCAGTGAGAGGGGAGAGGAGAGGAGAGGAGAGGAGAGGAGAAGAGATTGTTTGTTCATCCTTTGCCCTTTATTACGCGAAGAACGGAATATTTAATCGTTCGCGCGAAATTTCCCCTCTGGATTCTCTCGCTGGTTTCCGGCGGCCAATCGACAAGACCGATCTCCATAAACGCGGAATGCCAACGCCAAGATTCGAGCAATCGCGGAATGGAATTCCGCAGGGAAAACGTGAATTTGTCGATTCGACAAGCGAGAACGTCGCTAACGTATTCACGCTTTTCGCTGAAAAACCGGATATCTCGACGTGTCGCCGCGTCAGTTTCACTATAAATAATCGTCGTCTGCCCGAAAAATTCCGACGGAATTATTCTTATTTTTCCTTTTTTTCCTTTTTTTTTTTCTTCTTCTTCCTCGTGTCAATTCGCGAGGCTTGTGTTCTTCCGGCACGCGAGAGGAATAAACGTACGTAAATTTTTCGAAGCTTCGATGTAAAGTCACGATTGTGAGAATTTTTCAAAGAATTCAAATCTCGCGACGTTCGCGGATAAAACGCGAAAGCGATACACACAGCAGGAGAGGGGGGAGAGAGGGGGGGGAGGAAACTAATTTGCAACACGTAAAAATAATCCTTTTAAGTTGGCCGGCTACGCTACACGTTTAATAATGGCGCACTTAATACGCGGCAATGGCCGTACCTGACGCGTGTGTAAACTAACCACTCGGTCACGAGCCCGTCGTTAATTAGAAACGCGGCGAAAAAGAGGATACTTGCCAGGCGACGCTCGTGTGATCGGTAAACCAAACCGGTACAAAACGGTCGCCTTTTATAGGATAAATACAAGGATGTCTGAGCATTTAGTTCGCATTCTACATTGCCGTTCCACATTCCCGGGAATTATCCAGCTATTACTACGTGCACCGTGCACAATGGGTGAAATATTTCCTATATCGAGAAACTTCGGTTTACTGATACTCAAATTACTTTGTCACAAGGTAAGGAATGTCTATGTCCATGGAGAAAAAAAAAAAAAAAAAAAAAAGATAAGATATCGATTCCGCGCGTTACTTTCATTTGGAGCGTGCACTCGAAGATTGCACAACCTAATTAACGTCGTTGATGAAATTGCGCGTTTTCCTCGAGAAAGGAGAAGAAAAAGAAAAGAGAAAGAAGAAGAAGAAGAAGAAGGAAAACGCTAAAAAAATACGCACGGTATAATCCGAATGCAACTGCGTCGAAAACTTTCGAACACGGTGTACTTCTTTTCGCGGTGTAAACACGAGGGCGTACCAAAGGTCCCGGTAACTGGGTTAACCGTGACAGAATTGAAGACGCTGGCAACGCCAGGCAGGGATTCGTTAAGTCGTGCAAAGGAACGCCGCGTTGAGCGTTGAGCATTTATCCGCGAGATCGCCAGCGGCAGCGCGATACGAATATTTATTTACGTAATTTGCCCTTTATGCGCGTCCACGCTGAGAGAAACTTGGCAAGGACCGTTATCCTCGGTCGGTGAATTACGTAGATTTAAGCGCCGCGCACAAGCGACTGTAAACTACGGCTGGGAGACTACTTAACGCGAAACGAAAACTATCTCTATCTCGGAAACTATGTCTCTGTCTCTTTTTACTTGCTCGCGCGTCGCACGCCAAGAGCAAAACCAAACGCAAGGCTAACGCCCGTTTTCTCAGTTTTACGAAAGCACGGCCCGAGAATTCGTTAACTGGGTTAATCTCGATAGGCATGGAATTCACCTCGAGATTCCGATGATCGACAAATACACATCGAGAGAACGCTTAACGATAGATCGATAATTTCGTTGATTTCGCGTCGGCCGAGTCACGAGAAGCAGTTGTGGAATGAAAAGTATCGGTGGTGGATACCATCCACCGATCAGACTTTCCTCTCCTCTCCCGGCGTTTCAAACGTCTCGCATTTTCGCGGCATAAACACGAGGGCGTTCCAAAGGGGCAGTCGCAACTAGGTTAACTCTGTGACATTCGCACGGACGGTGTTCGACGAACGTCGAAACTCACGGCAATAAGCGAATAAACGAATGTTCCGTACTCACCCGCGATGCAGCTGATCGAGACTGACGACGACGACGTCGGCGGCGCCGATGACGATGACGATGACGATGACAGGTTATAATCTTCGATTCCACCGTGATCGAGGATCCCTCTCGACTGGTCGACAGCTCGAAATGTCATACGCGACTGCCGTGCGAGGGACGTTGCTGCGACAGGCGAGGACACGACCCGGACGACGCGTTACCGACCACGACGAGACCACGCAGAGATATCACTCGCTGCACCGTACGCCACGAGCGTGCACGATGAAACGAGAGACGGACATACGATGACAACGACGACAACGAGCAAAGGGTAGAAAACGTTTCCCTGCTTCCACCACCGACACCGCCCTCGCGCCTCGCTACACTCGCCGCGGTACGGCGCATGCGCGACGCCGCCTCGATTCTGCGCATGCGCACGCACACCGTCCGCACCTGTTCCCAAGCTTTCGCTGCAAGACGCAGCGAATTCTCGTGCACGGCGAAACTTTCGGACAGCACGTTACACTCCACGTTGTTACACGTTTCGAACCGCTGTTTCTGCCACTTTTACCAAACGTAGAATTTCTGCCCTTTTGTCAGTTTTCGAGCGGAGTTCGAAACTCAGGGCACGCTGCTCCGACGTTCCAACGGTCGATTTATTTCAATCGAATCGTAGCGTTTCCATAACCGCGCGCGATCTTCTTCGATTCTTTTTCTTTTTTTTTTCTTCGCTTCCTGTCTCTTCCTTTTAATTTACGATACGCGCAATCCCTGCTCGGAAAGATTAGCGGACTATCCTGAATTAAATCTGACGAGAGTTTAAGAAAACGACGCTTTTCTTGGCCCCAGTAGAGAATGCAAATTAGACGTAATTTGAAGTTAGCGCGCGCAACAGCGGAGCGCGTTGGTTGTGTACGTAACCACTATCTATGTAGTACACGATATCTTTGCGTCACTATCTCTCTCTCTCTCTCTCTCTCTCTCTCTCTCTCTCTCTTCGTGCATTGCTTACAAGGAGAACAGTAAATATTTATCACTGAAATTTGGATATTCCGACTTCCTTTTTGTACATGCACAAATATCAAAAGGCACTTTACGCGCTTTGCCTCTTGTATCTCCCCCGAATAAAAAAAACGTGAACTTTAGGCAGTCAGGAAAGAAACTCGAGAAACGCTGTATTTATCTTACATCGTGTCATCTTTCTCACGAGGTTAGAATAGGCTCCTGAAACAAGCAAACAGAGGAATAAAACGTACATGAATGAAAGTAAAATTTGCACAAGTTCGGGACAATTGTTTAAAAAAAAAAAAACAGAATCCAAATCTTTTTATATATTTCCATTTTCCATGTATGTTATAATGATATATATTTTTGTTATAACGACTGACTTATATTATAACGACGATCGTACGATAAATTTGTAAACATTTCAGGAGATTGCTACAGCGCGAGCCATGGACAACACGAGATCCGATAGAAAAAAAAGTTTAAGGTACGAAAAAGTTTTCCAATCAGAACGGAACGTATTTGGCTGAACCTTTCTTTCCTGAGTAACCAACCAGCCAGAGTGAGACAATCGACGAATGGAACGAAGAAAGAAGTTGTCGAGTGCCCGCAAGATATCTCTCCCAATGAATTCCTCGATCGAGCTTTAACATGGAAGTCTATCTATATAACGCCTGCCGACTGCTTAATAGTTCTTGACTCGACCTTCTGCCGCAATCTTTCTTTCTTCCCCGGGCCACTTCAAACTTCGAGCGAATGAAATGAACTCACATACGGCTACAATTAATAACGGTCCTCGAATACAGAGAAAGAGAGAGATTACCCTTCTACATTTATGTACATTTCTCCTGGTATTGGGTCGTCTCGAAAGAGTTCCGCAATGTTAAACCGTTCGCATCGAAGTGAATATAACTTCGCAGAAAGCCAACTGCTTTATACTTTACCCGAATTGAGATATTCAAGACTCGAAGACGAATTGAACGAACACGAAGAATTTGGCTTTTTGGATTTTTCTGTTTTCAGAAATCGAGTATTTAATCGAGAGTGAGAATTCGTCGTACTGTAGAAGCCTAGTTCATTCAAGAAAGCTTTGACAATGGTCCCAAAAGAAAATCCGAAGAAATTTCGCATAATAATTAGCCACGGGGGTCGCTCCAATTGACACTTATTATGCGATGATAAAAGATCATGTTTTCCTAGGTAGGTAACGATAAAAGAAAAATGTGATTAACGTATAAAGACGGAGTTATTATCGAGAATGAGAAATAGAAATACTTCTTTAAAAATCTTCAGCATTACAACGAGTGGTATACAGCGACGCTTGTTTCCACGGGCAACGTGCAACGATGGATCAAACTGTATCACGTGTTTCAGAACTCCGGCATCCACCTTTTTATCGAGCAGCAGCATTTAGTTCTGCCGCAAATGTGCGGCGTATCATGATTAGTTTTTACAGCCACGTGAATGTTGACTGACTGGACACCAGATCCGCAATTTTTTCCACCGACGACCCTGGCAACTTTAATTTGAGGTGAGAGCAGTCGAGAAGTAAGTAAGTAAGTAACCGCAACGTGTGTTCCGTTAGAAAAAACAGCGAGGAGAAAAAGACGAAGAGAAAGGAAGGAAAAGAAACGGGTACGATAATTGCGATTTTTATCTCACAAGTTACCCCCTCCTCCTCACCTCTTAAAATATAAGCAGTCGACCCGCGTGGCGCGATTTGCATTTAAATGGGATTTGAGTTGTTTCAAAACACTGTAAAAACATTTCGCCGATGATTGCACATCGCGCGGCCGTTCAAAGGGGAAAGGTCTAACGATCGTTCCCTGACGAGGCAACGAGATAACTCGCTGTGATGAACGAAAATACAATGGGCAAAGATGAAGGGGAAGATTGAGGCGAGAATCGTGGCCGTAGCATGTCGACGAGCACAGGCAATTTCATCTTTTTACCGACGATTCATTCACGCGAGAATAATCTAAGCCGAGCTAACATGTACAAATCGAAGCTTTTCAACTTCGAAGATTTGATTTTCTCTGAGCGTCTTCTCGATCGTCTGAGCACGGCATCGAGAAATTCAGAAATTGAGAAATTAGAAATAGAATACACGGTGTGAACACATTGAAAAGGATTTGTACGAGAAAATTCAATGTGCGAAGGTGCAAAAGCGAGCAAGCCAGGCGCAAGGAAAAAACCGACGGCGAAGTGAAGGGGAAAAAAAAAAAGAAAAAAAAAGAAAAAGAAAAAACGCGGATATTCAATGGCTACGCTCGCGGCGGATGGTTCTTCACGGTTCTCCCCGGCGGAACGGCCAGCAATTTTAGCGGCGCTCGAGGAGTTCACGAACGCGCTGGCCATTTACCACAGTACACTGAGAAAGCCCACGGACCACGATAACGATATTCTCGTCGACTGCTTGCCCCTCGATACGGAGTACGTTATGCAATGATACGTCTACGCTAATGATAACGCGCGCACACACACACACACACACACACACACACACAGTCGCCTGAAGAAATTTGACTTTCACACGTGTTTGTTGCAGAAATTTGAAAGTACTAAATCCCGAGGAGATCATAAGGATCCAAGATGCGAAAGAGCAAGCCATTTCCAAGAAAATTTATGAAAACAGGTTAGAGGAAACGCATGTTGGAGGTTTCTGTTTCTTTAGGGATTAAAGGTATATACGCGTGTACTGGAAAAAAAAATCCGGATCTCAGTCCGTGTGATTTTTAGCATACAGGTACCCGTGTATCACTACACGTGTTCATATATATATATTTTTGAAAGTACTAAAAATTTGAAAGTACTAAATCCCGAGGAGATCATAAGGATCCAAGATGCGAAAGAGCAAGCCATTTCCAAGAAAATTTATGAAAACAGGTTAGAGGAAACGCATGTTGAAGGTTTCTGTCTTTAGGGATTAAAGGTATATACGCGTGTACTGGAAAAAAAAAATCCGGATCTCAGTCCGTGTGATTTTTAGCATACAGGTACCCGTGTATCACTACACGTGTTCATATATATATATATATATATAATCTTAGAACAAATATTAGATTTGTTTCAAAATCTGAAAATGATACTTTGTAAAACAAAGAATCTGTATTGACACTAATTATTGTTATACTATACTAATTACTGTTGTATCGTAAAACATGTAACAACGTATAATTGTTACGGTATCGTAGCGTAATTTAAAGAAATTTAATATAAATCCAAGATGAACAACAATGCTCAGATAACGAAGAACGTTTTGAGCAAGCAAACTAAATGACTTTGCGCGTGCAGTTTGTACATGAGGAAAATCATGGAGAAGCTGAAGGAAGAGATCCGCGAACACGGGACGTTCGACGTACTGACGAAAGAGATCGAAGAAATCATGACACGCCAGAGAGAGGAGGAGGCACTGCTCGAGGAGCAAGAGAGGCTACGAAACACCGCGGCGCAACTGCAGGAAACAATCGCCGAGAAGAAGCTGGCCAATGAACAAGAGAAGAGACGAATACTGAATGAGCTCTCGGAAGAACAGGTACCACGTTTTTCATCGAAGAACGCGTTGAAATTTTTAATTTTTCCGTTCAAACACACACACACACACACACACAAAACAGCGTAACCTGGAGAAACTGAAATTAATCGCTGACACGGAGCTGGAGTACGTCACGGAATGGGAAAAAGCGAGATACGAGCAGAATTCGTTGCGTTGCGACATGGAAGTAGAACAATTGGAGAAGATATTGAACAAGTGGCGTATACGTGAAAAAAATGAACAGCGTGTCCACGCCGAGCTGACGAGATTTCTAACTCGGGAAACAGCGGTGAGTATCACGTTCATTTCTATTTTTAATTAACTGTCGCAGGCTGCTGAAGCGTTCGAAAACTGCGTTCTACCTGCAACGTAAGAAAAAAGAAAATAAAAAAAAAAAAGGAAAAGCGTCAGAGGATGAAGCTAGAATTTTTTTAAACCGACAGTCGTTGGAGGAAAGGACCAACGAATGGGAGGAACGGCACGCACGAGAAAAAGAGACGTACGAGAAGGAGATCCGGCAGCTACGTATTGAGATAGAAACACGTCGAAAGGAGTTAGACGAACTTAAAGAGGAGGTAGCTCAGTCTCTTCCATGCAACAATAGAATTTCACATTCCGTTTGCTTCGAGACGAATTTCACGTTAATCGATCCGTAGGGATTGTCGGTACTTTTCAAATCGTCTCGATGTACAAACTCGCGATTTTCTCTTCTTCCCCCCCGCCCCCTGACACCAGTCAGGTTGTCGCAAATGAAAATCTTTTTTTTCTTTCTTTCTTCTCCATTCGCGGAAATATCATTCGAGCAGAGAGAGCGAAATGCACCGGAAAAAAAAGAAATGCAAATGCAACGAAAGCAAACGAGTGTAGAAAAATGTAAATGTATTCCGTGTGACCGGCTGATTTGCTGCATCGCGATCACGTTAATCCGATTGGTAATCGAAACTCGACACCGAGGTCTTGCCTCCGCAGAAGTGTAGAATCAGCGTGCAATGCAGAAATTCAACTGGGCAATCGATAACTCGTGTCAAGAACCTATTTGTGGCTATTTTAAATCGCATGGAATTTCATCGACGCAAAGGGAAAAGAGAAAATCTGGAGCCCGATCTCGGGCACCAATAATGGGCTTCCTGGCTTTTAATAAACCGCTTGCAGGCTTGTTAAAAAGTGAATTCTTTTCTTCAGTTCGCGTGGTTAACGCGTTCGCGTTGCGCAAGTTAATTAGCAACGAGCAATGCAAATAACACTGCACGATAAAAACGTGCTCGCGAGTGCACGTTTTTCTTACACACGTTTCTTATTCGTTTCTTCTGTTTCCTCTTTTTCCTTTTTTTTTTTTTTCATGTTCGTTCGCGTTTCATTTCTCTTTTACCCTACGTCACCTGATCGTCGTCGAATCGATTGCCTGGTGTTTTCACCTCTCCGTGTTTTTTAAAACGAAACCGTAACGATGTTGCAGTACCGTTCTAATCAGGAATTCATAGATACGTACCTCGCTAAGAAGGAAGCACTAGAAAATGAAAGAGAACGTCGGCAACTTATGCAAAAAAGCGCAATCAAGATTCAAGCCTGGTGGCGAGGTATTATGGTACGACGGAAGTTAGGGCCGTATCGACCTACGGAGAAGAAGAAGAAGCGACAAGCTAGGACAAAGAAATAACTCTCCTTTCTATTTGCCTTACTTCTTAATACATATCCCCCTCCCCCGCTGCTTCTGAAACAGTACTTGAATGAAAATAATATTTATTCTTCATCGTTCGTGAAATGTTTGTTTTCGCTTCGTCTACGCTTCGTGCATCGCTTATCGCTTATATCAATGGTACATAAATGCAAAAGTAAATAAAACTCATGGCGAAGAGAACATTTTAATTCGAACGAGATGCTTGATCTTTGACCGTTACTTGAATCCGACCAATCCGACACAGAGAGACGAGAAAATAAGAACAGACCGTGATCATCTTCAACGGACGATCCAGGCAGAAAATCGAGGCAGTTCGAGATGAACTGAGAAAGTTCGACGATTTCCGACAACGTTCGGAATTCCCGCAGACAGTTTGGCATTCACGTGAAAATTCCCAAGAGAGTTCAGAATTCCCGAGAGAGTTCAAGATTCCTGCGAGACTCTCAAGAATGGGTTTGGGTTTCAAGAAAATCTCGAACGATTTCTCGGTAATTTCTCGGTGATCCCCGAGAAGTAAGAATCCTTATTATTGGGAGTGGTATCTGTGTTTCGAGAGAATCGAGTCTTTGCTCTTTCTCTTACGAAACAATGGATGTCTGGTGCGTCAATAACACGGTGATGCCAATAATCTGAATCGTCTGACGATTGTACTTGATTGTTCAAAATCCAGAAATTCTACTATTTTTTCGTTTGGAGCCAAATCTTCGATTCTTAACGCTAAACGTACCAAGCGGTGTCAAATGACCGCTTTTCAAAATTTACTTCAAAATCGTACATTCATTGTTACTTTCTTTCGCTGATCTTTCGTTTCTGTAAATTCTGTATATTATCTGATTGTTCAATTTTTCGCTTTTCTTCTCTTAGCTTATTTTTTACCGAGAAAAATTCTTTTGCATACCTCATGCACCGCGAGGGGTCATTTGACCCCTCACGAAATTTACGTGTTTTTCTGACTGAATTTATAAATCAAAACCAACGAAAAAAGTTACGATACTAAGTTCGAGACATAATGGCGTCAAAACCAAAAACAATGGAAAGCGAAACAATTAGTTATTGTTATACGACTAAATTTGGCGTCGATGTGGTTGACAAAATGGCGTCAAATCCAAATGCAATTGATGGCCTGTGCACGTATTCTTCGATATTCTGGATTTAGCTGGAAACAATGCATGGATACTCTGTCGAGAAACAACTGGAATAAAGATATCAAGAACAGCGTTTCCTGTTACAATTAGCAGATGAACTAGTCACAGAGTATCGCGAATTTCTTGAAGAAGGAAAGGGAACATCAAGCAGCCCAAGCAATATTTCTCAATCACGAAGAACATGTCAAATAAGATTGTGCACGGGTAATAAAACCACTTGCATAATTTGCGAAAAATTTGTCTGCGGACAAATGTATGAAGGAGAAACCAGTCGTATGTAAAAAGTGCAATTAATTGATTATTTTTTTTATTTAAATAAAAATATATGTTCGATCATTTTATTAGAAATCAGAAGTTACGTTGCGAATTATTTCCTTTAATAAATTGAGAATTTCTTTCTAAAAATCAATGTTTATTCATAAGGGGTGGAGGGGGTCAAACGACCCCTTATGGTAAGATAGGTATATGTAAAACGTCGGTACGTTTAGTGTTAAATAGCACCCTTTGATCGGCAAATAAATAAATCAATAAATCATTCGAAGCGGAGCACCTGAAAACGAATTGCGATAAATATCAAAGAGAAGGAAAGTTATTCGTGAAACGTAATTAATATTTTCAATTCCTCGATTCCTTTTCGTCGCCGCGAGCTCGGGCGGCTCCAGTTTAATAAATCTTTCAAGCCCACTTCCAATGTTTGCAAATTAGAACGAAATAACCTATTGTAATTGCGTTCATAGCCACGCAAGTAACAACCCTATTCAACGTGTAAATGCACGCTGGTCGCATAACAGAATTTAATTTTGATGCATGCACGTAGTCGGAGTGCTTGAACACGGAACGTGTGACTATAATAAACGGCTAAAAATCCTGTCCGAGGCTACACTTCTTTTTTTTTTTTTTTTTTTTTTTTTGGCTGTCGTAACGAGACACGTAGAACTTACACGGCGTGAAAGTTTTTGGTCATTTTGATCGGTAGAATTTTCCTGGTGCACAGACGGATTGTAACCATATGTTACACAATCGTGAAATTTCTCTGAATCTTGACGAAACTTTATTTATTTATGCTTTTCTACTCGGTTATTAATATTTCGTTACTTTGCCAACCTTTCATTCTGAAAGCATACGCGTGGTCGATAAGAAGTATTAAACAACTTTACAACACTACGGTACCGCCATGTTAACTAACCAAGATTCGAGATATTATATTTATGATTTCTCTTAATGTAACTGACCAAGTGAAACAGTCTCCACTGTTCTTGGTTAGTTAACAAAACTATCATCACCGTAGAAACGATATTAAGTCTGTCAAAAGAATTGACTCAATGGATAATAACCTCGATATGGAAGTTTCCAGGTATAGCTTCGCAATGTGGGAATGGCAGACATTTAGCTTGGCATTTAGCTTACATCCGAAACATCATGGCGACACCTGTCACTCATTTCTGACGTAGTCGAAGTTTCTGGTTCGACAACGAGCGGCCATGCATTTTCCTTCATGAGAAATTCACGAACTCTTTAACCTACTCTGTTTGAAAGCATGCAAGCTTACCGCCGTGACCGTGCGGCCAACCACCTCCTTAGATTACGATATAAGGAATGGTTTTAACACGTTGTGGCAGTGCACGCACCCGATAGCGCAGCGTCTGTATGTACCGGGTGACCGATAACTCGTGGTCAACCGACCGGGAGGTGATTCCACGCGTGAAGGCCTGTCGAAAGGAAAAAAGAATAAAATTTGTTCGTTAAAGCTAAAGAGTTTCCGAGAAAATCGAATTTAAAAAATTTATCAGCTATGTACTTGACTTTGGCTGATTCCACACTGGACAGGCGTGAATAATCGACACAAGGATATTCTACGCGCGAAAATGAGCAGAAACTGTGGAATAAAATTTTAATGAACAAATTTTATTCCTTCTTTCCAACGTGCATTTTCATCGTGCAGAATCATCGAGTCGATTGGTCATGGAGATCGCGGAACACCCTGTATATATTACACACATACACTCCTTTCTGACCTACCTTTCATATAGGTTCAATCGTAATTTATATCATAAGCGAATGTATAACGGCTGATTTTCAGCAGCGAAATAAATCGAAAACGAAATTCGTCCTTATATTTTCTTGTCTTTATATTTTCGAATCTACAAATAATTTAAAAGAATTTGGTTAAGTATTACATGTTTTTTTTTTCTCTCTCTCTCTTGTAACAGAGGAAAAATTTTAATCTATACGGCAATTATTATTAAGTGAATGTCTTGCCCTTATCTATGTACGTCTTTAAAAGTTGAAAAAGAATATTATATTAAATTCGTTCATTATATTCGTCGAACTTGAATCTTTGTTATGGTCATGTTTTTGTACGTTCATTCGAAGTGTGGAAGGTCACTTTAACAAATAATAACAGTATTCATTTAAACTGAACAGAAATAAAACGTACTTTATCATTGTCAGTAACTTTCAACTACGCTCTTTTGAAAATTCGATAAATGAAAATATTTTTCACACAGTTTCGTAGCTACGTGCTGATTTTATCGCTTTCAACACGATTAAGTTCAAAATGCAATTAATTCCTAGATCCTGCGTAACAAAATCGCAGAGGGCGCAAGAAACTCTATAATTTTTTTTCAGGTCGGTATTTCAGAATCTGAAAGATGCAGACGGGTTCTGAAATGGACGAAATAGATACGATTGACTAAATACAGGCATTGATCATTTAAATACCTCTGTCACAGGCCTCTGTCATTTTTAATGAATTGCTTGAATGAAAACCATTAGTCGATAATGTCGAGTAACTCGGAAAAAGGACTAAGAGGGCTCCAGTGATTTTACAAATGTATGTACATATTTTGCAATATTCATTTGAATAGTTATAAATTAATCATTGTTAACTCTAATGTATGAATAACTTGCTACATTGTAAATTTTATCATTATAGAAAATAATTACACAAGTTTATTTAATTGTTCACTTCTAATCAACGAATTGAAAAGGGAAAAAGGAAACTTATCTACTTGCACCACAAAATGCAGATTAAATAAGATTAAATAAAATATCATTATATAAGGACACAGTTATGGCTACTATCGATGCAGAAATTAATAAGAAGAAGAATAATTACTTAGCAGCATATCACATTCTAAAATTTTCAAAAAGTGACAAGGATGATACAGAAGCCGTAGATATTGAACGCAGATGTTTTGCTATCAAATACTTAACAGCAAGACACTCGTAAGTTCTACAATTTTATTTTTTTTTTTTTATTCTGATATAAATAATTTATCGTTTCCCATTCTTATTAAATAATTTCATACAGTGAGTCAGAAGATATGGCGGCTTGTCTACTCCAAAGAAGTTTAGAAGATTATCAAAGCTTAATGGAAAATAGAAATGGTGTAAATAATTATTGGAAGCAATGTAAATTACAAACACCAAAAATCAGTAATAATCCACAGAAATGGAAGTCAGGTTTATGTGATATAGACATAGCGCTAAACTTTGTAAAACCTTTGGCTTGCCAAGATAACAATAGCATGCCTTGTCGTGGAAGATGTTTCAATGACAGACATGTAGAAAATATTATCAATGCATGGAAGAATAAAGAAATTGTATCGAGAAATAGAAAAATAAGTATTCGCGCAAAATCACATCTTAGTCAGAGTCCAAGTACAAGCCATAAAAAAGATATTGAAGATAATGTGCAATGTGAAGTTGATAAGTCTTCCTTTTCATCCAATAGTTCTGCAGATGAAATTATTAGTACACAAGTGAATTGTAATAAACAATTAAAGATATCTAAGTTTCACTCTGTGAATCAAGAAAATCAAAATTACATCAAACAAAAGTTTGAACCTAAATCACACTTCAAATTTACAAAAGAAGAGTCATTTAAAGCATGTAAAAATAATCAGGAGTTGTTGAATTATCATAGAAATATAAAATTAAAAGCACCAATCCCCGTCCAGCATAGTGAAAAAGATTCTAACATTGCTAAATCTAAAATGAACTTTTTCAAAACTGCCAGAGACGAATTAAACGTACAGCAAATGAAAACTAATAAGCCAATGCAAAAGAAGACTTTAGGTGGGAAGGGATCGATTAATTCTCAGTTTGTTTGTCCATTTAAAAGGGAAAAAGAGAAAGCTCAAGAAAATGCATATAATAACGAAAGTGAGTCAATGGAAATAGAAGATGAGAGACTAAAAAATGTAGAACCAAAAATGATTGAACTAATAAAGAACGAGATAATGGATTCAAAAACAACTATTTGTTGGGATGACATAGCTGGTCTAGAATATGCAAAGAAAATAATAAAGGAAGTAGTTGTATATCCTATGCTGAGACCTGATATTTTCACTGGCTTACGTAGACCACCTAAAGGAATCTTATTGTTTGGCCCACCAGGTACAGGAAAAACACTTATAGGAAAATGTATAGCATCACGGAGTAAATCGACATTCTTTTCAATATCAGCGAGCTCCTTAACTTCAAAGTGGATAGGCGAGGGAGAAAAGATGGTCAGAGCATTGTTTGCTGTTGCTAGAGTTTATCAGCCGTCAGTAATTTTTGTTGATGAAATAGACTCATTACTTAGTCAAAGGTCCGAGACTGAACATGAAAGCTCTAGAAGATTAAAAACTGAATTTTTAGTGCAGCTGGATGGAGCTGCAACTGCAGACGAAGATCGTATTTTAATTGTAGGAGCAACGAATAGACCACATGAACTAGACGAAGCAGCACGTAGACGATTGGTCAAAAGACTGTATGTTCCCCTACCTGAATTCAAAGCTCGTAAACAGATCATAAATAATTTATTAATAACTGTTCCACATAATCTTACTGAAGAGGATATAAATAATGTAGCTGAACAATCAAAAGGATATTCTGGAGC
Organism: Tetragonula carbonaria; assembly: GCA_032399595.1. Lineage (NCBI taxonomy): Eukaryota > Metazoa > Arthropoda > Insecta > Hymenoptera > Apidae > Tetragonula > Tetragonula carbonaria. The sequence continues at coordinate 7,593,675 of JAUCRC010000006.1, read as the reverse complement.
CGATATGTCAAATTTATGTAAAGAAGCTAGCATGGGACCAATCAGAAGTATTCCATTTAATCAGTTAGAGAATATTAGAAAAGAAGATGTCAGACAGGTAACAGTTGATGATTTCAAAGAAGCATTGATACACATGCGTCCGAGTGTATCAGAATCAAGTCTAACAACTTATGTTGAATGGGATGCTATATATGGAACTGGAACAGCGCAGAATTATAAAGCATAACACATATTTTTACAATTTTTAATATTACAATTTTATTTTTCTAATATATATTTTCACAATAAAAATACTTATTGATATAGTTAAAAACTTAGAATTTTACGCTATACTTATATATATATATATATATAGTTAATTTCCATCATATAAATTCAACAAAATAAATTTTTTGGCTGTAACCAACAATTAAATATTCCTCATTGTAAACCATTATATTTAATGAAATAACAGCTGAGGAATCAAGACATAATTTTTTTGAAGCGATAATATCAAAATTAATTGTTCTAAAATCGTCTATGTAAAATATATGAACATTTCCTGAAAAAAATTATTTAATATAATTCTAAATGTTATACTTAAGTTATATAAAAAGATTACCTGAGTCTAAGCCCAAAAAAAGTATATGACCATATACTAAAATTACAGTAGGAGTTCCATATAAGATAGGAAATAAATTATGGATTTTCCATTGCTCTTGCACCAAAAAGCCTACGTATCCAAATTCTATAATTACATTGAAATATTTTATTAATTTTACTTAATTATATCTAATGTATGAGATTTCTTACCTGTAATACACGCAATTATATTTGGTTTAAATACATAATAATGGCGAATTCTTATATTTAGTGGTAGAGCACGTCTATAAATATACTCTTTTGTATCTTCATCCAGAGACATATTTACAAAGTATCCTCTTTCTGTGTAAAACAGCAACTAAATCATATTTTAATATGAATGTTAAATTAAACAATTGTAATTTCTTTAAAGTTTCTTTGTTGTTATTACTTTATTATAGTTTGCACCAATAGCAACAACATTGTCTGCACTAAATTCATATAGTCTTCTTGGTATAGATCCTTCAATGCTGATTTTATTATGCATGGCAATATAGCAATAACTGTAACTTGTACTGTAAAACATTGATTATATTAATTGATTTGATATATACATATATATATTTATACATTATATTCTTTAAGCCGTACGAAATAAATTTTCCATGAGTCATACTAAGTAGTTTCAATGTCTTCACATCCCAAAAGCTTATATGGTTATTTATAGAACAACATATACAAACGATATTTGTTTCTATAAAACATAAACGTATAACTAATTATATATATATCATTAGAAGTACTCGTCAGATTTTTGTTTATAAAAATTTGTAAATACCATCTCTGAGAAGCTTTACACTATGTATATACTCCATATGATCAACTATATATTCGCATGTTTGTAGATTGGGAAGATGGTACAAATAAATCAATCCTTCAGATGTCCCTATTGCTAACAAATTTTCTAAAAAAAAAAAAAAAACATTTGTTGTACATACTGTGTATAATTTTATATCTTCAACATATTACCTGATGTATCTATACATGTAATGTATTCTGTAGGATTGTCTATTGGTTTAATACATTTACTTTGTGTATCACACTTTGTCATGTTTTTACATTTAATCCATAATTTATACATTGCTATCCAAAATTTAACATCATGTTTCTCATGAAAATTAGTATAAAATCTTTTTGAATCTAATGTTTCACACAAAGTAGACCAAAACTCTTCAGGAATTTCATTTTTGCACAATTTGTACCATTGAGCGCTTTGCTATGAAAGTAAAATAGAAAATTAACATTCATAACAATGTACATATATACACGTGTATATGTATATATATATGTATGTATAGCCACACCACGCACGCGCACACACACATCGCACACACACATCACACACACACACGCACGCACACACACACACACACACACATACACACATACACAATACATATGAGTTCCATTAAGAGCACTAAAATTTTGCAATTGAAATTATAATTATTTACCTGTAACATTTTATCAATAATGTCTTTCCAACATTTACAAATTATTCTCATATTTACAAGCGTCGGTGGATCGACGTATAAAAATATATGTTCCCATATTTCCACAGGGAAAATCATTATTAAAATCGTAAATAAATCAAACGGATTAAACGTATTTAAATATTCAAATACAAAATATTCAAGTATTTATATGTATTACTTATATTTCCTGCTAGCTGCTACTTCTATAACTGCCAATGTACACGTGCACTGAAGCTTTTCTTTATGTAGCTTTTCTCGATCGTTATCGATTTTCGAAATGCAGTTGTTGCATTTGAGAAATTTCGAAAATTCCTAAAATAAAATATTGTATTGCGTAAGCAATCATAATATTGGATTAAAACACATTTTTCGTTTCAAAATATTATTTTTCTAATCTAAAATTTTTAAACCGCAATTTCATTGATCAATTAACTAAACAATTTTTAAAATTTTAAAAAATGTCAACGATATTCCAATTTTTCTGGATTTTAATGATAATCTTAATAATATAAAAATAATAATAATATAATAATTAAATAATTTTCTAAACAATTAAATTAGATCCTGATAATCTTTGGTAAGAAAAAATTGGCGAATATTTGAATTCTGTTTATGTTATTAATGAACATTTATTAAAGGACTTTGATTTATGGCAAAATTTATTTATAAGTGTTTGAGTAAAATATTATATGTAAAATGTTATATGGAAATAATTAGTTTGTTCTATTATATATGAAAAATTGCATAAAGTTATAAAATTCGGAAGAGTATATCGAGGTTTCGTCACGTATCAGGGAAAGTGTTCTAGTTTCAATATAAGATTGACTAGAACGATAAAAAAAAAAAAAAAGACTTGAAAAGGTCAAGAGCATTTCGTGTCGAGTCGAATCAATAAATATTAAATTACAGTTTAAAGAAGGGCACCCACGCTGAAAAGTTTTTATTGGCTAAGAAACGCGATATGACATAGAGAATATGGATTTGACATTAAGCCAGTGGTTTTACCTAGTCTCGCACGTGTACGGATGAGTGGAACCTCTAACCTTAAAAATTTGAAATAACTTCGTTTTTACAAGAACAACTAACACATTATTCTGTATAACTGACTACAAAATGGCAGATCAAGGTACAAATAATTTCTTTTTATATTTATAATATTATCTTTTTTATATAATGTAAAATTTGAGTGACTGACAACATTTATAGTTACACATTGCATTTTAATTATTTTGATAATTCTCGTAGCATTTATTTAATTTAAACGTAACATAAATAGTTGTACAGATATCTTGAAATTTACTCAGTAATTTTCTAAATGATAAAACGAATACATTTTACTATTGACATTAAATTTTACTATTGACATTAAATTTTGAGGTTCTTAATAATGTAATAATGTTCAATGTAAAGTTTATTTCTTTTAATGTTTCAGCCATTCCTTCGAAAGACAATTATGAAAGTGAAACAGATGAAACAAGCGACAATGATAGCGGAGATGATTGGGATGAAGTGACAGAAGATTTTGAATCTATACCATGCCTTTTTTGTAATGAAATCACCAGTAACTTTTCTATGGCATTGGAGCATCTTACAGCATTACATAAATTTGATTTGAAAGACTATATAATCAAAAATTGTTTGGATACTTATAACTACATTAAATTAATTAATTTTATTAGACATAAAAATATCTTGCCTGATCAATTGAATGCATTAAGTATAAAAACATGGGAAAATGAAGAATATTTAAGACCTGTTATAGAAAATGATCCTTGGTTAATGTTTGGTAAGTATGGGTATAAGTGAGTTAATTATAAATTAATTAATTTTCCTTTATTATTGTTGCACATAAAGATATTGAAGAGATAGAAGAAAAAATAACGAAACCTGTTGCGTATACTGTAAATTGGGAGAATGGTCGCGTCACAATGTCCGAGACACATTTCGCTGAATTACAAAGAACTATACAAATACTTAAAGTGCAATTAGAACAACGCGAATCAGCATGTTTCTTAGCAAAACAGGTATTCATTCGCATAATTTAATATCTACGTATTAAATAAAACAGCTTTCAAACCATATTCAATTTCAGCAAATAGATGAAATGTCACAAAAAGCACAAAAATTGGTTTTAGATAGCGATTTAGATGAAAACAATACCCTTAAATCTGGTAATTCTAATTGTAATGTTGATAAGGGTTACTTTAATACATACAATCATTTCGCTATACATCATGAGATGTTAACAGTAAGTGTATGGATTGTTCTTTAATAATGAGTACAATATTTTAATAACAAGAACAATCTTTTTGCAGGACAAAGTACGAACTGAAAGTTATAGAGATGCATTATTAACAAATGCTAATAAATTTAGTAATTGTGTGGTACTAGATGTTGGTTGTGGAACTGGCATTCTTTCTATGTTTGCAGCGAAAACCGGATGTCGCAAAGTAATCAGTGTAGATCAGTCTGATATAATATACCATGCAATTGATATAATAAGGTAGATAGAATGTCTACATGTATATAAACAGTTCTTTTAATATTTGGATTTTCCTTCTGGAATAATTCTTTTTAATGCATTTTAGGGAAAACAATTTAAGTGATATTATCACTTTAAAAAAAGGTCGGCTCGAGGACATTAACCTTGACGAAAATAAAGTAGATGCGATCGTGTCTGAATGGATGGGATATTTTCTCTTGTTCGAGGGTATGTTGGACACAGTGATTTACGCAAGGGATAATTATTTAACTTCCGGTGGAATACTTCTTCCTAATAGATGTACACTCAGTATTGTGGGAAGTGGAGATACAAGTATGTATTTTTTAAATAACGGAATTATAGTATTCTCAAACATTCCTATTTTAACTTAACTTATTTGACTGACTTATTAATTTTTGTAGGAAGATATGTTGAACTTATTGATTATTGGTCAAATGTGTACGGTTTTAAAATGAGTTGTATGAAAGCGGAGGTTGTACGTGAGCCGAGCATAGAAATTTGTAACGCCGACGAATTAATAACGAGCACTGTTGAAATTCAAGCGTTCGATTTATACAAAGTTACGAAAGATTGCGTAAACTTCTCGTCACCTTTCGAACTTAAAGTAAAGAAGACTGGATCACTGACCGCAATTGTTGGCTATTTTGATATCTTCTTTGACTTGGACAATCCAATTTATTTTAGCACGGGACCTTGCTCGCCTCCAACACATTGGAAACAAACAGTATTTTCGTTGAGTGAACCTATTAGCATTACCGAAGGTAAGTTCAATAAAAGTTGAAATATAAAAGTTGCTGATTGTTAAATGGAGAAAAGTAAATGCAAGAATTTTTTTATAGGGGAAATATTACGTGGTAAATTAGTCTGTCGTAGACACGTCCGAGACATTCGAGGACTTATGATTACAATTCATATTAAGAATATGAGCCAAGTTTATTATTTAGAGTAATCGCTTTGAGAACTATTTAGTAGACGTAAGTGCCAAAAAAGGGAAAAAAAGATAAAAATCAAATAAAAATATAGGGTCCATAACAGCTTGCTGACTATAAAACTCTGTTGACGACTATCATTACAAAATTAAATAGTAGATGCGAAAAAAACGTAGGAAAAATCGTTCGATACCCGTATTTTTTACGATATTGCGATTTACATTTTAAACCCTTTTAAAGACCGTAGAAATTATATAACTCGGTATAGATACCGAAAGCTTCGTCTTCTGCAATGATGAGGGTAGATATAAACAATTTTTATAGAATTTTTTTATTTTATTAAAATTTCTTTTATATAGCCAAAGATTATGTTGATCGTTTTTTATAAATTATCTTACATAAGCACAGTGCACATTCTTTCTACAGGACATCGTCGTAATTAATGCGAACTTTATAGTAGACATTGTTTACGATTTGTGCCTTTTTCACGATTTACATATGTAATTGACCATAAAGTTAATATTTTGAAAGATTAAGTAGTTCCGAGATAAAAGTGATATGGTAATGTTTCATTTTACAATTCCGTCGAATTATGAAAACAGTTTTCACGATAGTGATAAAAGAGATATTTAAGTATGTAACCTGGTTGCACAAATATTTTATTGAGTCAAACAATGATTACGGTCAGCTTTAAATTTAAAATATGATACTCCTTTGGATGCATGTATTTGAAAAAAAAAATCAAGTTTTATCAGTGCACCCGGGATTCTTGTTACGCTTTCATTATACAAACAACGATTTCGAATTCGCTCAAGTTAAATATAATCCAGCAGTCCTATAAATAACTCCGACAAATAAATTAAAAAGGAAATATGCATGCTTTTTACTGGCATATCTTCTTCCGTCGCGATACTGTGTATCTTGAATTTTAATAATTGATAATGAAATCGTCCAGAATTTATTTAAAAATACAAATATTTTTGCCAGCTTTCTTGCATGTACTATTGTAGAATAAGTATTTATATTTAATAATTAACCGTTAATGAGATGAAAATGAATACCAACTCAACATCCTATCTTATGTAGTTCATAAAGAAAATAATGTGATCACTCTTGATTTCGTTTAAGTCCATTCTAGGAAAAAAAAAAAATCCAAAATGGCCCCATATTGCTTATGAACTTGTAATTTAGTTCCCTCTTTTAAAATTGCCCTGCACGTTGTTTATAAGCCAGGGTCAATTTAAAAAGTACTTATGCTTCCAGGTTAAGGTATGTAATACAACTCTGTGATATAAAAAAATAAGTAATAGTAAATTTATTTGATTGTAAGTCAGGAGAATTATTGCCTTTCTTGATTATAATATGTATACTTTTACATAAGTAAATAATCTATCATGCTATGCTTAAAATCAAATAAATTGAAAAAAAATCTTACAAGTTTAAATTATTTCGCATTCACATGTTGCTATCACGTATTTTTATGAAGTCAATCATACATATACATATACATATGCATATGCATATATATATATATGTATATATGTATATATATATATATATATATATATATATATAAATAAATGTGAAAAATCTCAACATTTTTATTTTCATTCACACTGTTTTTCTTTACATTATTTAAATCTCAGTATGTATAATCTATATAATACTACTTTTTTTTTTCTTAGTCTTTTAAAATTATCGATCAAATTGATACTCGAACATTTCGATTCAATTAACAAAATACTTATAATTTCCTTTTCAGTATCAAAATATATGTTTACAAGTTTCTAATGTTTACAAGTTTACAAAAATGTTATCTTCTTTAAAAAAAACTTTAAGATGTATGTTGTAAGCGAAGTTTACAGTAGATCACAAACGTTACTTTTACTTTTCTGTACAATTTTTACAGCAAATGAAATCCCAAACCTTCAATATCGGAAGTTTGGATTGTCAGTTTGCCAACCTTTTGCATTTGGTCCAAACTGATAAACTAATCTTCGGCCGAGTACAGGTTGAAAGATTTTACTTTTATAATAGTACCTGAAAAATGTTTTTATTTAAAAGATATCACACACAATCGCCAAAATAAATTTAATCGAAAAAAAAGCGAATGGAAAATTACCTCATCGCTCGGCTCAGTTTTTCGTATGTCATTTTCGTGTTTCCTTTTCTTGAGCCCCATCGTTTTGCAACTTCGTCGCTCTTTACGAATCGGAATTTCGCCTGAGAGTAATCTTCCCAACAGATTAAACTCGGACATGTTTCTCGATTACGTAAAAGATCCCTGATGAACTCCCAAAGTTTTCCTTGACCAGTAGCTACGTACATATCGTTACGTGAGTATCGTCCAATTAACAAAATACTTAAATTCAAAATACTATACTTACGATTCTTTTTTGGTTTTAACATTCTCGGTCTACCTGGTGGTCGTTTGGTAGTAGAAACATCAATACTATTATTATCTGACTCTGCGTCTATAACAGTAAAATGTTTATGCATCTCGTTATAAGGAAAACAAATTATTTCCTCTATAAAAAAAAAAAAAAAAAAAAATTCACATTACCCGATGTACTGTTGGAATTGATTCGCGCATATTCGTCTTCAGAATGGGGATGGATGGTATCAAACGATGGAACTACAATTATATAAATTTATTTTTATAAACGATTAACCACATCATTTGTAGTTTTTGTTTTAACGAACATTCACGTAGATTACATACGTATATTCGAGATATACTGAGAATGAAGTAGATCGTAGAGTCGTTCTCCATACAATGGATCGTGATTGATAAAGTCATTTTTGGTAAAATTGACCAACTCATTTCCTGGCACCGCAAGGCTATGCTGAATCAAGCTGTACGGTTGCCCGATGTAAGAAGCCGCAGACATCAACCAGTTTATTGTTTCTTCTTGACACCAGTTTCTAATCGGTTTGTCTGACCAGCCGGTGCCATCGATTTCGTTAGTTTCATCACCTGTTGAACATGGGCTGATATGAGAAAGTTGATAAAAATCGATGGAACATCGATAAAAATTTTCCACAGAAATTACCAAAGTAACATTTCTTTCGAGATGGTTCGTGGTAACTGCGCGTGGTCAGCGCGTTAGTTTTCAGCGTGACCAACGAGTCCATATCCAGCACGAAGTGATCGTCGTCGTCGTTTAGATTAGGAAACGAAGGGCACACCTGCAAGCAGAACGTCGTATCGGATGACAAACAAATCCGAAACGAAATCAAGTTTCTGCGTTAATGACCTTGCTGGCGTCTTCAAGCGTCCCGTCTCTTTTCATCGTGGAAGGCTGAGAAAAACGAGATCGCGGCGGCAGTCTCTCGTTTTCTCGAACTGGCTTTTGTGCACGCGAGACGGAAATACCATATTTACGTCTCTCGATTCTCAGTGCATTTGCATAGAACAGATATCGGTAATTTGCGACAAACAACTGCGGGTCGTTGTTTCAAAGATTGTTCGTTTACTCCTTTTTCTTTTTTAATATTGCGCTTTCGGCTTTGTGCAATGTGTGCAGACATTTTAAATGATCAATAATGACAACGTTTTAAATTAATGAATTAGCATGCATAAGTGTTGCTTAATTGCCAGTTATTAACCGATAAGTGACACTCCTTCGAAACGATACATTTTCACAATCTTGTTTCTTTTTTCTTTTTCTCTCGTATCTTGTATCTTCGCTGGTCGTTTTCTTTTTTTTTTCTAATCTTTGAACATTCAATATTCGTAATTAACGTTTATTGAAATATTATACATCTCGTACGTGGATCATTATGACTGATTCATCTTTGAATTTTTTAAAGGTAGTAATGAATTGAATTTTTATAACGATCAAAAATTCCGATTACCATTTGCGTCAGTATTTGCGCAATAGTTGCTGATCACCAACGTAACTATCGATACGACAATCGTCAGAAATATTGTTTCATTTCATCGAACGACAACAACTTTATTACTAACTTTATCACAAATCATTTCGCTAAATCTACAAGTGTTTTCTACAATTTGTTCTCGCATTTAGGTGCGAATACTCGTGCAATATATACGACGCTCGAGTTATCGCGTCTTCGATCGTCGTTATTCTTCATAGAAATGCAATTTTCACGATCTTGCATTTTTCTTACCAAAGAAAAAGAAAAAGAAACGGAATGAATTCTAAATTCTAACTTGATAGAAATATATTTCATATTTCGTACGCAGCGTCCAAAGAATGAATCGAGACAAAATTGTTTGCCTTACTCTGTGAATCAATTGTAACAAATTGTTGGTTATTTTTTCCGTTTCTGATTTGTTTTCGTTCGTTACGTTAAATATACAAATATCGTTCGTTCCTTTGCTCGACTTTGTCTCGGTATTTATTCAAAATGCTATCGCTTGCGATATACGCGTGTGAAGAAATTAAAACTGTGTTACAGCTTTCTGTTTTTCTTCTCGTGCGTGCGAATACCGATCGGGGAAATAACACACATGCATTTTCTTAGAAAGTTCGTTACAAAACACTAGCGACGCACGCGCCTGCGGCATTAACAAACGTCTCGGCCAAGCACGTGAAGAAACTCGTGCGTTCTTTTCTTCGTGAAGAACAGCAGAACAGGTAAATAGTCAGTCACGTGCATTACAACGTATAAAAATCGCATAACAAATCTAACTAACATCAATTCAACTAATTCAAACTGAACGACTTTGCAACGATTTTGCAAGTAAATCGTAACTCACCTCCGTCAAGTCGATTCTGTCGTAACTACCGAACGGGTCCATCTTCCAGTTCACTCGATTTCTCAATTATAAATAAACGCAAAGTCTGCCGCGTGAGCGCAGCAACAGGTACACGTCCACGTCGTCGAGGATGATCACAATTTACGTAAAGATAAACTGTATGTACGTATATATGTCACAGCGCAGTAAGTCGCATCGCTGTTTGTCGAGAACAGATTGCAACAAGCGAGTACTACACCTTCGACTGCAACTGAACACAGAATCGTCACGGCGATGTCGCGCAACGCGATACTGATCGCCGGTCGCCGAAATGTCTCTGACGAAGACGGCGTCGCCAAGCTGCAGTGACGCGAAGACGTCAGTGGGAGTACCGCGGGGACGGATAGCGCGGATGAGCAGGTTTCAACGGGGATTTCCCGCTCTTTGGAATCGGCCAATCACCGGCGTTGTGCTTCGCGATAGCTGACGCAATAATTGCGGATACACAACATTGGCGGCGGTCTCGGGGATCCGGAGAGTCCAGAGATGAAAACACAACCGAAAATATATAGCTAACGCGATGGGTTATTCCCCGAGTGGCTTCGTTATTTTACAATCGCAACGAGCTCGACCTGACTCGGCACGCTGGAGTATTTGTGGCGGTATTAAGAGTCGATTTCCAGTTTTTTCTCTCCTTTAATTTTTTTTTTTTATTTTTCTTCATCAGCGAAATTCCTTTTCTCAGGAGAAGTTAAATCTACGAACTTCACTGTTCTGTGCAGTGGAATTAAATTTGAAATGATCGAGATTTGGAAGTGATAAAGCTACGTTTTGTTTGCGAACTCTTCAGATTCCTCAGTCTGTATTTATTCGAGTCTTTGATTCCTGTATCTTTTCACGATATTCGCGATTGACTATAATTTATTAATATGATTTTGTCATATCTCAGGGTATGTCCTAATTTCTGTTTTAAGATCATTGTAAAGAAGATACTATTATGTTTATCATTTAATCGGTCAGATTGAATTTTTGTTTTTAGCTATTCTATACATGAAATGATCTCACAGATTTTCTGAATTTCTATTTTTCTCGCCATTTATCGCCAGAATCGTTTGGAATTTATCGAATGACACGGACTCAACTATATACAATGTAATGTATGAATTAATAAAAAAAACTCCAGATGAACCAAGAGAATTATTGCGAAAAGAAACGTCAGGTATCTAAATAAATCTAAATAAATAAGTATAAAATATCTCGTGTTAAAATCAAAGTTTAAACATAGATGTAATCATTTACTGGAGGATATTTTCAAAAGAAAAAATGAAATTTAATTTTAGAAGCGTGATTCACTAAATCGATGTAGATATTGCATATATCGTGCTTAAAATAGGAGAAGAAAGGATTGCATCACAAAGAGTTGATGTGTTCCATTTAAAATTCTAACACACAAAGTATCATCTCCCGGTTTGTGTGAGAAGTTTTTTAACATACACTTGGACAAATATATGTATGTTATGAAAAATACGCATGCGTTGCTTAAAATATATTTCTTCAAACAAGTGTGTAGGTTGTTTGCCGCCAAGTATGAGCACGTGTGTGGTGTTTTGAATTTTCCCAGTTTAAATTACTGACTCAACTGATCAATATCAATCTTTTTTTTTCAGGTTAAAAGGTTACATGTTCGATCAGTTGTATGTAAAATGATGCCATAAAAATAAGAATAGATAAAAAATAATCAAATATAATTAAATATGCATATCTTATATGTACGTTAATCAAAATGAAAGTATTATCATAAACGACTACTTGTCGTAGACGGAATTTCATTGAACAGCGTAATGTAGTGATTCATATTAATACTAATTTAGGTGAATAAGGTAATATTATAATATATAAGGTATAATATATAATATATAAGGTATATAATATAGACACACTTGATTGAACTATTTATTTAAACAGGCTCCGATTTCATAATAATTTTTATATCTGATTACTTTAATTATTTTATAAAATTATTCCTATATTTTTATGTTATATTTACAAACATTTTGTATTAATAATCGTATCTCGAATATTTCTAGACAATCCATGCTATCACACCAAAAGCCAAACGTGTATGTTAATTTCTATAAAATGGAAATTGACATCGAACTTTGATTTGTTCCTGGAAGTATCTTCTTTTTTTAAAATTATTTATTGCAAATCGACAATGACTTGACATGTAAAATCATCGAGGATGAAAATTCGTCTTTGCAGCGAGATTTCATCGGTGCCTTCGTGACACTGAGTCGTTTGAAGATCTTTACTAAGATTCCATTTTTCTTTTTTTTTTTTCTTTTTAACGGCGGTATTAATAGACACAGGTTGTTCGTCACGTGATTCTCAATAAATTGACTGGCTAGAATCAATGTGAGAAAAGAGGAGAATAATATTCTGCAATAATGTGTTCCGCGCGCATATCAAATTTTCCTGGAATGTTGTAATACGTGTATGTGCAACAACAAAGGTAGGTAGACTTTCAATAATGCAAAAATTACATTTTTAAACTTTGTATGCATCATACGTATGTATTATATGTCACAGGAATATTTTCAATGAACCCGCTAATGCTTCCAATTCGTACGTTCTGGCGTGTATACATATAATGTTTCCATCACGTTCGTCCAGACAAAATGCAATATTCGGAAAAGCTCTCACATTGGCGGCGCCTATGGACTCGTTTATTTATAGTACGCCACGATGTCTCGACATCAGAGTGTAAACATGTCGGTAGTACCATGGACTTCATTTTATTTTACGATGTACCTTTCTTTCTTTTTTTCTCCCGCGTGTCTTCTTTTTTTTTTTTTTTCTGTTCTTTTCAATTATGTCTCCGCACCGGGAAGAACGCGCTTTTTATCATAACTGCAATCCGTGAGACTCCTGGGGATTACTAATAACCAATTCGAGGAATTGCGATCGTGCAAACCAACCTTGCCGAGCTTTGATTTTATATCGGCTCTTTCGAAACATTTCGTTTACCGCAGAGAGACTGAAAAGTCAACGAATGAAAGGAATGAAGAAAAAAAACGAGGCAACGGTGATAAAGAAAAAAATAATTATATTGGCGCTGACACTAATTAAGGAAGTAATGGTATTTTCAATCCAGTCCAGTTCATAAATTTATACGGGAAATATACGAAGTTATGTGTCTGTGATTCATTTTGATCGGTCGTTCCATTTTCTACACGGAAGAATCGAAAAATTAAAAGGCTCGACAACTTTTGAACCTGTTTCCTGACTCGTCATTCGTTTTTTTTTTTTGGTTTCTTTATTCTCAGAGTATATCACTGACCTATCATAAAAATCGTAATAAAGTCTCAATTTTAGTAATTTTCAAGATTTCCATCCTTCGTATTCCTCGGTAAAATGTTTCTTTCTTTTAATCCTGATAATTCTGTTAAACAGCGATCTTGCTGATGCTGGTACATTTTCATTATACATTATGCACTTGCTTTGCAGTTTCTGCGGAAGTATAAGGAAGGGCATCTCGTTTCGAGGGTTGTCCTGTAAGCATCTCTGACCACATCTCCTAGGATATGGATTTTTGCGTATCTCGGTTTCCTCCACTTCCTACATAGATCTTTCTCGTATTACACAAAGTTATCGGATCACTCTACATGTTACAAAGTTGCGTTATTTAGAAAGGCGACAACATCACTGTTTCAATTACAGGCTTGTATTATCATATTCCTATTCTATTTTGAGTTCCTACTATATTTGCATTTCTATCTCGTTCGTTACGCTACGCTTGTGTAAAATCAGAACGAAATTATAAATGATTAGCTATCGCGTGATCGTTCACAGCTAGCAAACGAAAATTCCAACGTAAAATACCTTTTAATTTTTATTTACAAGAAGAAATAATTGACTTGTTCGAATAAATTATATGCAAATCTCGCGTACATGCGTATATGTGTACAAGCGGCCCATTTAATTACGGTGAAGTGGTAAATATTTAAGTTGCATCGATATGCAATCATCACTCGCGTTAAACTTATATCTTTTTAGAATGTTAAGATTAAGAAACTTAGTGGAAATACTTGGCGTCCTGTAAATAAACGATTTATATTACGCAGAAAATGACAGTACAATTCTAGATATACTGTATATGCAAATATTCAAACACACGTGTCATTACAAATGAAAACATAACTTTTTAAGTCCTTATCGTAAAAAATTTTTTTATTCTTCTTTTTTTAAATATATTACCATCGTGCACATTTATATATTTATTTGTGATTATTTGTCATTTATGTGGAAATGCAAATTGGTTCGAACAAGTTCTACGCTTCGTAAACAGAATATACATATATATACATACATACATACGTACAACATATATATATATACACACACACACACATATACATACATACATTATATATATACAAATACATACATACATTATATATATACAAATACATACATACATTATATATATACATACATACATATGTATATATATATATATATGTATGTATGTATATATGTGTGATAATTATAGTGAAATAGATACGTTGATAGATGTAAGTACGATGAAAGGGACAAATGAGATTGAAAATGAAATACGATTGTTTTTTTTTTCGCTTCATCCATGGCTTACGGCAAACTTCTTTTTTCCTTTTTTTATCTGCAGAGCGTAGTAACTCGAACTTCTGCGTAATCGCGCGTGTTTCGAAACGGGAAAGGTCACTACTGACTGTCAAACAGGTTCATAATTTTTTTAATTCCAATGGAAATCGAAAGTTCTTAACTAACGTCATTGCTTGCGCACAATTCCCAAAATAAAAAGAAATATCACGCGCGTATTAGAGAAAGCAAACAGCAAGAAATTCAACTTAGTGTCTAAACTTGTTTCTAAAAAAGTCAAAGCTTCTCATTGTCGATAAATGATCCGTATAATCATGCTTGCGATTCAAACGGAAAGGAGCTTCAAACCTTACTTGCCACATATTTTTTATTTACAATTACACATTATAATTTTTTCAGCAAAGGAAGTTTAAATCATCGTGATCGATCAAACGAGTAAAACCAGTTCACCCAGAAGGTGCTTGGAGTTCGGGTGAAATCAGCACATCTGCAAATAACAAATACATGTAGTACTTGTGCGTGCGCGTAAGATCACGTGGACGCAGGTACTATGAATCATTCACAATGTCTGTGTTTCGCAACGTGCCGCGCCGTCGAAAAGACTCTAGGCTTCGTTTCCAAGAACACGTGTCTTCTCCGCTGGGATGTTCCGCTCATTATCGTTCTCATCACATCTCAAGCGCGTATTCGCAATTTTTCCAGGCGTGCCCAATTTGACTAAAAATGAAAATTTTATATAGATGATCTTGATTTTGATTCTATCCGATCTTTAATTAAAATTTTGATATTCGAACACACGGACGATCTACGTTTTTCGTATATATTTTTTTGGAATATCGCAATGATTTTCGTAGTATTATAATGGCCGTTATTTCCCAGATCATCGACAGATAAAGATTCTTTTTGCATTATTAAGTCGTATGTATTTAGAGTTTAGACAGTCTTCGATCGCAGTTCCGTAATGCCAGTTGTAAGCTTGTACTTCGATTTTTACAATTTCAAAGTTTTACAAATTTTTAATAACATAAAAATTTGTCTAACGTTGAAGATTAACGTTAATCGCTCGTAATACTAAGTGGTGTCAAATAAATTCTAATAGCACGTAAGTATTCGCTTCCGTCGTTATCATGCTCGATATGTGCTTAACTATAAGAGAATTTACTTTTCCAAGAATCTAGGAGTTTATAAATAATTGAATTTCATTAAGGAAGTTGTAAGCGAGAAATTTGTTATTTTTAACTTTCGACACGCGTAATTAATTATATGGAATTGCAGCGCAATATATTGAATTATACACTGATTCAAATGATTTCATGAACAGATGCCGCGTCATCTTCGCGGGTTAAACAAGGATACTAAATATTACCTATAAACGTATTCTTGCTGCATTTGCGCGATTTTCAATAAATCTTTGGTATCAAACGTACAATGAAATATTAATGAGCAGTCATGAATTATTGATGCAAGATTAAGTACTTACTATAAAAATTGTGTCTGTTTTTCTGCGAAAAAAAGGATAATGAAAGACTAATGAATATTTAAAATTACCCAATATTACCCAAGTATTTTGCAACAAAGCGCTAAAAAAAAATAAAATTTAGTACATATTTATACATTGTTCATGATACAATGATGAAATCATACAGAAATTCTGCATATATACACATATATGGAAATAACAACAATAAATGGAAATATATGTACTTTACTTTTATATATAAAACTCCATTTTCCATTTATTGTTACTATTGTTATACTTATAACAGTCCATTGTTAAAGTCAATATCGAAGAGATAAACTAGTTTAAATATCGTTACATGCTTCCAATATAAAAGTCATTAAATCTATATATAAGATATGAAGTAGATGCTTATTAAAATTTATACAAAACCAGTCCATTATTATATATATTTATATATATTTTTATTTATTTTTATTATCGTCCGATGCAATTTGCGATGCAATTTGCGATGCAAATTTCGCCATGTAATCGACGCTATTCTCTCCCATCAGGCATTGCATATGTGAAACAACCTATAATATTAATATATTTTTAATGTAATATTAATATATCAAATCATTTTTATTTTATATTTACATCGGATGATGGACGATTATCTTCTATATTGGTTTCATTTTGATTTCTCTGCGAGATCTTCATAGGGGACTCCAATTGTCCTAGGAAGCTGCTTAATGAATATTCTGCTACCTGCAGGTTAATCTTTTTATTAATAAAAGAAAAAATACCCTTTACTTAAAATTCTTAATTTCAACCTTTAGATTTACCTCGCTATTCAACCAGTGGTGTTCTCCTTCTTTAAGTATTTGCGTAGCGCTTGTTATAATGGAATTTGTAGATTTTGGATCTCTTGCCACTTCAAATTCATTCAAAAAATTTTTCTCCTGTGGTGCATTTATAGATGGTGGTTTATCATCTTGTTGATCATCAATCTTATTTATAGGAGGTTCGTTTATTTTATTTGTTTCTTGAAGATTAGAAGTTATATCTTCTGGTATATTGCTTGATGTAGATATTATTGGTAATACCCTTTGTACAATAAGACTCTTTTGCCTCACGGTTCTACCTCTTTTACTAAAACGTGTCTTAAACTTCTGTATTTAAAAAAATAAAATTACTGTTTCTGAATTTCTTGAAAAAATATTGAATATGAAACGATAACGAACATCTAATTGTGTTTTAAAAGCATCTGGTGTTCCAATCTTGTGATAAGTTTGTGGAACTAGAGGTCTTCTGAAAGTCGATTCCTTCGTTGAAAGTACTCGAGAGGAAATCACAGTTTCATTGCTTCCAGAAGTATTATCATATACTTTACTCGTGCCATAACTATGTTTCGCTATAGATAATAGCTTTTGCAAAGTAAGACACAAATTGTCATCGCTCAAAGTTGTTGATGTGGACTCCCCAGCGTGTTGTTCCCGATGATTCCAGTCCCACCAATATTCCAATGTGACTTTTGACTCGCGACCAAACTAAAAAACTTGGAAAATTAGAATTTGCATGTTTTAAAGGCAATTGAAGATTAACGATGAAAGGGAATTTTTGAAATTTGAAATTTTGTTGAAAGTAAATCTGATAAAACATGTACCATTAAAAACAAATCTCCTACAGTAATGGTATTTGCTTCCTCAATGTTCCATCCCTTTCGAATCCTTTCAATAGTTTCCCTGCCTGGAAATCTATTAAATTCCGTTTTTTGCTCTAGACTAGACTTTTCGGTGTTAGTAATAGTCGATGGTTTTTCTGAAACATTACTACCAGATTCTATTGCATCTATATCGCTATTATTGTCTGGCATAGTACAATTATCCTCTGTACGGTTCATACATTTCTTATCTACTTTATTTTTCTTAATCCCCTTCTTTCCGACACCTTTTATATATTGCACTGACCCTAACAGATCCATTCTGGAACTTTTTAATCCCAGACGTTTTTCATAAGAATTTAAACTAACACTGTTGCTAGTTAAATATTCTCCAAGATTTACCATTGGCAAGGCAATTTTACTTCCTTCAGGTGGTGCAACTCGTAACAACCGGCTATCTTTCATTTCATTGACAACAGCATTTTCTAAATTTGGGAACTATAATTATCTGTATAGGATTTCTCACGATATTTTTTTTTTTTTTCATTTGAAAGCAAGATATTGGCGACTTATTTTGAAGGAAGGATACTGTGTTATACTTTGCAGGTCTCCACCTTTGTTGCAGAAATATTAACAAACTAGACAAACGTCTTTGTATTGGCAATAAAGTACGTACTCTTGGATTCATAGAAGAAGCTTGTACTTGCCACCATGCCATGTTATTGCGAGGTCTTAATTCTATTGTTATTCTAGGAGGAAGTTTGATTTCTTCTTGCCAGTCTATGGAAGTATTACACGTT
Source organism: Tetragonula carbonaria (assembly GCA_032399595.1). Taxonomy (NCBI): domain Eukaryota; kingdom Metazoa; phylum Arthropoda; class Insecta; order Hymenoptera; family Apidae; genus Tetragonula; species Tetragonula carbonaria. The sequence goes on along the minus strand of JAUCRC010000006.1, from coordinate 7,574,903 downwards.
TAACAAATTACGTTACGATTTAGATTTAATTTATTGAAAATACCTTCTAGCTGATTTAGTTTTCTTAATGCTCTACATATAGGTGTTTTAATTCTCATAGTTTTTCCTCTAAGTCTGACTTGCGTCGAACCCCAATAAACTAGTTCATTTAGTTTCAAGTGTACTTTCTCGTATATTCTTGGTAATTTTCTTCTAAGCTCACCATAATTGATCAAACCATATAGTTCTTGTGAAGTTTTCTTTACATCTGTACAGTGTGGTGAATGATTCGTATTGTTAAAATAAAAAAAAAACATATAAAACGCATCATGAAAAAGCACAAGCGCATATTAAATAATTACCTTCTGAAAATTTCAAATGTTTCGATATTTTCAACCAAGTTCTGTAATAAAAATGCCTAATCTGTTCCTTATTTTTTATCACAGCATCTGGCAGACCTTTTTTCTTTCCCTGACTCAAGAAATAACTCTGCAGGGCATCAAAATCCTTTCCATATTCGTTCAAAGCTTTGAAAAAAGTGTTCTTATCCTCCATAGACCACAGTTCGCAAGATCTTTTCAAAGATTTTACTTTCACCTCTGTGTTGTTCTCCTCATCCTTGGAGTCTATTAAGTCATCAGCAAATCATCCTTATCAGTCGTGCAACAAATTAGAATTTAATCAAGAAGATACAGACCTTTTCTTTCCACGTTGTTACCATCACCTGTGTCCACTTTTACTTTTTTCGTGCCTCGAACGATACGAACTTGAGCGTTCTTAGAATCCGTGGGCACTTTCGCGTCCGCAGAACCCTGTACATTTTGCGACGAACTTTCTTCCTTCTTGCCTGTTGTGTTGATTCCCTGAGCATCACAATCCTTGTTTCTCACGTTACTCTCCATCGCGTGAAAAAATTTTTAACGGCAACCTCAAAACAAGCTTCGAGTCCTTTTAGACGTGCCGAACTTTATGAGAACTTATCAGAACAGGCAGCCCGAGTTCATGATAAATTTACTCATCATGATAAAAATCTTCTCATCGTGGTTCACGACGTTAATATCGTAACTAAATACATCAATGAATGCTGTGAAAATTGTGCTTTAGCGTGATCGGAGAAACAAACCTAACGGTGATTTATTATCGATGCCACATAAACGTAGCCACATTTATCCTCGTACTCACGCACGAACGTAAACACAAGTTTTCTCATTGTTCGTGCTGACTCGATGGCTCAAAGGGATTCTAATTTCTATGCGAAAATAACGGCGATGCGGTCGAAAAAAATTACGTAATTATGAAAATTTGACGACTTCGTTCAGCTACTCGAACACGTCCGCGCTGTGCTTTCTTCCATGAGCCGCGCACTTCTGATCGCGTTTCTGAGCAGACTGGCTACTTACAATTAGACCTGCTAAACTTAAAATCTGCGAGTTAAAAAAAAATACCTCGCGATATCTGTAGAAAAATACCCGTAGCAGAATCACGTCGATTTCATCGAGAAACTGTTGAATGAAAATAATTAATCGACGCGTGTCGAAACTTTCGGAAAATTCGACAGCTTGTTCTTCGAAAGTCTTCGAAGCTTTAACAAGTGAAATGAAAAGAAATTTTCAGATAGCGAAAATCTTGATAGCCTTAGAAGTTGGAAAGTTTCGAAATTTCAAAAAACTCGGGCTGATATTCAACAGTTTTGCATCTGAAGTTAATTCGTTTTCTTTCTTTGTGCAAGATTTCGCAAAATCGGATTAACATTCGAACGAAATATTCAAAAGATCTTCAATGTTCTATGTTCTATGAGATACAAAATGTGAATCTTCGAGGAGATCGTAAAAATCGTTAAAAATCTTTAAGACCTATCGAGACACAAGAATTCGAATCGTTTGTTCGAAGTGATTCGAATCTTCGTGATATAAAGATTACGAAAAAATTGAGATTTGAAACATCGTTAATACCCATGTGTAATCGTCTCGCTGCGTTTCGTCCGCGACATTCTAAAAACGATTTTCGCGCGGCACCGGCGTTGGCCAGTGATTCGTCACACGTGTGCAACAGCCGGCCAATAGAATCGCACGGACAACCAGTGCACCGGACCAATGAAATTCCTTCGTTTTTCACGCATTGAAAGTCGCGTCGTTGTTTCCGATCTTGAACGAACGGTTTTCCATGATGTTGTTCGTGGATGGTGGCCTTGATAGGAAAACCCGAGACACAGAGCAGAGGAGCGTAGTGTACTTAATTAATAGATCAATCGATTCATTTTAAAGAGATCTCGGACGTTGACCGACGCCTTGATGGGGCGAATAACGACGGTGTACCACCCAGTTGTCAAGCCTACTGCGATATTATAATTGGTCAGAGCGTGTTATGCACTCGTCAAATTTGATTGCCATCCCGGTTTTGATAACTGTAACCTTGGTTATATTCACCACTGCGAGTCTACGTCAAAGGTGACAACGGGCCAAGAATCATACAGTTTTAACTTGACTTGTAGCAACTGCGCAAGGGTGGCGCGAGGTGTTAGTGACAAGTTGTATCTAACCTTAAAATGCGATCATCCGCGATAACCAATGTGATTGTACTGTTTGGACTGCGTTTGTTGTGTTGGAACACGGTGGATGCTAGCGGCGGGGCCCTCGACACAAGCTCGAACTTCCAGTCTGGCTCAAGTGGAAGTTCACATTCCAAAGTCACAGCATTCTCCGCGACACTTACCGATGGACTGGCGCAAGCCGTGGCTCAAGAAGCTGGTAAATTCTACGTTTTGTCAATAATTTTTTTCACCGCTTTTTTTTTGATCCTCTAATATGCATATCTCATAGTCCGTGCGAGATATCTGTAACACGCAATATTCGAATTTTCCTACGAATCCCTTGTGTGGTATATCATGGCCTTGTTCGTTTTTTTTTTTTTTTTCGTTTAAGTTGAAAGTAAGTTGTTTTAGATGCATTTGAATTATTTATTGCTGAAGTTTGTTATTTTAAGTTAGTCTCGCGTGTTGAATTTTAATCCAAACTATGGAGATTGGAGGATTAACTAGCGACGAGTTTAAAGACATCTTGAACTGCTTTGAAATTAGATCGTCAACTAATTTAAATCATTATTTGTTGTATCGTTCGGTTAATCTTTTGTTTTAATCTTTCATGCGTGTCAGTAGCTGTACGCGGCATGTACATGCACGACTAATACTTAATTTTAAAAGGTTTTGCTTATGATATTGATTGTTGATATCATTCACACATGGTGTTTATAAGGCTTGTTTAAAAAGAGAATAGCTTTCTTTTTTAATTTGATGATTTTGTTTGTTGCGTTATTAGCTATGAAAGAGATACAAATGTGTTTATGATAAAAATTCACATTGCGGGATATAAATTTCACAAGTGATCTAATTGTTCAAAAGATAATCAGTAATAACCTTTGTATCGTTATTATAAACATTCAGTGTCTATTAACAAGATACACTTCTTTCGCTGTCATTAATAAATAATTGGAGCAAAAGCTTCTTACGTATCTTTAACAGATATAATTATAGGCCTAAAAGGAAAAGGCGTCTGTATAACAAGCTACATGTAATCATAAACACATACAATCAAACGTAGGCTGTTTAATTTATTACAGGTTCCGATACTTGTAACGATGACCTAGCTTGTCTTACACTGGCTTCTCATGATCGACTAGGTTTAGAAGCTATCAAATCACTTCACCGTCAACTAGATGATGATGCCAACGGAAATGTGGATCTTTCTGAGTCAGATGATGTAAGCAAATTTTTATTTATAACTCTTTGTGTATCTCAAGATATAAAAAGCAATCTGTATCTCTTCTAGTTCTTAAGAGAAGAGTTACAATATGAAGCTGGATATGAGAGGAGGCAGAGGGCTTTTCATCATAATGATGATATGCAAATTAGTGTTCGAGAACTTTGGGAAGCCTGGCTAAGGTCAGAGGTATTGTCTAAAATATGATTGTTTTTTTTTTTTTTTTTAATAATTTTAATTCTTTTTGATATCTTACTATGTTAATATTTTTTTATAGGTTCATAATTGGACTATAGAACAAACATCAGAATGGTTATCTTCTAATGTAGAGCTTCCACAATATGTTCCTACTTTTATACAACATCGTGTAACTGGTGCTACACTACCAAGGTTACTTTCTTTCGTAGAATATATTATCTTTATATTGTAATTTTTACACAAAAATATCTTATCGAATTAATATTTTTTTATTTCATATTTTGGCATAGATTGGCTGTGAACAATATGCACTACTTGAGTAATGTGTTGGGGATCAAGGATCCCATTCATAAACAAAAAATTGCCTTAAAAGCTATGGATGTGGTTCTTTTTGGGCCACCAAAGGGTAAACGATTATTAAAAGATCATTCTTCTGCTAAAAATTTTTTAAACTGATTTACAGTTATTATTCAATACCGTGTTATAGATACTGGACATAGCGTGAAAGATTTGATATTAATAACATTATTATTCGGAGCGCTCATCGGATGTTGGTATGCGTATCAGCAAAAGAAAAATTCGCAAAAACATCTTCATAGAATGATGAAGGATATGGAGAGTTTACATAAAGCAGAATTGGCACTGGAGGACTTGCAAGTGTGTTTTATTTTCCTTCGGATCTTACCAATACGTTACCTTTGTTAACGTTATATTTCTCGATTTGCAGAAAGAATTGGAAAGAGCACGAATGGAACAAGAAAGTGTAACTACCGAAAAGCAAAACTTAGAAAAACGTTTGCAAGATGAAAGTGTGGGATTGCACGCTTCTTATTCCGATCTCGAAGTTTCTCAATTAAAAGCAGAAATTGAGGTACGCATTTGTCAAACTTTTATGTCTAACATTTAAGGGCTAGATTTTTTCAAAGTAGAATTGATGTTCACTTTGCAGATGTTAAAAGTTGAATTGCAACGTGCAGAGGGTGAACTTGAAGATAGATGCTGGTCTCCTCCTCCTGGATTGCAACATTGGTTACAGTTAACACATGAAATTGAAAATAAGGCATATTCCAAGAAGAAAATAGCTGCGGAAAAACAGCTGCAACAAGCGCGGGAAGCAGTAAGCAACAAGTTCTCTTTTATTAATTAAATTATTTTTACACAACTCAATTATTTATTATTTAATTGTATCAATGTTGTCTTTAGTGCGAAAAACTACGAAAAAAAAGATCGAGTTTAGTAGGGGCATTTGTTTCAACTCATGGAAAATCTATTGACGAAGTTGACAAAAGTATAGTTGAGGCAAGAACTGCTCTAAATGAAGTCACTGCAGAACTACAAGAAAGAGTACATCGTTGGAAGCAAATTGAGCTTTTATGTGGCTTTAATATAATTAATAACAATGGTCTAAGCTATTTAGAAACTGTTCTGTACAGAGGGACTCCAAACGGGCGAGGTCTTGGACTCAGAGGTATTTATATATAAATATTTAATGATTCAAAACTTATTTCTATATTTTGATGTAATGAAAACAGAAAAATTCAGTTAATATTTGTTTGACAATCTTGGTTTAATTGACGACTGATATTTATAAATTTTTCAATAGAATTTTTAAACTTTAATACGATAAATCATCCGTGATTGATTGCAGGTCGACTCAGTAGTCAAGATGACTTAGATGACGAAGCAAACTCAGTCTACTCGTCTTCATTATGTGGTGCCGCAGGTAAGCAGGAAACGGACTTCCAAGAGCATTTAGATTGACAATAATAATGCTCAATTTGTAAATACTACTGTAACTTTGATATGACACTTACTTACAGTATCTAAATATCTTCCATTTTCTCTTTCTTATACTCGTAGATTTCTTCGAAATCAATAATTTACTAACTTGTTTGTTTTCCTAATAGCAATAATTTGGATTTTTTTGTGACAATTTCTCTTGATCAAATTTTCGGGTTTCCAGGTCGATACATAGATACTCGAAAAAAACTAAATTGCGATGTGTATTCTTACGTGAATTAAATCTTACGGATGTTTCTTTGATTTGCTAACTGTTTAAAAACAGTTGCGAATAAGTTACTCTTCGTAAGAGTTTCTTGTCGAAAATCTTTAAAGCCAAATTTTTACTGAAATGTAAATTAAAAAAGTTCACGTGATGCCTTAAAATTCATTTTGATTAAGAAAAAAAAGAGTAGTTTTCGCAAGTCGTAAATACAAAATGTATACATTTATGATTTGTGTGAAAGATATTACTTTTCCCAGAAAAGTAGATGGCTAATGTCACACATTACGAAGATATTCTAATGCCATGTTTATGCAAGTGTTATGCAATGTTTGAAGAATGTAAAAATCTTATAAGATTTATTTTTAAAAAAAAGCTAATATCAATGACTTTTTTATGATCATATATTTTTTTAAAATATACTTTTTTGAACATATTATTATATTAAGTTTGATTATGTCATTGTCTTGTGTCCTTTACGTAAAGTGTTGCATAAATTATGCTGTAAATGTTGTTGTCTCGTTGTTTTCGTTGAAAAATTTGCTCAAATTATTCGATATTGCTTATAAAATCTTTCGTGCTTTTTTTTCAAACTAATTCCAGTTTTACAAGATTTTGTTAAACGAAAGTATATATGTATATATATAAAAAATGACTCCTACTTTTTATATGTTTGAATTATTGAATTAACTAATTAATTTTTTATGTTTCTTTTCTGATAAAATATAAAGATTTCTTGATATCTTGCTTCCTGTAGGCTATTGTTTGTTTATGTTATATTATCATTTGATTCTAGGGGTGGAAGAAACTACCAAAATGTACGGAGATTTGTTCGAAATTTAAGAAAATCGTAGATGTTGTTATTTATCAAGTGATTACGTATTAGCATATGTAATGTGAAAAAGTAATTCATATATTAAAGTAATGTGTGACATGAACAAAATGTTCGCAATTAAAAGAGACACTGTACCAAAGAAATGCTTACGAAATTTAATTATATCTAACACATGACAATGCAATTAGTATTTAACAAAAGAAAAAAAGAAAAAAAAAGGAAGATATCGGCAGATCTTTTAGTGCAATCGAAATAAAAATTTTTTAGTGAATGGATTTGTGTGCAGGAAAAGGGAGGATTGAAAATTGGAATGTTCCCCTTTCCTAATTGAGATTTGTCATGTTACAAAGGCGTGTTAATTATTTAAACAATGACAAATCTCTTAACTTATTGTTAATGCATATGTACACACACACACACATACACACACACACATACACACACACACACATACACTCGTATACATATAATTCAAAGAATAGTGTATGACTGTAATATAATTATATCGAGTTGTTTTTTGCAACTGTTTGTTCGTACAAATAAAACGGAGTTAGGATGACGGTGTTTGCTGAAAGAACATGACATATTTTTGTACTAAAAAATTTTGATAATGCGTCGAATGAACGGACGAGGCCAACCAATATTGACGATGGTTGGAATGGTGAAAGCATTCGGAGGGATGCGATATTTTTATGAATAATATTATATCCTTCCTTATATACAAAAGAAAGAAAGAAAAGAAGAGAAAAGAAAAGAAAAAAAAATGGAAGTCTTCTGTTTCTTTATTCTCGCTAAAGAGATTTCTTTTCATTAAGTACATAAATGGAACGAAAAATCTGAGTCGCCGGCAAAATTGGAAGCGAGATAAAAAAAGAAATGTTAATTTCGCTTTCGGAAATTCACAACTTTTGGCAATGCCATTTTGTAGTTGAGTTTCCGTCTTAAGAAATATCCTCCTTCGTCGAGAATATTCGCAAACTCTCAACGACATCGATGATTAATTTGCTTGATCGCCGTTTCGCAAGGATTGGTCCGCGTGTCGCAACTACAGTTTCGATTCTTCGTCGATCCGAAGCGTGTCGCGATCGATTAGACTGCACGATGTTCGTGCAGAGATTCATATTTCTATTCAGACAAAAGTAATCGAGACAAAAACCCGTGATTCCGAGAATTTGAATTCTCGTCGTTTTCTAAATATCATCAACGAGTATGTGATTATGGATATTTTGCACAACTTTTACGTGTTCTCGACGTGTTCACCTTTAAACTTCCGATAAGTATATAAATATCCATGGCAGTCTAACGATCCAAGCTCGATCAAAATATAATATAAGCCTTCTAGTTCGTTCCTTCGTATCCAATAGCGATATATACATGTACACACACACATACACGACCAAGTGCCAAGCGTGATAATTCTCTAATTATCACTTTATTCAATCACAAGATTCGACGATCGATCATTTGCCATATTATTATTACTACGTAAATACAATGCACAATCGTCGCTGATAATTCTTTTTAAGAAAAATGCCGAACCAAACGAGCGAAGCGGAAAGTTTTTTCCACTCGCGGTTTCTTTTTTTTCTTCTTCCCGTTTGTTTCTTCCTCCTCGCTTTGATTTCTTTCGGTGAAGAATCCGACCGATCGCCAAGGCGATTCCCCCCCAAGGTTTCACCAGAAGCACGTGGCATCAATTTTGCCAGAACCGCGGCAGAATGAAGCGTTGCACAACAGCCTCTTTCGTATTAATAGTTCGAATTAAAGACGAACGATTGCATCCCGGTCTTAATTGGACGAGTCGCGTTTCACATTGCTTGGAGGTGGTGCCATTCTCTCTCTCTCTCTCGCGTGTCGTCTGCAATTTCCAACTTTTTTTCTTTTTCTTTTTCTTCTTCTTCTTCTTCTTCTTCCCCCTCGTGATTATTGCTCACTAGCTGAAAGCTATGATCATCAGGCCATTAAATACATATCGTGCGCATCGCGGAGGATTTTCCAGGTTTTTCTTTCCGTGTGAAACATTCGATTGACCATTAACGTATATATCTGTAATAGTAATCATAAGCAGAACGACCATCGAAATCTGTGTCTTCGTGTTTAGAATCTGTTTGATCTGTTTGAAGATTATTTGCGTGGTAAAGGAACACGAGTACATAGAGATCGGTTGTATCGATTATCAGGTGGTGTGGGACCTGAGCCTTTGAACTTGGCAAACTTAGCTCTCGAATGAGAGACGATGATTTCTGATCCCTGGGATTTCTATCGAGCGACATACGATGCCAAGAAACAAATTCTATTTCTCGGGAGATTCGCGTCATCGTTAAGATTAGAGTCAATTAAAATTAGATGCGGCTATGTACGACCGCGGATTTCACTCGCGTTGGTTGGTAGGTGCAACACACACACACACACACACACACAAACACATACATTCTCGAATTCTGGTTTGATTTCGTGCGAATTTTCGTGTGGCAATTTCTTTCCTGGCTATTATAAACCCGAGCATGCCCAACACCAATGAATCACCAAATGTGTACGCAACATGTAGCCGAATATACAGATAGAATACGCGCGTGCAGATGAAGAAAGACGGAGAAGCGGAGGATTTGTACATTGTTTGTTTCGTCTGGCTGTTGCAACATGTATGTTATGTCTCCCTCTCGACGTTTTATTCTGTACAATTTATAGATCGTAAATTAATAAAAATCAGAGCAAGAGTGCGAGAAAGAACCAACGTGGATATAAGACTTGTTTGTTACGATACCTAAGTCGCGGCGATCACGTTTCCAATTTTGATCAATTCTGATCGATTACTCGACCGAGTGTGTAAATTTCATTTCAATCCTGTTGCCGAGCCATTGGACGTTGCCATGGTCTGTTTCTGGACTCCCGTGGAAATCTTGTGAAATGAAAATTCCGCACACTCCTGATCCAATAGAATAATATCTAATTAACATTGTATGGCTCGTTCGAGTGGCTGCTGCTGAATTGAAATTACATATCTGACAGAGAATGGAGGAATCTCACCTGTGTGTGTGCATATTTGCCTTTGTTACCTGCAAGCCAGAAGTTTCAAGCCAGACAACTTGGTAGTTTGTAAGCCTTGAATGCTATGTGCAATTGCTGAAATGCGCGAGAAATGTACTAATAGTGATTAACGAACAACCGAGTCCAGACAGATCGTTAGAGAATATTTTCTTTGAATAAGGAAACGATAAAGGCATTTCTCCTAGTTGTAATAACAAAGAATTAACATTTTTATCTCTGTGATCTCTTGTATGTTCTTTTAACTTTATCATTTTAAAATGAAACGTTTCTTAAAATTATATGTTATCGTTTAAGAAATTCATTATGATTATCTGTAGAAAGAATTTTGTAATTTTGTGTGCGTGCGTGTGTGCGTGTGTGTGTTTTTTTTTTCACTTTTCAAAACCGAGGGACCAAGCTGCGCTCTGTGATAAAAGTATGGTGTCTGAGGAGCATGTCAAGTTTTTCTCAGAATTGGCGCGACACGAAATGGAAGAATCTTCTTGGAAACAAACATATAAATTTCGTAGCACAGATATCGTCAATTTTCATGCATTGCGAGTATTTCTTTTTTTTTTTCAAATAACGACTTCTTCCTAGTTTTGTTCAACCGACGTTTGTGATAAAGTAAAAAGAAAAATATCGCGACAAAATTTATATTATACTGTAGAATATAAGAGAGTACTGTTCATTGTGTTGTTTGTTTCTCTTCTTCCTTCCATAAACTGGATATACTGCATGGAATTGACCTTTTTTTGACATTTTAAGTAATTCCAATATATTAGTGCATGAAAATTACAATCGGCCGTACAGACATAGTACTTGTAGTTATTGTCTTAATGTATCTTCTATTTGAAATGACAAATGATATCAGTGAATCACTCAATATCCCTCAGGCATCAAAGGAATGCATATACTTGAAACAAAATCTCATTGATCTCTTTAATCTCCCTGCATATTTACATTAATACGTTGATTTGTTCATATAATAACAACAATTAATCAGCTTCGTCGAAACGCTTCACATTCACAACTCAGCCGCATTTAGTTCCAGCTCTCCAATCGAATGAAAGCAAAAATGTTCAAAACACCAGGAGAAACGAAGGGCCATCACGAAATCAAAAGATCGTGCGCCGATGCATATATATATATATATATAAAATGCATATATATAACGGAATTCAATCTTAATCTACAGGTACGCTAGACAGCCTAACGTGGAAAGAGTCATCGGTTCCTCCAGACTCGTCCAGCAGTGAGACAGGAAAGGAAACGCCACCGGAGAGTAACGTGGTACACTTCACCGTCGGCGATGGACTGGACGAGCCGATCCGAGGATCCAGCAAGGAGAAATCATCCGGCATTGTCCGTTCTTACAGCCAGGACACGAACATGCTCCTGGCGGTCGAGGACAAGGCTGTTGTCTCGTCATTCCTGCCGAAGACGTCTTACTCGGAGAACTCGCTGGATTCGTCGAGTGTCCAGGATCGATCGGTACAGCAGAAAGTTAGCCCGGCCACGGCCGTTAGTACCACCAGTATCAATTCCATGACAGCGACCACGAGCAGCAACAGGAAGGCGTTGAGGGAGCAAGCGCAGCAGTCGATCGTGGACGACGAGACCTTGTCGACGGACTCGAACTCCACGGCGGACAACGACGAGTTGAAGAGACGCCGCCGGAAGATCCTGTTCGCGTTCAGGAAGAACAAAACCAAGGTCACGTTGTGAAGCTGGCCCTAGTCAAACGTAGCGTCAAGCAGCAGCAATCTGTCTGTGTCTGTTGCAACTGTTCTTACTTAACGCTAACTCACTCCTGCGATCGACGATTAGCTATGGTATACACGGATCGCGACACGTGACACTTAAAAAAAAACACACGACCATGAAACGACTTGTCTTCGAGACACCGGTTCAGATCGTATTGATTAGCAATCAACGATGCTGCCGGTACATGTACATATACTTACACGCATATACACAGGCACACGTAATACATACAAATTAGACGGATTTAATTAAGCTTGAGTGGAACATCGACGACGTCTTCGTTGGCCTTTCGGGTCTGCACATTCGACGTCGGGCATTGGCGTTCAATCTTTATTTATTTAAAGTCAAGATACTACTAAAATTGGGATCACGGATGATTTCATCGTGTATCGTGGAATGTTGCAGTTAGGTACCTAAGAGAAACAAGGGGAAATTAGATGATTAGAGATCTTAAGAGTACAGGTACAAACACTTACTATTTTTCAATCAATTCTACGATGCACGGTGCTGTAACGTTCAAATTGTAAGCAAGGGATTTGTTGTCGTAGCGAAGCCCGGTTGTGGTTTCAGTAGTTTCCTGGCACTGTATGTAATTACTGCTGAAGCACTTTATCGTGTAAATATTCCTAACGGGTGCACCTACGAGCATTAGAATCTTACGTTACATTTTGAGAAGCGTAGCTGCGCCTTTGTAATTTGTACATTAATGTACATATGATACGAGCACGAGGAGCAGAGTTTGTTAAGAAAAATTGTACAGCACGAGCTAGATATAGATAGCGCAATGGAATCGATTGCACCAATGTCTGATTAATTAACGCAATGGCAATGACGTTAGGGTTTCAAGGAGCGTTAGTTAAGCAAGTTTAAGGAAACGAGGGGAAAAAAACAGACCCAACGACCAACGAATGGAGAATTAGATTCTTCTAGAATCTAGAAACGATGTTCCACTCTGCTACCGTCGTGTAGGATGTTGTTTTGGTGGTCCTGTTGGTTTGTGTCTCCTGTTTTGCCAAAAATCTTCGTTCTGCTCGCAACGAGACACCACCAAGCGACGTCCGATTTTTAGATAGCTAGATTTTTAAACTCGCGATGCTGAAATTCTTTGATTACGACTCAATATTCTGGCTGAATGGAATGAGCGATCTTTCCTCTATGTCGTGTAATTCAGTTTCAAGTAGAATAGAATACCTTCTCTCTCTCTCTCTCTCTCTCTCTCTTTATCTCATTCTTCATATTTAAATTGAGCTTCACTCGCTGAGACGAGTTTTTTTTTACTTTCACCTTTGTATTTCACTGAATATATAGCCAGCGGTTGTTCATTGTTTAATTCATCTCTCTGAAGTGAGATTTGGTATGTTGTTTTTTCCAATCAAATTTTGCTCGAGGTTTTTAATTATATTTAGACGTTAATTATATTTGTCAGTTAGAGTGAACGTGAACACGAGAAAGTTACGTTTGAAAGCTTTGCGATGCATACGTCTTGATTCACTACAAGATTTAGAAAGGACAAAATTATTAGAAAGAAGATAACGTTGAATCTATGTTGGATTGAAATTCTACAATAGCGAAGAATTAATCATCGAACAGCCGTGGATCGAACATTTTTGAAATCGATAACAACGTGTTAATTTCTTCTCTGAAGCAGCGAAAAATACTTTACTTAGTCCATTCCTGTTTTTCTTTTTTTTCTTTTTTTTCTTCTTCGCGCATTTTCATTCTTGAAATTATTTCCAGCAAATGATCGATGAATTTCTGAGAAGGTTTTCGTCATCGGTCGTGTGAATTCATGAAAGTGTATGTTCCTCTTGTTTTTCCATGACGATACTCGGCCTAAGTAATTGTTAAGCGAAACAAGTTTCTGTCGTATCGGGGGAAAAAAGAGAAACTTTAAGAAGTTCTTCACGTTCTTCGGGGCATAATTCACGAATTCAGTATTACAATGTCTCGGTCTCGGTCTTTTTATTTAAAGAGAAAAAAAGAAAACGATCGCTCATTCCTAGATCTATCGAGACACGTTTCTTCCGCGCGCGCGCGCAAAAAAAAAAAAATACGAAATAATTCTAGCGCACCGAAGCTTCCGTTTCTTTTCTTTTTTTTTTTTTTTTTTTGTTTCTGTCTCTTTTTTTCTCATCGATGCATTAGCGATAGCTGTTAGATACAAATCTTCTTCCTGTTTCTTTTTATTTTTTTTTCTGTCTCCTTATTTTTAGAATCTCTTTTTCTTCAGCTTCGATAGTACAGGCTGAGCACAAATGAACGACACTCTTCCGTTTTCCGGTTCCAATTTCTTCCAGCGCTTCTAGAAAAACGCGAGCTCTGCCACCTTTGTTTCTCCGCTTTGCTCTTGGCAAGTTTCATTTACATCTGTACATCCAGATGTAGGTAGAAAGAAATTTAATGACGTTGTCCTTCACTTATTGTTAGTCGTGTTCGGTTTCACTGATGAATATCGCATATATTTATAAGAAGCAGGTCTATATTCTAAAGTAGGTGGTAATGCGTATACATGGTGAGAGAAACTTCTTTAACATTAAGTCACTCCGCGTGTAACATGATCTTTTTAATATCATCGTTTTCAATTCATGAAATAAGGTGAAGGATCTAAAATCGACAAAATAAAGCTTTATTCGATAATTCTTCATCTTGTTGAACAAGATTGATCATATACTTGCGGAGTGACTTGGTAGCAAGTAATCATAAAGAGGCATTAGGCATACTCATTCTTTGAGGTTCATGAAGATTTTGTGTACAGAGCTATCATTGAAAGGCAATAATTATTAAGACTTCTTTGTTCCTTTTGCTACACATGATTTTACACGACGATGTTTCTAAGTATTACTAGGTTTAAACAAACACTGTAAATAAAACTCACGAATCTCAAAGGAGGATGTAAAAGGAACTGAAATGTGAAAAATCGAGAATTTCGTGCTTGCCTTGTTACCGTGAAAGAGAACTTACTACTGTTATAAAATTATTTGCGGCCTTACACGAACCACGATGAAAAAAGAAAATGATGTATGCAAATCATGGCATTTTACGATCGCGTTTTCGTCTTCCTTTTTGTCTTTTTTTTTTTTTCTTTTTTTCTTTTCAATGTCTCGTGTCATGATATTGCGACACCTGTTGTACTTCACTTTTTGACGATTATAGTCTGTCTAAAATCAATTAGTCGTTCAAGGCCATCAAATAATCTCCTCTCGAAGGCTGAGAATGGCTGTTGCACACGATTGACAGATCATTTAGTTTCAATCTGGAAATTTATATCATTAGAACACTGAATGAGAGACGATAGTTGTTTAGTTGTTTCCACAGGTGTTGGGAAAAATTGTTAGATGTATATTGTTATAAGTATAACGAAGAACAAACGAGATACGGTAATTTGTAATTAAGAAAGTGACCTTAAGTGACTGACTGCTTTTAGTCAGACTGTAGAATTAACTTATTATTATTATTATTATTATTATTAATTCCCTATTCGTACACATTATTCCCTATAGTTGCGTGGCAACAAATAGCGATACATAAAATGAAGTGGTTTCTTCCTTTCTTACCATATATTTTCTTTTATTAAATTATATATATATATATATAAACGTAGGAGCTTAAGAAACGGTGAGGCTGGAACTCTCTGAAACTTTGTACATCTACAAAGATATGATAGTGTTATAAGAGTTTCTGAAATCGAATTTATCACACGGACGTGCGAGGTTGCAATTAGTGATATTCGCTCACGCGCTACTTACACTCCGTGCAACGGTTTCTTAATAAAGACCCGGCAATTCGTGAGTTTGTTGTGCCATTATGTGCACGCACGTGACGCAAGAAGGTTCAAAGAGAAATACGCAAGTTCGACGACGCAGAGATTCAAAGGGGGGGGGGGGGAAATTTCAAAATTCGAGGGAGACCGAAACCCACGGAGAGAGTTCGAACACACGCGCTTGTTGATTCTTTTCGTTCCGTCTGGTTTCCGCGGATTAATCGATCACTTCCGCTTGATCTTCTTCCCTGTACTATTCGATGTTTCCTTTTTTCTTCACTAATGTTCTCTCTTGTGTATTTTCACCTGGCTCCAGCAACAGTGGACTCCTGTTCGCTACTTCCTACTTTTTTCGATTCTCCTCTCTCTCTCTCTCTCTCTCTCTCTCTTTTTCTCTTCTCTCGCGCATTCCTCCTCCAGTTGACACTTAGTTCGCTTCTCTCCTAACTGGCAAACTGACACATTTGTATCTCTCAGGGCTGATCATGTTCTTCTTCCGATCAAGAGGAGTTCACGGATTCATTTTACTTGAGCTTGAGAATATTTTTCAAGAGGCTTGTTTTCTTTTCTTTCTCTTTCTCTTTTTGTAGAGATATACAAGTAACCCGTTGAACGAATTACTCGCGGATGTTTATCGATATTATCAATTCACTGTTGACACTATTCGAGCAGCATCTGAAAATACATCAACGTGTCGTCGAAGCGATTTCTAGATCTCGAGTAGTCTCGTTCAAATATCGAGATATCAAGATTGAACGTTAAATTACTAAGAAACACGTCGTATATAAATATTCAGTATTTTTCAAACGGGGTGCTCAGGTGAAAATTACACACGGGGGAAGCCTCGAACAGTGAAAAAACATCTGTATTATATTGACTTTGACACTGGACTTTACCGACGAGTTAAGGCGAAGTTATTTCTACCAAGGTTATCTTGATTTCTAACGAAGAAAAATAAAATAAAATTCATTATATCGTTTCCTTAGTTATACACTGTAAAAGTCGTCGCATCGTTGCGGGGGCGAAGAATTGTAACGTGAAATGGAAATTTTAAAATAAACAATTGTGAAACCAGTCGTTTCGACTGGTAGTTCTAGTGTTAAGAACGCGTGTATTATAAGACAAAGCAATAGACGAAGAAACGTGACGTACCAATGGACCAAGTTCGATTTACATACGAAGAATAACGAGGAGACGAGAAGCAGTTGGCAAGGATCGATAATCGAAACGATCGTCTAAGCTCAATTATAGTATTATAGAGTAGAGTAACAACACGGGGAAACCAGATTGTTAAATCGTTCGGATGAACTTTTAATCTTAAACGACATTTAAAATGTTGCAGCTTACAGCGAGGGCTTCCGAAACAATACAGCCGTGTAATTATCAATTTTTTATCGCAACGCACTGTTTACCAATCGTACAATAACTTTGCCAATAACTTTGTTGCGACGCCTGAAGCAAAATGGTCCGGCTAGCATCGGATTGTTCTGCTTCAATGTTTCGATGTTTAAATGATGTTCGAATCAAAACGAAATGGGGGGGGGGAGAGAAAAGTATATATTTATATCTCGTTTCTCTATCCGCTTTCATTTTTTTTTTTTTTTCTATTGATTTTACTTTTCAAATGAAACCCACGATTGTGTGATACGATTGAATTGAAATCGTAAAGCTGCGATGCAATTAGCAAGCGAGAGGATCCTGCGATTTCTTTTATCTGTAATACGCTTGTGACACTCGTGTTTTCCCAACAGAACCGAGAAAGAAATGTCTAGCATCTTAGACGTTGAGAATTTCATATCCTGCTGCTAAAAAAAAAAAAAAAAAAAAAAGATAAGACAAAGAAAGTAGAAGGAAGCTTATTCTCATTTTCAGGATCGTGAATAAAAACAAAAAGGTCAATTTAATCGCTCTCTTTGCGATCCTCATCCTCTTCTTTTTTCGTGCAAGTATCGTGAATATATATTCGACGCACGTTCAAACCTGGACCATTCTCGACTAAACGCGAAGAGAAATCACAGGCCGTCCGAAAAAAATCGTGTACCGTCCTTGTAAGGCGAGTGTCTCTCGTCTGTTGCAATATCGAGCACGATTCGTGCGATTATAGAAAGAGATAATTAAAAAAAAAAGAAAAAAAAAGTTTAACCCTTTGCGGTCGTATTAAGTTTATATACATATATAGGTGTCATGCTGGTCGGAATTAATTTTCGTAACGTGCAAGATTACGAAGGAAAAGTAAAATTTATTAATTCCTTTTAAACTTTAGATATACACGTAACGCAATGATATGTTTTTAATTTTATGTAAAAATTATATTTTCACAGTTCTCCATGCGTGCGGTATCTTTCAAACTCCAGTCTCCAATATGAAGCCCTTTCGGTTTTCGAGAACACGTGTCGCAGAAAATAATTACTTTGGCGTCTTCCGTTCTTAATTTTTCTGCTTGAACATGCAGAACAATCTTTGCTCTTTACACGTTCACACAGTGCCGCAATATATTTAGTTCGCCATTAAGCCTTTTCTCTTTATCTGAGGACGATGAGGTCTTCCCGATCTTGAAGATGTTCCATCACGAAAATCACCTACGAGTGATATTGTTCCACCGAGATTTCCGGACGAACATAAAATGTGACACAGGCGTCTTGTTTTCTCATTTCTAGCTGACACTTTATATAAGATGTAGCTATTGATATCGCGCATATCTCTAATCACCGGGAAAAAATTCTTCGCCGCCGCTTGCACGACTTTCTCATAAAACAATATGAACTTGCACGTTGCAGAATCACTGGTATAAATATTTTCAAAACAATTTCTTAGTTATCACTTTCTATATCAAAGTCAGCGTTCAAAGAGTCGAAAGAAAATTTGTCATCGGTACACTTTCTTTTTTTGCCATTTTAGAGTAATTATTCTACGTAATACTTTCAGAAGCGAGAATGCCTTAATTACACTGAAACGCAATTTGTGAAGATATTATTTCGAATTATACGAATATATTTCGAGGCTTGTCGACCACTTGATGTAATGTAAGATCAGTATGGCTCTTTGTTGTGGTGACTAAGAGCAGACGTACGACCGCAAAGGATTATGATACAACGGCTCGTTCGTTCGTTGCGAGATGGTCTGTCTCTCCCTATTTGCCACTTATTCCCGAAAACGAACGCACGGCCATCGACAACCGTGTAAATAACATCGGATTATACTACGTGAGAATAAAATGTGTCAGCTTCGTTTCAGTGTGTCTTACTTCGTGATCGACCCATTAAGTACCAGTTAAGCGATTCTCTACGTTGCGAAGTAAATATGTTCTTCGCAAACGATTTCCCCCTTTTTTCAGTTGTCCTGTTTCGTTTTATTCTCTGTAGGCCTTAAGCGCAACGTAATATAACGTTCACCATTCCTACAAATAATTAACAATCGTTGAGAATAATTTGTTTTGCAAAGACGAAGATATATATATATATATGTGTGTGTGTGTGTGTGTACATATATATATATATATACATACATATATACATATATACACACATATATATACATATGTATATATACATACATATATATATATACATATGTATATACATATATATACATATGTATATACATATATATACATACATATATATACATATACATACATACATACATACATACATACATATATACATATATATACATATATATATACATATATATATATATATATATATATATAATGATCAAAATGATGAGACATATCGTGCAACATTTTCGAAAGTGAAGCACTATGAATGTACACGTGTACTGTATAACTGAAAATAAAAGTGTGACATGTTGCTGACTTGTTCGACGAGGTGAGTTCTCTTCTTCTTCTGACGTACACGGCGTGTATAATATTTGAAAAATATGTCCTTGACAATTGACAACATTGCGTCATTGTATCTTCCTTCCCAAAATTCGATATTAATCGCCATCGTTCACTTGGATCGCAGCCGCTGATATTTGCTAATTATACACATGAAACTGAAGAAGAATTCCGAAGCGAAGTAAAAAGAAAGAAAGAGAAAAAAGATAATAATCGAGTTTCACCGAAGATGCAACGCTGGTACTTAATGGAACTCGTGAGAAAGACCAAGCACGCGCAGAGTGTTTCCTTTAGTTAGTGTTCTCCGTGTCAAAAAAATGCAAATGTTTTTATAACTGCGAGTGACGTTTACAAAGGGCAGTCTTTTAAGATTGTATCGTTATATCTTCGTTGATGTTATTTGGTATTTGAAACCTGATCAACTCGTTAGAGACAAAGAGCGTGAATGGAAGAATGAAAGAGATGCAGAGCGCGAGAAGGAAGGATATATACGTGTACAATTTATAAAATATACGCGTTACTTATATCAGCTGGAAAGTATGAGAACTCGAGTTTTATATCGTGCTGTTTCTTTCTTTTAAAGATATTCAAAAGAGAATTATTATTGTAAGATGTAATTTAACTTTACACGTGCTAGAAGGGTTGATCAGAGCGTACGTAATTAATTTACCATTACAACGCACACTGATTAAATGGCCGAATGCCAATATCCGGACAGGCACTAATGGAAAAAAAGAAAAAATGACAATAACTCGATGAAAAAAATCTCATGTTTTTTAGCTGGTGAGGTGCGTAAGCGCCCGTTCGAACTTGAATTTATTTTTAGATGAACCTGTAAATTATTATATTATTGTTATATCGTTCGCTGTTCTGATGGCGAGATAGGTCTTCCTTGTAACGCGACAGAGACATTTTTTCAAAAATAAAGAAATTTCATAAAAGCCGGGAGCTTTTCTTCTTTTCTTCTTTCAGTCTTATCGAATCTTCTCTCTCTCTCTCTCTCTCTCTCTCTCCAGGGTAACACAGTACAACGATTCTGTTCGTCGTAATTCGCTATTTTATTAGAAAAATGTTATTAAATAGTTTTGAACCGGACACACACGCAGAAAAAAAGAAAAAGGAAAAAACACGTTTTTACCGACGTGTGTCGACGAAATGCTTAAACTTCAAATTTATTTTGCGGTAAATGAAAAATCTCTGTAGCCTTCTGTGGGCTTAGGTTCATACAGTTTAGGTTTATACAGTTCAAGACATTCAGATGTAAATTCTGGTTTTTTTTCTTCCTTTTTCTCTGATACAGAAAATCTCTGCGTTCCAAATAATTTGATCAATTTGAAATTGTAGCAACCAGGTGTGTTATTTTTTCCTTATAGATAATTATTTTATACATATACGTATATATATATATAATGTATGATGTACTATATATGTAAGACTATTTTGTAATTCTTTAGTCAATCTTTTTCTTAATCTCATTAAAAGTCTGAAAGATACCATTTATTCGACGAGACACTCGATGTAATTACAGAGTATCCTTTTCAGAAAAGTCCAGAATTACAATCTGGATGTCTTAAACGGCATTACACGTGAAAACAGTCGCGCGAAGAGCAAAGTAACGCACTCGTCAACAAACAAGTCCGGTAATAACTAATACTAGCGAATATCTTTGTCATTAATTGAAAACCACATCTGTATAAACATCTGCACACGCCTTAACGATCTTATAATAGTCTTCAGGCTAGAATGACCTAACTATGACCTAACGATCGACTAACTATAGCTGCACAACTCTATGATCGTTCATCTGTTCGTGATTAACGAACACAGTAACGGATAGACTGATTCTAAGTTGGCCCATAAATTTTCAAACAATTGTACGTGCATTCGTTCTAAGTGTGAATCTTCTCGCCCATGAAGAGAATGTATTTGCGAGGTTGTATTGAATTCTTTGAAATGCAACTTATTTGAGAATTTATCGACCATCTCGAGTAATTAATAAATAAATTAATCGTTGGATAATTCGTACGCTGTCGTATTATACGACGCTTGATCGTGAAATCAAGCATTACGTGTTCAGATCTTCAACTAGAAATCCAAAAGTAATTGTATAAACGATCAGTCTTATGTAAAACGCAAACTACACACTCATTGACAATCGAACAATGGATTTTTAAATACTGATTCCGTCGTGGACAGATTTTCCTTTTGAACAAAGAAGCGTTTCGAGTTTCCATCGAGCCGAATAACATTGTTGGCAGATTAAAGAAGGAAGGAATACCGTGTGTCCTATTTTTTTAAGTTTCACCAATAAACAGAGTTCGACGCTGCAAATCTTAGTTCAGAAACTGTGCGTATAGAACTGTTGGCGTTCGTCGTCGTGGATTCGAAGTTACAATTTTACAGGGTTTTCCTCTTGACAGAGAAGAAGCCCAAATGAAATTGACGCGTATAATCTCCATACCTCCGTATACACATCATTTCGCTCGTATCAAGTCAAGCTCATCCGGCAAATTAAATTAGTACGTTACGCTATAAAATTAACGCGTTGCCTGCCTTTGGAATAGAACTTCATACGTAGCGTGATAATAAACGTTCAGGCTATAATACAGAGCTTAAACAAACTTGACGATATGAAAAATATCGTAGCGAATTCTCTGCTTGAATATTCACTCGAGATATTTGTACAAAGTATAAAATCCCTTGGACAGTCAATACGTTAAAATCGGCTTGGCAGTATTGAATCAAATTTGACTATCGTTTTCGTCTATTGCACTCACTCTTACGGTGCAATCGCTCGTGTGCACGTTCAACGATGGACGGTCGATTGATCCTTCGATCGAGTCTTAAACGATCTACGCGACGCACATCGTTCGCACTTCTACCAAAATTACAATAACTGTACAAAGGGAACAAAAAAGCATTGGCTACGCTCTTCTCCTTTTAACGTTTTGCAGATTTCGTTTTTTAGCAGAAAAAAGAAAAAGAAAGAAAGAAAACAGTAATATTTTTAAATGTTAACGAACAACGTTATTTAATCAGAAACGTTGAAAGAAGAATATCTCTGCTGAATTGTCCATTTTCCCTCCGTTCGTACGTGCAACAATGAGAATCACTAAATGTGAATACAAGTGTGTGACCTCCTCACATCTCTCTCTCTCTCTCTCTCAGAGGACACTTAATACTGAAACCGTTCGGCAGCAACGAATGTTGACTCGCGTGTATTTACTCTATTACAATCGGCTACAATCTCTAACAAACAGAAATGCGCGCAAGATGATCGTTCAATTTTGCGGCGTATTGTCGTCGTCTTGTTGATCGCTGGTCTCCGCCGCAGAGGGTATGGTTGCAAGGAGTCTGACGGCCAATCTGCTCGGTGATCCGGGTGGTTCAGGTTCTTGGATAGCCAGCTGACGAGTGAGCCGTGGCTTCGACCTTGTCGGTCTGGGCGTGTTTCTCGCGGTTACCTCTAGCGACGCGCTGGACCTCGAGATCCTCCAAGTGCTTGTGCTGGCAGTGGTGGCAGAGCCGGAGGAATCGTTCCTGGACGAGCTGAGGTTCGAGTCTTGCGACGGTTTCCTGGTGATCAGCCACGACGAGGCTCTTCGTTTCGGGTCCAGCAGCCTCAATGGGATGCCGCAGTGATGCGTCTGCCTCCAAGAGTCCGACCTGGACGAGGAGAAGTTCTCACTGGAGGACACCGACGAGGCCCGTTTGTGCTGCTTCTGTTGAATCTCGGCGATCTGGTAAGCGTACTGATCGCTACGGGCGTGTCTTGGTCTGGTGTCCCTGGCGCATGGCCACAGTATCCTGGTGCCCCATCGCCGGTAGCCGGAGCACTGGCTGGCCTCGAGCAGTCTCGAATTACAGGCGCATGGTGTCTGATTTTCTCGCGACGATCTGTCCACCAGACTGTTCGTATTCACAGGTGTCTGCCTGTTGCTGAAGTTGGAGCTGTGCCGACATCGGCCGATCCCCCTGGTCACCCTAGACTCCTCGATCGCCTTGCAGATGAGCACGCAGTCTTTCTTGAACTGTTTGGTCAAGATGGCGTATAGAAACGGGTTGCAGCAGGAGTTCAACGGCAGCACGAACACGGCGAACACTTTCGCCTGTTCGAGGGACACCAGCTGCAACCCGAACGTGGCGGTCAGCGAGAAGAACGCTATGGGTGACCAGCAGAGGAAGTCGGTGAACACCAGCAAAGCCATCCGCTTAGCAATCCGTGAATCGTTCGAGTTCCACGCCTGCGAGCCTCTGATCGCGCAGTACATCTTCAGATAGCATCCCATCAATATGAGAAACGCAACGCCGTTGATCAGCATTAGGAAGATCACGTACGCCAGGGCCGCGTTCCCATTAGTCTCGAATGGCAGGCATATGGCGAACTTTCTGTAATCCGAAACACCGATCAGGGGCAGACTTGCCATCGACAGGGCGAAACACCAACCTACGGTCATTATATAGCCCGCATGTTTCAGCGACAGTCTTTTGTTCAGGTGCATGGCGTGCGTTATGGCGTAGTTCCTTTCCAGAGTGATCACCGCCAACGTGTACACGCTCAATTCGGAACTGAGAACACCGAGGAAGCCAGCTAGCTGACATCCGGCGGACGTCTGCCACGGAATCGCGTACATCCGGAACTCACCGAGCGTCGATGCGTCCACCACCGCCAACAGGCCTAAAAATTAACAAGACACATTTGAAACATGGCAAATTTGGACAGTCTATGATGAAACCGTTCTCGTATACTTTGCAACTGTTTTTTTCTTTTTTTGAAGTGAAAACTTCTTTAGGCGCGTGTGTGTATATATATATATATATATATATATATTATATACCATTATATAATACCAATATATATATATATATATTATATACCATTATATAATACCAAAAATATATATATATATATAATACCATTATATAATACCAATATATATATACCATTATATATATATATACCAGTATATAATATCAATATATATATACCATATTATATATATATACCATTATATATCAATATATACCATATTATATATATATACCATTATATAATACCAATATATATATATATACCATTATATAATACCAATATATATATATATATATACCATTATACCAATATATATATATAATACCAATATATATATATACCATTATATAATACCAATATATATATATATATTAATGGTATATAATTATAATAATGGTATATAATTGAATTTTTGAATGAAGCATTAGGTTTGACTATGTCCAATGATCGAAAACTGAGTATTACAAAATATAAAACGACGATCGATGCGGTTTTTACACGATATTTACATAAATTTCAATCAAACATTTTTGTTTCTTACTTCAGTTACCACAAGCCTATTGTATCTATAATTTTTAGAATATAATGAAATGTTAATATTGTTGAAATTAATGACGATAGTGATGCAAACAATGGAAACAATGTTGACAATTAAGTTCGTTGAAATTTATGTAAATACAAATACTATGTGTAAATAATATAAGTGTATATATTAATTATTATTTCAATTAAGTTGTATTTATATTTTGTACTCGGCTTGCGCAGCCCATCGTATGTTTTGAATAATAAATAAACCGTATAAAAATGTATATAATTGTTGCTCGGAGTGCCGATAGATGTGAAAACCAGACTGAAATGTTAATAATTTTAATTTACAAATTATGAAATTTCAATTTCTGATACTACGATTAATTTGAAAATTCAGAGGACACCACTGTTGTTTCATAGTTTTAAGCTTTCACTTCTTGTCGACCGATCTGACCTAAGTAAATGCCCATGAAGAAATCCGCTGCCGCGAGGTTGCAAACGAGAAACCGGGGGACATCCATCTTGCTTCTGGAGAATATCAACACAAACACCACGGTCCCGTTTCCGAGCATGGCGAGCAAAAATACCACCCATACGCCGCAACGTAGAGTCCACCAGTCGAAGAGATCTTGGCACGGTAGAAAAGGACCTGGAAAATGGCGAGAGTTTATTTCAGATTCTTTCACTCGGAATTGTTGCGCGATCAAGAGCATTCGCAAGCCGAGTATTTGAAAAGTGGCATTGGTGTTGAAATTACCAGGTTGAGGTAGGCACTGTACGTGAGAAGGCAGCGTTCGAGCTGGCAGCGTAACACGGCTGTTCTGCTCTTCAAAATAATCCTCAACATACGAGGGCAGGTTACCAGGGTACGTAAAATCTGAACCAAAGTTAGCCCAAAGTTCATTTATTTGCGAGCCAAATTTGTCGGTCATGTTATCTAGAACACGTCATCACTTCGGTGCTGCAAAGTCGTTTTTCCTTTTCTGTTCTTTTTTTTATTTGATTTGATTTGATTTGATTTGAACGAATCGATGATTGAAGAGAGATATTTGGATGATCCATTCGCATTTGGTAGAAATGTGTGTTGTCGTGAGCTTATGATTCTTTTTCTTTCTTTCTTTTTTTTTTTTTGACGATTTGGTATATAGCAGATCTAAACTACAGAGAAACTTCTTAGTTGTAAAGTGAACTCGTTATCAAAACGAAACTCTTTATCCTATCTTTGGCCTTGAAGCGTTTGAACCTTGAGAGTCGAAATCTGTTTCGTCGACGCGGTAAAACACGAACGTGTGAATTGGAACTTGCAACGAAGTAAATGGACTTGTGCGGCTTGCGCTTTGCAGCATTTCAGTGTCGAGTGACATAACTGTAAAATGTAACAAGCTAAGCGTTTAACAGAACAAAGCTGCTACAGCTATACATCTTCATCTTCGTTTTTCATTAGAACAAAACTTTCCAACGTAAACAGCGATCTCCGAGAAACTTGTTACTTTTTTCTTTGTCGAGTATCGAGTAGGATAACACAGTTAGTAGACGTATATTTTGTGAGAGGTGTCGTGGCAGGATGATTAGTGGCAATGAGTAAAACAATTGGAGGAACCTTCGGTTGTTATTTGAAGTCAATGAGAGAAAATATCTCTTGAAAGAGCAATGACAAACATAAAGCAAGTGCAAATCTGAAATCAGTATCAACTCGAAGGATCTCCAGACGGTGAAAAGCTCCAAGGATCTCAACGAGGAAATCAGTCGGTTGATATACTCGATTACTCACTCAGCTGTGGCCAGATATCGGTGAAGCTTGAGTTCCACAGACTCATATCGAAGTCATTGTCTGTAGGGAAAAAGATAGACTCCTGAACGGAGGATTTGGTCACCGGATCTTCCACCTCGACCGACAAGAACGAGCAACAGTGATAAGCGTATGACAGTACCATCGTTTGCACACGTGGAAACCTCTCTGGAGCCGGGAATTCTCTCAATGCTGGATTGTTGAACGTTTTAAGGTGCAACAGACCTGACAGTCCCGACGTTGGCAGTGCTGGAAATACGTTGTTCCCGAGATTTCTGAAAATCGAGATCGTATGTGCGCAAAATTAGCCAATAAACATTGCTCAAGCGAAGTTGTTAACACTTTACCGACCGTGTATTAGCGGTAAATAGTTAGCCGATTAATATGCTACCGGTCGGTAAAGTGTTAACATATGTTTGTTAGCCGTTTAATAGACTGCTGGTCGGTAAAGTATTAAAATATGTTAGCCGATTAATAGGCTACCGGTCGGTAAAGTGTTAAGAGCAAGAGAATAAAAAACCTTCGCGATACGACGAATTACATAATACTCTGATTTATATATTTAACGTATAAACTATTTCTCTAACGATAAATAGATTGTTTTACATTTATAAAATTTCCATCAGAGACGTTAACACTTTACCGACCGTGTATTAGCGGTGGATAGTTAGCCGATTAATAGGCTACCGGTCGGTAAAGTGTTAAAATATGTTAGTTAGCCGATTAATAGGCTACTTGTCGGTAAAGTGTTAAAATATGTTAGCCGACTAATAGGCTACTGGTCGGTAAAGTGTCAAACTATGTTAGCCGATTAATAGGCTACTAGTCGGTAAAGCATTAAAATATATTAGCCGACTAATAGGCTACCGGTCGGTAAAGTGTTAACAAAGAGAGAGAGAGAGAAAAAAAAGAAAAGAAAAAACAGAAGAGAATTTCAGCTTCAAGCCATTTTATACTTAGACTTGGAAAAAAATATAATATTTTTCAGAATGGTCTTTTCCCTTTGGCACTCACAGATCCTCTAAATGCTTCATCCCTTTAAACGCGTCAGGGTGAATATACTCGATGTAATTGCTCTCCAGATCCCTGAAATCATAAACTTCTCTTTCTCAAGACGGTAACGGCAGTTAAGGGGGATTAATTGCAGGCGACGACACTTACAACACCTGCAACCTCGACAATCCGGTGAACGCGCCGCTTGGGATCACTTGCAATTTGTTGTTCGACAGAAGCAGGTCGTGCAGCATGCTCAGACCTTTGAATGACTCATCTGGCAATGACGGAATCATATTGCTGGCCATGTCCCTAGGAAACGAACGAATTCCCTCCTTATACATGAGATAAATAATAATTCAATATATTGGGAAACGTCACATTCGCTTGCACGATTATGTTATTTCGTTCTTTAAATATACTTACAAAACCCTCAGTTCGCTGCAATTTCGTAGATTTGGCACCTCCGTTAGAAAATTTGACTTCACGTCGCTAAAAGTGATCAGAAAAAAATAGGATAAATTTAATGATTTAATGATTTTGATACTAGATTATTTGATATTTGGTATCGATGCAATTTGATAATCTGAATTTGATAAAAGAAATAAAAAATAATTTCGACAAAGAATAGAATGGAATTTTCGACGAAGAGAGAATATACCAGAGTGAAATTAATTAGCTTAATTGCGCATGAATTATCGATGAAACGTGAGTCCTCGATTTAAATCAATTGAAATTCCATCCGCTTTGTATAATATTAATTCGTTCACGGTGAAATCTCGAATTTAGGATTTACATCGGGCTAAATCTAAATGCAAAATTAATTGCTATAACATAATTTCGTCCGTGACGCATATCGGACAGTTTAACAACGAATTTATATGTCAGTTTAACTTCATCAACTTTCCCACCGTGTTATAATTTAATTTGCTACGAATCATGTTGCATCGACATTCGATTAATTCATTATGAGAGTATCGTTTCAGGCGAATAATATCTGACTGGATTTATCATATATATATATATATATATATATATGTAGTAAATCCATATATATATTTTTTTAATTATTAAATATATATATATTTTTTATTATTGATTTTATAACAAATAAATACTATATATATAGTTAATGTTAATGAAATAATTATAATATTTACAAATAATATAAAAAAATAGAATAATATACAATAGTATAATATTAAATCTTATTGATTTATTAATTAAATATATATATATATTTGTTATGAAATTAATAATAAAAAATAATATTAATGAAATAATTATAATATCTAAATAATATAAAAAAATAGAATATATATATATAATATTAATTATTGATTTATTAATTAATATATATATATATTTGTTATAAAATCAATAATAAAAAATAATATTAATGAAATAATTATAATATTTACAAATAATATAAAAAAATAGAATAATATACAATAGTATACTATTAAATTTTATTGATTTATTAATTAAATATATATATATATTCGTTATGAAATTAATAATAAAAAATAATGTTAATGAAATAATTATAATATTTACAAATAATATAAAAAAATAGAATAATATACAGTAGTATAATATTAAATTTTATTGATTTATTAATTAAATATATATATGATACTCTGTCATTCAAATCTACTTACAGACTTTTCAACTTTGGACATTGTTCGCACAAATTTATCGGGACGTTGGTCACTTGTGCACGATCGAGTTTCAACACTTCTAATGATCTCGTTCCATTTAAGTTCGGAAATATCCGCAATTCTTTCAGATTCGAGAGGATCCTAAAAAGATAATCCCTTCGTTACATGTTCTGTCAGTATAGACTCACTTAATGATAGATTCAAATTCTTAATTATTCCCAAGTTCGAACGTGGGTTACAAAAATTCCAACAATCTTCCGATCTTTTCGACGATTATATCTCTCATCGGAAAGTAGATTATGCCCGATCATCTTCGTATACTATAACTTTCGTTTAGCTCAGTTCCAAGAATCAACACAATCAACATATTTACAGATGCAAAATCTATACTCACTTAATAATAGATTCAAATTCTAATTATTCCCAAGTTCGAACGTGGGTTACAAAAATTCCAACAATCTTCCGATCTTTTCGACGATTATATCTCTGATCGGAAAGTAGATTATGCCCGATCATCTTCGTATACTATAACTTTCGTTTAGCTCAGTTCCAAGAATCAACACAATTAACATATTTACAGATGCAAAATCTATACTCACAGTTTACGGAGCTTGCGTAGATTCCGGAAAGTGTTGCCGTGTATCTCTTTGATGGGATTTCCGCGTAAATCGAGCGACAACAGATTAGTGACGCGTTGAAAAACATGCTCCTCCAGAGTTTCGATCCGATTGTTCGACAGGGACCTACGGAACCGACGGAACATACACGAATACGACTTTCTTGGCTTCCTTCCTTTCGGTGAAAACGGAAAACAAAAGGACCGACGACGTATCTCTGTTTCGCGATTTCCAACTATTTAACAATTTTCTTCTTTAACTTTATTTCGCTCTTTTTCTTTTTTTTTTTTTTTTTTTTTTGTACATATCGAAAGAAGAGAAATGGAAGAATTTGACAATCACTCTGCATGAATTCTGATGTTCGAAAGAATTTTCCGAGATTCGTGCACGACGATCATTGAAACTTTTTCACGCCGGTTCTGATTTTACGAGGGAAAATAAAATTCAAAAAAAATTCTAACTCTGACTATTTTTCTCGTCGAGGAAAATTTACGAACTGGTTTTGGGAAAGGAAATGTCGAGAAGAAAAAGCGATTTCAAAAAAGATTTTCAAGTCGAGAGAAATGTACGAAAAATTAAGAGGAGAAGCTTAGGTGAAATGCAGAGTGATAATGATTTAACGATTCTTATCGGGTAAGCCTCTTTATCGAGATGAGATCACGATGAAATTTCTTGATCATCGGGGAGGGGGAGAACATCGCGGCTTGATAAGGAAGTAGTATATTCATAGAATATAAAAAAAAGTTGTCAAATTACATTTTACTTAATCGATGCACACTTACAGGTCTTCAAGGCCAGAGAGCTTAACGATCGCGGTCGGAATTTTTGTTAAATAATTGTCATCGAGCTCCCTACAAAAGCAGACAGAGAAATTACAACATTTCAAACAACGCGACATGCTACAATCATCGCGGTCCCCTTTTATTTTTTTCTTTTTTCTTTTCTTTTTCTTTTCTCACAACAGATCGTCTGGCCACCGTTTATTTATTTATTTTTTTTTTCTCTTTTCGTTCGTTCAAGTAATAAACTTATTAAACGGACACAGTAATCTTTCTTTCTCTCTTTTACTCTTTTTTTTTTTTTTTTTTTTTTTTGTTTTCTTTCGGAAGAATCTTTTCGTGCGATTTGCAGACAACACTCACAATACTCGAAGGCTCGTTAAGTTCGTAAATGCATCGTCGGCGATCATGTGCAAACGATTTCGTCGAAGCAGTCTGGAAAAGAGATATAGTGAAATTATATCGCGACGAGACGTATCAACCGAGAAATCTTTAACGAAGAATATCTATCTTAGTTTTAAAAAGGAGTAACGTGTTAAAGGTATAACGAGTGATACGTTACTTATTTACCATTATTTCTTCTAGATACTTACAACACTTCAAGATTGAACGTTCGATGGAAGGCACGGGCTGGAATGTCTGTTATGTTGTTGCTTGTTAGATCTCTGCAACAAGTCAAAAAAACACACACATACACAGATCACTACGTGACAGAAATAACGAGTAAAACACTTGTTGATAACCTTTTAAAGGAATCGATTAATAGTCAATTCAGCTAACTGTTGATAGTTAATTTAAGAAACATAGTTGATAATTATTAATATGATATTAATAATATTGATAATATTAATTATTGATAATTATTAAATATGATTAATAATATAGTATATATACATATATATAGTTAATAATTAATTCAGTTCACTGGTTAATTCTTCTACTATACGTATCGTTGTTTCCCGACTCTGCGAGATAACGTGGAACAAAATGAAAATACAGAAAGAAGCGCGAAAGAAGGTGAGTACAACAATGGAAAAAGAAAGAAATGGAAATAGTAAACGGACTCGTAAAGCTGAAAATTTATTAGCTGCCG
Source organism: Tetragonula carbonaria (assembly GCA_032399595.1). Lineage (NCBI taxonomy): Eukaryota > Metazoa > Arthropoda > Insecta > Hymenoptera > Apidae > Tetragonula > Tetragonula carbonaria. Next base: position 7,543,466 of record JAUCRC010000006.1, on the reverse strand, counting down.
TCGGTACGATTCTGTATTTTCAAGCGTGAACCGTCGTTAAACGTTCTTGACGAGCCCTCTCTGCTTAGCTGCCTTGCCAATTTCACACCCACCTCACCAGACGGTTTTACCACAGACTGATTCTACTTTCGTGCACTCTGCCATCCCCTGTACACTCGTTATCTTGAAGCTTCGCGTATCGTCAGTTTGTTAATAACGAGAAAAACGGTAAAAATTTCACGCGCACGGCTGATTTATATTCATAATTCGGAGTTCATTATTCTAAACAAGAATGAGCAAGAAAATCGTGTGACGAAACGGAATAAGAATTTGTCGAAATTTTTCCTAAGAAATTATACTATTGCGTATAATTGTTGCATATTTAATTGCGTACATCGTCGTTGAAAACGAAGCTCTCGAAGTTTGAAAATTTTTCCTAAAGTTTTTTCAAATGCTGCATTCGTCGCGCCAGGCGGGCGAATCTGTCTGACGCGCATGCGCTGACGCGTACGTCTCTAACGCGCACGCACCAATGCGCACGTCTCTAACGCGCATGCGCCAATGCGCCGGTCTCTAACGCGCACGCGCCAATGCCTGCACGTCTGACTTTTACAGAAATGTTCCCTGATTATTCTGAAATATTATTTCATTTCCCGTCCTTCTATCGTTATTCTTTATTTTCCGTTTTGCCAGAATTGCATCAGACATGTGAACTGCAACTTAACCTAATATCTGATAAAGAACGTATTACGGGAAAACACAATCGACAATGAATCTTTTAATTCAGGGGAATATCCGAATTCCAGTTATAGGTAATGTAAGAAAAATTTTGCCAATTGAACAAAGCACGTTACACGCTTCTCCATTGTGTGTAAGGTGTAAATGCGTGTAACTTGTACCCTGTACAGGAAATCCCATCTTAAGCTGGATACAACAACAGGGGAACGCAATAAACTTTCAGCCCCTCGCGCAACAAGAATAAATTCTGGGCAAATTCTGTTTGGTCGTCGTTTTTAAATATCGTTCGTTTTATACTCGTCGTAAAGTGATTTTCCAGTTGACGCTAGGCATATTATCCTTGGTAGAGTATCAATTATGTGCTGGTTACCCCTTAACGACCGCCATAAATTTACCGATATCGAGCACGCGGCCACTTGAACACCATGACTGTTCGAGTGTATCCGTCTGTTTAAATGGCTGGCGCGTGACTTGACGATTTTATACCCAGCAATTCTGCTTGGTAGTGGACGTGCCAATATTTTCAGTATTCACGATCTTCTACACGTATCAAGCACTTGAACAGTGAACATGCGGCTCGCAAAAGTGCAACGAACAGTTGTTCCAAATGCAATACTCGTTGCGATATTTCCTTTCTATCTAATAATAAGTTCCTCTCCTTCAATTATGCTCACGGAGATGTAAACTTGACAAAGATGAATATCCAACGACGACAGTCAAATGTCACACGTTGCTAATATCAAATGCTAATACCAAAATGTTTCGTGTTCTATTTAACAGAAATAGTCTGAATTCACTTTCGTCAACTATTGTATATTTCTTTTTTTCCCTTTTCTTTTTATCACTTTAATCGAACTTGAAAGGAAGACTGAAATTGGAAAACGTATCGTGAACACTTCAAAAAGAAAAAAAAAAAGTGTTTCATTGTTCCATGCGGTTTCTGTGTAGCCCGCACATTTCCACACATCGATCGAGCCAGCTTACGCACGCGCATCCACGTATTCTATAAACTTATGGAAGAAAAAGGAATTGTTTAATAAGACCGGGCCTCCTGCTGACTTTTTGAAACGTTTCCAGCCTGCTTCGCGATGCAGTTCCATCAATTTTCTAATGACTTCTTCTCGGAATGATGCACGCATGTTTCGCGTGGAGATATTATCTCAAGAAGATAAAGGTTTATCAAGTCGAAGAAAACAACGTAGAGATCGAAGGGTGGAAGAGGGTTTCGTATAAAATCTTGGACAGAATTGAATGGAAAGTCGTAGTTTCAGTGTTTATTAAAATACTGAGAAAAGGATATCACAGATCGATAGTTCTTCGATAACTTTGCAAACGAAATCGATCAAATCCTCTGTCTATTTGAAGTTTATACTTCAATTATCAGATTGGCGATTACTGACGCTCATATTATGTAATAATTGAAGAAACTGTGTCCTTGTCCCAATCCTTCGACGCAGCGCGAACACATGCGGCAAATTGTAATTACCAAAATGGATTTTCAAGGATTTCAGTGCCTTTCTTGTTATTATCTCTTTCACGAACACGGGAATTTTATCAAGTTTAAACTCGCCGATTGTAACAAATTACGTTTTTCCCCTTGAATTACAGAAATTCCTTGTTATTAAGATTTATACGCTGATCTTAAGAGATCTTAAGACCTTAACATCTCAATACACTGAACACACTTTCTAAATACTCTGTATTAACCCCGATACATTTTTTCTGAGACAGATTCTTCTTTAAAAAAAAAGAAACGTGTGTCGACAAACAACGCGGCAGCTAGCTTCATTTGCATTTACGTTTTTTTAATAATACCTTTTTTTGTGCTCGTGCTGTTTTACGTTACCTCACTGATCTTGAGACCTTAACATCTCAATACACTGAGCTTAAGATTTATACACTGAATACACTTAAGATTTACACACTGAATACTCTTTATTACTCGGATACATTTTTTCTGAGACAGATTCTTCTTTAAAAAAAAAGAAACGTGTGTCGACAAACAACGCGGCAGCTAGCTTTTTTTAATAATACCTTTCTTTGTGCCCGTGCTGTTTTACGTTACCTCACTGATCTTGAGACCTTAACATCTCAATACACTGAGCTTAAGATTTATACACTGAATACACTTAAGATTTACACACTGAATACTCTTTATTACTCCGATACGTTTTTTCTGAGACAGATTCTTCTTTAAAAAAAAAAAACGCGTGTCAACAAACAACGCGGCAGCTAGCTTCATTTGCATTTACGTTTTTTTAATAATACCTTTTTTTGTGCTCGTGCTGTTTTACGTTACTTCACGGCTCGGTGTTTAATAGGTTGGTTAACCTCATCCCGTCACCCTAATTACGCTCTTCAAAGAATCCAAAAGCACCTCCTGCTGGAAACAACATCGCCTCCTCCCCCCTCCTCCGCGCCACTAACCACCCTCTCTGAATCTAGGTTAGATAGCACGCGAAGAATTGAGCAATATGAAGCTTTATCGAATCTTTATGCTAATCAACGGCAGAAACTTCCGAAATTAGTATCCGGGGGCACAGGGGGTAGTGTTGAACCCCTTTATTCAACGAATCGTAACCGGTAGCCCCGATATATATATATATATATATATATATATATATATATTTACGCGTGCCAGCGCGTGAATATATGTCGCTGGTCTGGAAACTCAAGCGTGTGTGCACGCAGTTCGAAAACGAAATGTTCGGTGGCCCAGCGATTCGACATTAAACCCATTGACTCTGAAACTTACTATGTCGTAGTAAGCGTATGTATTAAAACTGCCGATCTACAGGATAGTCTCGTAGTTTAGATTGATTACAATTGGTCAAGGAATATTTTTATTATATAATTTATATTATATATAGAATATTATATTAAATATATAAAATATATTATATATATTATATTAAATATATAAAATATAATATAATTTATTATATAATTTATATTATATATAAAATGTAATATAATATAATATTAGATTATATTATATATGAAATATAATATAATCTAATAATTCCGGTTGAGTTCGGAATTATTAGAAAGGACGAATAAAAATTTAATATAATATAATATATTGCGGCGGCCAGCACAGCGATTGTAGGTACGACGATCGATAAATGATAAAGCCACCGTACTGAAAAAGGAAATTTTTTATAATTTAACTTAATGTTTACATGATACAGAATGTACTAAAACTGCCGATCTACAGGATAGTCTCGTAGTTTAGATTGATTACAATTGGTCAAGGAATATTTTTATTATATAATTTATATTGTATATAGAATATTATATTAAATATATAAAATATATTATATATATTATATTAAATATATAAAATATAATATAATTTATTATATAGAGAGATTATATAAAGATATTATATAAAGAATTTAATAGATTAGCTACTACAGACGACAGACGACTAATGACTATTAATTTCTTATTTACTGTTATATATAATATTGGCAATTTGTTTGTAACTCAGTAATAACTAATAACTTGTTGGTATCTCCATGGTAATTTTTGTAAGACTGAATAGATGACTAATATATCTCGTAGTGTTTTTCTTTTTTTTTTCTTCTAATAAAAATTACTGTCAAATGCCATTTCAATACTAAAGCTGTAACTTAGCGTTGTTATATTTTGGAAAATTTCATGCTTTCTTTCAAAGTAAAATTTTGGCTCCCTTTTGGGGCAAGAAACGCTGTAAATTTGCCCTGGCCAGTCAATGGGTTAAGCGGGTTCCCTGGGCACACGATTCAGCCGAGCAAACCCCTAATCGATGTTAGGCAAAACGTCTGATATATCCTAGCGTCTGAACATCGTGCAGACGATAGTCTGCGCAACGATTGAAATTTTATTCCTTGCTTGCTTGGGTTTGATCGATTGTTTAATTTAGAAACGATCATGCTCGACGTGCAGCAGGCTTTCACCGCACAGTGTATATCGCAGCCTTTCAGAGTTAATCGATTTCAGAGTTAATTCTTGTCCCAAAAGGGAGCCAAAATTTTATTTTGAAAGAAAGCATGAAATTTTCCAAAATGTAACAACGCTAAGTTACAGCTTTAGTATTGAAATGGCATTTGACAGTAATTTTTATTAGAAGAAAAAAAAAGAAAAACACTACGAGATATATTAGTCATCTATTCTTACAAAATCTATTATCTTACAAAAATTACCATGGAGATACCAACAAGTTATTAGTTATTACTAAGTTACAAACAAATTACCAATATTATATATAACAGTAAATAAGAAATTTTGACGAGAGTCAAAAACAAAGATCGAAAGACAGATCAAAGAGGAGATGATTGAAAAAGATAGAACGAAGAGGAGTCCGTTGTCAAAATGATTGAACTCATTCTCGGATGATAATTTTTTTTTTCTTTTTTTTTTTAATAGAATATATAGACGAAGATTTATACCTTTCACCAGTTTGACTCGCGAAATAGATCCGAACGAGTCATTTCAATCGTCTCGATCGGAGAAGAAAGAAAAGTAACATTCGAATACTCTCTCTCTCTCTCTCTCTCTCTCTTCGTCGGAAGCCAATTTTTCCTTCGAACGACGACCAAAGCCAGGTTTATGAATTTCAAAGGAGCCGCGGCGATGTCCGTTTCCATAATCGATTAATCAATTAATCATTCTGTCATTTTTCCCCTCGTTCGATCCGTTTCACACTCGACTGAGCAAAAGAAACATCGATCCGTCGAACGCAGGCTCCGAGGAGGAGAGACAGACTACGTCGAGAAACGAAGAGGCAAACGAAAAAATGGAAAAGAACACAATGGGGGAAAAGGAGAAAATCTCTCTCCATACGATTTTTCTTTCTTCCGGCATCTTTCCCTTCTCGGTAATGAAAGTTTCAGCTTCGACGGAAAGGTTTTCGGCGAAGTTCCAGAAACGGAAAGGGGAGAAGACGAGAAGGCTGTCTGGCGTTCAATGGGAATGTTCGATTAGTTTCTCGGAGAAAAACTTCCCTCCGCGGAGGATTTGTTTGCACAGAAAATCTTGCGATCTGAAGAGAAAGAGATATGGCGGACGGTTGGGAAACTTCTCTTTCACGCGTCTGCAGTCCACTGACGAAACACGAGTTTCGAAAATTTATTAATATACACGCGACTGCTCTATAACAATTTATCTACGTATATATACATACATATATATATATATATATACATATATATTACAGATAATATATTACATAATATATATACACATTATGTACTATATATATATATATTGCATAATATATATACACATTATGTACTATGTATATATATAATGTGTATATATATTATGCAATATATATATACACACACATATATATATACACATTATGTACTATATATAATGTGTATATATATATTATGCAATATATATACATACATATTATGTACTATATATTATATACTATATATAGTACATAATGCGTATATATATTATGTAATATATTATCTGTAATATATAATACATATATAACATCGACGAATACTTTCCTTGAACTGATCTTCTATAATTAATTTTTCGAACATTAACTCTGCTGTTCTTAGATCTACGTGTATTATATAATGTGTATGTATATTATACTTGGTGTATATATATTATATATATTATACTTGGTGTATATATATTATATATATTATACTTGGTGTATGTATATATATTATACTTGGTGTATTACGTAATATACACTATGTGTATATATATTATACCTGGTGTATTACATAATGTGTATATATATTATATAATAAATTATCTGTAATATATATGTATATCATACATACATAACATCGACGAATACTTTCCTTGAACTGATCTTCTATAATTAATTTCTCGAAATTAATTAACTCTGCTGTTCTTGGATCTACGTGTATTATATAATGTGTATGTATATTATACTTGGTGTATATATATTATATATATTATGCTTGGTGTATATATATTATATATATTATACTTGGTGTATATATATATATATATATATATAATATTAGTTGTGTATATATATTATTTTAGTTGTATATATATTATATTTGGTGTATTACGTAGTATACACTATGTGTATATATATTATACCTGGTGTATTACATAATGTGTATATATATTATATAATAAATTATCTATAATATATATGTATATGATACATACATAACATCGACGAATACTTTCCTTGAACTGATCTTCAATAATTAATTTCTCGAAATTAATTAACTCTATATTATATTTCTTGGTTATATCTACAGTATATTTCTCTACATTATATTTCTTGGTTATATCTATAGTATATCTCTTGGTTATAATTCTACAACCTTCTGTATATTATATCCACGCATTGCCTTGCATTTTGTATCGTTCCAAGTGTTGCAACACGAAAGAGACGTAAGAAGCGAGGAGACAATGTTAATTTCTCCATTATTTATAATCTGCAGATATTTCCAGGAGAATGGTAACCTTGCTACATTTCGCTGTACAAGACGCCGCAATATTGAATGCAATATTCCCGGCAAGTGAACTTTCATCGATCGAAATTTCTTCCGAGTCCGAGAGACAACGAGTCTAAGAAAGGGACGATGAACGACAAGATCGAGAGGGAAACGAAAGAAACGAAGGGAACCTTTCGAAACGACCGAGGGATCGGTCCATCCGGAGTCAAACCGGGGAATGGATGTCATCGTTATCCCAATCGTACAGTCGTATCGCTGTTTCTCATCATCAGGTTTATCTCCGTTCCTTACTGCAAGGTTCTTCCCTTGCGTCGCGTCGTTCCGCGAAATAATGCAGCCTCTCGATTCCTTTTTTTTTACGATTTTGTACCAAAAGCGAAACGATCCCCTCTGTTGTTTCCGAACGATCGACGATTCTGCTGAAGAGCAGAAATTCTAGAATAGTTTAAGGACTACTATATCGATCCCTCTGTATACAGATTATGTTCGAAGAGAGAAAGAAAATTCTAAGCTCTCGTTTTCAAGAAATATTTAATCCTCTAACGTTATGTAACATATCCGTGTATATATATATATATATATATATATATATATATATATCTACATTCTGAATGTGATATATATATCTTCATCTCGCATACTCGTACTTTCGCTATTTTGTATTTCATCGATATTCCAATACACAAAAATATCAAACTTAGAAACTAGTTTCTAGATTATAAATTAGATTATATAGCTGCGATCACTTTTCTTTGTTTTTTTTTTTCTTACAAGCAACAAGCTCTGATCAGTGTAATTAGAATATTGAAATATTAATATTCCGCAAATGAGAAGTATTTTGTTTTATCTTTGCTTGGATACAACGATCTGTCATTTAATTTATCGCAATGTATAATATAATAACGAGATCTCATTAATTTAAAGACGATCTATTATTACGTTTGATTGTTAAAAAAAGAGAAAAAAAATCGTGTCTCACGCGAAGTGAATAATCTCAAAAAAATCTATGCCACTCTATTCCTGAAATGATTTGTACAAAGCGAATGAAGATTCATGCCATTCTATTTAAGAGAATCTCACGAACGAAAGTGTAAGGATTCTCTTCAGGAACTATTTCAGAAGATTGTTTACACCATAATGTTCTTCTAATTCAACGATTCTCTCTCTCGCTCGTTTTCAAACATTATCCTCCACGTGATAATAATCCGACTGAAAAATTCAAAACAAACCGTTGATTTACCGTCTGACATTTAATATTAGATCTTAAGATCTGTGATTTATCTAACTGCGCGAATTATTCGTGTTCGAGGTTAGTCGGCTATAAATTTAGTATCGCGTGATTTATGACACGGATTTGCAGGAATAAACCGCGTCTCTGTCCAGTGTTCATATCGAGTAATTAAAAAAAAAGGGGGAAAAAAATAGAAACGCGCTATTCTGTTCGCAGTTTTGAAATTTACTACCGAAATTTCGCTCGGTGTATTACGCCGCTACAGCTTCGGTGGAAAAATAATTATCATTATTATAAAATTATAAACGTAATTGTTATTATAGAGAATTATAGAAATAACAATTATTATTATAGAATTATAATAGAAATTATAATGGAAATTTTTAATTCTATTATATGGAATTAAAAATAATAATTATGTAGAATTATAAAACTATTATATAGAATTATGGAAATAACAATTATTATTATAGAATTATAATAGAAATTATAATGGAAAATTTTTAATTCTATTATATGGAATTAAAAATAATAATTATATAGAATTATAAAACTATTATATAGAATTATAGAAATAACAATTATTATTATAGAATTATAACAGAAATTATAATGGAAACTTTTAATTCTATTGTATAGAATTAAAAATAATAATTATGTAGAATTATAAAACTATTATATAGAATTATGGAAATAACAATTATTATTATAGAATTATAACAGAAATTATAATGGAAATTTTTAATTCTATTATATGGAATTAAAAATAATAATTATGTAGAATTATAAAAATAATTATTATTATAGAATTATGGAAATAACAATTATTATTATAGAATTATAATAGAAATTATAATAGAAATTTTTAATTCTATTATATGGAATTAAAAATAATAATTATGTGGAATTATAAAATTATTATATAGAATTATAGAAATAACAATTATTATTATAGAATTGTAATAGAAATTATAATGGAAATTTTTAATTCTATTATGGAATTAAAAATAATAATTATGTGGAATTATAAATTATTATAGAATTATGGAAATAACAATTATTATTATAGAATTATATATAGAATTATAATAGAAATTTTTAATTCTATTATATGGAATTAAAAATAATAATTATGTGGAATTATAAATTATTATATAGAATTATAGAAATAACAATTATTATTATAGAATTATAATAGAAATTATAATGAAATTTTTAATTCTATTATATGGAATTAAAAATAATAATTATGTAATAATTATAAAACTATTATATAGAATTATTAGAAATAACAATTATTATTATAGAATTATAATAGAAATTATAATGGAAATTTTTAATTCTATTATATGGAATTAAAAATAATAATTATGTGGAATTATAAATTATTATATAGAATTATAGAAATAACAATTATTATTATAGAATTATAACAGAAATTATAATGGAAAATTTTAATTCTACTGTATAGAATTGAAAATAATAATTATGTAGAATTATAAAACTATTATATAGAATTATAGAAATAACAATATTATAGAATAATTATAGAATTATTATAAATTATTATTATAAATTATTATAGAATTATAATAGAAATTATAATGGAAAACTTTAATTCTATCATACAGAATTAAAAATAATAGTTATATAGAATTATAAAAATAATTACTATTATATAGGATTATAAAAATAATTATTATTACATAGAATTCTAAAAATAATTATCGTTATATAAAATTATAAAAGTGATTATTATTATATAAAATTATAAAAAAAAGATATATATATATAGATATGTTTATATCATTTTTGATATTATATATTATATTATTATATTTTACATTGTTATTTTATACTTTTATACAGTATTTTATGTTATTATTACATTACGCTCTGTGCAGTGGGAAAAAGGATGCGTAACCATTTGTAGCGGGAAATGTTCGAGGGGGTACCACGGTTTCCGAGTTTGTTTCCGACGGATGATAGAATTCACCAGGACAACGAGAGGCCACGAGTGATCCATCTCCTGTTTATGACCGGTCGTTTCTCACAAGCGTGCTCGAAAACTTTCGCGGTAATATAAAAGCTTCCGTATGACGACGGAAACCGCTGGGTCTGGCCACGAATTCCTCTATCCACTTAAGATTAGTTCCGCAACGAAACAAACATCCGTCGCTATATTTTATTGTAATATGTTGTTACGTAGCTACGCTTTTTCAGGGGAGTATTATTATACACATTTCCCGATGGGAAATTGGGACGCGGATTTATTTATATGTAGATTCATGCTTTTGCGAATACAGTCGAAGCGATAGAGCTTTTGGACGGCGATTATTTTCATCGATTAAGTATTGCAACGAACAACTTTTCAATACTTTGCTTGTTATTTGTGTTATCTGTGCCAAATTTAAATCTAACCCGCGAACGAAACATCTTGGGTTAAATTCAATATAAACATTGAAATATTTCTTTTACATTTACAACTAAGAAGTGGAAAATGAAGAGAATTTCACGGATTACAGTGATCATAGATAACTATAATTAACCTCGGGTAGAGACATTTTCAACCTTGCAAAATTATTTATACAGTGTGGATGAATCACGTTTCGTCCCGGTAGCAGCAGTGACGTAGCATTGCATGTTTTCACGGGAGAAAGTCAAAATCCATTGACGCTGTCTTGCATCAATTTTTTTTTTGTGAACGAGAGTTACCTGCGACAGGTTACCTTTCACAACGTTACATCTTTTTTTTCTTTTTCGTGGAAACGGAAAGCTTGAAAATCCTTCTTACTATTTATTACACTAATTTGAAATTACATCGGACAATACCACGATGAATAAAATAGAAGCGTTAGAGCAGATTAAAAGGAAGAAAATACTCTCTCTTCTAAACTGCTTTAACATTTTACCGACCGGTAGCCTATTAATCGGCTAACTAACATATTTCGACACTTTACCGACCGGTAGCCTATTAATCGGCCAACTATTCATCGTTAATACACGGTCGGTAAAAAGTGTTAACAAGAGAAAACAAAAATTCTATGAGAAGAAAGAATATTAAAAAAAAAGAGAGAAAGAGAGAGAGAGAGAGAGAGAATCGTTTAATCGAAATCTAACTCGAACTTAACCTATACCAAAGATCTCGTGTTTCATACCGGATACACCATGAGTCAAGAGGAACGAGCTTCGTAAACGCTGATCGACCGTTCGATATTCGAGTCACGCTCGCTACTGGCATTCGTCGAGCCACTTTGTTACTGTCCCGAGAAAGTTTCAGCCGGGAACTTTAAATAAGCACGGAACGCCGCGTCACACAGCATGTGTATCGAGTATTCTTTTCGCCCTCTTGTTAAGATGGGATTTCCTACAAGCGTCAGACGCGTCTTCGGAGAATCATACTTTACCAAAGTAGTCAGATGCATGCATCTGAACACATTTGAAAATCGCAAATGCATCGCAATGATCATTGCTGTTCATTACGAGGGTATAAAGGGAGGGTGGGTTCCTTCAAGCGTACGCGCATGCGCTTTAAGTGCATGCGCGTTACGCGCATGCGCGACTACTAGATGCGAGCGCGACATTTGAAAACCGCAAAAATAGAAAGATTTTTATTATCGTTCGACAATGCTCGTTCTTTGACACTGTGCAAAAATTTTATTTCATTTAAATTATTTCTTTTTTTTTTTTAGATCACTGTCACTGGCGATGTCTGTTAAATTTGAAAAAAAAAAAAAAAAATGGCATTACTTATGAATACTCCCGATATAATGAAATGAACTAACACGATACAATAATAGAATTGAATCGTTTAATATAAAGCGACATCGTTAACACCGTTATAAAGGAAAAGTTAAAACCTGTCACGAACGGAGTGGTCAATCACCGGCAACAAACAAAAGAAAATGAAAAATAGTTCCCACAGTATTCTAGATATTATTATTATGGCCAGATGCTCAAATAGACGAGCGTGAACATCTAAAAGGAACATGAAGGACTATTAATCACGCCGGTCACGTCCATGACGTGGATCGCGTGTGTACATGACGCTATTGTGAAAGTAATTCCAGCAACCGTTGCCAAATCCGACCCATTTACCTCCACGGAAAAGGAATATTTTTTTAAGAAATTTTATTACGATTCCGATGTATATATATATATATACATACATTTCGCCTTTCGATTACAGTATGACGTGACTCTTTAAATTCCGTCTTGATCGTAATTTTCTCATTGCTTACAAGACGAACATGTCGGCAGGGAAAGGTAAAAGCTGAGTCTCGAGATCATTGTTTCTTCGATTGCAGCCACTCGCGGTTCATTGGGCAACGATTGAGAGCTTGCGATTGAGACTTTCACGAATTGGTAGGATAGATATTTTATTTCGTTATTTCGTTGAAGTAGCACTTCGCGCAAACTGAATGACGTTTCTATATTTTATCATATTATATTCTTCTGTTTTATTTTCGTTCTATTACTTTATTTCCCCTTTATGACACATTAAGATCGATCAGATGGTAACTAAATGAATCGGAAAGTTTACTCGATCTATCTACTAATAAATCAGAAATCATCGTACATTTACGTCAGTATATTCTAAATTAAATGTCACGTTAACGGCACAACAGTGGACAGCATTGATCCGTGTGATAAATTTCAAAATTCGAATGACAAACGGTATTACGAAATAAGTCCTCGTAAGTCACCCTCTAAATTGCAAGGCTAGAATTCTCGATCGACATCTCGAGAGGCATCTCGTCTCAAAACTGAAACCTTCCGTAACAGCTGTTCGGTAACAAATTTACAAAGCCACGAAACACCGCCGATCACAACCAATGGACCTTTAAATCACGAAACTTCGAACACGACGTCCATTCGGCGAGCGTTTCCGATATATCTTCAATTCATATTGAATTCAAAATTCAAAGATCTACCATCGATCGTCGACGTTGCATGCCACTTTATTCCTAAACTATTTTCTTCGGAACTTTTATAGTTACGTGACTATCCAAGATCTATGTATCCGAGCCTGTCCTTAGAAATCTAGACGAAGAGCTCCTTAAACAAGATTGTTGAATCCACCTTGCGCGAATACTTGTAAATTTTTTCGCACGAAAAACAGATTCCCTCCCGGCCCCTCGGTGTTACGTATTTTTTTTTCACCGCGATATCTTTCATCAATTTCATCCGAACGGTTTCGCTTTTCGATTCGATCGACGGTACTGCCAATTAGCGAACGAACGAAATTTGCCGAGAATTGAATTTCGCGAGGACCACCGAGCGTTCTGCGCCAAATTCCATCGAGGTGATGAGTCGCGATATAGGTCAGAACGAACGTTCGTCGGTTCTGGTTATCGAGAGAGATTCCATCGAGCGCGAAAGAGAGAAAAGAAAAGAAAGAACGAGGGAAAAAATGGGGAGGGAGGAGAAGATGTGGAAAAGAGAGGAAGACGAAGAGGAGAAACGGAGCTAGAAAAATTGCTGAAACAACGGGGAGAGAAGAGGGGAAACGTTTGCCAATTTTCCGAATTTTCGTTTCGCTTTTTTTTTTTTTGAAGCTCGTCAACCTCGATAAAACGGTCGTGGCAAAGTGGCGATCGATCCGAAAAAAAACGAGAAAGAATCCCGACGGTTTCTCGGACGATCGAGGAACCGGCAATCCGGAAATATTCGTGTCACATCTGTACCGGATACATCACTTTTCTTAGGTGACGCTCGCCGCGCCCGAGTTTCCCCCCCATTGCTCCGCCGCTTGTGTTTTCTCGTTCGATTGCACCCGCGATCCCTGAAGATTATTTTCTTCACGGATATTCTTAGAAACTTGGTGAACGTTCGCCTCTATTTCCCTCGGGGTGTCGTTTCGCTTAATTGCTCGATCTCGATCATTCAGTTCAGGAAGCAGGAAGATTCGGCAATCGAAATCGAAGTTGTAAAAATTGGCAAATTTGTTCTCGAGTATTTCCAAGTTCTAGAAATTGGAAATCGTACTTTGATGCAGGTATTATTTTTCAATTTCCAAAGTGGAGCATGAAAATTTGAGATTCGAAATTGCGACCAGATTCATAGATTGGGGAATGTTCTTTCTTTTCTGACGAGGGAGATGTTTGAAGCATCTCTCTGACATTGAAGAAAAAAAAAAAAAAACAAAAAACTGGAGTTTCAATCTTTAAACTGAGCGGAAGATTTAAATCGTAATAACTGCAGTGTGATTTATTCGCGAGGGAAGCACAGCGGTGTGATTCGCCAATTCCTTCGAATAGCTTTATACCTGCATATCATAATCCTCTTTGCGAACATTTCCACGACCTGTTTGCATATATATCCAATTACTACCTAACCTTAACAGTTAATGCGACTTTCGAACAAAATAATTCCCATTTAATGCGAGCTATGCGTGTAATTACTCAATTTACATATTCCCATATTTTCCTTACTTTAAGCTATCCTGGGCTTGTCCTGTTCCGATTTGCAATCTATAAATATCATATCAGCCTCTTAAAAACATGCATCTTTATCGTTTTATTAAGCAGAATGAAAAACAAAAAAAAAATAAAAAGAAAAATTGTACTTTCAGCGTGTGAAACATCGCCATTTTTTACCGTGCGATGCACGCGCAACGAATGCACATCCGACGTCGAGAAGAATGAAAACTACCCCGAAATTACTTCCTGGTCATTACGCGGTCACTGAAGACGAAACACGTTCGGCACAATTAGCGAACTGTCGCGTCCTCCTATTAAGAAAAACGAGTCTCCATCTTTCAGGTACAATTTTAGACGGGCAAGCTGTTGACCCAAAATGTCGCACGAGAATCGGTCGTTTTCCGTGTGGTGAATCGGCGCAAACTCCTCGACCCGGAGTAGCAGCAGCCACTTCAACGCGAAAGAGTCGGTTGCAATTAAAAAGTTTTGTTGCCCGCGTGAAAATGCATGTGCAACGTGTGAGAAACGCTAACGACCAACCAACGAGTAGCTTTCCATCCCCATTTTTCCACCCCCGTTTCGTTTCGTTTCTTCTTCTTCTTTCTATTTCAACGTTTATTCGCCATCAGCCATCATCAACCAAGTTCGTTACACGGATACGAACGAACACGCGCTATATTTAATGACCAGTTGACTTGACGAGATCGATTTATCGAGCGTGATCGTTGCTGTTTTGCGTTTGTTAGATAAATGCACGTTCACTTGATTCGATGATAAATATACAGATTAACGGCGGGAATAGTGAAGTGGAAAAAAGCAATTTCGAAAAACTCGCTGTCGTGTCTTGTTCCACTAGCTTAGTAACTGATGATTTCAGCATTTTCTTATTTAATTCTTCCTTCGGTTGAAAAGAAAAAAAAAAGGAAAGAAACAGAGAGAGAGAGAGAGAGAGAGAGAGAGAGCGAAAGTGAAAAAAGAAAGGAGGAAAGAAAAGAGGAGCGCGGTATAATTAGAACGAACAGCATTACTGAATGGGAGTAATTAACGGAGAGCAAAAGATTCACGTCCGTTCGACGAAAGGATGAATGAACACGGCGGCGGCGTTCGCTTTCCAAGCGTATCTTCCACTGCTTCTCGATTTCTATAAATATTTCTCATCGATGTAGCGGCGTGCAGCGTGCTCTTTTTTCTTTTTCTTTTTTTTTTTTTTTTTCAAACCACCCGCTGATTTATTTTTCGACGAGCGCGAACAGAGATTAATCGGCGCCTAACTGCACGGCGAGATATCGGTCGTTGAAAGGGCCGATGTAGGAACCGTCTTTATGTAATAAATGGAGCAACTGTTGATCGCGGAACGATTGCCAACCAGGGTTTTTCTCCCAGGGTTGGAAACGTAACGCTTTCTCTTCCTCTCCCTTTTTTTTTCTTCTTCCTTTTTTCATAGCTACTCATTGCTCCCCGTAACAAATTTCGAAGAGTTTCGAAGAACTATCGCGCGGTTAACAGATAAAGAAAAATAGCAGCGTGATACTGTTTGAAGATCAGAGAGGGAGAAACGAGAGGTGATCTCAGAAGTCGCATAATCTGTACTTTATAAAAAAATATTGAATTATTAAATTGTTTAGTATATCTTCCGTACCTACGCATCGATGTGTCTTTCTTTTCAATTGAACCAATGTAATTTCCTTTTCAATTAAATCGCATTAAGATATCTTGGCGACATGAAAATCAATTTACATGAATTTCTCTTCGTTATGTGAAAATCTCTTTATATATCGGTTTATGTGTTCTTCCTGCATAATTTTCACTTGCAACTGTAATTCGAAATCAACCTGATCAAAATTCACGCGCACGAAGTTTCTTAACACTTTACCGACCGTGTATTAGCGGTGAATAGTTAGCCGATTAATAGGCTACCGGTCGGTAAAGTGTTAAAATATGTTAGTTAGCCGATTAATATGCTACCGGTCGGTAAAGTGTTAAAATATGTTAGTTAGCCGATTAATAGGCTACCGGTCGGTAAAGTATTAAAATATGTTAGTTAGCCGATTAATAGGCTACCGGTCGGTAAAGTGTTAAGAGCAAAAGAATAAAAAACCTTCGCGATACGACGAATTACATAATACTCTGATTTATATATTTAACATATAAACTATTTCTCTAACGATAAATAGATTGTTTTACATTTATAAAATTTCCATCAGAGACGTTAACACTTTACCGACCGTGTATTAGCGGTGGATAGTTAGCCGATTAATAGGCTATCGGTCGGTAAAGTGTTAAAATATGTTAGTTAGCCGATTAATAGGCTACCGGTCGGTAAAGTGTAAAAATATGTTAACCGATTAATAGGCTACCGGTCGGTAAAGTGTTAAAAGATGATTTCTTGATTCTAACAGGTTAGAGAATGCTTTCGCGAATCAACTCGATTCACACCTATGATTGATATTTCCCTGAAATCCCAGTCAAATTTGTTTCCTGCAACGACAACCCCGGGATAGAAATTGGTATAATAAGGTATGTCAGAACTGTACAAATAAACAAGTAGACTGTTTCTGTGTCGGTTCAATCGACTGCTGAGAATCAATAATCCTCGATAATTTCCAGCGATTCGTTCGAGTCTCTTAGATGGAACGCGAATTAATCTGAACGATGCCCGTTCGATTAATCAACCGATTATGGCGACGACGAGGTACATAATTTCCTGAAATTATTGACGATTGATAGTTTTCTGAAATCCCAATCAAATTTGTTTCCTGCAACGATAACCTCGGGATAGAAATTGATACAATAAGGCTGTGTACAAATGTAGTATCGAAATTATTGTGCGTACTTTTACTTTTAATTAAAGTTACTTTTAATTAAAGATGGCCTGTTTGCTGGAGATGCGTGAACGAAAAAAAAGATGAATGCGATGTGAGAAGCACAGCGGCGTTGGCATTGAGCGTTTTTCTTTTTGAAAAGGAGAAAAGTCGTACGAGTGGAAAAACAGAGTTAGCAAATAGTCGGAAAAGAGTGTCGAACGAATGTGGTAAAAAGAGTGATAATTAGTGTTGTATAAAAATTAACTGTGTCGTTTGAATTTATTCGAATTATTGTTGTCTATCTTGTATTTATTATCTGTTGTTTTGTTTCTTCCGTTTTCTTTATTATTTAATACGATAAATCATGTAAATTATATCGCTACGCAAATAAACAGGTAGACCGTTTTTGTGTCGATTCGACCGACTGCTGAGAATCAATAACCTTCGATAATTTCCAGCGATTCGTTCGAGTCTCTTAGATGGAACGCGAAT
This sequence comes from Tetragonula carbonaria, assembly GCA_032399595.1. Taxonomy (NCBI): domain Eukaryota; kingdom Metazoa; phylum Arthropoda; class Insecta; order Hymenoptera; family Apidae; genus Tetragonula; species Tetragonula carbonaria. The sequence goes on along the minus strand of JAUCRC010000006.1, from coordinate 7,525,345 downwards.
TAATCTGAACGATGCCCGTTCGATTAATCAACCGATTCCACAGACGAAGGAAGATAAATTGCTTCGCTTTTCAAGTGCAAGTTCCCTCTTCTCTGTTCCTATCTCTCTCGCGTCGCTTTCTATTTTTCTGCTCTTTTGCGTGCGGTCGACCTTCGCGGCGAAAAAAGAAGAAAAAAGAAAAAGAAAAGGAAAAGAAAGAAAGAAACAATCGCGAAATTGATAGAAGGAAATCACGACGAGAGGAGAAGAAGTTCCTGCGATGGAAAGAGATTATGACGAAAGGAGATCATTGAGAAGTTCTTGCAGAGGGCAGACTTTTAGTTAAACGAAAAGAAAAGGGAAAAGGAAAAGAAGCCGGCAGACGAGGGGAGGAAAGTTCTTTAGAAGAAGTTTCGTTTAAAAACGAAAAACACAATTCTCACCTCTGTCTGCTTGGCGAGAGGGAGAAAAGTGAGAAAAAATTCCCGAGGAAAAGGAAAAAGTTGAAAATTCTTTCGGGAAACGTCTTAACGAACTGATCGCGCCTCTCTGGAAAGCTTCGTGTTTCTCAGACCTCTTTTCTTCTTATCTTCGTAGAAGACACTTCTCGATGGAGAAAGATTTCGAGAACCAAAAGAGAGAGAGAGAGAAAAAAAAACGGACAGAAACACAGAGCGGAGCAAGGAAGATCACGTGGAAAATTTTAATAAAAGAATTCGGGACGAAAATTAAGGAGACTCTCCGATAAGAAAAACCCCTCTAGAAAGAAGTGAAACAGGGAAATATAATTCAGTCGACTTTATCGCAACTGTTAGAATCGCGTGGAAGATTCTAACAGAAACATTCAGAGCGAAGATCTCCGTGTCCTTAGAAAAAAAAAAGAGAAAAAAGAAAAAAAAACTGCGCTATAAACTCTAGAATAAACTCTAGTATAAACTCTAGAATACAAATGGTGGAGGATGATCGCGCGGATCTGAAAAAAACAGAAGAAGAGAGCCAGAACTTGCGAGAACGCCTACGTGTGAATCCCTCGAATTCCTCGCCGTTTCCTTGATCCTAAATCGCGCACTATAAAATATCGGCTGTCTTCGAGTCGAGAAGGATCAACGTCGAGCTATGTAGGTCGGCAACCGTACTTGTACGGATTATACTTCATACCTTTCATGCCTTTAGAAGATGTTTAACCCTCGCCTTTTAATACCTCGTCGTATTCCTGTATTCTTGGAAACGTTCGTCATTGTGGCGCGCCATTTTCATTTTCATGGCGTTCCACCGGGACCACGACGTTTTTTTAATGTTCCACGCTACTTCCTCCATTTCCTCTCTTTCTTTTCCTTTTCTTTATCTCTCCGCTTTATGCCAGTATATATCGCTCTTATAGAGCGACATTTACGGTTAGAGCGCTCGTTGCCTCGCTGCGTTATGGCGACAACTATATACGATACGTGTGATGTTTCTCCAGGTACATAATTTCGTTGAATTTATACTTTTGCCGAGGGGTGAGTTCAAACGCTTTCTTAAAAGGGCGCATCAAGCGTTATTACTCTCGCCGTCGAAATCTACAGACAAAGGATAAGTCGTGTTTCTTATTTTTTTTTACAGAAGAAGTAGCTTTAATACGTTCAATACGTTTTTTTTTATTCAGTACGAGGTTTTCATTTTTAATTAAAGCATTAAAATCTCTCTATCTCCACATTTTCTTTTGTCTTCTATCTATTATAAAACTGATTGATCTTTAGCCATGTACGTATTGTAAATTATTAAGAATGTTAAGAAACACTTCAAGATTATTTATTTATTTAATCATCGTTGGTGTTTGATTATTCATTTGTTTATTCAAACTGTTAAGGAATTATCCTTCTATAATATAAAATATAGTAACGTTCAATACGTTTTTTTATTTAATACTAGGTTTTCATTTTTAATTAAAGCATTAAAATCTCTCTATCTCCACATTTTCTTTTGTCTTCTATCTATTATAAAACTGATTGATCTTTAGCCATGTACGTATTGTAAATTATTAAGAATGTTAAGAAACACTTCAAGATTATTTATTTATTTAATCATCGTTGGTGTTTGATTATTCATTTGTTTATTCAAACTGTTAAGGAATTATCCTTCTATAATATAAAATATAGTAACGTTCAATACGTTTTTTTATTTAATACTAGGTTTTCATTTTTAATTAAAGCATTAAAATCTCTCTATCTCCACATTTTCTTTTGTCTTCTATCTATTATAAAACTGATTGATCTTTAGCCATGTACGTATTGTAAATTATTAAGAATGTTAAGAAACACTTCAAGATTATTTATTTATTTAATCATCGTTGGTGTTTGATTATTCGTTTGTTTATTCAAACTGTTAAGGAATTATCCTTCTATAGTACAAAATATAGTATCACTGTTCTTTTCAAGGAGCATTACAGCTTTCAAAGTAATTTCTATGGTATAAGAGATAGTATAATTTGTCTCTTGGAGAATATCAAGCATCACTTATGCGCTTATGTAATATTTTTTACAAAAGAAATAGCTTTAACGTTCCATTTTTTTATTTAGCACGAGGTTTTCATTTTTAATTAAAGCGTTAAAATCTCTCTATCTCCACATTTTCTTTTGTCTTCTATCTATTATAAAACTGATTGATCTTTAGCCATGTACGTATTGTAAATTTTTAAGAATGTTAAGAAACACTTCAAGATTATTTATTTATTTAATCATCGTTGGTGTTTGATTATTCATTTGTTTATTCAAACTGTTAAGGAATTATCCTTCTATAGTACAAAATATAGTATCACTGTTCTTTTCAAGGAGCATTACAGCTTTCAAAGTAATTTCTATAGTATAAGAGATAGTATAATTTGTCTCTTGGAGAATATCAAGCATCACTTATGCGCTTATGTAATATTTTTTACAAAAGAAATAGCTTTAACGTTCCATTTTTATTTAATACTAGGTTTTCATTTTTAATTAAAGCATTAAAATCTCTCTATCTCCACATTTTCTTTTGTCTTCTATCTATTATAAAACTGATTGATCTTTAGCCATGTACGTATTGTAAATTATTAAGAATGTTAAGAAACACTTCAAGATTATTTATTTATTTAATCATCGTTGGTGTTTGATTATTCGTTTGTTTATTCAAACTGTTAAGGAATTATCCTTCTATAGTACAAAATATAGTATCACTGTTCTTTTCAAGGAGCATTACAGCTTTCAAAGTAATTTCTATGGTATAAGAGATAGTATAATTTGTCTCTTGGAGAATATCAAGCATCACTTATGCGCTTATGTAATAACGTCATAATTCACATCATAATATCGGAGATTTCGTAATAGATTGACACTATAGAAGCCTTGTTTGGCTATCTGTGTATACTCATCTAATGTAAGTCGTCATTTCACGATTATGCGAGACACGCGAACTTAGCCTTTTCGCGTGACCGATGAAAAGCATGTAGCGAGATTAAGCTTTAGGCTAGCCAATTGCCCGACTAAGAAGACTTCCTTTTCCTCATTTTCTCGATCAGTCGATCAGGATAAAATTTGCCGAAGGTCATTTCCCCCGATCATGTTGCAACATTCGGCTAACAGAGGTTGAACTTACACGATATTCGCTCGCCCGAAAATTCTTATTCCCGCAAGTTTTCACCGTGACAGTGATATTCCGCAAAGTAGTTCACTTCTCCGTAGCGGGATTCAAAGTTTTATATTAGATTCCCAATGAAAAGCGTTTACCTCGCTCTAATTTTTCATACTTTTCTTACTTTCTGGGTAATCTCTCTTGCTCTCTTGCTTCCTGAATTCCATTTTTTATCACTTTGTTTCCAATTCCAGAGGCAGAAGTTTCATCGAAGTGAAATCGTACTTTTCACTCTATGCTACAAAACTGTATTTAGCATTTTGTGTAACACGTTAGATTATTATTCCTCATCGATGATATAAGAAATCAAATGTTAAACGATCGTTAACAAAGTTTGCGAAACGATAAAGTAGAAAAGAGCATGCGACAAAGGAATTTAAATTTATTAATTTGTCTTTATTATCAAAAAATACCGATATTTTATCGGCATTTCAATTATCTTTATATCTTTCTCAAGTCCTCATAATGCTCAATCGCTACGATTGCATTTAATCTACAAGAGAGACAAAAAAGTATTATTTCGGCAAACATTTCAAAAAACGAAAAAATATCAGATAAACAGTTTTAATAATCATTGTAATGTGGAAGCAATAACGATCGAAAAACACGAAACGAAAATAGACTCACGTAGTAGTAAGCAATGTAGCAAGTCAGACAAACAGACGTTTCCGTGCGTACACACGGAAACTACGGCCAACTTGTCCCGAAAGAATACTTTCGGATGGAATCCAGGCCAGAAAAAAAGTTCCAATTACTCGTTGTTCGTTTTTCTCTCGTTTTTTGCACGCGACCGAACTGCGAGTGCCATATTTTTTTCGTTTCTGATTCCCTTGCAACAAACTCCGTAAGATAATAAATACAACAACAGAAACGTTAAAATAATTCTCCTTTTCTGTTACATAATACTGCGCATAATACAATACTTATGCATCATTTCATTATATGTTCATATTTCAGTACGTATGTCGTGTTTTTATACTTTTACATTAACTTGTCAACAAATATATAATTGTATATATAATGTGTATGTGCATTACATTAACTTGCCAACAAATATATAATTGTGTATATATATATATATATGTACACAATTATATATATATACATTGTATATATATATACGCAATTATATATATATATATATATATAGTGTGTGTGTATTACATTATAACGACAAATATATAATTGTATATATAATATGTGTGTGTGTATTACATTATAACGACAAATATATAATTGTATATATAATATGTGTGTGTGTGTGCATTACATTAATTTGCAAATAAATATAATTGTGTATATATATATATATATATATAATTATATATATACATTGTATATATATATATATAATTATATATATACATTGTGTATATATATACAATTATATATATACATTGTGTATATATATCTACAATTACATATATATAGTGTGTGTGTGTATTACATTAACTTATCAACAAATATATTGTATGTATATATTTGTATGTATGTATATATATACATATATATATATACACATATATACATATACATATACATATACATATACATACATATATATATATATATATATATAGTGTGTGTGTATTACATTAACTTGTCAACAAATATATAATTGTGTGTGTGTGTGTGTGTGTGTGTGTGTGTAAGTAATGTATACGTAAATACTAATCGTGACAATAATGGCGACATCTCTATTTCAAACACCAAGCATAAAAAAGAAAAAGAAACGTTAATAATTACACGTGACGGTTGGCAGATTGTTGTTTTGAAACACGTGAGCAAAGAGAAAAGTTCCAAGAAGAAAGCGGAATTGGAACGATATACTACGTTTCAGTTTTGACAGATAGTTTGCACGTTTGAATAATTGCGCGCTTCGCGACCAGTCACGTGACAATTGTTTTAAACTACACTCGCAACATAACGTTCTATCATTCCGCTTCAAACGAACATTCCACGGAAGATATTTAATACCAGAGTATTCTGAATGTGAATTTTTCAATTAAAGGCTTGAAACTCACCACCGGGAATTATTCAGAAACGTTAACGCGTCAAGGTTCCGGCGCCTCAGCCGGTGTCAAACCTTTCAAACTCTCAAGGCAAGCATTCGAAGGACCTCCGTGCGACCGTAGTGTTCGAAAAGCCGCGCAAGACGCGATGAGAAAGGAAACAACCAAGCGAAAGAAACATGATCTTGGACGTGTCATTAACGTTCGATGCGCTTCAAAATAACGACAGTCTATAAATCATTCCGCAATAATGTATTTGCATGGAAAAGCTGCATTTGAAGACAGATACGTAAGATACATATACATATGTACATATGTATATTTTATAACCAAATTTATTTTATTTCACGGTAAAAAAAGAAAAAAAAAAAACGGTGAGATATTCGTTGATGTAAGAGTACACTGACAAGATTATTGAATTTTAAAATTGCCTTTTAACAAAAGCGGTGAAACGTGACGCGTCACGTTTTCTCTTTTTTCTTTTTTTTTTAAATTCGTACGTTATGTGTACTTACAGTTTGGTAAGATTGACCGTGGATGGGAGCACAGTGACATCGAGAGGCTCCAGGATGGACAAGAAACCAGCCCCGCGGCAGGAGAACTCCCGTCCGTCGCCGGTGACATTGCAAGATTCCAGGAGACCGGGTCCACCGGAGGAACCTGGCTGCTCCTCGGCAGAGCAAATCCGGCAGAGGAACATCGCCAGTATGACAGCAGCGGTGGCGATGCCGCGGCAGAACTGAGTGCACATGCCGGCCAGCTTCTACCAGGCTTCTCTTCTTTCCTTCTGCCGGAATCGCCGCGCCCAGGACACGTTTCACTTCACTGCATTATTATATTCATCATATAATCGGGGCCAGGATCCCGTTGGCGCACGAAGGACGAGCACAATAACACGGCATACAGAGAAACGAATACGCGCGACGCGTCAAGGAGTTTGTGCTTAAGTCGGTAAATGAGCAACACGCGAGTACACTTGGCCCCCTGAACTGAAACGCGAACGACCAGACCATCCGACACGGCGTACGTTTACCGACTGACAACGCGACTCACTGTACGTGCACTCTTCTGTTTTTGCAACAGATCCCTCCCGCCATCGTAGCAGTTGGCCGCCTCGAGCCAATCAACTTTCTCCGTAACACGCCACTGCCGATATATGTACTTCTTTTTGTAATAGACTCGCGACAATCGGGATATTACCGGGATCCACCGTATATAGAGATCCGATCGATTTTTATCCCGCCTCTTTTAGTTTTAGGATGGCATTGAGTAGCAAGCTAATTGGGAATCGGATCGGATGTTAATGTCGCGATGACTGAAAGGAGAAAGAAAGACTCTATCGTTGCGCGATATATCTTTTACGAAAGTGATTAAATTCGGATTAACGTAGTCTCCGTTAGCGAACCATGCGATAACTTTCTATTTGAATCATTAACGTTTTCAGAGTGTATGTATAAATCAGTGGTATGGTATACGTTGCACGTATTTTTTGTCTTTGTGATAAAAATGTTCAACGAGTGAAATTTAACGTTGCACATTTAAGTAAAATCAACTACAAATAGTCTAGCTGTTATCGAAAGATGAGTTATTGTAACATACGAATACGAACAAATGAAAGTGTCGTTAGTTTGATTATAAACAAAATCATTTTTAGAATATTTTTTTTAATGATCTTTATGTACTTCTTATACATTACTTTTTCATAAATAAATTTTCATTTTCGGTGTGACGATTTATTTTCTTCCTTGATTGTTTATCAAAGGTTCGTAAAAAATGCTTGACATGCCCTCTATGTGCTACGTATCAAGACACGCGCCGATAGCAATCGATAATTTTGGTTAGTTTCTTTTCACGAATAATTGAAATCTCTAAATAATTTTCCAGTAATAGCACACATTACATATGTATACATAGCTTTTCACAAAAACAAAGACTTTAACTTCTAAAGTTTCTCTGCTATCCAAAACATAATACTGTTGAGTGATAATGGAAATCATATCGCATCTAAAAACAGTTATAAAAAAAATAAATTGACGTATGTATGAGTCGTTGAGGTAGTGAGTACATTTCGATTTATTTTCGAGATTACGTAATAGCGAAAGTGTCAAAGTGTGAATAGGATGGGAATAGTAATGTCTATGTACTTCATTTACAAACGGAATCAATTATACAAAATATGCAGCCAATTGTGCCATCTTATCTTTCGGTGGACGTGGTTTACCCCGACTACGACCTTTAGCGTGGCCACGGCCACGAGTTGTAACCGGTTTCGAGGCAACTGCACGATGCTTTTCTACAAGAGCCATGAAAGCTGGTGTGCAAAAAACGCAACCAGTCATCTCTGTAGCTTCATTGGGAAGCTTGCTTTTTTCCTACGATTAAAAAATTGACCTTAACACGACGTCTTGTAATATAAATGGTTTTCTCAATTATAACACGACGTTTAAGATTGATCACTTTACCTGTTTATACTCTACGGTAACTAATTGAGCTCCACACTCGCACACCTCCGTGTCGACTGTCACTTTGTGGGCATTTTCGAATAAATGAATAATGACGTCGCAACGATTACATCCGAGTTTCCATTTTGGTGCAGACGAAGGATCGAGAACGAGTATACCAGCATTGCACTCTAAACAGCTCGATAAACCATTGGAGTTCATGCCATGTGGACAAGTCGGGTGTGTGCAGGAATTACAACCACTCATTCCCTTTTTCATATCTCTGAAATTCATAATTTAAACAACAGTAAATATTCAACTAATATAAAGCTGAATACTTCAATATTAATTACCTAAATGGAGGATTATTGTAACAATATGGACAAAATGTGTAACTTTTTCCCCGTGCTCCGGTAGACCACGAGAGTAATTCAAAGTCGTCCAATGGACACTTTAATTCTTTATAAATACGAATGTTCCCGTTTTGTGGAAGATTGTACGTTTCGTTGCAATGTGCGCAGTGCATCCTCGATGGTTTTGTTTGTATATATTTCATGTAACGTCGACATTTTCCACATCTGAATATAAAAAAATACTGTTTAGTAAAAGAAAAAGATAAATATTAAGTAATCACGTATATTTATTTATTTACCTGGAATGTGCTTTTCCAGATGCAGAAAGGGGAGAGAAAGAAACTTCAAACAACTGATCCATAGCTTCTATACTTTTTACAAAATAATGGAACTTTTGTTTGAAAATTTCTACTGTATGCTGTAACACAGCGTGGAAGTCTGCTCGACCTAAAGCTATTAAATTTAATTGTTCCTCTACTGCAGACCTCATTGTAGGTAAAACTAGCTCAGGATCTATCTGATATAAATACAAATATTTTACTGCCAGTAATTCATTAATTGTTATACATGTTAAAAACTATATACCTTTTGATACCCATGAACTAATACAATTCCTAGAGAAGTAGGAACTAATTTCCTCCCAGTTGCTACGTTAACATAATTTCGCATACATATGTTGTTTATATGTACTGGAATAGAAGCATCAGTCCCGATACCATGTTTTTCCATAAGAGATATTAATTCAGATTCTGTCAAATAATCTGGAGGTTGTGTATAACATTCGACTAACTTTACCTACACAAAAAATTTAGATTAATCGACTAAAATACTTTCACTCTTTATTTTATACGTGCATTACCTCTTGTATATTGTATTTTTCACCCGGTACAAATCTAGGTAACGTATCGTTGCTCCCAAGTGCCTGCCATGTAAGTATACTGGTATATCCAGGATCTAATAAACTGTGACCATTCGCCGTGAATACTTCCATTCCTATTTCAAATCTAACCGTGGTGCTCAAATATTTACAATCGTGAGCCAGCTATAAAAATATAAAAATATCTAAACTCCTTGAAGGCAATAAGAATTGGTTTAAAATGTACAATTAGTAACATATATTTACAGTCGCAATAAAATGTCGAGTTATATAGTCATACAATCTCCATGTATCCCCATCGAGTTCGTTTCGAGTAGCATGTTTCATTGGAGTAATAGGAGGATGGTCTCCAACATTCAATCCTTTTTTTGGTCTATTAATTCCAGTCGCCAATATCTTACGAACTTGATCACCCCAATCGGGATTGTTTTGCTGTTGCTTCAACGCTGCACTAAACATGAATTCTTTGACATATACACAAGAAAAATATAAAAAGATTTTGAAGTTACTTTTGGCTTACAGTAAATCGAAATTTTCTGGATATAATGTTGTCTCAGTTCGAGGATAACTTATGTATCCTTGAGTGTAGAGACGTTCTGCAATCTGCATAGCATGATGGGGACCCATTCCTAAACCTGAACTTGCTACTCTCATCAATTCTACCGTATTTAAGGCTATAGGTCGCGATTTTGTTTTTTCCGTTGTTTCTACGCCTATAATCCTATAACATTTAATAGGATAAATATTATTATATTATTTCAATATTAATCTAAAGTATTCATCATAAATAAATAGATATCGAAATGCTAAAAACTTACGTTGCTTGATCATACTCTTTCACGTGACTCAGAAACATATTCGCTATTTCCTTGTCAAAACATCGGACACGGCTCCAACTCAAAACAATGTCTTGCCCATCGGAAGATTTAACTGTAACCTTCAATGCATTCGAGTTTATCTTCTTCCTCTTACTAAATCATAGAGGGATTATATTCTGACATATAAGAAGTGTTTATATGCCAAGATGAGACATAATTCTTTGAATAAATTATACCTGTAGAACCCAATAAGGATCTGGCTTAAACGTTTGAATTTCATCGTGCCTTTGCACACAAAATCCTAATGTTGGTGTTTGGCAAGGACCATAGGAAATAAGAGACACATCTAAATCTCCATATTTACCCTAGAAAAAGCAAAAAAAAAGAATTGAATGTGATATAAAAAAACATCTTTTACAATGATCCTACCTGAAAAAATTTTGTCTGAAATCTTGTGAAAGCACAACCAATTCGTAAATCTAACTCTTGTCTAGCATCAACACTCTTTGCTTCATTTTCATTTGGCTTTACTAGGTTTAATAATGCTGATTTTATGTCTTTCTCTGTAATAGCAGAAAATCTTGCCCTCCAAATATCCTATGTATAAATATAAAATGTAACAAATATAAAATTCATCAAATTTCATGAAAACGATACAAACAATTAAATTAGAAATAGAAAATCTACATTTGGATTCAATCTCCTATTCATTCCTTGTTGAACAGCATGTATAACTTCAAAACAGATGTTTTCACCCTCTTTATCACAGTCTAGCCACAATACTAAATAATCACAATGAGCACCTTCCTTGGCCAAAAAATAAGGGATTTTCAGTCTAGGAACTGCTTCCTTCTTCTCAGTTGGGCACGAAAATAACTCTGCCTTGAACATAACAAAAATAATGTTATTAACATAACAAAGCAATACGATAAGACAAAATAATAAAAACTTGATGGAATTCTTAGCTTTTAACTTACAGGATCAACTTTGTCCCAGTTGTTATACTTTCCAATGAAATCTAACGTCATGACATGACCAAAGACAGAAGTCATTTTAAAATTTACAGTTTCATATCTAAACTGACCTATCCATTCATGCACTGAACAAGATCCATTTAAACCTATAATTTTTTTTATTAGAAATGTACGAGATATAAGTATCTATAAATCGTTGCATCATAAACTTCATCTTTTTAATTTAAAATATTATCAATTTGTGTGCGTGTATTAAATTTCACAAGAACATAACCTACCTTTTCGCGATGTACACCGACCATTACTTAAAATATTGGCTAACGAAGCAGCCAACGATGGTTTTTCAGCCACCATTAAAGCCGTCTTCATTTTTACACGATATTTTATCTGTATATTTAGTTTTACGAGCAAGTATCGTTAACTTCGACTAAGAGATTCCGACATCATACACTCGAAGATGCTCACTGTACGATACTGTACGCATGACATGTCATTCATTTCGAAATATTAACAAATTTATTAAATTACTTTTTACGTTATTTATTTACGAATATCTTCCTGTGTCTTTTTTCCTTTTTTTAAGTAAAATAAAGATTCCGGTACTTGTACGATAATTAAAGACGACAGGCTAAGCAGATGTAATATGTAATAGTATATACCATTGACTAACTAGAATAGACCGGGCATCCAATGCTTTTTTGTGTCCCTCGATTAGGGACCACCTGATCTCCGTATTACAGACGAGGTATACAAGATATATTCGTATCAATGTTCATATACCTCGTCTTATGCGTAGAATGCGCTAAAAGACCAGTGATTTTTTTCCCCTGGTCTGTTTCTCAAACTCCGAGACAGGAAATCCTATTTCACGTCCGATCTACTCTATCATTAGTCAATGATAGCACTCTTTTTCTATATGATGTAAAGCGAAGTTATCGACGTAATAAGTTTAAATTTTTGTCAACTTCATTAATCGATGAAAAGAATTCAGTTCGACTAATTCAATTCAACTTGGGATTCTGGTCTTACTGAAAAATAATTACTTTAATATATATATTATGTTTTATAAATTACCTTCCGTAAAATTTCGGAGAAATATTTATCAGCTTCTCACGAATCTTCAATCCCGAACTTTTCGACTAAGAACGAAGAGATGTAGTCTTAATTTGCAGAAAGTTCAGTCAGCGAGACGTTTTAAAATTGTTATTATTAAAACGCAGGGACAAGAATTAAGAATTTTTTTTATCGTAACTATCAGACAGGCATTTTAAGATCGGTCGCATGTAGGTTGCATTTTAATGTACATACACAGGTTGTTCATATTCGTCATTGCGAAAAGAAATTGTAAATTTTGTGAAATCACGCAATGTATTATGATAACGTTATGTTATCTCTTTTATTTTAAGGAAACCTGAAATGTCAAAATCATCCACGATATACAGTTATACTACTTGCAGTAGTGTTTGTAATCATTTTGTTAGACGTGTGACTCATTCAGTCTGTCAGATTGAATTCTTGATACAGAGGCCTTAACCTACAAGAAATCAATTTCGAACGATAGTAGTAGTCTTTTATAGTATTCTTTATTCTTATTTTTCGGAATAGTCTCCGAATTAGGTAATTTTTGCATTATAATTTATAGATTCTATTGTCCTTATTAAATATCGATATATTTCGTTCCGACCTATATAATTGCCTCTTTCAAAGTCGATCATCTTAATTATTTTTATAATTAAGCGTTCTAACTCCTAAATAATAATTATTTTTAATTTCGCACAATGGCAGTCATATCAATCCTCTTTTGAACTTTCATAATGGTTCGTGTTGATATCAATTTTCACAGTTACAATAGGTGAAGTTACAATAGTGCTTCAATCATGGAGTGGTTATTTGGAAAACGTATTACTCCTGAGGAGATGCTGAGAAAAAACCAAAGAGCCTTGAACAAAGCCATGCGAGACCTTGACAGAGAAAGAATGAGGATGGAACAACAAGAGAAAAAGATTATTGCAGATATAAAGAAACTTGCTAAAGACGGACAAATGGTAATCTGATTTAGTTCTGTAACGTTTATCTTTTATATCATTTAGGAATTTTTTCATTTATCATTTGCTAGGATGCAGTGAAAATTATGGCCAAAGATCTTGTGAGAACTAGACGCTATGTGAAAAAGTTCATGCTGATGAAAGCAAATATACAAGCAGTTTCTTTAAAAATTCAAACATTACGTTCGCAAAATACCATGGCACAAGCAATGAAGGGAGTCACAAGAGCAATGCAAAACATGAACAAGTGAGAACTTGTCTTGCTTATTTAAAATTAGAATTGAAAGATTTTTATTACTTACTATTTATCAAAAATTATATGATTTCGCAGACAATTAAATCTTCCTCAAATACAGAAAATATTGCAAGAGTTTGAAAAACAGTCAGAAATAATGGATATGAAAGAAGAAATTATGAATGATGCCATTGATGATGCAATGGAAGATGAGGCTGATGAAGAGGAAAGGTATAATAAAAATATAATAAAAATATTTATGTTTTTCTCGAAAAAAAGTATAACTTGTTTATCGAATACTTCAAATATACTTATTCTATTTGTACAGTGATGCCATTGTGTCACAAGTTTTGGATGAACTGGGTCTCCAATTGACAGATCAGTTATCAGGTTTACCACAAGCATCTGGTTCATTAAATGTAGCAAGTTCCAAGCAACCAGTTGCGACTGCAACAGGGAATGACGAAGGTGGAAATTTGGCAGACGCGGACGCAGATCTGCAAGCTAGGCTTGAGAATTTACGGCGCGAATAAAAACATAAAATTATATAAGCGAAAAATGTATAAAAGATGTAAAAACAGAATTGGTTTTGTAAGCATAATTAATTATGATTGCTTTACCAATTTAGTTGAAGATGTGAATACTTTATTGTAGCACTTATTATTGAATCCGTTCACTCAGATAATCGATTTATAAGATTTAAAAAATTGTTATTTCTATCGCTTAAAACAATTATAAATTCATGATACAGGAATGATAAAGAAACAGAGGCGTATATGTTAGATTATGTATTAATCTACATTGTTACTTTTTTTATGAAAAGAAAAAGAAAAAATGATGCAACTTTAAGATAATCTAAGAAATTTAGGTATCTTAAACTTCCTGTGCATATTTGTTTCACGTAGCATAATTTTGTAAAATGGACAATTTATATTCAAAGTGCTGATCAAATCTATTGTAACAAAATACTTACTTATTTTAATAATTACATGTACATAGATTTTCTTCAGAAATTTATGGTTTATATGTATAGTTTATATGTATATATACGCTTTTATTTTTTTAGAAAATATTGTACACTTAAAAAAGTAAATAAGAAAAACATGTTAGCAGATTTTATATACAAAAGAAAAGGTGAGAAATAAATCAAGCTGTGCATGGATATTTCAAATAAATTCGTTCACTGCTTTTATCAAGACTTGATCATTTTGTGCCTCATAATGTATTTACTTTTGATAATTACGTAATAGTAAAAAGTATGAATTACTCACAAACATAATAATCATATTAATAAAATTTATTTATAAATTGTATTAACTACAACAACGGAATCTGTGTTATATATTAACAAATTGGTTGATAGAAATGCAGTGAAACAAGATTGTGCAATGATATATTAATATGCGGACAACACGCACACATACACACATATAGTATGTGTATGTATGTATATATATACACATACACACATATACATAAATCGCTTAATAATAAAAATGTCATTAAGAATAATAAAAAGAAACTATGAATTAGAAGTAAAAGAAAAAGATAATTGAAATGAATTTTTTAATACCTTGGTAGATATGAATAATTATACATATTATAACTTACCTCTAAAAATTATTGTTAAATCGATTTTAAATAAGAAAACAACTAATCTTAAATAATTCCAAACAATTTGACATTCAAAATGACATTCTATAATTATAATATAATTATAAATAATTGAAAAATCACAAAAACGTATTGATTTTTTTTCAAAATCACCTGGAATAATATTTATTTCCAAAGGGTATCGTCATAGTCAATAATTCTATGAGAAATATGAAATATTATCTCTATTAAACAAAATGTACATAATAATGCGCATTAGATACTCATTTTAATATCCTGATTATGAAATACAGATATAAAATAGAAGTCTGGTCTGGGTTCGAGTATGGCCTAATTAGACGCTCAAAATGAATAT